>CM035849.1:173995604-174684771 GCA_020510985.1 Pholidichthys leucotaenia | reverse complement strand
CTTTGAATGGCTTTCCTTCCTTAGCAATCATCTCACTCACCACGTAGCTAGCTTCGACTGCCACATCACTGTCTTTGCTTGCTTTCTTGAAAAAAATCTTGTTGCCTCAGTAGACATGTTTTAAGATTGGCGACCCAGTGCGCTCTCTCATCTCCCTGGTATTTTGCATACTCCTCAGCATGTCTAGTTGAGTAATGATGTCTAATGTTGTAGTCCTTGTGCACCGCAACTTTCTCTGTGCATATAAGACACATCGGGGTGCCCCTGTGCTCAACAAAAAAATATTCCGTCTCCCACTTTTCCTGAAATTGTCTGTGCTCGTCGCCAACTTTTCTCTTCATGGCAGGTTTTGAGAAAGACATGACTGGAGCTGGGTGACAAAAAAAAGCATTATAGGATATATTTTCCTTCCACTTGGTGTCACTCCGGAATCACGTTTCAACCAAGTGACGTCGCATTGTCAACTTGCAACAAACACCACCGGAAGCTGTCACGAGCCTGAGCTATGGTATGCCATAAGTGATAAAAAAAAATATATAAAACGCCCAGGGCAACGACTTGGCAAAAAGATGCTTGTGAAAAACGCACGGGCCGCACTAACTCTAAACTTTGATGTCAAGTAGGGGGCCACAAATAGGGGGCCTGCGGGCCTCAATTGGCCAGCGGGCCGCGAGTTTGAGACTCCTTCTTTAGCGGCTTCCCAAACTGTCTTAATTTCCTTTGTACTTCCAATATTTGTTTCAGAGAAAAACTTTAAGTCCTCCCCTAGTTGATTCTTGAAGGTTTTATCCTGTAATAATGCCGTATTCATCCTCCATCTTGAGCCTTTTCCCATTTCAGTTCCCATCTTCAAATATAAATCTAATGCTGCGTGATCTGTGAGGGCAATACCTCGTATATCACAGCTGGTTACACTGTTTATCAGAGAGCTTCCAATTAGAAACATGTCTATTCTAGAGTAGGATTTATGACAGTGGGAATAAAAAGTGTATTCCCTCTTATTTGGGTGGATCAACTTCCATACATCAGTTAGATTCCAGTCCTCTTTCAACATCTGAATTGCTTCCTTGCCCCTTGTCCTTAATATTCCTCCAGTTCTACTTTTATCCAAAATGGGATCTATAACTTCGTTAAAATCCCCTCCTAATATCATATGTCCATCCATATCTCCTAAAATCTTATTCACCTCATGAAAAAAGGTGGAGCCTCTTTATTAGGGGCATAAATATTGCACAATATCCCCTTCACACCTTCTATTATTGCATTTATACATATTATTCTTCCCTCTGCATCTTTTACTTGTTTGAGAAGAACAAAATGTATGTTCTTCTTAATTAAAATAATTACCCCATTACGGGAACTTGACAAGGAGCTATGAAATGTATGCCTACCCAGCCCACCTTAAATCTGGGCTCCTCATCCTCATTTAAATACATCTCCTGTAAGAAAATTATGTCAGCTTGGGTATTTTTCAAGTATGTTAAAATCTTACGCCTCTTAATTGGATTCCCGCTACCATTTATACTCCAAGTCACACACTTAATATATTTCCCTGTCATATTTTATCAGTTTGCTTTACACATCTGTCCATTTCACCTATCATTCTAAAGCTATGTTGTTTGTGCCATTTATAGGACCACAAATTACCACCCATGAATGCCACATACCCCTTACTGATACATAACATGGAAAAAGAACATTTCCAATTCAATGAACAGATAACACAAACAAAAACTAACCCAAAACACCTGCTGCCTGACATATGCAGCCTTTAAAAATCAAAAGAAATCCAGCAAAAACAAAAAGAAAAACCTTATCTGGTCCGTAGGATACCGCCCTTCCACCTCTTTCAGCGACGGCTTGGTCAGATCATCATCGCTCCTTAATTCAGTACATCATCAGTGTGTCTTGTTTAGTGTTAAGGTTTACGTGGTCGACGCCATTGCTCCTCCTCTGCGCGCTCCTCGGGACCGCCGTCCCTGATGAGCTTCTTCACCGCAGCTGCTGTGTTGAAACTCCTGCTTTTCCCCCTCCATGTAAACTGTAGTGTTGCCGGATAGGCAAGTGTGTACTTCACATTTAGCTCTCGAAGTTTGCGTTTCACAGCCATAAACCCCTTTGTCTTCTCAGCCAGCTCCTTGGTCATGTCAGGAAACTCCAATAGCTTGCATCCCTCCCACTTGAATCCATATTTTTCCTTTGCTGCGTTAACAACTTTATCCCTCGTTGACTGTCTCAGAAATCGAATTATCACTGGTCTAGGGGGTTGGTCTGGGTCCGGCGCTGGCACCAACGTATGGTGCGCGCTTTCAATCTCAAACTCCATGTCTGCTTCCACATTAAGCCCCTTGTCCAAAATTTTTTTCACACAGCTTAACATCATACCGTTAGTGCTAAAGGTTTCCTTGAGGCCAATCAGTCTCACATTATTACATTTGGTGTGGTTTTTGAGGGTCTGTATGCGGTCCCACATTACTTCAATCTGCTTACATCTCTTCTCCTCGTCCATGTGCAGCCGCCCTGTTGTCTCTTCCAGGAGGGTGATGCGTGTTTCAGTCTCCGATAGTCTTTCTTGCATGTCCGCCACCGTCATTTTTAGTTCGGTTGTTGTTTCCTTGATAGTAGAAACATCTGCTGCAACAGCCTATAGTGTGGAGTTAACTTTTGTAATTTCTGTAAATAAACTTTCCCAACATAGGGGCGCTTCTCCACTGCTATTCTCTTCATGAGGGGGGCTGCTTCAGGAGGCCATGTGGCCTAGATTCTTTGCGCTTTTCTTCATCGGTATTTGGAGTTTAACAAGTAATTACAGTTGTCATGTAATGGTCAGGTAACAATAGCCATTCACACAGTAATATAACTTAAAAAACACTGGTAATTTCGAGCCATTCAGTAAATTAGTGCATTGCGGAGCAGAGAGTTACTAACCAGCAGCCATCTTGGATGGCATCCCCACGCAACTCCTTGTGTGTAGAATTTTCAGGAAAAAAGTAAAAATTGAATCCATTTTGGAATAAGGTTGTAACATAACAAAATGTTAAGTTACAGCCTTATTACAGCGTCTGTATATCGCGATGTCTTGCCATCCCCTCTGAACCATTTAAAACCTTTGCATAAAATGACACCAGCATAACAGAAACAGACCCTTGTACTGCACTTTTTAAATGCATGCAAAGGGGGGGGGGGGTAAAATCAAGTTAAATTTAGCAAACTTTACTGAAACAGTAAGGCAGCCTCACTCATAAATTTACAACAAATGAAAATAAATAATAGTAGGACTTCCTATTCACCTGATTCTTAAAGACAACAATAAAACCAAACGCAGACTTAAAAAAAGGACTCAAAACAGTAAACAGTGCATTAAGCAAGAATTCTAGACAAAGATATTTCAAAGCCATATACAGTACATTAAAGTGCACTTTTTTCTGTTTGGTCATGTTTTTAACAATAGCAGCCATGTCTTTGGCATTATAATATCTGACTGCTGTGGTGATCTTTTTCCATTTGCACTTTTGTCATATGGGATAAAATTTTCAATGAAAGAAGCCACAGTCATTTACCTTGGAAATCCCTGGATCCTTTAATGTTATTTTTGTGGGGGTCGCTGGGATTTTGACAAGCAGATTTTAATGCATTCTTCCTATTGTCGTGGATGACATCTCAAGTGGTGAAGCAAATTAGTGGTACTGCTGCCTTTAAAGACAATGGCTTTGTGACATATTTTGCAGAAAACTGTCTTTCATTCAGTGTCTTCCTTCTGAATCACTGCCAGACAATGGAGCCAGTGCTTTTTCGCTTCACCTTGTTTTCCCTCTCCCTGCGCTCTGCCAGTGTTGCTAGATTGTGCATAAAAAAACAAGTGTCTCTGCTCCACAAAAACAGGCTCAAAAGAAGACGTTTCCAAAGAAAAAAAATGCAGAAAAACAACAGACCTGGAAACAACCATGATGCAAAACATGACCATGGTGGGGGTCACTGAGCTGCAGTGCAGCTGTGTGAGAGGACTTTAAACAGATTAAAAAAAAATGCTGACAGCTCACATTGCCGCAACAATCTATGCTCGATCCATCCATCCATCTTCTTCCGCTTAATCCTTTTCGGGTCGCGGGGGGGCTGGAGCCTATCCCAGCATCTTTGGGCGAGAGGCAGGGTACACCCTGGACAGATTGCCAGTCCATCGCAGGGCCAACACAGACAGACAGACAACCATTCACTCTCACAGTCATGCCTAAGGACAATTTAGAATCCCCAGTTTGATGCCAATTAACCTACCTTGCATGTTTTTGGCATGTGGGAGGAAACCTGAGAAATCCCGGAGTAAACCCACTACGCTATGCTCGATATCCACGATAAAGGCATTTCATGTATCGCACATAGTAGAATGCATCAATATAATGAATATATTCGGTGTATCACCCAGCCCTATTGCCAACTGAAACTTTATCTTTAACACCGCGTAGCTCTGAGTGCCAAGTGATTACAGTCACTCCTGCTCACCTGCAGCTTGTCTTCACTTTAAGTTACTTATATTAATATCATCTGAAAAGTGCAAATAAGTTTAAACAAATGACTTTATGCATACCAGAGACAGTCAGGTTCCTAACGCTTACACAATGATCTGAGACTGAAGGGCCATGTCATGCTAGATGTAGCAGTAGTTTCCCTGTCACTCCCTCCATGATTTGAGGAAATAAGTGATTTCTCTCCCTCAAAATTTGGGTGACTTATCGGAGTTTCCCAGACACCAAAGGAGAGGAGATTAGTGGAGAACTGCTATTGCAGCAGTTAACGGTTAACCAACGCTGGATGGTTCACACACGGACAGATTACCTTGGCAAGAGAAAAGGAGGGATTGTGTGCATGTGAATGAGAAATATTGTAACTGTGTGAATGTTCTCGGGAAAATCCCCCAGCTCAGTAATACCACTTTTAATGTTAGCAAAAAAAAAACAATGTTAATAACTAGGCTCATTAAAAACAAAGTAAACGACAGTCTGACTTCATTTTCAAGTTCACAATTTGTGAGTTAGCCTTCAAATAAAGCTGTCACATATGTGATGGATAAATTCACGTTTTTAACAGTAGCAACTACTGTAAGCTAACCATCATGAGCCAAGCAACTCACCATAGTAGCTGTGTGGTCCTTCACCGGTTTCCCACACTGCACAGATTCATTTCTAGCTGCTGACTGTTATTTAACTTGCTCATCCTCGGCTCCTGGTCTCCATGATGTCTAACAGCTTTATAATTATAAAGCTGTGGTCCGACATGTCAATGCAGAATTATATGTCTTCCTCTTCAGAGGCTAAACTACAGTTTAGGTCCATTATTGACGGTGACCAGCAGCCCTTATTTACTAACTAACTAACTAACCTGCACTTATACAGCGCTTTTCTAGTCACAAAGGCTACTCAAAGCGCTTTCACTAGTACTAACCCTCTATTCTAAGGGCCTATAGGAAACAGATATCTAGGGACAATTTAGAACAGCCAATTAACCTAACATGCATGTCTTTGGATTGTGGGAGGAAACCGGAGCCCCCGGAGTAAACCCACGCAGCACAGGGAGGACATGCAAACTCCACACAGAAAGGTTCCAACCCCTGCCAGCCTGGGGATTTGAACCAGGAACCTTCTAGCTGTAAGGCAACAGTGCTAACCACTGCACCACCGTGCTGCCCACCTTTTTTTTTTTTTTTACCTAACATGACTCCATGGCCTGGCTGGTGTTTTTGAGGAGGAGCTGACATACTGATGCAAAAATGGTTTTCAAAGTCCTTTTAAGGCTCAGACAACCATATTTTTTGTAATACCGGTTTATTCAATTATTCCTCAATACAATAATCAAATGGCGTGGTTGACCTGAGAATCTCACTTTAAGAGCTTAAAGTCAAACTGTATTTCTCTGTAAAGCGAGTGTTTTAATATTTCACTAGTATATATATGAGAGCCATGGCTGTATTTATAGGATAAAAACCAACAAAACATAATTCTGGACAATACAGAACTACTGAATGTACATGTGTTGCATAGAGTAAAAAGTTTACATATTTAATTTGAATTTTGAAGACGCACTCTGTCATTGAAGAAAACCAACAGAACAATCACCTTTCATTTCATTGCTTTTATGCTTCCAGAACTTTGTAGATGTCTTGATGCTGTTAGCACCACAAATTAAAACTAAATTTGCCAGTTTCTTTACAGAAATGAAGTTGTCATGTCTAGCATTTCTGGAAAATTCAAAGCGTCTCAAAGCAAGTTTTGCAATAATCAATAAAACACCACACACCAAACCCTCAAAACTCTCTGACTTTTTAAATCTCGGTGGAGAACTTGCCAAAGTCTCTGCTTCACCCCTCTGCCTGCCAGGGCTTTTATCTGCACCTCTTGCTTAAAAAGGATCAGAAACTGTCAACTGCCAAACTCTGAAGAGCTGCAGCATGGCTATTAGGCAACTGTGGAGACTGCTGTGCTCACTTTCAGAGGGTTTGCAATAGAGCAGCTCTAAAAAGCCCTGCCAAGCCGCAGCCTAAGGGAGCTCCTGTGAGCTCAGGGCCCTATTTTCACATCCAGGCTGTGCTCATCAGCCAGTCTGTCTGCAATCAACAATAGGGCCAGATGGACAGAGACTGAAGGATCCGCCGGCTGGGCTCCATCTTATATTCAGCCAAGAAATATAGTTCTCAGAGGTAACTTTCCCAGGCACCTTAGTTTCTCATGATCAAACTTGTTTTTTGACTTATATTTATCAAAAGATGCTATTATGCTATTTTATTTTGGCATCTTCATTCCCGCCTAAACAAACAATACAAAGTCCACTGCAGATTGATGAGCATTATGTGTTCTTTGTCCAGATTTTGGAAGCCAGTCTGTGGATGCTCTCACAATGCCAGTAAAGTTCCCAGGACTTCTACGAGACATTGTCCAAACCAACATGGGCATTTCATTCGTCCTACATGTATTACATGAAAATCATTAGATGTCACCATTAAATTTTCTGGCCCTTGTGTGTGTGTGTGTGTGTGTGTGTGTGTATGTGTGTGTGTGTGTGTGTGTGTGTGTGTTTTAATTGTTTTGACATCTTTGACAGCAGCAAATAAAGCTGATCTTCAAATATCCTTGTTGTGTGAGCTACATGGGAGGAGGATGCTAAAATATTAACCGTCACATGAGAACCAAACAGATGAAGTGTTTATTCAAGATGTATAATTAATTTGCTCCAAACTCTTGGTAAGAGATTAGAAGACTGAGAATGTGACTTATGCCACGTAGAAAAGATTTCAGTCATATTAGAGTGGTCATTGGAGGAGATTTAGCATTCATGTTTCCTTGCTTTGTGTTAATAATGACAGGAAATTCATTTTTCCTCAAGGGTTTTGCACCATATGCTCAAGAATCCCTTTACTTCCACTTGGCGTATAATGAGCGATGACTGTACAGTACAACGGTCCTGACAGATTTCTCTCAGTTTAATGGTTCTTAATCATGACTTCTCCAACAATTCCAAATGATTTTCAGTCCAATTGTGAAAGTCTGCTTACCAGCAACTCTTCAGCTAAATTCGACTGTTATCAAAAATAGCACTAGTCCCAAAGTAGATGGCTTACTTAATAGGAAAAGGAAAGCTTCCCAGCCGTCTGCTTGGTGGTGTGTTCTGTATCTTCAGAGCTGAAGGTCTTGGGAGACCAAATGCCAAGCATGTTTAAACAAAAAGAGCAGAGTGTACATTTCTCTTTGCTGCACTGACCTGTTGAGCCTCTCGGGGCACGAGGTCTGCATGACACGAAGCCAAATAGAGTGACGGTGGTGCTGGGGTGTGTGTGTGTGTGGGGGGGGGGGGGGTTGAAGCCGAGAGCCAGCAGCATTTGGAGACGAGCCTTTGAACTGCGGATAAAGCTAAACCTTTACGCTCTAGACGTAATAGAGAGGATTCTTAGCTGCACCCCGCTTCTGTAAACACGTGTGTCCATCCACATACTGTATATGAATTCATGCATCCATAATATTTCCCACAGCACACGGCTGTACAGATGCACACCCACACAAGGACCCAAACACAGATGCACAATTATACAGTACCAACACTTATGAGGGAGCTGCTTTAAGCCTTTTCTTGCTCTCCTTCTCTTTGAAGTGTTCCTCTATTGGTAGTGTAAAGAGGTTCGAACCGCCAAAGCACACAGATACAGGATTAGCCTAGCCCCGCTTTCTAATTAATTGCCGGGATGTTTTGGCTCATAAATCTTGGTTATCTGGCCTTCTAATCGTAGCAGGAGATAGCACCACTGCAGACCCAGCCGCTGGAATGTTTAACAGTCTGTGCTTTCTGTAATCAAGCTCAGAGAAATGTGGAGGGAATATCTGCTTGATTCTGCTCCTCTCCTAATTCAATTAAAAAAAGATAGGCCACTGCATTGCGGAAATTGTTGTGCATCATTAGATTAGTCTCTAATTGGCTTGCAGTGTTATGCAGCAAGTTTGGCTCAGTGTAGTTTTTTTTTTTTTCCCAAACTTTGCTTGACATGATGCAAAAGCAAGAGACAGCAAGAAAAGCCGAAGTGAGAAGATCATGACTGTACCTGAAACTTAACTGTAGTGACGTTCCAGTACACACAGGCAGTGCACTGTAGATAGAGTGTCATGCTAGCAGACATTTCAGCGGTAAACAAAGAGTCACCCTCACACCCAGAGGCAGGCATGCCTACAGCAGTGAGCATGGGTCAGGACGGCAGTAGATGGTGTTCTTGTGCTCTCGCTCCACCACAGACAGTTTGTCTCTCCAGAGAATTGGGACCCAGATCTTCGTCGAGCTCTCCGAGGCTGTTGCAACATGTCTGAGCGCGAGGGCATTTATAATGCACCGACCAGCGCTCAGAGCAAGGACTGCAAAGTCATCTCGTTCTGAATATCGTGTTGCAGCTGGGTGTGAAATAAAATTCAAAGTGTTAGACAGAGATGAAATATGTAAGCGGGGAAAAATGGAGCAGAGAGTGAGAGATAAGCTGTGGAAGAGTAGAGATACAGGTGCAAGTGTGCAGCTTGAGGACAGCCTGAGACTTGGTGGAATGGAAAAATGTGAATGAGTGTTTTTGTATATGTCTAATTCCTTGTGTTGAGAGAACATAAACCAGGAAAAAAAAAATTATAGCTTGAAAGATAACGTCACACTGATGCCACCTTTTTGTTTTGTACACTATGGATTTTCAAGCCTTCAACTAAGGTACTATTCCCAACTCTATCTTCGCTTTTTTTGAACTAACAAGGGAGTAGATATGAGTAAACACCTGAGCCCCCTACACTATTTTATATGAACCTAAATATAGTCACATCCATCCCTGTGTCCTTGCTAGGGTGTCAATAAGTCTCTTTCTTCAGAGCAGCTCATTTCCTTTGCACAGAAAGTGTCCTTTGACTGCATCATGTCACCCAGCAGGTTTTAGGATAATTGAGACACTCTGTCCTTGTAGCTGCACAACAGACATGTCACTGCTCTCACCATGTGACCAAATCTAAACTGCCAGTAGAACTGAAACTAAAACAGGCATAAAAACAAAACAAATCAACCAGAGAAAAAGCAGTTCAATTTACCAGTGACTCTTTACTGAGAACCCTGTGATTTCTTGCCACAAGTTTTTGGATTGCTGAAACTGGGGCCATTTTCTCTGCAGCACATACTGCCGTACCTGCCGTGTCGTACTGGCAGCACCAAAGGACACCTCGTGAGTGTCCAGAGAACTTGGGGACATCCGACAGAAGCTAATTACAAACATGCTTTGGGGGACATGATTTACATTGTGAACGATCTACCTTCCTTTGGTTCACAAGACTTTAAATTAGTGACTGAGGCCTTACACCTATGACAAAGGTGCTTGCCTAAATGTAAATGCTGGTCATTTTTACACAGCTTTTTATGTAATGGGGATTATTTTGGGAACCAGGGGAGCGGCACCTGCTGCCCATTACAAGCAATGCAGGACCAACTTTTCAAACTTGAAAGCTACACCTTCATCATTTACACACAACAAATCCTCCAATATTTGTAAAGGATGACTGTAAGTTCCTACCCTCAAAATATTCTCATATTTACAATCTAGAAGACGCTCTTCTCCTTTTAAAAAAACCCACTGGAACCTGCATGAGGAGGCAGGTTGGGGGAAGGGTGAAATTAAAAAAATGTGCTTCTAACCTCAGGTCTTAGCTTGTGTTCACTTTCTCATTTGTAGTGTATGTAAAACGGCGCGACACACTGCGCTGCGGGAGCACGCACACACGGGTGACGTCAGTGTGCCTCAGGGTATATGAGGTGACCACCCAGGGCCAGTCGCTCTCTTCCTGCTTTCAGCCACACGCTGCTCCATGTACTGTACGCTGCGAAACCCCAATAAAGTTTAACCTCAGCACGTGGTCGTGTCCGTCCATTCTTCACACACAACATCATTCAAGACTCACTATGGACATTTGACAAGATCTTTATGCATTGAATTCATATTTTTTTACAGTTATGGTTAAGGTAGGGTAGCAATGGTTAAAGTGAGCTTTAGGAAAACATAAGAGACTAGATTAATCACAACTGCAACCCTCTGCCATGTTTCTCCATGTCATTACTTCCACTACAGGCCACTAAATATTCACTTAAAGGCCACATGGACTTCATTTTCATGAAAACGAAAACAATTCTAAAAATAAAAAAATCCACAAAACCTTTAAAAAGGTGCAGAATGAATGTCTATTTTACTTGAAAAAATAACTGCAAATTTTTTTATTACACTTTTTTTATAAAATTAGGGCTCCAAAACGATCATACTTACCTTTAAGCAGCTACAGCAGTCTGTAAGGTACTCAAAGTCAAGAGCGTAACTAGGTTAATATCACTTGTCATCATTTAAAGACGCAATCTGGCAGCTCTAAAACCACCTCAAAAACAAATGTGTATTGCCAAAAACAGCATATTGTGGCTTTGCACCCGCAAAACAACTTTCATTGCCTTAGAACTGCTTGTAAAGAGGTTTCACGCCTTCCACCTACTTAAGTATGCATGGATTTATGAATACTCTACTTAGCTCCACCCATACTCCTGCCCACCAGTACTGTATGCTGCAAGGCCAGCCGGGCTCCCCTCTGACCCAAGAACACCGCAGACTGACTCACTAAACAACGGCCAGCTCACCTCCCTCCTCTGGAGGGAGCGGGGGTTTTACTGTCTTCTCCTCCATCCTCCTTGGCGGGAAGGGAATGGAGCATCCGGGGGGATTTTGTGTTACCAAACCGAGTCACACAAATGCAAAATGGACATGTGGTGGTCTTGGCGCCTTCATCCCCTGAGAGCAAACGTCTCTCTCTGGTTCGGCCGGTGGACTCCGATCTCTAAGCTGACCGTGCCCCACGTGCGCTACGGGGTTCCAGAATACGATAGCCACAACAGTGGAGAACTACGAGCGGCCGCAGTTGGTTTCGCGCCATCCCCAGGAAGGGATGCTGACTGTCAGCGTGGTCAGTGACAGGTAGACCATGAGTCTCCATCCACAAAGCCACATCGGCTCCTCCCTCTTCTCCTGGGGGAGTGAACTCAGGTGTTTAGCCATGCCCAATGCTTAGCCTGATTGGTTAATGTTATGACAGGAATGCTTACGTAGCTAGAAATGCTCTGTCCAGAGTCACCCATTTGGGGGGTGGGGGGAGCTTAACTGGCAATTCACAGCAGAAAAATACAGACTTGGGACTTGGGGCTGATTTTGTTCTTGATATGTCTTGAAAGTCACAAAAAAACATGTTACAGACATGTTAACAACAGAAAAAAACATATTTTTAGGCAGAGTGTCACTTCAGCAGGAAGCTTGGGGGTTGCCAGATACTGTGAACTGTGCCAGACACCTGTGACTTGTGGATATTTATGTATGTCAAGCTGGCAACCAATACAATATTATAGTGGGGCAAGAGTGAGTGTGACACCTGCTGACCAGCTGGTAACAAGGTTTTCTCTATTGTCTTTAATGTTAAAAACGTACATACATGTATAGGGAATATTCTGATGGAGGACAGGCTCTTTCCAAACAGCAGTGTTGTAGTTGAGACCAGACCAAGGCCAGAGTCGACCAAGACCACTCTGTAGGTCTTGGTCACAACTTAGTCTTGGGAGACTCTGGTCTTGACGAGGTCTTGTCTACAACATGACCAAACAGTCTACAGTATGTGTCAATGAATTTAGTAACATTTTGGCAGCTATTGATGTTTGCGTTAGAGAATGCCTTCTGCCCTCTGAAATGAGATAAAACATGACTGTGTGCGTCTGTGTGTGTAAAAATAGTTGCGTGTGATCCAAGGCTGGTAGGCTCCCCCGCTCCCAAAGAGGCCCCGTACAAATTAGGTTAAGCGATGTGCAAATCCCACAGCTGTTTGCGGGATCGTTTTGCAGCCGTGTAAGGGGGCATCCAGCTGCGCATCACAGATTGTCCCCACCACCTCAAAGAGAACACATCAGACAGCGACGAGAGGAGTGGCAGTGAAAGCTGCTGGAAGACTTTGAAGCGTTATATTTCCCACAAGTTAGATTCTAAAATTCCCTGTTTTCTCGCCAATGAAAAACATTACAAGCAAAGCGTATAAAAAGAATACGAGTTTCTTCTGAAGTTATGATTATGGCTTTTTCTATTGCTCCCTTAAGAGAGCATGGCCCTTACCAAGGTGACAAGGAAGCGGTGCGTACAGCAGAGGGAGCTGGGCCTTAATAATTGTACTGTCACAATAAAACTGATGCAGAGCTTCCAGATTTCAGTTTATGGCATCAGCTCAAATCTGACATGGGGGGAGGAAAACAGCTGATTTGCCAAACACGGCAACATTATGTTCCCTTGCATTAATCAATTCCCAGCTATAAAGAGCACAAGTAAGCATAGCCTATGCACACATGGTGGTTTGACTCTTGAGCCAACTTTGCTCAAGCATGGGTTGAGTTTGCATGTGTTACCATTGTCTGAAATAATATCAGACTAAATACTGTCAAACAGCTCCTACTGAAGAATCCCCAGCAGTCATTAGCTGTAACAACCAGGGAGGGATCCTCTGAGGGACATGCTCTTCACCGCAACCACTGACAATACAAAGAAAGCAATGGCAATGACGGCACAGCAGAACTATTTTGTCGGCATCTCAGATTTTTTTTTTCCCTCAGAACAAAATGCGAGGCTTCACGCTGTGGCTATCTCCAACATCTGCAGCCACGTTGCGATCATGATCACAAAATACAGCCACTGCTATGTGTCATTCCCACTTCATAATTGCAGTCAGTATTTCTGCAGGTAGTGAACAGATTTGATAGAGGCAGTAAAAAACTGTAATGACTGTGAAAAAGGAATCAAATGCAGTAATCTTACAGGTCCCATAAAAGCATACGAGGCACTCCTCAAAGAGAAAATCTCTCATTTCAGAGGCTGTTGTAACCTTTATCCTCTTTATACCCAAACTTACCATCCAGCCTGACATTAGCATCAAAGCAGGAAAAAGGAAAACATTTTCTCTGTAACAACCAGCATTACAAGGGCTCCTTTGTTTCTCACGCTCATAATCTTCACAGACTTGTTATCAGTCTCCTGTTACCAGTGACATTGAAGAATGCCGATGGAAGCCGACCCTTCCTCGTTTAATTCTCCAGGTCTGATTTTGGAGGAGGGCATGAAGATGAAAACTTGGGTCTACACCTCAAAAATGGCCTGTCAAAATATGCCATAATGGGTTATCGTTTCCTCACTCTTCTTTCAATTAGATAAAAGATGGTTTTTCTCTACATCACACGGGCTATGACTTACGGTAGAACATCGGGGATTTAAGCACTTGGCCCATTTATAGTCTTAGTTATGTGATCAAAGTGGACACCATATAACCCAAGTATTCATGGACGATTACACGCTTCATTGCCTTTTTTGCATACTAGGCATTACTGAAGTGATCAAATGGAAACAGCAAAAAATGAGACAAAGACCAAAGATGGGTCACTTATAGTGGGACAACTGGTCAGAAGATTTCCATATTTTTACAAAATAAAAAGTTATTCATGTTTACACTTCATTAGAAGTTTAAATCAAATCAATAAATTATGTTTAGAATTATTTTAATTGTTATCATTCCAAATTATTTTGTGTGAACTGGATAATATTGCTATTAAACAGAAGAAGCTACCACACGGCACTAGACAAATATGTGATAGTACCCCAAACTGCTCCTACTGGGGTAGTGGATGGTTACTGCCCCAAGTGATGAGTCTTGTTCAAGAGTGATTGTTAAGTGGAGAGTTTGGTAGACAGGATGGTCAGTGCAGCCACAGGAGTATTTTACCAGACCATTTTAGAGAGAAGCAGAAAGAGAAAGAGTTACGATTGAAGGAAAAGGTAGCAATCCATCCCTAACCTCTAGCTGAGCTCTGTATAGTGACCAAAGGGAGATAAAGCATTTATAAGTAACCAAAACGTATAACCAAGAGGGGCAAGAATCAAAACAGGCCCCACTATAGGATAATATCAGAATATCTGAGTCATATACTATGATTTCCCATCCTCTGTCTTTGTCTTGTCCAGCTTGAGGCTCAATTTCAATCCTTTGCTGTGCTGACCTCATCAGACAGAGAGCAAAGTCCACTGTTTTTATATTACAGAGTTGAATTTGTCTTTACAACATTTATTAATAATTTCTAATAAAATTTAGATATATCAGTTAGGCCCAAAAATATTTGGACAGTGACACAAGTTTTGTTATTTTAGCTGTTTACGAAAACATATTCAGGATACAATTATATAATCAATATGGGCTTAAAGTGCAGACTGTCAGCTGTAATTTGAGAGTATTCACATCCAAATTGGAGCAAGGGTTTAGGAATTACAGCTCTTTAATATGTAGCCGCCTCTTTTTCAAGGGACCAAAAGTAATTGGACAATTGACTCAGAAGGCTGCAAAAAAAAAAAAAAAGGCTGCATGGGCTCTTCCCTCATTAACCTGTCATCAATTAAGCAGTTAAAAGGTCTGGAGTTGATTCCAGGTGTGGCGTTTGCATTTGGAAGCTGTTGCTGTGAACACACAACATGTGGTCAAAGGAGCTCTCAATGGAGGTGAAACAGACCATCCTGAGGCTGAAAAAAAAAAGAAATCCATCAGAGAGATAGCAGAAATGTTAGGAGTGGCCAAATCAACAGTTTGGTACATTCTGAGAAAAAAAGAGTGCACTGGTGAACTTGGGAACTCAAAAAGGCCTGGACGTCCATGGAAGACAACAGTGGTAGATGATCGCAGAATCCTTTCCATGGTGAAGAACAACCCCTTCACAACATCCACTCAAGTGAAGAACACTCTCCAGGAAGTAGGTGTATCAGTATCTAAGTCTACCATAAAGAGAAGACTTCATGAGAGTAAATACAAAGGATTCACCACAAGGTGCAAACCATTAATCAGCCTCAAAAATAGAAAGGCTAGAATTGACTTTGCCAAAAAACACCTGAAGAAGCCAGCCCAGTTCTGGAACAGCATTCTTTGGACAGATGAGACTAAGATCAACCTGTACCAGAATGATGGGAAGAAGAAAGTTTGGAGAAAAATTGGAACAGCTCATCATCCAAAGCACACCACATCTTCTGTAAAACATGGTGGAGGCAGTATGATGGCATGGGCATGCATGGCTTCCAATGGCACTGGGTCACTTGTGTTTATTGATGATGTGACAAAAGACAGAAGCAGCCGGATGAATTCTGAAGTGTATAGGGATATACTTTCTGCTCAGATTCAGCCAAATGCAGCAAAGTTGATTGGACGGCGCTTCACAGTACAGATGGACAATGATCCAAAACATACTGCAAAAGCAACCCAGGAGTTTTTTAAAGCAACGAAGTGGAATATTCTGCAATGGCCGAGTCAATCACCAGATCTCAACCCAATCAAGCATGCATTTCACTTGCTCAAGACAAAACTTAAGGCAGAAAGACCCACAAACAAGCAACAACTGAAGACAGCTGCAGTAAAGGCCTGGCAAAGCATCACAAAGGAGGAAACCCAGCATTTGGTGATGTCAATGGGTTTCAGACTTCAGGCAGTCATTGCCTGCAAAGGATTCTCAACAAAATATTGAAAAGTAACATTTTACTTAGGGTTATGTTTATTTTTCCAATTACTTTTGAGCCCCTGAAATGAGGAGCGTTTGTATAAAAATAGCTACAATTCCTACATGTTTAATCATATATTTTTGTTCAACCCCTTGAATTAAACCTTAAAGTCTGCACTTCAATTCCGTTGTAGTTGTTTCATTTCATATCCAATGTGGTGGCATGCAGAGCCCAAATCATGAAGATTGTGTCACTATCCAAATATTTCTGGGCCTAACTGTATGGTGTCTTTGAATCAACACAATACCATCAACCCATCCATATTCTACCAGGTCCTGGTCATGAGGGCAGCAGTCCAGGTAGAGTACCCCAGACTGCCACCTGCTTTACGTAGCGCCGTCATCACCACGATCCCTCCAGCAGGTGGTGAGCCCACTGGAAGGCAGACCCATGTGGTTCCTTCCTGTACACTGGATCCTTGCTAAAACCTTGTCATGGGAATCCAATGGACCGCTCTCAGGCTGGCCCCAACAATACAGCTCCGGTGAGCATTAGGGCACACAAACCCCTCCACCATGATGAGGTGGTGATCCACGGAGTGGCCAACACAACACTATCATCCAAAACACTGCGACACTGAACGATATAATTTTTTAGACTGTGCAGCATCAGGGCCAGAACCTCTCGGCTGAGGTCCAGCTTCTTCCCTGAGGCTGCCTGGCTAATGAAAAGTTCATGAATATGTCCACTAGCACACACAAACTTCATATACTGCTACTTCTAAGTGCAATTATTTGTTTGAAGGGCAATATTTGTCTAGTAGTTAGGGTTTTTTTTTATTTATTCTATTTTTATTTTATTTATTTAGTATATTCTCTGGGCCTTGAGCACAAATTTTGTTCTTTCATGTCTGAATGTTAGAATGACAAAAAAGTACCTTAATCTTAATCTTTCCTCCATCCCTCATAGATAAGATGGGCAGTTACAGTATATTGCTCCTTCTTGTCTAAAGGAGCCAGCATCAGGGATTTATGCATCCACCTGAGTGTCTTCCTTTGGAAGTTTTATTGAACATGCCAAGTTGGGAGGAGTTCATTTAGTAGCAAGAAGCTGTTGTAGGGATTCTGTGCATATTTATCAACTGGCCTGGCGGGTTGGAAAATCTCCCAAGAGGGCCTGGAAGACTGTGTGGGAGGGAGAAAGGCATGGTCTGGATACCATGCACAGCTTACTGCTACCATGACCCCACTGTGCAAAAGCAGAAGAGGATGGATGGATGGATGGATGATATTGGAAGACTACAAATCTACACGCTACAAATGGAGATGTACTGTATAATGCATTCTTTAGCTCATTTAACTGTGACAGTGTTTTGGACAAAAGTTATTGAAATAAAATTGCTTACTTCCCCGCAGCTAATTCATCTTCAAGACCACTGTTGGTGTCCCTTCTTTACCCAAGCCTTTCATGCTGTCAAGTCTTTCAAACTATAATAACTTATCTGAAAGGCAATACGCTTCATATGTGATAATGGAGAATAATAAAGTTTGGTGAAGCTTGAGAAAGCTAATTATCAACAGTCTGCTTAAAAGCACGGGGATGGACACGCATACTAAACAGACTGGTGAATAAGAAACCAAGCAGATATCTTGCCAGTCAGATCATTTTCACACATACTGTAAAAACAATACCTAAAATAGCCAAATTCCCACTTTTCTGTGTTAGTTTAGTTTTATTTGGTCTCACTTTTCACAAACTATTCCCACGTCTGCCGATTCCCTCCACATCAGATTTCATTAAGGACTGGGGGGAAGATGAAGAGGAAGACGCCAAATCTGATGCAGGCTATTTATATCCAGGGAGCTCAGGCTGATCCGAGTAAAAGACAGGTGGCCAATTCAGGGAGAGCCATGCACCCTGAGACCTGATACATTACTTATTGTATATAATTCAAATAGCCATCCATCTCTAGTTAGTCATTCTGCTTGCATCAGGCCTTTCACATTCATTATCATATCAGTTAACACGATTTAATGCAAATGGCTCCACCCAGAAGCAGTGCCTAGATATCAATTACTGACAGTGCGTTGTGCACGACAAGAGTTATTATGGTAACAATGCTGAGTTAAATTGCACCTGAGGGGAAGAATGATAATGGCAGGAATGGGTCCAACATTAAGAAGGAACAAGAGGGAGAGGGATAAAGTATTTTGATGGCATTTCTTTATTCTCTAAATGACCCTCTTGGCACTTTATGATTGTCCTACCAGATGTCAACTGAACAGGACCCTACCATTTGTGAATCAATGTTAGTCTAACAAATGGTGATGAAATAACCTGCACTCAACACCACTCCTGTGAGTTCGATTGCCACCCACTATGTCTACAGAGAAAATATACAGGAATCATTAAGTCTCACAGCTGAGGATCAATGGCTGCATACAAATTATGCTGGTGCCTTTTTCAGGGATGTTTACCTCTGCCATTATCTCGCTGTTTTTCCCTTTGACTGTGAACTAAATAAGGAGTTTTTTCTCTGAAATGATACATTACTAGGCAGCCAAAGAGACAACTGATGGAAATGTGAAATAAACACATTTCCCAAGATTTTAAAGAAAAAATATGTTTTGAAACAATGATGGAATTATGATCAGATCCTGTAGTAGTGCGAGCATGCTTGGTTTGTGAGGCTTAACAAGGCACACCAGCACTTAGAGTCGCAACTAGTTTCCCAAAGGGACCTCAGCAGTTTGAATTGTATCCCTGAGGAACACTGGGGCACTACATTTATACAAGCAGATGGTGGAGAATTCCTATTTCCCACAGGGGATCAATACAACAGTTTACTCTCCTCAAGAAAAGTGGTCAGCATAACAATGAAAATAAAGCAAAGGGCTTGGAATAGTGCCACTGAAGTAAAGTATCAGCAAGTCCACAATGACAAGTGCAAAGCTTTCATCTGACAGCAAATTGTGTACTGCTATTCACCTCAGTGTTATTTACATTGGCCCAGCTTCACAACTCATCTCAAGGTGCTTGTTGTGAGGGCCTGTTTCTGTCACGAATTTTAATAAACCCAGGCAGATCAAGTGCTGCACTTTGATGACATGGGTTACACCATCTTTGCTCCAAGTAATATTTTGTGCAGGAACCCACTCTCAGTTAAACCAGCTCCCTGATAAAGCTTCTGCTGTACATGGGTTACCCTCTCTGCAGCCAGTATACTCTGCTCTCCCTTCTCACGTTTTTTTTTTTTTTGTTCTGTTTTCTTTTTCGGCACCAGTGGACCATTTCCTTTTTGTTGAAGCTACTATGTAATCACTGACAGCAAAGTCAGGTATGGCCATTAAGCCAGTCCCAAAGCAGAACTACCTCAGCAGATACATCTACTGTTTAAAAATAACGAACATCCAAGCGCTCTTAAATGCAGTGGATATAAAAAATCTGAACATAAAATGTCAGCATTTTGTGATGTAAACAAAAGAGACTTAGATTAATAATAATAATAATAATAATGTTGCATAAGTTCGCATATCCTCTTAAAACTTGGATGTGGCTGTTTTAGAATTAATCACCAGAATCATGCAGACTAATTGTATGACGAGTATCATTTTTATAAACAGCGTGCCACAGTTCCCTTAAATTAAATCTTACACTCAGGGATACCGGGGGCGGGCATATTACACACGTCTCAGTGCACAATGAAAAAAAACAGTATTTCCAGTCTTCCAGTATAGATACAGCCGTAAACAGGAAGGCAAAGGAGTTTTGTATTGGTTTAGATTTGATTGACATCTCATTGGACCCATAACAGCCTCGATTTGGGTTTTTAAAGCCTTCAATAACCAATGACTGAAAACCTAACCAGAAGGACCTGCCCACCAACTACCGCAAATACAATGAGCCAATTGTAGCTGAGTATCGTGATGATGACGTGTCGGTTAGCCAATTGATTTCTGAATTCAGTGATACCAGACATGGGGGGGGGTTCCTTTTTCACATTGCTTGATAAAACCAATACATTCCCGTGCGTAAATCCTTTTTGTCGCCTGGAGCCACTTGGATGAAGAACACAGTCCAACTTGTGCATAAAGCTAGCATTAGCCACTATTTTACTCACTTGTTTTGAAAAATGGCTTGCAAAGTAAACCTAAAGAACATGGACGAAAGCATAGATCGCTTGACCCGGTCGGGTGAACAATGAGAAATCGCTATCTCATCTGACGATGAGGAACGGAGCGGAGATGTCCATCAACGTTCATGATGTAGTTGTGGACAGTTAAGTGTTATAATGTAAATTATTTTTTATAGATAAAAATAGAAATAAAAATAACTTTTGACCGATTGGTTATCACAAGTCCCGCATGGCCACGCGTTTTTCATGTGGCGTGTTCCTCTGTGTGTGTGTGTGGGGGGGGGGGGGGGGGGGGTTCTGTGCATATTGCAGTGAAATGCAATAATGTCAGCTTAGTTGTCATCTTACATACACAGCTGTGGACAAAATTGTTGGTACCCCTCTGTTAATGAAAGAAAAACCCACAATGGTCACAGAAATAACTTGAATCTGACAAAAGTGGTAATAAATAAAAATTCTATGAAAATTAACCAGTGAAAATCAGACAATGTTTTTGAATTGTGGTTCAACAGAATTATTTTAAAAAAACAAACTCATGAAACAGGCCTGGACAAAAATGATGGTACCCTTAACTTAATATTTTGTTGCACAACCTTTTGAGGCAATCATTGCAATCAAACAATTTCTGTAACTGTCAATGAGACTTCTGCACCTGTCAGCAGGTATTTTGGCCCACTCCTCATGAGCAAACTGCTCCACTTGTCTCAGGTTTGAAGGGTGCCTTCTCCAGATGGCATGTTTCAGCTCCTTCCACAGATCTTCAATAGGATTTAGATCAGGGCTCACAGAAGCCCACTTTAGAATAGTCCAATGTTTCGCTCTTAGCCATTCTTGGGTGTTTTTAGCTGTGTGTTTTGGGTCATTATCCTGTTGCAAGACCCATGATCTGCGACTGAGACCAAGCTGTCTGACACTGGGCAGCACATTTCTCTCTAGAATACCTTGATAGTCATGAGATTTCATTGTACCCTGCACAGATTCAAGACACCCTGTGCCAGATGCAGCAAAACAGCCTCACAACATAACAGAACCTCCTCCATGTTTCACAGTAGGGACAGTGTTCTTTTCTTGCTATGCTTCATTTTTGCGTCTGTGAACATAGCGCTGATGTGCCTTGCCAAAAAGTTCCAGTTTTGTCTCGTCTGTCCATAGGACATTCTCCCAGAAGCTTTGTGGCTTGTCAACATGCAGTTTGGCAAATTCCAGTCTGGCTTTTTTATCATTTGTTTTCAACAGTGGTGTCCTCCTTGGTCGTCTCCCATGAAGTCCACTTTGGCTCAAACAACGATGGATGGTGCGATCTGACACTGATGTACCTTGACCTTGGAGTTCACCATGAATGTGTTTAGAGGTTGTTCTGGGCTCTTTTGTTACCATTCGTATTATCTGTCTCTTCCATTTTCCATGAAGTTTCCTCCTGCGGCCACGTCCAGGGAGGTAAATTTCTGAATAATATGTGCAACTGTAGTCACAGGAACATCAAGCTGCTTGGAGATGGTCTTATAGCCTTTACCTTTAACATGCTTGTCTATAATTTCTTTCTAATCTCCTGAGACAACTCTCTCCTTTGCTTCCTCTGGTCCATGTTTAGCGTGGTGCACACCATGTCACCAAACAGCACAGTGACTACTTGTCACCCTTTAAATAGGCCAACTGACTGATTACAAGTTTGTAGACATCTGTGATGTTAATTAGAGGACACATCTTGGTTGAACATGTCCCTATGGTCACATTATTTTCAGTCTTTTCTAGGGGTACCATCATTATTGTCCAGGCCTGTTTCATGAGTTTGTTTTTTAAAATAATTCTGTTGAACCACAATTCAAAAGCATTGTCTGATTTTCATTGGTTTAATTTTCATAGAATTTTTATTTATTACCACTTTTGTCAGATTCAAGTTATTTCTGTGACCACTGTGGGTTTTTCTTTCATTAACAGAGGGGTACCAACAATTTTGTCCACATACAACAATTTTGTAATATATATATAATGTATATATATATATATATATATATATATATATATACACACTGGAGCAAAAAAGTATTTAGTCAGCCACCAATTGTGCAAGTTGTCCCACTTAAAAGATGAGAGAGGTCTCCTCTAGAGCAGTGATGTTTTGGGGCTGTTGCTGGGCAACACAGACTTTCAACTCCCTCCAAAGATTTTCTATGGGGTTGAGATCTGGAGACTGGCTAGGCCACTCCAGGACCTTGAAATGCTTCTTACGAAGCCACTTCTTCGTTGCTCGGGTGGTGTGTTTGGGATCATTGTCATGCTGAAAGATCCAGCCATGTTTCATCTTCAATGCCCTTGCTGGTGGAAGGAGGTTTTCACTCAAAATCTAACGATACATGGCCCCATACATTCTTTCCTTTACACGGATCAGTCGTCCTGGTCCCTTTGCAGAAAAACAGCCCCAAAGTATGATGTTTCCACTCCCATGCTTCACAGTAGGTATGGTGTTCTTTCTCCTCCAAACATGACAAGTTGAGTTTTTACCAAAAAGTTCTATTTTGTTTTCATCTGACCAATATGACATTCTCCCAATCCTCTTCTGGATCATCCAAATGCTCTCTAGCAAACCTCAGATGGGCCTGGACATGTACTGGCTTAAGTAGGGGGACACGTCTGGCACTGCAGGATTTGAGTCCCTGGCGGCGTAGTGTGTTTCTGATGTAACCTTTGTTACTTTGGTCCCAGCTCTCTGCAGGTCATTCACTAGGTCCCCCTGTGTGGTTCTGGGATTTTTGCTCACCGTTCTCGTGATAATTTTGACCCCACGGGGTGAGATCTTGCGTGGAGCCCCAGATCGAGGGAGATTATCAGTGGTCTTGTATGTCTTCCATTTTCTAATAATTGCTCCCACAGTTGATTTCTTCGCACCAAGCTGCTTACCTATTGCAGATTCAGTCTTCCCAGCCTGGTGCAGGTCTACAATTTTGTTTCTGGTGTCCTTTGACAGCTCTTTGGTCTTGGCCATAGTGGAGTTTGGAGTCTGACTGTTTGATGTTGTAGACAGGTATCTTTTATACTGATAACGAGTTCAAACAGGTGCCATTAATACAGGTAACGAGTGGAGGACAGAGGAGCCTCTTAAAGAAGAAGTTACAGGTCTGTGAGAGCCAGAAATCTTGCTTGTTTGTAGATGACCAAATACTTATTTTACTGAGGAATTTACCAATTAATTCATTAAAAATCCTTCAAAGTGATTTTCTGGATTTTTTTTTCCCTCATTTTGTCTCTCATAGTTGAGGTATACCTATGATGAAAATTGGAGACCTCTCTCATCTTTTAAGTGGGAGAAGTTGCACAATTGGTGGCTGACTAAATACTTTTTTGCCCCACTGTATATATATACATACGTATTACACTTCTTAGTGACCGGGCAAAGCCTTTCCAACAACTTTACACAAATTCTTGTTGTTCTCCTTCTTTGCATTTATAAATCACTGGATGGAAAATGTACTTGTACAGACTGGATTCTGGGGTCCACTTGGGGTGCTGACTTGGAGTGCTCACTTGGTCAGGGGTCCACTTGACCTATGTTGAAGCATTCAAATGTTATAGACGTTTTTCCAAGGTGAAAGGTGAACCGTGCCAAATCGCAATGTTTGGCACAGTTCAAAAACGCCTGGTTACACCCGAGAAAAAAGCTGTGTAATTTATTCATTTTTTGTGGTACTAGTGCCTACCTGTGCATGCCCGTAGAAAGCAGGTGTAAGCAAGTATGTCAGCACTCATTCAGTGATACCTGCCTTTGATCTTTGATGGTGTCATAGTGAGTCCTATGAACTTTGATGATGTCATAGCGAGTCATATGATCATGAGTGATGCCTGCCTTTGATCTTTGATGATGTCATAGCAAGTCCTATGATCGTGAGTGATGCAGTCCAAGGATGGATAATTTTTTCACACATAAGGAGTCATTATAGATAGGAACATCACAGGTGGTCCTATGATCTTTGGTCGTGACACACACACAGACTCACACAGACAGAGATTTCTTGAATTTATAGAGTGATTATTATAAGACTGTTATAAAATTTTTGACCTGAGACAGAGATTTCTTGAATTATATAAAGAGTGAAGATAGAGTGATGATATAGAGTGAAGTACGTGGCGATAATGCACCTGTAAGCTGGTTGCTAACCGCCAATCAAATCTAAAGGAAGAAATTTTTGACCTGAACTTGATAACACTTGGTTCTACATTCCTATTGTGTTTTCCAGCCAGTATCTAACAGCTGTATGTTATTTGCAAGCATTTGTATCTAAAAAAAAAAAAACACCCAGGCAAACTTTATTTTCCTCAAATTCAGTATGTTTAAAACATTGTTACTCAGCGGCAGAAGCACTTAGAGGGATTTTGTTTTGCCAAAAAAAATCTGAGTGTTTTCTTTTAAATGAGACCAACCCCATGTAGATGCTGCAAAGGGTTGAAGAACAGCTTTTGATTTACTTTGGGTATGTTATTTTTAGGCATTTTTAGGGAAATTGACCACTGAGTGTTTAACAAATGATAAATCAGCTTGCCATACAATCAGTGCCTACCTGTTAACCAATCATAATGAAAGTCATGTTAAATAATATTCACTGTCTGTCGTCAACTGAAGTGACTCCAAATACAGTTCCATTATTCTAGTAGGATTTTCCTGATACAAACTTACAGTAGTATCTAACAAAAGTTACGGTCCTCATAGAGTAGACATGGAAAACGTCCCGTTGCTGACAGGCATCAGTCAAGAGAAGCATACAGAAGAGATACACTGGAACACAGCGAAGGCAGTCGTTAACAAGTGGATAAAATATGGAATAACAATGAAACCACTGAGGATTGGACATCTCTCCAAAACTGAGGAAAAAGCCAGATGAAAACTGGTCCAAGAGGCTGCCAAAAGGTCTATATCTCCATTAGAGGAGCTGCAGGAATTTATGTCAAGTACTGGTTGTGCTCTCTATGTGACAACAATCTGACATTTTCCTCATATCGCTGGGCTGTGGGATACTGTGGCAGGAGGGAAGCCTTTTCTATGAATCGTGCAGAAAAACTCTGCAGGAGATACTCTGCCGGTGTGTGATATGTTGCTAGACTTCAATCCCAAAAATCTGAATGCTGCCATGAAAACAGAAAGTGTCTCAAAAACATCTTAATATAGGGTGTGCAGACTTAGGCAACCCGGCTATTGCAAGATTATATTTCCCCCCCAAACCTCTTTTTCATTTAAATTGTACAAGTCACATTTAAGATGAAATGATTAATCTCTCAGTTTTTATAGCAAAAAAAACAACATAAAAATCTTTTAAACAGAGGTGTGTAGACTTTTTATCCATTATATGTGGAAGACAAGCTCTATGCAATGACATCAGGCATCAGTCTATAATTCACATCAAAATTCTGTGCAATTAGGCTTGATACTAAAACTAATTGCATAAAGTGAAAGGAAGACAATTAAGATGACTAAACCTTTTAAGTGTAAGCATCATTTGTGATGGATCCCTGCCTTGGATATCAAAGTCAAACACGTTACATAAACACCCACCATTACTTCGGCAGCCTTCTCATTACGCCAGATAAATGGCACACTGCATACAGCTTTGGTACTGGATGTTGACTTTGGATGTAAATTGTGCTTTGCAGGATCATCCAATATGCATATAATTGGAATGTAAACAACCCTGCAAATGGCCTATTCTGCGATAAATAAGTCTTTGTTTATCAACTGGGAAGTTTGATCACACTGGTAAATGTTTACTTACTGATAACCACCATCTGACCTTTAAGCTGCAAACAAAATATGCCCTTTTTCTGCATTACTGTGTCACACTTGCATTTTTAAGATCATTTCTGAAGTATAATGTCAGATACAATGGACCAAAAGTAATAAATGAAATGTACATTATATATGACAATACATATCTGTCATATCCGGCTCTAGGGAGCCGGGCAATCAGAGCCAGGGGCAAGCCAGTGAGTCGAGATGTTTTATTCTGGGTAAGGGATAAGGGATGAGGAGAGCACAGACACTCATACAGACGTACATTCTCAGGCTGCACAGCGCAGGGGTAGGTAGCTCGTACCGGACATGGGGGTAACAAGACGTGCATACTCACAGCGGGATACAAACACCGGAATGCTGCAAGGGGAGTTGAGGCTGACACCAGACGAAGGGGCTTCAGCCTAGCAGTGCTTATGTCGCAGCCCCGAATGATCGAAGCTGCTCCTCTTTATACTCATTAACAGCGCCCCAGCTGATGAGGATTAATTGGCTCCAGCCGTCTCGTGACACTGACAGCTGGGAACCAGCTGAGGCACTGCCCAATGAGAGGCAGGGATAAAAGGAGCATGGGCTGAGCGCCGAGCCGGCGTCTCACCCCATGGTGACAGAGCCTCCCCCTCACGGTCGGGCTCCCGAACGACCAGGAACATCCCAGCCCCCCCCCCTCCCCACCTAGGGTGGGCGGAAGGGAGGCAGGACCGGAGGGGAAGATGCAAAGGGAAGGACAAAAAAAACAATAGACCAATGTAGGGCAGCAGGGCAGAGAAAAAAAAACCCAAATACAATACCCTACAACACAGGGAAAAGGATTAACCCAGAGCACAGTTAGGGAAAAAACTGAGTTAGGACACAGGTAGGGAAAAATACCAAATATGACTACAGACAGCATACAAATAACGTATAGATCGGGGCAAGAAAAGAAAACCAAAAACCCACCAAAAAGGTGGCAGGAATGAATAAAGCAATCACAGAGTATAGTTAAGGGGAACAAAACACACTACTCCATAATGCACCAACAAGATAAAGGTCAGGACAAAAAATGATGAAAAACGCTGTGCATGGATACTAAAGAAAACAAAACACACAGCACTGAATATATAAAAGATCACCTAAAGAAACAGAGGTGACAAGGACAAATGGGTAACAATGAAGTACGGTTAAGTGGGAATGAAACACATTACTTCAAACAATAACAAACACAGTCAATGTTAAAGTCGGGGCCAGGGAAGGCCCCCCACGAGGATAATAAGACAGAATGGGGTGATCACAGAGTATGGTTGAACAGGAAACCACACGCATACTCCATGATGCACCGACGAGGCCAAGGCTAAGGTAAGAAAACGCTGAGTAAAGATAAGAAAATGCAATACACAGCGCGATACATAAGGTGAGTCACCAAGAGGAAAAAAAGGTGACAGGGTAACAGGATAACAATAAGATAAAAATGCTGAGTATGGTTAATAAAAAAAACAACACACAGCACAAAAACATACATTCCCCTAATGGACAAAGAAACTACACCCGAGTGACCTCAATAATAATAAAAGAAGTAAAGGACACCCGAGGAGACGGCAGGCAGAGTCCAAAACGGCCAGAATTGTTCTGGTAATCTCCCCGCCCATTGTCCAGTTGGCAACCCGGGGAAGAGAAATGTTCGGACGGCGAACTCTGGGCCCAGATCCCAGGAATCCAGTCCAACGGCTGCCGAACCAGGCCGCCCAAAGGCAAACACAGACCAGTGGGGGGAAACCAGATCGCCGAACCGAAAGTTTTGCGGGTCGGGTCGTCGACCCGCATCACTCAACCACCAGGACCGTTGAGACGGACGAAGGGTCAGAGCGGATCCCGGTGGAAGAGGCTCAGGGGAGAGCCGATGACGAGGGCGGCGGGCCTCAGGGAAACGGCCACCTCCTCACCGGACCTGGACAACACTGGGGCAGCACCCACGTCGGACCCCGATCGGGCCTCAGGCGAACCCACGTTGGACACTGCACCAGAACCGACCTCCAACGTTGAACCCGGACCCTCCAGCACCACGAGGAACAGCAACTCCTCGCCGGTGACCCTGGAAGAAGGCTCAGAAGAGAAAACAGAACCGGGATCAGGATCACCGGCAGCGCCAGAACCCGGCGAGACGAGCTCAGACGCAGCGGGCGGCTGCACCCGGCTCGTCTCCCCTGGAGATAGGCTGAAGTGCTCAAAGATAAAAAGAGAGAAAAGAAAGGAGAGCACTCGCCTGATCTCGGGTTCTGACGCCGTCCAGGACTGCGAAGATCCAGGATCCGTCGTCAGGTCGTTGTCAGGCTCCCATCTAGCCGCGTCGGGCCCCGCAGCCAGCACGATGGTCAGCGCAGCTTGAGATCCCTCCAGCGCAGGTAACCCCGCCGACGACCCACTCGGCGTGAAGCCAGAAGAATCTCGTCCCGCTGGACCGAACCGCTCCTCCGTGGAGACCCAGGGACGCTCAGTCGTCAGCGTAGACTCCACGCAGCAGTCAGTCCCCCTCCTCCGTCCGCAATGTAGCTGCGGAACCACAGGCCCTCTCCATATCCCACCACGTTGACCCGGAGCCGGGGACCGCTCGGCGGAGAAAGACACAGAGGATGCGGGATTAGGAATACAGGTTACAGCAGGTGGGGAGAGTTCAGGGAGCTGCGAACCCTGAACTTCTCCTCCAGGGATGTGACAGAGCAAATCATTAAGCAGGTGTGAAAAAACAATGACTTGCCTGCCCCCTGGAGGTTGAGTATCGCCTGCTGTAGTGGAATCTGCTTCTTCCTCTCCCCGCCCGGCGATAACGGAGGACCCCCCGGGAATTCGTCTGAGGATCGCTCGCGTTGTCTCCAGCAGAGAGCTCACCAGGCCGGGATTCCAGGCGCACACAGCGGTCAGGAAGCGTGTCGAGGAGGAGGGGGAAACAGCCAGGGTGAGCCAGCCCGAATGTCCAGGAATGACAGCGGGGGAACGAGGCTCAGGGGACGAGGCTGTAGAATCTCCACACTGACGAGGCGAAGGGATGACAGCTGCGTGGGAGGAACGGTCCTGACGATGACCCAGAACTGGATCCGGACGAGGTTCGTGCAGAGGTGACTCGGCGATGTGATGACGACTACTCCCAGGGGACGAAGCGAGGGGGAAACCCAGGATTCGCCGCTCCAGATCGGAGATCGAGACGAGGAAGGCGTCGAGCACGGGAAAGCTTCGTAGCCCTGAAGTCCTCACCATCAATCTCACTGCCGCCGCCACATGCCTGAAGGTGGTGACAGGAAACACAGTAGAGCTCGCGACAGCCACTCGACCCCGGACATAACTGCTGTCAGCTGCGGCTCCTTGAAGGGAATCCCGAGTGACGTGGCGCAGGTCGGGGGAAGTCCTCTGGTTGGCGCGAACTCCCGGACTGGAATGGCGGCAGGAACGGGACTCCGAAGCGGGGAAAGACGTCGCCCACTTCGACTCCCTGCCGGGATTTCCATCCACCCCGTGGAGCTTCTCTCGCTGTGTACCTGCAGCGTCTATCCTGGCACTGTCCTCCAGATGGTACAGAGAGTGAGGGTGACAGTCCAGGAGTTCCTCAGCACGGCCCGGATGCCAGCGTCTCGCGTTGGAGGCGTCGTGCAGGGTGAAGAACGTCCCGTCGACAGCCTCCGAGATGGACCTCAGCTCGTCGCCCTGGCGCCGGAAGTGACTCCTGGGAAACGGCATGCTAGCAGCGCTGACACCCGGACAGAAAGGTACATTTCCACGGCGACTCACGGCCGCCGGCAACTCTTCTGGCTGCGACATACTGTCATATCCGGCTCTAGGGAGCCGGGCAATCAGAGCCAGGGGCAAGCCAGTGAGTCGAGATGTTTTATTCTGGGTAAGGGATAAGGGATGAGGAGAGCACAGACACTCATACAGACGTACATTCTCAGGCTGCACAGCGCAGGGGTAGGTAGCTCGTACCGGACATGGGGGTAACAAGACGTGCATACTCACAGCGGGATACAAACACCGGAATGCTGCAAGGGGAGTTGAGGCTGACACCAGACGAAGGGGCTTCAGCCTAGCAGTGCTTATGTCGCAGCCCCGAATGATCGAAGCTGCTCCTCTTTATACTCATTAACAGCGCCCCAGCTGATGAGGATTAATTGGCCCCAGCCGTCTCGTGACACTGACAGCTGGGAACCAGCTGAGGCACTGCCCAATGAGAGGCAGGGATAAAAGGAGCATGGGCTGAGCGCCGAGCCGGCGTCTCACCCCATGGTGACAATATCCAGTCATTCTACAGCCCAACAACAAAATGCTACTTATTATCCATGAATCTTCCCTGTGGCCTTCCTCTTTTCCTCCTGCCTGGCAGCTCCATCTTCAGTATCCTTTGTCCAATATATCCACTGTCCCTCCTCTGCACATGTCCAAACCATCTCAGCCTCGTCTCTCTTACTTTGTCTCACAAACAGCTCAACCTGAGCTTTTGCTCTGATATGCTCATTTTAATCTTGTCCCTCATAGTCACTCCCAATGATAATCTTAGCATCTTCTACTCTGCCACCTTCAGCTCTGCCTCTTGTCTTTTTGTCAGTGCCACCATCTCCAAACCATACATCATAGCAGGTTTCACTACCATCTTGACAATCTTCCTTTCCAGTCTAGCCGTTATCCTTCTGTCACAGATCACCCCTGATGCTCATCTCCACCCACTCCACCCTGCCTCCACTCTTCTTCACCTCTCGTGCATTTTCTATTGCTTTGGATGGTTGACCCCAGGTATTTAAACTCATCCACCTTCACTACCTCTACTCCTTGCATCTTTATCATTACACCTGCCTCCCTCCCTCTCTTTCACACTCATGTATTCTTTCCTGCTTCTGTTGACTTTCATTCCTCTTCTCACCAGTTCATACCTCCACCACTCCAGGTTCTCTTCCATCTACTCCCTATTCTCACTACAGATCACAGAGTCATCTGCAAACATCATAATCCATGGGCACTCCTGCTTGACCTCATCTGTCAGCCTGTTCATCACCATGGCAAATAAGAAGGGGATCAGAGCAGAGCTGGGCAATAATTTGATACTTTAAAATGCATCGATATATTTTCACCTGCAACACATGATGACCCCAGTATCATTTATATCAGTGCTCCATCTGCTTTCTCCTTTCTATCTGCCCTGCAACTTCACCCCACTCCAAACACGTAACAACACCCCACCACCACCACAACCAGCTCACTCCTGACCCATATCCAGAGGATGGTGAAAAAATTCACTTTATACAGCAGCAGTCCCCAATCTTTTTGCTTCATGGACCAGTAATAAGTTAAGAAAAAATAAATAAATTTCGCAGGGCAGTCAGCTAAAAATGAGCTAAATACACCCAATATACACCCCAGACCTATTCCACACTGGCCTTTGGGTGGGGAAGGCCACAGTCAGGCACCATCTCAAGCATGCTGCCCATGAACTTCTTACCTCCAGACGCACCATTTCCCCCAAGACCACACCAAATATAGTAGCTGCAGTGCTGCATAGGCTGCGTGTCCATCCTGTATGTTCTTCCCCCTCTGAGCATCTATTTTCTGTTCATTCTATACTAGTACATACCCGTGCATACCCGTCCATGCCCGTAGAAACCAAGTCTACGCAAGTATTTCTGCATGCCCGTCGCTGAAGGGTCTCCACCTGTCTCAGACGGCTGCGTTGTTCACAGTCATGCCTGCGGCGTACTGCTCAAACCTGAGGTGTTTATCTTCATGGCATCTTTTCTGACGTGCAGCAGTTCTCTTCACTCTATTGCTCTCCATCTGGTGGGTCTTCTTTCTCTTCTTCTTCTTCTTCTTCTTCTTCGTTCAGACCACTGGTTGAGGGCTAAGTGCGTCGTAATTCCGGTTCATGGACAGGATCACGAAAATCAATCTGAGCAAAAAGTGGCTTTCAACCCTATTCAGGAAGGCCCGTGCATGCCCATAGAAACCGTGAAACCAGAGCACCCGGAGAAAATCAGCGCTTTACTTGGCATTTTACACATTTGTAGTGTAGACTGCCATTCTTCAAGGTTACACATTTTTACTGTGTCAGCACCTCTTTAAAAACAACACTGCTCAGAAAGCGACGCTTTTGTTAGTTTCTTCATCTTGAGCAAGAATACGAAGACTGCTTAATCTGCCAACTCTGTTCGCGGCAACGTAGAATTGGCCATGGCTGAAGAAATCTCTTGTGCAGAAAACCCCAATGCGCTGTAAAGACTGGCCCTGTGACTTATTCACAGTCATGGCAAAGCAGAGTGTTACTGGAAACTGTTCACGTTGCAAGGTGAACGGAAACATGTTGTCAGATGGTGTGAGTGTGATTCGTAGAATCAGGAGAGTGCGTCCAGCACTGACACCAATCACAGATGTTGCAACCAACAGGTGAGGCTGTATTTGTTCAATGATGTATCTTGAGCCATTGCAATGTCCGTTTTGTTGGTCAAATGTACTGCTTCGAATGGGTGTGGTTTAATGTAGTGTGTCCTCTTGTTAATCAGGTGATGTGTAAGATTTCCAGATTTACTGCTTCGAATGGGTGTGGTTTAAAGTGCTGTGTCCTATTCGTAATCAGGTGATGAGTATCTCTTCTTTGGCAAGTGATGGTCTATATGACATCACCAAGACATGAAGGCAGGCATCATGAGTGATGGTCTCATCATCATAGCAGTCTGTCGGGGGCGACGATGACTGGTTCATTTAGGTCTGATCAGATTCCTCCATGCAGCTCTGTCCTTCACCCTCTGCTGCCAGGAACTCCTGGCCTTGTTAACCCAGGCGATGTCCGAGCCAGTATGAGTTGCTTTCTGACTGACCATTTCATGAAACTGCTTGCAAAGTATTTGAGTACCGCTAGCTTTTGTTGGTATCATAAAGACATCAAGGCAGGCATCACAGGACACCATGCCTACATCATAGGTAGGCAGTCCTACTGTCTATATGACATCATAGGTAGCCAGTCCTATTGTCTATATGATGGCATGGTGAGTCCTATGTTGGTTGATATAGGATCATCATAGGACATCATGCGGACACCATAGGCCGTCCTCTGATGTCCTATGATCGTGACACACAGACAGACACACACAGAAACTGACAGATTTCTTGAATGTACAGTGGGGCAAAAAAGTATTTAGTCAGCCACCAATTGTGCAATTTCTCCCACTTAAAAGATGAGAGAGGTCTCCAATTTTCATCATAGGTATACCTCAACTATGAGAGACAAAATGAGAAAAAAAAAATCCAGAAAATCCCACTGAAGGATTTTTAATGAATTAATTGGTAAATTCCTCAGTAAAATAAGTATTTGGTCACCTACAAACAAGCAAGATTTCTGGCTCTCACAGACCTGTAACTTCTTCTTTAAGAGGCTCCTCTGTCCTCCACTCGTTACCTGTATTAATGGCACCTGTTTGAACTCGTTATCAGTATAAAAGATACCTGTCCACAACCTCAAACAGTCAGACTCCAAACTCCACTATGGCCAAGACCAAAGAGCTGTCAAAGGACACCAGAAACAAAATTGTAGACCTGCACCAGGCTGGGAAGACTGAATCTGCAATAGGTAAGCAGCTTGGTGCGAAGAAATCAACTGTGGGAGCAATTATTAGAAAATGGAAGACATACAAGACCACTGATAATCTCCCTCGATCTGGGGCTCCATGCAAGATCTCACCCCGTGGGGTCAAAATTATCACGAGAACAGTGAGCAAAAATCCCAGAACCACATGGGGGGACCTTGTGAATGACCTGCAGAGAGCTGGGACCAAAGTAACAAAGGCTACATCAGAAACACACTACGCCGCCAGGGACTAAACATGGCTAAGGTCATGCAATAGTTGCGCTGACTGGCTGATTTTGTGTGAATTGGCGCGATCGCAACATCGCGAAATCCTGGAGGGACTGAATATTGTTGAAATTGCACTTGTTTTCTTTTTTAAAAAATCAGGTTGTTTATAATGTTTTGTAAAAGAATGGTTCATTAAATGTAAACATTTTATAATGCACTTGTACTTCTTCGCACTAAAGCCAAAGAAACACATTTGGAGTTGTCATTATTTAAGTTATGGTTTTATTTTACTGGTCCAGCCCAATTGACATTGAATCGGGATGCATGTAGCCCCTGAATTAAAATGAGTTTGGCACCCCTGGTTTACCATCTATCTATCCATCTTCTTCCGCTTAATCCTTTTTGGGTTGCGGCAGGGCTGGAGCCTATCCCAGCATCTTTTGGGCGACAGGCAGGGTACACCCTGGACAGATCGCCAGTCCATCGCAGAGCCAACATGAAGAATAATTTACAGGGCTAATATGCTAATATTGTGGACAAGGTAAATCATCTAGAAATGTGTAATCATATACAGTGGGGTAAAAAAGTATTTAGTCAGCCACCAATTGTGCAAGTTCTCCCACTTAAAAGATGAGAGAGGTCTCCAATTTTCATCATAGGTATACATCAACTATGAGACACAAAATAAGAAAAAAAAAAAATCCAGAAAATCACGTTGAAGGATTTTTAATGAATTAATTGGTAAATTCCTCGGTAAAATAAGTATTTGGTCGATAACAAAAGTTCATCTCAATACTTTGTTATATACCCTTTGTTGGCAATGACAGAGGTCAAACGTTTTCTGTAAGTTTTCACAAGGTTTTCACACACTGTTGCTGGTATTTTGGCCCATTCCTCCATGCAGATCTCCTCTAGAGCAATGATGTTTTGGGGCTGTCGCTGGGCAACACAGACTTTCCACTCCCTCCAAGATTTTCTATGGGGTTGAGATCTGGAGACTGGCTAGGCCACTCCAGGACCTTGAAATGCTTCTTACGAAGCCACTCCTTCGTTGCCCAGGCAGTGTGTTTGGGATCATTGTCATGCTGAAAGACCCAGCCACGTTTCATCTTCAATGCCCTTTTTTTTTTTTTTTTTTTTTTTGTTACTTATTTGTACCCGTAGGTAGATTTGGTTTGCAGTCTGGTGACAAGCCACCGGCTGCTGGTCGCTGCGTGCGCGAGCGCCCTAAACCTACATGTTTTTGGTATGCGGGAGGAAACCGGAGAAATCCCGGAGTAAACCCACGCAACACGGGGAGAACATGCAAACTCCACACAGCTCACTGTTGGTCGGGGGCTGGGATCGAACCCACGATCTCATGATCCCCGCGATCCCCCGGCCGAGGGTCAAACTGTGCTGTCACAGTGCTAAACCACTGCGCCACCGTGCAGCCCATCAGCCTTGCTGATGGAAGGAGGTTTTCACTCAAAATCTCACGATACATGGCCCCATTCATTCTTTCCTTTACTCTGATCAGTCGTCCTGGTCCCTTTGCAGAAAAACAGCCCCAAAGCATGATGTTTCCACTCCCATGCTTCACAGTAGGTATGGTGTTCTTTCTCCTCCAAACACGACAAGTTGAGTTTTTACCAAAAAGTTCTATTTTGGTTTCATCTGACCATGACATTCTCCCAATCCTCTTCTGGATCATCCAAATGCTCTCTAGCAAACTTCAGACGGGCCTGGACATGTACTGGCTTAAGCAGGGGGACACGTCTGGCACTGCAGGATTTGAGTCCCTGGCGGCGTAGTGTGTTTCTGATGTAGCCTTTGTTACTTTGGTCCCAGCTCTCTGCAGGTCATTCACTAGGTCCCCCCGTGTGGTTCTGAGATTTTTGCTCTCTGTTCTCGTGATAATTTTGACCCCACGGGGTGAGATCTTGCATGGAGCCCCAGATCGAGGGAGATTATCAGTGGTCTTGTATGTCTTCCATTTTCTAATAATTGCTCCCACAGTTGATTTCTTCACACCAAGCTGCTTACCTATTGCAGATTCAGTCTTCCCAGCCTGATGCAGGTCTACAGTTTTGTTTCTGGTGTCCTTTGACAGCTCTTTGGTCTTGGCCATAGTGGAGTTTGGAGTCTGACTGTTTGAGGTTGTGGACAGGTGTCTTTTATACTGATAACGAGTTCAAGCAGGTGCCATTAATACAGGTAATGAGTGGAGGACAGAGGAGCCTCTTAAAGAAGAAGTTACAGGTCTGTGAGAGCCAGAAATCTTGCTTGTTTGTAGGTGACCAAATACTTATTTTACTGAGGAATTTACCAATTAATTCATTAAAAATCCTTCAATGTGATTTTCTGGATTTTTTTTTTCTCATTTTGTCTCTCATAGTTGAGGTATACCTATGATGAAAATTGGAGACCTCTCTCATCTTTTAAGTGGGAGAACTTGCACAATTGGTGGCTGACTAAATACTTTTTTGCCCCACTGTACAACTGCTGAAACTAAAAGTTCCATAAACTGTCAGACCTATTAATATGTGTGTGTGTGTGTGTGTGTGTGTGAGTGTGAGTGTGTGTGTGTGTGTGAGTGTGTGTGTGAGAGAGAGAGAGAGAGAGAGAGAGAGAGAGAGAGAGAGAGAGAGAGATGATTAGTGCTACCTACTGTATAAATTTGTTACATATGTAGACAACTCTTCCAGTTATTTACTGGTGTTTTTTACCAAAATAAATTATTCAACATCATTTGTAGATTACATAACACATACAGTATTTGTATCTATCTATCTATCTATCTATCTACATAGATACTCGAGGCGAGATTATGTGATTTGGAATCCCAGCTCTGCTGCATTGAAACACCATCAGCACCAGTTAACGACGGATTCCCGTTAGCCATAGTGGAGCGTCATAGCATAGGGCCTGCTAGCCGTCCCCTGGCATCCACCTCTAATGACCAACCAGACGAGAACAGGTGGGTGACGGTGAGAAGGAAGCATAGTCGCAAGCCCCTGGCTCACTACCAACCTGTTCACATTTCTAATCAATATTCCCCACTCAGCGACACACCCGCTGAGGAAAAACTCTCATCACTGGTGAATCTTGAGTCAGAAACATGAACCTAGAGACTCTAGTAGCCATAGTCAAATGCATTCCTGGGGCCAGAGCAGGCGACATCAAGTCAAATTTGAAAATGCTGGCTAAAAGTAACTGTAAATACTCCACAACTGTTATCCACACCAGCATGAACAACATCCGACTCTGGTAGTCGGAAGTCATAAAACTTAGTTTGGAATTGGTGTGTAACTTTGCCAAAACGATGTCGGCCTCTGTAGTATTTTACATGTTTTATGACATGTTTAGCTGCATGTCATCCTTCAACCGCTGGCTGTCTGTGTGGTATCCTGCAAATGATATGGGCTTCATAGACAATTGGAACTCATTTTGGGAAAAACCTGGTCTTATTAGGCGAGACGGCATCTATCCCACTTTGGATGGTGTGTCTCATTTATCGAACAATCTGGCATCATTTTTATCCAAAGTTCCAAAGCCTTGACTACTACTCAGAGTTGGGACCAGGAAGCAGAATTGCAGTCTTACACACCTCTCCATCCGCCACCCCTCAGTTTAGCCCCCTGTCCTCCCCATCAAAGAATCACTGTCTGTTCCCTCTAAAGTAAATAAAAATATAATGTATAATCACCCCAAAGTGATTAAACAAAAAGGCGATAAAACCCAAATTAAACATGTTGCCTCTAAATCTAATGACTTGGCTTCTGTTCCTCCTCAAAATTTAACAATTAAATGTGGTTTGTTAAATATTAGGTCTCTAACTCACAAGCCTCTGCTAGTCTATGATCTGTTAATTGATCATCAGATTGATTTAATATCCCTTACAGAGACTTGGTTAGGGCAAGAGGATTATGTTGGTTTAAATGAATCAACTCCCTCTGGTTATTTAAACTGTCAAAATCCCAGAAGTTCTGGTCGTGGAGAAGTAGCAACAATTTACCATTCCAAATTACTAGTTAATGTAAAGCAAAAAACATGTTATTTCCCCGATCGGGTGGTCGGGGAAATTAAAAAAAAAAAAAGCTCAGATATTCAGTTTCGGTAGACAATGAGATTTGAAAAATGAAAACTGAAAAAAGTAATAACGTTTTTTAGCACAAAGTCGTTCCATTTGGAGTAAGGTAAACACTTGGCTTCAAAATTCATAGGGGAGGATTTTACTTTTGACAGAAAAAATATAATAAAATCAAGTGTGCTAATTTTTTTTCACTCTTGGCGGGGAAATTCTGGTCACATTGGCGGGTTTGTAAACCAAATGATTAAATAACGATCCCCTTAGAGCTTACTAGTCAGGATTTTATGAACTTCTTCAATAACAAAATTTCATCTGTCAGAGATAAAATCAGTCATATCCTTCCAACCATTAATTTAAATACTGTAATTTTTTGTCCATGCATTCATCTTCAGTAAACTGGACTACTGTAATGCTGTTCAATTCACACAACTTTATTTATCCCTCAAGGGGCAATTAATTTAAAAAAGCACCTTGTGCATTGATGCACTGAGTCATGCAAACAGAATAGACAATAAAGGAAGACAAATCGAAAGTCACACCTAACCAACCATCTCTAATGGCTGGTTAGAGACCATTTTAGGGAGACCTGTCCTCACAGGTCTCCCTAAAAAGTCCATCAGACAGCTGCAGTTAGTACAGAATGCTGCTGCTCAAGTCTTCATTAAGACCAAGAAAGTGGATCATATAACTCTAGTTCTCAGATCTTTACACTGGCTTCCTGTCTGCCAAAGAATAGATTTCAAAATATTGCTGTTAGTTTATAAAGCTCTGAATGGTTTAGGGCCAAAATACATTTCAGATCTGCTAGTCCACTATGAACCACCCAGAGCCCTCAGGTCATCAGGGTCCCAGAGTTAGAACCAAACATGGTGAGTTAGCGTGTAGTTTTTATGCCCCTCACATATGGAACAAACTCCCAGAAAGCATCGGGGCCGCTGAAACTCTTAGTTGCTTTAAATCGAGGTTAAAAACTCTCCTATTTGCCACGGCCTTTCAGTAGCCTACAATGTACTGTAACTTTTATTTCTTTCATATTCTATTTTAGCTTGTTTTTGTTTCTCTTTAATTTACGTTTTAGTTTGCTCTTAAATTCTTATGTATTCCTTTTGCAACCTGACGTAATGCTTTATGTAAAGCACTTTGAATTGTCTTGTACACAAAATGTGCTATACAAATAAACTTGTCTTGTCTTGCCTTGTAACAACTACAACTCCTTCAACTGATATCCGTTTGAGTTTACTCCAACTGACCTTTTCGAGTTAAATAAAATAATTTCCTCATCCAAGGCTTCAACTTTTCTACTAGACCAGGGGTTTTCAACTGGTCTCACTGTGGGACCCACATTTTCCCATGGTCATTAACTTGCGACCCACTTATATAGAATTCAAAGCATGCAAATTTATTTTTCAAAGATAGCCTTTGAAAACATGTACATTATTTTTTAAACATTAACACACATTTATTTATATGTGCAAAGTGCATTTCAGAGCACATTATTAAGAAACTGAGGACTAACAGACTAAGACAACTGCCTTAGTGAATAAAATAAAATTCAATAATAAATAATAAAATTGCACAAAATAAATAAGGCTACAAAATTAGATATTTCACTTCTTTGATTATCTCTGAATCCAGAAAACAAACTAAGGAGGAACACGACAACTGCATGTCTAAAAAGTGAATAAAATAAATATCAAAACCGCACAAAATCAAAAAGGCCCTTAAAATGAGATGTTTTTACCTAACCAGTCATTTGTTGAAGTCAATGAGACAATTGGGCATGTGCCAAATCTCTTTGTGATGTCCTCAGCTCTTGGACTCCTCTCTGAAAAAAACTCCACCAGCTTGTCTTTGCATGCAGGATGTTTAGTTTCTAAATGGAGCTTAAGTTTGGATGGTTTCATGCTCTCATGCTCAAGCACTTCACTACAAATTACACATTGCAGTTTCTGTCCCTTTTTATCCTCAATGTATGAAAATCCACATTTCAAATACTCTGGGTCATATTTGCGCTTTACCATTTCACCTCTGAATAGCAACACAAACATGAAGTAAACATCAATCAAATGATGGATACCATGCTTAAGGCGCCAGAGAGCTGCACCTCTCTAATGCATGCCTGTCAAAATAAAAGTTTTTTCAAAATAAGACAAGTCCGACCTCAGGTGTAACTGAACCTCAGAATATTATTTATTTTTTGATCTGCTGTCCGCGACCCACTCAAAACTGGTCCGCGACCCACTTTTGGGTTGCAGCCCACCAGCTGAGAATCACTGTACTAGACCCTATTCCTACTAGGTTATTTAAAGAAGTCTTACCATTTATTGGTAGTTTTATTCTTCAAATAATCAATTCTTCGTTAACATTAGGCCATGTACCGCAGGCTTTTAAAACTGCTGTAATTAAACCGTTACTTAAAAAACCAATGCTGGATCCAGGAGTTTTAGCTCACTATTAAGAATGGGCGCGTGATGTCACCCGACAGAAAAACCACAAGGAATTGTGGGAAAAGTGTTCTGCCTGTCGGTTTAGTCGTGAGCAACGAATGTGGTTAAGCTGAAGTGTTGAAAGGGTTGCTTCAGTCTGTTATTTATTCATTTTTTATTTATTTATTTGGATAAAAATGACACTGAATATGGTATTCAAACATAGGAAATGTAAATATACATATAAAACATCATACAAAATCCAGGATGACACATGGAAGCAAAAACACTTATTTTCAATGTGGTCCTTTCAATCACATTATTATTCATCCGAATACCACGCAACGTCAGAATGGGGAAGTTTTGCTGCATTATCAAATGCAAAAACTGCTCTCACGACTGGCGTGGAGAAAGATTGATAACGGCGTACGCTTTTTTTTTTAACATGATCTGTAAGTTTTTTTGGGGTTTTTACCAGAACAAAATAAATTGGTGTCATCTGCAAAAATAACAAATTTTTACAAATCTGTAACATTATGAATATCATGAATATAAAGTATAAATAATTTTGGACCAATTACTGATGCTTGTGGTACTCCACAAGTAATTTCCCTAAATCCTGACACCACATCTTTAATTTGTACACACTGCTGCCTGCTTTGTAAATAACTTTTTATCCATGAATGAGCTGGACCACGTATAGAAGCGAAGCGAAGCATAGCGAAGCAAAGAGAAGAGAAGAGGCTTTATTGTCATTGTACAGTAGTATAGTACAACGAAATTGTGGGTGCTCCACTAGAATTATCCCATAATTCTCAAGTTTTCTTAACAAATATACATGATCAATAGTATCAAAGCCTTTCTGGAGATCAACATAAATACCTACAGAACATTCTTCATTTTCCCTTCATTTCCTTGCAATTTCTTCTACCATCTGCATTACTGCATAAGTGATACTACTACTGACTGAAATTTTTGTTGTTTCCATGTTAATTTATGATCAATGATAACACCAAGAAATTTTGTCTCAAAAACTCTTTCAGTATTTGTGTTACAAATTTTTAATTCAATATTGGCGATATCTTTTCGACTTCCAAAAATCATAAACTTAGTTTTCTTAATATTAATACACAGTTTATTTGCATCAAACCCGACTTGGAAGAAAAGTGGAGAGAATCGGGTCACAGAGCTAACAAAGAGGCATCGGATGGAATGGAGTGCAGCAGTCAGAAAGAAAGACATCAGCTTCAACAATATTCCTTCACACATGGTCGTGTGTTCACAGCATTTTCACGGAGGTAAGGTGTGATTTAAAAAATATTTAGAAGTGCAGAAAGAATCAGAATCAGAATCAGAATCAGAATCAGAATCAGAATCAGAATCAGGTTTATTGCCATTGTTCATGTAGTACACAAACTAGGAATTTGTCTCGGTACAATGCTGCAACATTAAACATGATAAGATAAGAGAAATAAACTATACATGTAATAAAGTGTAGGATAAGATTAAGTGATACTGGTCAACAGTTAAAATATATATTAGCCAGCAGCAGATACTGTGGAGAACTATATAGTGCAGTCGGTAATGCAGGAAGAAAACAGTGATGATTGACATGAGTCTGGTTGAGCTGCTGTACATGGTGCACGAGAGTCACTTAGTGTTCAGCAGTCTAATGGCAGAGGGGAAGAAGCTGTTCATGTGACGGGAGGTTTTAGTCTGGATGGACCGAAGTCTTCTACCAGAGGGGAGGGGGGCAAACAGTACGTGACCAGGGTGTGAGGGATCGGCTATGATCCGGCCAGCACGCCTCCGGGTCCTGGAGATGTACAGATCCTGGAGAGATGGGAGCTTGCAGCCGATCACCTTCTCAGCAGTGCGCACGACGCGCTGCAGCCTTAGTCTGTCCCTGGCAGTGGCTCCTGCGTACCACACGGTTATGGAGGTGGTGAGGATGGACTCGATGATGGCTGTGTAGAACTGCACTAACATCTTGGTGGGTAGCTTGAGCTTCCTCAGCTGCCGCAGGAAGAACATCCTCTGCTGGGCTTTTTTGATGAGTGAGCTGATGGTCAGCTCCCATTTGAGGTCCCTGGTGATGGTAGTGCCTAGGAAGCGGAAGGAATCAGCAGTGGTGATGGGAGAGCCTGAGAGGGTGAGGGGGGGCAGAGGAGTAGTGACTTTCCTGAAGTCTACAATCATCTCCACTGTCTTCAGAGCGTTCAGCTGCAGGTTGTTATTGCTGCACCAGGACGCCAGCTGGGCCACCTCTCTCCTGTAGGCGGACTCGTCGCCGTTGGAGATGAGCCCGATGAGGGTGGTGTCGTCCGCAAACTTGATCAACTTGACAGACTGGTGGCTGGAGGTGCAGGAGTTGGTGTAAAGGGAGAAGAGTAGGGGGGAAAGTACACAGCCCTGGGGTGATCCGGTGCTGATGCTAGTATAGTCTGAGACAGTCTTTCCCAGCCGCACATGCTGCCTCCGGTCCGTCAGGAAGTCGATGATCCACCTGCAGAGGGAGTCAGGCACGTTGAGCAGGGACAGCTTGTCCCGGAGCAGAGCGGGGCGGATGGTGTTGAATGCGGAGCTGAAGTCCACAAACAGGATCCTGGCGTAGGTTCCCGGGGAGTCCAGGTGCTGCAGGATGGAGTGGAGGGCCAGGTTGACTGCATCGTCTACAGACCTGTTGGCTCGGTAGGCAAACTGCAGCGGGTCCAGGAGAGGGGTGGTGATGGACTTGAGGTGGGACAGGACCAGGCGCTCAAAGGACTTCATGACTACAGAGGTGAGCGCTACAGGTCTGTAGTCATTAAGTCCAGTGATCCGTGGCTTCTTGGGGACAGGGATGATGGTGGAGGATTTGAGGCAGGATGGCACGTGGCATAACTTAAGGGAGGTGTTAAAAATGTCTGTGAATACAGGAGCCAGCTGTTTCGCACAGAGTCTCAGGGTGGAGGGAGACACGCCGTCTGGGCCGGGGGCCTTGCGCGGGTTCAGTCTGGAGAACTGTTTGAGCACATCCTGCTCACTGATGATAAGGGGAGGGGGGGAGGTGGGGGGGGGTGCCTTAAATGAAGTAGGGAATGTGGAGGCTGTGGAGCTGGAGGGAGGGGGGGAGTTGGACACAGATGACGAGGTGTCAAAACGGGCATAGTGTTGGGACAGTCTCTGACAAAGGGCTTTGTCATCCTGACCTTTAGGAGCCTGAGGCCGATAGTTGGTGATCTGCCTCAGTCCTCTCCACACGGAAGCCGAATCATTAGCAGTGAACTGCTGCTGGAGTCTCTCTGAGTACACAGATTTAGCCCTCTTCAGCTCTCTGTTAAACCGGTATTTAACCTCCCTGTAGCAGTCCCTGTCTCCACTTTTCAGTGCTGCTTCCTTCTCCTTCCTGATCTGTCTGAGCTTAGCTGTGAACCAGGGTTTGTCATTAGAGTAACTCACCCTGGTGCGTGATGGAAGAATGTTCTCTTCACAAAAGTGGATATATGAGTTCACAGTGTCCGTGTACTCATCCAGATCATGCATGGCTCCTTTAAGCATGCCCCAGTCAGATATTTCCATGCACGTTTCCAGCTTCTCCTCAGCATCACTGGTCCATATCTTCGTAGTGCTCACAACAGGTTTAGTGAGCTTCAATCTCTGTCTGTATGTGGGAATGAGGTGAACCATCACGTGATCAGATAATCCCAGCGCAGCTCGAGGGACAGCGCGATATGCGTCTTTCACTGTGGTGTAACAGTGATCCAGTGTGTTTAATCCTCTGGTGGGGCATTTAATAAACTGTTTGTAGCGGGGGAGATCGTGGCTCAGATTGCACTGATTAAAGTCGCCAGCCACAATAATCAGCGAGTCTGGAAAACTCCGCTCTGTGTGTTGAATGTGATCCGCAAGTACGCGCTGAGCTTCGCGCGTGTCCGCGTCGGGAGGGGCGTACACAGCGATCATTATGAAAGAAGCAAACTCCCGCGGGGAATAGAAGGGCTTGCAATTGATAACAAGAAATTCCAAGGCAGGAGAACAGTGTTTGGAAATTACCGTTACATCAGAGCACCAGCTACAGTTGATGTAGAAGCAGACACCGCCTCCTGTGGTCTTGCCGGAAAGCTCTGTGTCACGATCAGCACGGAAGAGCTGGAAGCCGTCGAGGCGCAGCGCGCTGTCCGGTATATTTTCCCCTCTCCAGAGCAGCTGTCTTCTGCGCTGTGCGCTTTGGCTGCACTTCAGCCACGGCTCTCTATCATCTCTCAATAATGTGTAAAAATGCACAGGGCAAAAATCAAATAATTTCTTCACATCATCTCTGCTATTCCGAATTTCTCTTGCTAAACTGGAGCAGTGTTTTGTTTTTTTGCTTTTTAAATGGGAGCTTTTCGGTGTTGCTGATTTTCTTTGATTTTTCATGAAGTTGTGATTACTTGTTGCCTTCATTACACATGGATTTAATACCAGCTGGGGACTGAAGTCCATAGAATGTTTGGTATTGTTAAATTAAGCAGATTCTCCTTTCAGGTGACTATAAAAACATCACTATCCTTATTTAGTATGTTTTTATAGCAGCTAATTATACCATTAAATTTTTTTGGTGCACCAGTGTGGCCGTCGGGCTTTATCACGTTACTGGATTAGTATTTAATGTCCTGTTGGTAATAATGTGTATATACTTATCAAGCATCATATGACAAATATGAACATAAATCCAACATTTCACCACTGGGATTTAGAAATGTCCGTAGTTGCAGACACATGCTAGTGCAGAAAACTGTGTAGAAACAATGACTGCTTACCTTTGTGACGGTTTTCTGGTCATTCACCCAGAATATTTGAGGTGGGTGGACCCATCCATTGGTTAACTGAACATGAGCCTCTAATGATTTATAGTTTTTAAATTAAAAAAGCTCCCACAAATTCAGGCTTTTTGGCCCGCAACAATCATGAAAACATCCCGTGAAATTCCGGAGGGACTAATTATTAGGCTGTCCTGAAACATCTTTAAAAAATCTTCAGCTGATCCAAAATGCTGCAGCTAGAGTTTTAACAGTTACTAGAAAGAGAGAGATCGCATCTCTCTAGTTCTGATCTCCCTTCAATGGCTTCCCATACAATTTAGAATTAAGTTTAAAATCCTTCTCCTCATTTACAAAGCTCTAAAAAATCAGGACCCTTGTAATTTAAAAGATACGATAGTACCTTATCATCCTAACAGAGCACTACGCTCCCAAAATGCAGGATTACTTGTAATACCCAGAATCTCTGAGAGTACAATGGGAGGCAGAGCTTTTAGTTATCAGGCTCCTCTCCTTTGGAACCAGCTGCCAATCTGAATTCGGGAGTCAGACTCGATCTCTGTTTTTAAAAATAGGGTTAAAACCTGCCTTTTTGATATAGTCTATAGTTAGGGTAGAATCAGGGGCCCCTGAACCCTCCCTTAGTTACAGTATATTGTTAATAGCTTTAAACAGCCAGGGGACCTTCAACAACGCACAGGCCTTCACTCCTTTCTTCACTCTCAATGAAATATTTTTGCTGGTCATTAACATCTGTTTGTTCTCTCCCATAGATTGAGTCCCCAATCGTGCTGTTTGCTCTCTACATGCCTGTTCTTTTATTCTTCTTCGCTATCCCCTCACCCCCCAGCCAGTCGCAGCAGATGACTGCCCCTCCCTGAGCCCCTTCTGCTGGAGGTTTCTTCCTGCTAAAAGGGAGTTTTTCCTCTCCACCATCACCAAGTGCTGCTCACAGGGGACCGCCTGATTGCTGGGGTCTTTATGCAATTGTGGGGTTTTCCCCTACAGTTTGAAAATGCTATGAAATGACTGTTATTGTGAAATGACGCTATATAAATCAAGTTGAACTGAATTATTATTGTTATTAATAAATAGGCGGATCAAATTTATGCTTCTGTAGTTTCTCCAGCTCTGTGCATCACCCTTGTTCTTGAAGATCGTTACCACTGCACTTCTTCTCTATTCCTTTGACATCCTCTTAATCTCCAAGATTATCGCACATTATCCCCCAACACCACCTTCCAGTCTCCTCTTTCAGATTGCTTCCTCTGCATAAGATATAGTTCACCTATGTGAACCTTCCTCCACACTTGTACAATGTTACCCTATCTTCCTCCCTCTTCTTGAAATACGTGTTCACCACAGCCACCAAAATAATTGTTTTGTTCCGTTTCCCTTCACCAAAATCAACCGATATCAATGTTGTGGTGATCTGTAAATGTACCCTCACTGGTATAAACTGAAATATAAATATTTGTATTAAACCAAAATTGCACAGAACAAACTGAAAAATATCAAGATCAGACCAATAAAAGACAAGATCAAAAAATGCCTTAGCTTGCAATGCTGTAATGGTAAAGAAAGTGAAACAAAAAATCTCAGATCTTTCCCATGATTCACATCTGCTCCAAAATTTAACTTGTTCTTCTGCTGACCAAAATTCACCCTTCCCCCGAATTTCACTGAAATTGAGTCCATAGTTTGTCTTTGATTTTTGTTTGTTTGTTTGTTTTTTCATAACTGTGCAAACACACAGACAGCCAAACAGACAGCACCAAAAGCGTAATCTCTTTGGCGAAGGTAATAACAGCTGGCTCGGTGTTGGAAAACTTCATTGTCAACATACACTGGTAATGACTGGAAAAACTAAATAAAACTGTTGTGTTCAGAAGTTGATTAAAAGAAAAATGATAGCTAAAATGAAAGACAGAATACATCTAGTGCAATCCCTAAAGATCTTTGAGCAAAATAACATCAGAGCTGACATCTTTTTTTAATTACTAAAAAAAAAATATTAAAGTACAAACCTCACTGAACACCAACAAAAGATCAGAGACCATTTTTCCCTATTAAAGCTGAGCATGGTTCATCACTGTGGGCACGAATAAATAACTTTTACTTCTCTGTATTTTTTATTAATATTTATTGAGAAAGCTGCCAGAATTAGCTGCCTACAAACAGAATTTTAAGAGCAATACTTGGACTTTATCTGTTCTGTTTCAAACAGCTTGCAGGATCCTGTAATCTGTGGAGATTTAGCCTGTGCTGGAGCAAAGAGAAGTGCACAGAGGCTGGGAAATGTCCAGACACACATACAATGCTAATTCCAATCTCCAAATCACCAAAGAGAGAATGTGTGATTAGCAGAAATGATGAAATTATCAAAAGAAGAAAGAACGCATCAAATATTTAAAGAACATGTTCGAAGCCATAGAGGAAATGTCTCTAAAGTTAATTAAAGCATTCGCACTAGATTTACAGAACGGCTTTAACTTTGTTAATCTTTCGCTTACCAAAAAAGTAACAGATTCAGTTGGATTAAGTGATGAAAAAAAATCTGTTTAAAAAGAAATCCTCTGACCACAACATAAGCCCCTTTTCCACTAGTAGCCACTCAGCCCTACTCACTTCGACTCGGCGCACTTTGTAGGCTTTTCCATTAGTACCTGGTACTTTTTTCGTACCTATTCCACTGGGGTTCTAACTGTGCTGAGTCAGGCTGAAAATGTGATGTCAACAGACTGCAGGCCACTGATTAGTCAGGGCGTAACATCATGAGAGCAACGTTTGAAGGCTGAATTCAGAATCTCGAGACACCATTTGCAAAGATTTGTCCATGAGCCAGCAAGCGTCAGTATAAACAGCGATAGAATAGCTTCACAGAAATCAGACCCACAGAAATCAACACCGTGGTCCAGCAGAGTTTTCTATGGCTTTTGACTGATGAGAGAATCCAGAGGCAACTAGATGCAGCCAACTGAAACGAATTTGCGGCCGCGGGAGCACCCAACTTCAGCAGTTGAAAGCCGTGATATTCAGATATAGAGGATGGTGAGTGATATGATATGATGTGATATTATCCATCTTTTATATTATTTATCCCAGCAGTGGAAAGTTCACTTTGAACAGACCACAACGTCGCTTGTGTGCAATGAGCTAGCTAGTTAGCTGTCAATACTAACTCCATGCTCTCCTTGTATTTTGCACTTGTGTTGACAATATCTGATGAAATAAGTTAGTTGTAATCCTGGTGAAAAAGGTGGGTTTTTTTACATGTTGCACTTTCGTGGTGTGCATGTACTTAAGTTGTGTGTATTTGCGCATTCTAGAATCAGACCAGCATCTGCTTTGACACCGGAAATGCAGCACGACACAGCAATGTGTTCTGACTGGTAAGCCATATTAAAGTTGCACACCCCATTGTTTTTAGTAGTGGTAGACAAAGTACTCAAATCCTTTTGCTTTTTAAGTTAAAGTATAGATAAAGTGCCAGTGCCAAAACTAAAGTAGCACAATTTCCACTTAATATGAAAGGGACTGAACTGAGATTTATTTGATTGTGTGAATATTAATTACAGAATAATTGAAAATGAATGGGACATCCACTGTAAAATAAACCGCTTGTTTGTTTATTTATTTTTTTGTCAGATCACTTGTGTGATCCTTTGTGAGTTATATTCATAAGAGTGTATGTTGCACTTTGGGGAATGGGAGGTGTTCAGTCACCATTATAATTTAGTTTATATGTGTAGTTTGTAGCCTATCATCAATAAACTCATGCAGCATTATAATAACAGGACACATTACAAATATTTGAGACCCACTGTAGTGCATCCTTTTATATTTTAGCAATACAAGTACAAAACACCGCCCACACTTGAAGCCAGGGCAACACAGCGGTGACAGACTGGTGGCTAAACGTCTATTGATAAAAACTACGTATTTTGACTGAGCGACTCCATACTCGGGGATGTACACCCTCAGATAAAGTACTAGATCCCATTCAAGGGAATGTATTAACTGATTCTGATTGCTGAGGCCACAGTAAAAACAAATGATTTTAAACATAACCCAGCCCTTGTAAAATCTACTTTACTGTAACGCAGCTACATGAAAATTGTGGTTAAATACAACAATAAAGGACTTTTGTCACATTCCACCACTAGCTTTTAGCAACAAGTGTATTTCCCAAATATGTTTAAAACTTGCTTTAATTAACCACCACTCATTCCTGTCTTTTGTCTAGGCAACAGGAAAATGATCCACCCCAAACTGGTCCTTGTGTCACTATTTACAGAGATGCAGGCTGAAGATCTGGTAAATGAGATCTAGAAGAAGAAGAAGAAGAAGAAGAAGAAGAAGAGGAAGAAGAAGGTGTCATTACTCAGTAAGGCAGAAGACAAATCAATAATTACAAATTATATAGTCGAAAAGTGGCAAGAATATTGGGGTTCGATAGGACATCACCATCATCATCTCGGCCGCACCTCGGACACAGTCCAAGGATGGATAATTTGTTCACACATAAGGAGTTGGCTGGCGGTAGGATTGATTTGTTTGCGGCGGATAGCAAAAGCTGTATGCTGTCTGTAACATTACGGCATCTAGTTCTGATGGGTACGATAAAGATCAGGTGGGCTGGACACTATCCAGGCTTGGGGGCCGGAAAAGAGCAGCTAGGGAGGCAACAAGACTTAAAAGCAGGTCAGATGAGAGTGATGCAGGAGGAAGTACCAATGCGAAGAAAACACAAACTGGCCAAAATGAATGGCAGTTTGAGGATGTAGGGAATGATTGGAAGGTTGTCATTGAGTTCAATCAGGGTAGGGGGCACTATCACCCGATTAAGCTAACAAAAGCAATTGAGAAAGAAATTGGGAGAGTAAAGTTTGCAAAGTTCTTGAAGAATAACCGGCTGTTAATTCATGCCACAAGTAAACAACAGCAACAGAAAATACTGACAATGACATGTCTAAAGGGAGAACAAATGAAGGCGCATGTTCCTGGCACGACAGCTAACTTGAGAGGAGTTATATCAGGTGTCCCTTTGTGCATGTCTATGGAAGAAATAGAAAAACGAGATCCAAGGAGGAAAGGCGAAGGATGTGAAAAGGCTACAGAGTAAAAAAAGGTTTGCTGAAGGACACAAAGTCTGTCATGATTCAGTTTGAGGAAACACTCCCTAAATCAGTCCTAATAGGATACATGTATGTGTCAGAGAATACGTCTCAAAGCCACTCAGGTGCTACAAATGTCAAAGGACGGGTCACACTGCTCAGCAATGTAAGAGAAAGCTAAGATGTGCTAGATGTGGAGGGACGCACGAATATGGTAAATGTGACAAGGACGCCAAAGTGTTGCAACTGCGGGGATGAGCACAGCGCTGCATATGGAGGATGTGTTGTGCATAGGGAAGGTAGACAAGCCCAGGAAATCAGAATAATTAAGAAAATCTCGTATGCGGAAGCTCTAAAGACAGTTAGAGAGGCAAGAATAGTCAGAAACACAGCAGGCCTTCCTCAAAGAAGTTCAGTTCAAATGGAATTGAATTGCGTGGAGCCCAGCAATCAACGGGCCCCACGCAAGCACAGGATCGTGCCGCTGCAAGGAATGTTTGTGTTCACAAATGCAAAATGGATGATGACACATTGATAGCTAAGACGACAAACTTTATAGCTTTTATCTGCCACACCATGAATGTTGCTGCACAGCTAAAGAAGAAAAGTGAAAGAATCAAAACCATTGTGGAAGCAGCAGGAAGCTTCCTAGATGTGAAAGATATCACAGCTGACCAGACTCATGCTTTATTGAAAGCTGAAACTGGGGAGACTGCACATGCTGAAACAAGACCTTAATTATGGTGCTACACATACTACAGTGGAATGCGAGGAGTCTTATAGCAAACGGACAAGAACTCAAGAAGTATCTTTACGAACTAGAAGTTGTTCCACAGGTAGTGTGTGCACAGGAGACATGGCTTCAACCTCACTTAGATTTTGTTATTCCAGGACACAGTTCAATCAGACAGGATAGAATTAACACTGTAAATGGAGGAGGATGTGCCACTTTCATTAAAGATGGCCTGGCGTATAGGCCGATTCCCTCCCCTGAGGATATAGTGTAATATTATTGAAATATGTAAGCCAAATGGACAAGGAAATATTAAGCTGATTAATTATTACAACCCATGTAGGAAGTTAACACCAGATATTTTCAGTGTTATGGCAGGGGAAGGGCATATGAAAGAGGTATGGTGTGGAGATTTTAATGCCCATAATACCTTGTGGGGAAGCACACATACAGATAACAATGGAAATGTTGTGGAAGACATGTTAGGTGAAAGATTGTTAATTTGTCTAAACAGTGGTGAAGGTACCAGGGTGGATGTGCATAGGGGCACATTATCATGTATTGACCTGACTCTGGTATCTGATTCTTTAGTGAGCGCCTGTGAATGGACGGTTATGAACAGGACAACTATAGGAAGTGATCACTTCCCAATACTTACAGTCATTAAAACTGAAGTATGTATACAAGAGGGAAGATGTTTCACAAGATGGTGTTTTGACAAGGCAGAATGAGGAAAATTTATGCAATACTGTGTTCAGTCGTATCATTTGGTAACATTAGAAGGTGGCAAAGAAGAGTGTTCAAGTCAGGTAACCAATCATATTCTGAATGCTGCAATAGCAAGTATACCAAAGAAAATAACAAAGGGTAGGAAGAAAGTTGTACCCTGGTGGAATGACGAATGTAGTATTGCAATAAAAGAGTGAAACAAGGCATTCAGAGAGCTGAGGAAGAATATGACTAGTGAAAACTTAATAGAGTATAAAAACAAAAGGGCAGTAGCTCGAAGGATTATTAAAAACAGGAAAAGGTCAACATGGAGAGAATTTTGTTCCACCCTTGGTAGGAAAACAGAACTAGGTGATGTCTGGAGTATGCTTAAAAAAATGAGTGGAAAAGGGGTATCAGTTAAAATTCCAGCTTCAGTGGATGGGGACAAGATGGCTGTATCAGACAAAGAAAAGGCATAAGTCCTAGGTAGAGCATTTGCAGCAGTGCATAGAGGAGACCATCTTGGTGAGAGTCAGACAGCAAAAGCAGCATAAACTCAGAGAAAATGCAAACTTAAAAAATGAAGTGAAAGAGGACATGACTGTGTTAGACCTCGAGCTCACAATGTCAGAGCTTAAGAGAGCTTTGCAAGATAATGGATACAAAGCTCGAGGATATGATCAGTTAAGCGATGCTATGTTCCAGCAGTTGCCTATGCAATCAATGCAACTGGTGGTGAAATTGTTTAACAGGATATGGAAGGAGGGGGTTATCCCAAGTGGGTGGAAAAAGGCTGTAATTTTACCATTTAATAAGCCAGAGAAAGATCCAGCTCATCCAGGCAACTACAGGCCAATAGCATTAACGTCACATTTAGGGAAATGAATGGAGAAGGTGTTAGTTTACAGACTCTCATATGTATTAGAGCAAAAACGATTAATAAACGACTATCAGAATGGTTTTAGAAGAGAAAGATCCACAGTGGATGCTCTAGTTAGGGTAAGTAATGATATTGAAAAGACTCTCAAAATGAAAGAAGTAATGGTTATAGTTTATCTGGATATTGAAAAGGCTTACGACTCACTGTGGAGGGATGGAGATGGACTTCTTATGAAATTAAATAAAATGGGCATTGGTGGTAGGATGTATAATTTGATAATGGATTTTTTAACACCCAGGAGAATTAGGGTTAAAGTAGGATCACAAGTTTCTAATGACTTTTAAATAGAAAATGGTGTTCCTCAGGGGAGTGTGATACGCCCTGTTTTATTCAATATAATGATTAATGACATGTTTGAGGATCAAGAGGGATCCATCAAAACAGCACTATATGCAGATGATGGAGCCATATGGACAAGGGGAAAAAATGAGAATTTTGTGTTCAAAAACATCAGGAAAGCAATGGAGAAAGTGGTCATATGACTGGGGATTTAAATTTTCAAACAGTAAAACCTGCTATAGGACTTTCACAAAAAACGCAGAACTGGTACAGAACCATCCAGCCATCTTCTTCCGCTTAATCCTTTTCGGGTTGCGGAGGGGCTGGAGCCTATCCCAGCATCTTTGGGCGAGAGGCAGGGTACACCCTGGACAGATTGCCAGTCCATTGCAAGGCCAACACAGAGAGACAGACAACCTCTCACTCTCACAGTCATACCTAAGGACAATTTAGAATCCCCAGTTTTGATGCCAATTAACTTCACTTGCATGTTTTTGGCATGTGGGAGGAAACCGGAGAAATCCCGGAGTAAACCCACGCAGACATGGGGAGAACATGCAAACTCCACACAGATCACTGTTGGTCGGGGGCTGGGATGAACCCAGGATCCCCCGGCCAAGGGTGAGTTGTTGTGCTGCCGCAGTGCTAGCCACCGCGCTGCCCTTGGTACAGAACCATTAACATTATATAATCAACCAATAGAGAAAGTCTGTGAGTTCAAATATCTAGGAGTGTGGTGTGATAGTGCATACACATGGAGAGTTCATGTTGAAAATCTGGAGACAAAGTGCAAAAAAGTCATTAATCTCATAAAAGCTGTAGCTGGACACGACTGGGGTGGAGATAAACTGGCATTAATTGACATTTACAGAGCACTAATGCGATCGACAATAGACTACGGATGCATGATTTATAGAGCAGCGGCCAAAACGGCTCTGGAAAAAATAGACAGAATGCAGCATAGAGTGCGTCGCCTGTGCATTGGAGCCGTCAAAACAATACCAAACAATGCAGTTTTAATAGAAGCAGGAGAAATGCCAGTGGATTTGAGAAGAGATAAACTCACATTATCATACTGGGTCAAGCTGAAAGGAAGTGACGAAGCAAATATTTCAAAAACAACACTACAAGACTGCTGGGAATACTCTAATTTCCAGGGACATGGGTTTGGGTGGACAATTGAAAGAAGGACCAGAATGTATGGGCTGCACGCTATTGATATAGCTAACACCAGTCCAGTGAGTAATGTTCCCCCTTGGCTGTTTCCGGGAATAGAAGTAGATGCTAGCCTGCTGATGAGGAAAAAGGATTGGCACATGAGTGAAGTTGGTGTTAAAACAAGCATTTAGCTCAGGAACAATTACTATAACTTCTTACAGCTCTATACTGACGGTTCAAAGAATAAAGGGGGCTCTGTTGGAGTTGAAGTATACATCCCAGAGTTTAAAGTGATCATCGCAAAAGGACTCTCCAACAATACATCTGTGTTTACAGCAGAGATGGTGGCAATAATTATTGCTTTGCAGTGGGTGGAGGAAGTCAGACCGGACTGGGTGGTGGTGTGCACGGACTCACTTGCAGCGTTAAAAACCATACAGACACTAAAATCTACAAGGGAAGACTTGGTGATTGAGCAATATCACAGTTTATGTAGATTACACAGGGGTGGTGGGGAAGTTCAGTTTTGTTGGATTCCTGCACATGAAGGGTTGAAAGGGAAAGACTGTGCAGACAAATTAGCAAAAAGCGCTCTTGGAAAAGAGATAACTATACCATTGTCTCTTGGAAAAGGTGAAGGGAAAGCAGTAATCAAGAAAAAAGGAACTGAGCTATGGCAAAAAAGATGGGATGAAGATCATAAAGGTAGATCATATTACAAAATACAAAAATCTATTGCAATAAAGAATTTCATAACAACCAAAAGGAGGGAAGACATCGTTATGGCAAGACTCAGACTGGATGACACAGGTTTAAATGGCACTTAATTCACCATGGGGAAAAGCGAAAGTGGCAATTGTAGAGAATGTGGAGTAAAAGAAAATGTCGAGCACATCTTATTACGGTGTCACAAATACGGAAATGAAAGACATAATGGAAAATGAAGTTCGAGAGGCCGGTAGGGAATGGGATTTAACTGGGATTCTGGGAACAGATGGAGAGGCAATAAGAATCACGAGAAGGGCTCTTTTCTCTTTTTTAAATAACACAGGATTAAGTCATAGAATTTAGGGGTCGGGCTCAGATGACATAATGTTACACACTCTTGTACAGGAGGTGGCGGTATGCACCTTTCAGTTGTTTGCTATCTGCCAGTAACCGAGAGAAGAAGAAAAAGAAGAAGATCTGGTAAACCGGGACCAGTGTGAGCGGCACATCCAGTTGCTTCTCAGTGAGGCAGCATGGCTGGCATGTGTGACCCATTCTAAGTTTTTTTTTTTACAGTTTGAATTTTGCACATTCTAAATAATCTGGAATTTGCTGCTGATTGTAATAAACAATTTAGTGGCTTATGTGTTTGCATCATGATTTTTTTATTTTGTCTGTTAAGACACCAGTGGGAAAAGAGTCAACAGTACAAACCATTTATCAGAGACTTTGAAAATAATGGTTCATTTTTAAGAAAAAGTAACCCAAAACATTTATTTTATTTACTGAAGACTGTATTGTTGGATGTGCCAGTGCAGAATACACTGAACACTTTAGTGATAGTACCAGTATATGGAGGAATTCTGGGCCATATTAGCATCTGTATTTTCTAATAATGGGTTTGGGCAGGGGTGTCCAATCATGTGCCATGGACGGCCAAGACCCTGCAGGCTTTACCTCCTACCAGTGTCTCCAACAGCAGATTCCACCGAATTTCTTCCACTGACTGCTGATCAGTAAAAACACCTGCTAAAGAGACTGAGTAGAAGAGAGAACCTGCAGGGTCTTGGCCCCCCATGGCACATGATTGAACACCCCTGGGTTAGGGTTAAATGGGATTTAACATTTTAACACAAATAATTCATAATTCTGTTGACAGACTTACACCAAACCAAAAATGATTTCTCAAACTGCTGGATTGTTCTTAGACAGCTTTTCCAATCTTTTAGTATTTAATTTATGTCACTTGGTGGTAATCTTCACACATAAAACAAAAGTGAAGACAGATCTGCAAAAAGTACAAAGTTTTATTGTCAAAATTCCCAGTGCAATACTAAATGAATACATGTATAGTACATTGTTGATGCAGAGAATATACAGTATATTTATACAGTATCTACATGTGTCTAGCCAGTAAATCAAGTATTTTCCATGTAACCTTGTGACTGCATTATTTTAATTGCTTTTAATCCTTGATCAAGTTTGTTTTGGCCTAAAATGCATCATAATTGTTAAATATATCTTATTATACCTAACTCAGTACTGTTTACCTGTTGAAATATATATTTTATGACTAATATAACCACATAACTACAACCTGGCGATCAAGTTTTGGCAGCTGAACAGTTTTTGCCATGACACCACCACAGACTCAGTGCTGCTGGAGCCACTGAACATTTGTGAAGCTGGGGTGACATCAGTGAGAGACTGTGTTAAACGCCCAGACCCATGGTTTGAAGCGGTAATTTTGCCACAAGAAAGCCATCTGAAACACACACACAACATACATATTTTAATACCTAATAGCGATAACTTGCAGACATTACAATGTAGGACAGTGGACTTAAAGCAAACTAGCATTAGTAATCATTAGCTTACCTTCATATGTGATCTAGTTCGCATCCTCACGTCTTTGGCTCTATGGCTTCCTAAACGCTCCAGTACTTTTCCAGAGTGTTTCATCTCGCTGCGTGTAGCCTTGTCTGGCTGTCCTTTTTTGCCTTTACTCTGACAAAAAGTCACACACTAAGCAGTCACCTCGTAAGCCGCCATGTTGTGTTTTGCTTGTGTCATGTGTTTTACGCCACGGGAGTGTGGCGCCGCCTTGTTGTAAAAAAAATCCCACCCACTCCAAGCGGTACTCTGCTGTAATGGAAACAAATGCGAGCTGAGCCGTTTAAAGCCGTGTACAGGCGTGTAGAGCTGAGTGGGGACTAGTGGAAAAGGGGCTATAGAGATCTGTGCTTACACTTATGCTGCAACTCAATGTCAGCCCCAGACACTACACAGAAACAGATATAAAATGTCCTTAATACTTATAGCTTACTTACAACTCAGCCTTGAAATTTCCATTATGTTTAGATTATTATATTCCTACACTGATGTGTGTAGTGGTTTTGTGTTTTCTAGAAGCAAAAGAATATAGTTAAATATAGTTATGTACAGTATATTCATTTTAACCACTAATTCACTATAGTTATTTAATGGAGTCGAATTAAAACATATTTCTGAACTGGCTATTTCTTAATTAGGGACATATCGTTCAGCTACAAATGACATCTAAATACAATTAAAGCTGGAACTATTTATCAACATAATGAGAAGACTCTGGTAATAAACATATTTGATGAGTCTGAAATAAGCTGACACTGAATGTGGGGCTCTGTATACAGTATGCACATATTAAATATTACTGTTATTAATGTAACAAATCAAAATTACAATATACACTTGAAGTAACTGACAATATACATCCAGCCTCCATCCATCCATCCATCTGCTACCACTTTCTGGGGTCTGGGTCACATTATATAACGCTTTTAATTACATCTATGACAGCCCTGGGTTAAGTCATATATGTTGGCACTTAAGCATGGTTATACCACCATTGGTACATATAATTGTAGTAAAGATGCAGCTAAATCAAATAATCGCAAAACAACCAAACCAACAGTCACAATCTCGTAACACCATCTTGTTGGTGATTTCTTTCTTTTTTCCGTTAATACTTTTCTCATTGTCTTCATGTACTGGCCCTTTATATGTGGAAGCTAAATATTTGTTTAAATTAAATTCAATATGAAATAATCCACCTTATTCCAGAGGGTGCTGTTGTAGAAACAATTATGGGTGCAACTTCTGCTTTCGGGCGGAAGTAGTATTAGGTCAGTCAGCAATAGTGGAGTATCAGGGCATTTAAAATAGTGGTTTTGAAAGACTTTCAAATTCAATGTAATGTATAGTCCACCTACAGACATGGATAAAATTGTTGGTACCCCTCTGTTAATGAAAGAAAAACCCACAATGGTCACAGAAATAACTTGAATCTGACAAAAGTGGTAATAAATAAAAATTCGATGAAAATTAACCAGTGAAAATCAGACAATGCTTTTGAATTGTGGTTCAACAGAATTATTTTAAAAAACAAACTCATGAAACAGGCCTGGACAAAAATGACGGTACCCTTAACTTAATATTTTGTTGCACAACCTTTTGAGGCAATCACTGCAATCAAACGATTTCTGTAACTGTCAATGAGACTTCTGCACCTCTCAGCAGGTATTTTGACCCACTCCTCATGAGCAAACTGCTCCAGTTGTCTCAGGTTTAAAGGGTGCCTTCTCCAGACGGCATGTTTCAGCTCCTTCAACAGATCTTCAATAGGATTTAGATCAGGGCTCATAGAAGCCCACTTTAGAATAGTCCAATGTTTCGCTCTTAGCCATTTTTTAGCTGTGTGTTTTGGGTCATTATCCTGTTGCAAGACCCACGACCTGCGACTGAGACCAAGCTGTCTGACACTGGGCAGCACATTTCTCTCTAGAATACCTTGATAGTCTTGAGATTTCATTGTACTCTGCACAGATTCAAGACACCCTGTGCCAGATGCAGCAAAGCAGCCCCAGAACATAACAGAACCTCCTCCATGTTTCACAGTAGGGACAGTGTTCTTTTCTTGCTATGCTTCATTTTTGTGTCTGTGAACATGGAGCTGATGTGCCTTGCCAAAAAGTTCCAGTTTTGTCTCGTCTGTCCATAGGACATTCTCCCAGAAGCTTTGTGGCTTGTCAACATGCAGTTTGGCAAATTCCAGTCTGGCTTTTTTATCATTTGTTTTCAACAGTGGTGTCCTCCTTGGTCATCTCCCATGAAGTCCACTTTGGCTCAAACAATGACGGATGGTGTGATCTGACACTGATGTACCTTGACCTTGGAGTTCACCATGAACGTGTTTAGAGGTTGTTCTAGGCTCTTTTGTTACCATTCATATTATCTGTCTCCTCCTGCGGCCACGTCCAGGGAGGTTGGCTACAGTCCCGTGGATCTTAAATTTCTGAATGATACAGTGGGGCAAAAAAGAATTTAGTCAGCCACCAATTGTGCAAGTTCTCCCACTTAAAAGATGAGAGAGGTCTCCAATTTTCATCATAGGTATACCTCAACTATGAGAGAAAAAAGAGAAAAAAAATCCAGAAAATCACATTGAAGGATTTTTAATGAATTAATTGGTAAATTCCTCGGTAAAATAAGTAAGATAAGATAAGATAAGATAAGATAAGCCTTTATTAGTCCCACAACGGGGAAATTCCAGGATTGCAACAGCACAGGGATAGCAACACTCAGAGCAACAATCAGAAGGCAAGAAAAAAACAAGCAAGCAAGAGCAGCTAATATACGTATGTACATATTACTATAAAATATATATATATACACACACACACAGACACACAGTGCAGAGCATTGTAGCTGGATGGAATAAATATATGAATATATGAACACACAGTGCAGAGCATTGTAGCTAGATGGAATAAATATGTAAATATATAAACACCCACAGTACGGAGCATTGCAGCTAGGTGGAATAAATATGCAAGTATATAAACACACACAGTGCGGAGCAATGTAGCTAGATGGAATAATATGTAGATATATAAATATATAAACACACCCAGTGCTGAGCATTGTAGCTAGATGGAATAAATATGTAAATATATAAACACACACAGTGCAGAGCATTGTTGCTAGGTGGGATGAAACAGCATAACCGTCTACTTAGTTATCCTACATGGTATGATTATGTGCCCATACATATTCTCACCCTCCATAGCGACCGGTATGTTCCTAGTTGTATGCCGGAGGGGACCATTGTGTAAGTCTATTGCATCTTTTGCAATCAAAAAACTATTAGTTTGTTACGTCTTTTTGCTATCTCTGCGAGCAGCCCTGCTTAGGTTGTACAGTCTGACAGCCGTTGGTAGGAAGGACCTACGAAACCTCTCGGTTGTGCACCTGGGATGATGTAGTCTGCTGCTAAATGAGCTCCTCAGTGCATTCAGTATGTCCTGCATAGGGTGGAACTCGGACTCCAGCAGAGATGACAGTTTAGCCACCGTCCTTCTCTCTCCTATCTCCTCCATCGGATCAAGGCGCTGCCCCAGGACAGAGCTAGCTTTCTTAATCAGTTTGTTCAGTCTCTTCCTATCGGCTGCAGTAATGCCACTGTAAATGCAAAGTATTTGGTCATCTACAAATAAGCAAAATTTCTGGCTCTCACAGACCTGTAACTTCTTCTTTAAGAGGCTCCTCTGTCCTCCACTCGTTACCTGTATTAATGGCACCTGTTTGAACTTGTTATCAGTATAAAAGACACCTGTCCACAACCTCAAACAGTCAGACTCCAAACTCCACTATGGCCAAGACCAAAGAGCTGTCAAAGGACACCAGAAACAAAATTGTAGACCTGCACCAGGCTAACAAGACTGAATCTGCAATAGGTAAGCAGCTTGGTGTGAAGAAATCAACTGTGGGAGCAATTATTAGAAAATGGAAGACATACAAGACCACTGATAATCTCCCTCGATCTGGGGCTCCACGCAAGATCTCACCCCGTGGGGTCAAAATGATCACGAGAACGGTGAGCAAAACTCCCACAACCACACTGGGGGACCTAGTGAATGACCTGCAGAGAGCTGGGACCAAAGTAACAAAGGCTACATCAGTAACACACTACGCCGCCAGGGATTCAAATCCTGCAGTGCCACACGTGTCCCCCTGCTTAAGCCAGTACATGTCCAGGCCCGTCTGAAGTTTGCTAGAGAGCATTTGGATGATCCAGAAGAGGATTGGGAGAATGTCATATGGTCAGGTGAAACCAAAATAGAACTTTTTGGTAAAAACTCAACTTGTCGTGTTTGGAGGAGAAAGAACACCATACCTACTGTGAAGCATGGGGGTGAAAACATCATGCTTTGGGGCTGTTTTTCTGCAAAGGGACCGGGACAACTTATCCGTGTAAAGGAAAGAATGAATGGGGCCATGTATTGTGAGATTTTGAGTGAAAACCTCCTTCCATCAGCAAGGGCATTGAAGATGAAACGTGGCTGGATCTTTCAGCATGACAATGATCCCAAACACACCGCCCGGGCAAAGAAGGAGTGGCTTCGTAAGAAGCATTTCAAGGTCCTGGAGTGGCCTAGCCAGTCTCCAGATCTCAACCCTATAGAAAATCTTTGGAGGGAGTTGAAAGTCCGTGTTGCCCAGCAACAGCCCCAAAGCATCACTGCTCTAGAGGAGATCTGCATGGAGGAATGGGCCAAAATACCAGCAATAGTGTGTGAAAACCTTGTGAAGACTTACAGAAAACGTTTGACCTCTGTCATTGCCAACGAAGGGTACATAACAAAGTATTGAGATGAACTTTTGTTATTGACCAAATACTTATTTTATCGAGGAATTTATCAATTAATTCATTAAAAATCATTCAATGTGATTTTCTGGATTTTTTTTTTCTCATTTTGTCTCTTATAGTTGAGGTATACCTATGATGAAAATTGGAGACCTCTCTCATCTTTTAAGTGGGAGAACTTGCACAATTGGTGGCTGACTAAATACTTTTTTGCCCCACTGTATGTGCAACTGTAGTCACAGGAACATCAAGCTGCTTGGAGATGGTCTTATAGCCTTTACCTTTAACATGCTTGTCTATAATTTTCTTTCTAATCTCCTGAGACAACTCTCTCCTTTGCTTCCTCTGGTCAATGTTTAGTGTGGTACACACCATGTCAACAAACAGCACAGTGACTACTTGTCACCCTTTAAATAGGCCAACTGACTGATTACAAGTTTGTAGACACCTGTGATGTTAATTAGAGGACACATCTTAAGATAAGATAAGATAAGATAAGATAAGCCTTTATTAGTCCCACAACGGGGAAATTCCAGGATTGCAACAGCACAGGGATAGCAACACTCAGAGCAACAATCAGAAGGGAGAAAAAAAACAAGCAAGCAAGAGCAGCTAATATACATATGTACATATTACTATAAAATATATATATACACACACACACACACAGACACACAGTGCAGAGCATTGTAGCTGGATGGAATAAATATATGAATATATGAACACACAGTGCAGAGCATTGTAGCTAGATGGAATAAATATGTAAATATATAAACACCCACAGTACGGAGCATTGCAGCTAGGTGGAATAAATATGCAAGTATATAAACACACACAGTGCGGAGCAATGTAGCTAGATGGAATAATATGTAGATATATAAAAACACAGTGCGGAGCATTGTAGCTAGATGGAATAAATATATAGATATATAAATATAAACAGGTGCTCCTCCTGGAGACTCCATTGTCCTACTGGGGGACTTCAATGCGCACGTGGGCAACGACAGTGAAACCTGGAGGGGGGTGATTGGGAGGAACGGCCTGCCCGATCTGAACCCGAGTGGTGTTCAGTTATTGGACTTCTGTGCTAACCACAGTCTGTCTATAACGAACACCATGTTCAAGCATAAGGGTGTCCATATGTGCACCTGGCACCAGGACACCCTAGGCCGCAGGTCGATGATCGATTTTGTTATCGTATCATCAGACCTGCGACCGTATGTCTTGGACACCCGAGTAAAGAGAGGTGCAGAGCTGTCAACTGATCACCACCTGGTGGTGAGTTGGATCCGATGGCAGGGGAGGAAGCCATTCAGACCCGGTAGACCCAAACGTATAGTGAGGGTGTGCTGGGAGCGTCTGGCTGAGGCCCCTGTCCGGGAGGTCTTCAACTCCCACCTCCGGAAGAACTTCAACCACATTCCGAGGGAGTCTGGAGACATGGAGTCTGAATGGGCCATGTTCTCCACCTCTGTTGTTGAAGCGGCAGCCCAGAGCTGCGGCCGCAAGGTGGTCGGTGCATCTCGTGGTGGCAACCCCCGAACCAAGTGGTGGACACCAGTGGTGAGGGGGGCCATTAAGCTGAAGAAGGAGTCCTATCAAGCTTGGTTGGCTTGTGGGACTCCCGAAGCAGCTGAGGTGTACCGGCAGGCCAAGCGGAGTGCAGCTCGGGTGGTTGCTGAAGCAAAAACCCGGGTATGGGAGGAGTTCGGTGAGGCCATGGAACAAGACTTTCGGTCGGCTTCAAAGAGATTCTGGCAAACTGTTCGGCGGCTCAGGAGGGGAAAGCAGCTCCCCGTCCACACTGTGTATGGTGCGGATGGGACACTGTTGACTTCAACTGGGGATATCGTCGGGCGGTGGAAGGAATACTTCGAGGATCTCCTCAATCCCACTGATACGCCTTCCACAGAGGAAGCAGGGTTTGGGGACGAGGGGGATGACTCGCCTATCACAGGGGCTGAGGTCGCCAAGGTGGTTAAAAATCTCCTTGGTGGCCGGGCCCCGGGGGTGGACGAGATTCGCCCCGAGTACCTCAAGGCCCTGGATGTTGTTGGGTTGTCATGGTTGACACGCCTCTGCAACATTGCGTGGAGGTCGGGGGCAGTGCCTTTGGCATGGCAAACCGGGGTGGTGGTTCCTCTCTTCAAAAAAGGGGACCGGAGGGTGTGCTCCAACTTTAGAGGGATCACACTCCTCAGCCTCCCTGGGAAGGTCTATGCCAAGGTATTGGAGAGGAGAGTCCGGCCGTTGGTCGAACCTCGGATTCAGGAGGAGCAATGTGGTTTTCGTCCTGGCCGTGGCACATCGGACCAGCTCTTTACCCTCTCGAGAATTCTTGAGGGTTCGTGGGAGTTTGCCCAACCAGTTGACATGTGTTTTGTGGACTTGGAGAAGGCATTTGACCGCGTCCCTCGTGGATTTTTGTGGGGGGTGCTTCGGGAGTATGGGGTATCGGGCTTGTTGTTACGAGCTATTCGGTCTCTGTACGACCGTTGTGAGAGTTTAGTTCGCATTGCCAACACTCGGTCGGAGTCATTCCCAGTGAGAGTTGGACTCCGCCAGGGCTGCCCTTTGTCACCGGTCCTGTTCATAATTTTTATGGACAGGATTTCTAGGCGCAGCCAGGGAATGGAGGGTGTCATGCTTGGTGACCACAGGATCTCATCTCTGTTGTTTGCAGATGATGTTGTCCTGTTGGCTTCATCCAGCAATGACCTACAGCTCTTGCTGGGACGGTTTGCCGCTGAGTGTGAAGCAGCTGGGATGAGAATCAGCACCTCCAAGTCCGAGTCCATGGTCCTCAGCCGGAAAAAGGTGGATTGTCCTCTCCGGGTTGGGGACAGGCTCCTGCCCCAAGTGGAGGAGTTTAAGTATCTTGGGGTCTTGTTCACGAGTGAGAGGAAAATGGAGCGAGAGATCGACAGACGGATTGGAGCAGCATCTGCAGTGATGCGGACGTTGTACCGGTCTGTTGTGGTGAAGAGGGAGCTTAGTTCTAAGGCAAAGCTGTCGATTTACCAGTCAATCTACGTTCCTACTCTCACCTATGGTCACGAGCTTTGGGTAATGACCGAAAGAACGAGATCGCGGATACAAGCGGCTGAAATGAGCTTTCTCCGTAGGATTGCTGGACTCACCCTCAGAGATAGGGTGAGGAGCTCAGTCATCCGGGAGAGGCTCAGAGTAGAACCGCTGCTCCTCCACATTGAAAGGAGTCAGTTGAGGTGGTATGGGCATCTGATTAGGATGCCTCCTGGACGCCTCCCACTTGAGGTGTTTCAGGCACATCCCACTGGGAGGAGACCCCGGGGCAGACCCAGGACTCGGTGGAGAGACTATGTCTCCCAGCTAGTCTGGGAACGCCTTGGTATCCCCTCTGAAGAGCTGGAGCAGGTGGCTGGGGAGAGGGAAGTCTGGGCTTCTCTGCTTGAACTGCTGCCTCCGCGACCCGGACCTCCGGAAAAGCGGTAGAAGATGGATGGATGGATGGATGGATAAATATAAACACACCCAGTGCTGAGCATTGTAGCTAGATGGAATAAATATGTAAATATATAAACACACACAGTGCAGAGCATTGTTGCTAGGTGGGATGAAACAGCATAACCGTCTATTTAGTTATCCTACATGGTATGATTATGTGCCCATACATATTCTCACCCTCCATAGCGACCGGTATGTTCCTAGTTGTATGCCGGAGAGGACCATTGTGTAAGTCTATTGCATCTTTTGCATTCAAAAAAACTATTAGTTTGTTACGTCTTTTTGCTATCTCTGCGAGCAGCCCTGCTTAGGTTGTACAGTCTGACAGCCGTTGGTAGGAAGGACCTACGAAACCTCTCGGTTGTGCACCTGGGATGATGTAGTCTGCTGCTAAATGAGCTCCTCAGTGCATCCAGTATGTCCTGCATAGGGTGGAACTCGGACTCCAGCAGAGATGACAGTTTAGCCACCGTCCTTCTCTCTCCTATCTCCTCCATCGGATCAAGGCGCTGCCCCAGGACAGAGCTAGCTTTCTTAATCAGTTTGTTCAGTCTCTTCCTATCGGCTGCAGTAATGCCACTGCCCCAGCAGACCACTCCAAAAGTGATGGCTGATGCCACCACCGTGTCATAGAATGACTTCAGCAGCGCCCCTTGTACACCAAAAGACCTATCTTGGTTGAATATGTCCCTATGGTCATGCTATTTTCTTTTCTAGGGGTACCATCATTTTTGTCCAGGCCTGTTTCATGAGTTTGTTTTTTAAACTAATTCTGTTGAACCACAATTCAAAAGCATTGTCTGATTTTCATTGGTTAATTTTCATAGAATTTTTATTTATTACCACTTTTGTCAGATTCAAGTTATTTCTGTGACCATTGTGGGTTTTTCTTTCATTAACAGAGGGGTACCAACAAGTCTGTAGGATGTCACTTGGGTTCTAAATATTTTATTGGGTTTTAGACCTTTGAGTTTTTAACCTCTTTGACTAGTTTTTAACTTTTAATATGACCCTTCTCTCTTACCTCTGGTTTTTCTCCCATCTCTTTGTCTTTTTATACCCTAATTGATGGAGCCTTGAGTATTTTTATCATGTTTATAGTCAGCTTCATATGTGCCTGTGTTTGTGTCTATGTTGAATGTAATTTGTGGCTTGTATATATGAATGTCACCAGACTGCAAAACAAATCTACCTACGGGTACAAATAAAGAACCTGAACCTGTCTGTACGTGTTTTGCAGTCAAGTGGCAGCTAATTTCCACACTCCTCGTTTTTGTACTTTTTAATGTTTTTAGGTAGTTCTGGTGCTTGTTACTGCTGTTCGTGGTTGTGCCATAGACTGTATAAATGGAGGCTCCTCACAGCCAAGCACAGCTAAATGTGTAGCCTCAACAGCAATGTGGAAATCATGCACCAAAAACAAAAAAGGATTATTCATGTCATCGGCGGTACACACACACAGGACTAACACAGGAGCACCGGGTATGTTTTCATTTTGTAGCATTAACCCCTGGGTTCCAATTTATAAAATCATTCTTGGCTGAGGAGAAATTGTTTCACTCCAAAAGCCTGGTCATGAATTGCTTTTCTCACACGAGACCAGAGCTGTAACACTACCCATTGGCCATAAAAAGTGGAAGTTAATCCCTTCTCCAGGACTTGGAGTCATTTCTCCCTTTCATCTATTTGCCAAAGGAATGCCCCAAATGACAGAGTTATGGTCGATATTCCCCAGGCGCTCGAAAGGCAAGATTCCTCATTAAACTCAAAAGTTTTACATTGCCCTTTGGTGGACAACTCAGGAACATTTAATTTTTCTCTCTGCAGTTGAAATATGAATTGTGAACAATGAATTAAATATTTCTCCTCTCAAGGTTCTGAAGGTCCAGGAAATATTTCTCAGGACACTTTTTGAAGATATGGCCGACTCTGGGAAGGACAATTGTGGTTTGAAATGCTTTTATTGATATGATTTGATATGTGTTGCTTTATTTTCAGGAAGAAATTAATTTTTGCATGCCTACCAGAAATTAATCACATTTACAATGTAGACACATGGTTTGTTCCTTTATTATTAAGTAGAATAGCTTAGTCACTAAAGTTTAAGAAATTTATGCTTTCATAGGCAGCACACATACTTTCGGAGCATTTCACTTCTCATATTAAATTTCTCCCTCTCCTCTTTCTGCTGGAAGACTCCCCACCTCAGAACTTTGAATGGACCAATTGGCTATACTACGCTATCTTCATTGCCTTTTTAGTCAGTTCACGACTTCTGCTGAACAAAGAAACTCAATGTAACTGGTCTAGCTCAGTTTTCATGAAATTTCATGAGATCCTGCCACACCCTGGAAAAAACTTTCCTTTGTCTTCAGTTGGGGTGTTGGTCAAGTCAGTCGAGTTGCAGCGGGGGTGAGGAAGGAGCAGAATCTCTCCCTCTCCCATTTTTTCTTTCCTTAAGTAGGCCCAGAGCTTATCATGCTCTGTGAAAATTCTTTTTTCTTTTCTTTAAAGTTCACTTTTTCCTATTTTACTCCTTTTCCTTAAATTACTGTGTTAAGAAGATTTTGTCAGAATTTTTTTTTTTTTCCTCCAAGCTTAAATGATCTTTGTCTGCCCCACACAACACATCGGAAGAAACGGATCTGTGGTGTTTGTTTTTTTTCAGTTTGATTTTCTGATTGGACTTTGAACAATAAACAAATATTATCAGGAATTTGGCAACCTGGCCAAATTCCTTTTTCAGTGCCTAGAAAATACCTTGCCCAGAGTGCTGAAGACTCAACTTCCGTTTGCGATCCCAGGAGCATGGCCTTGTGGTAGAACCTGTCGATCAGTCTCTCTCTCAACAAAATCCATGGGCATCCATACGGGTCAAGGTTGGTACGTGGGGGCCCTGCTGCCACCGGGACACAATCTGACTCTGCTTGGCTGACGGTCTGTCATCCAATTTAAACTTAATTCTTCAGAATATTCCTGGTATAGGTTCTTTAAACCTAATTTCATGCAAACTCCTATCAGAATTTCAAAATGCATTTTGTCTTTTCATTAATCTTTGTTCCTTTTCAGGGTAACACCAATTTTCCTTTTTATAAATAGTTTACTCATTTTCTTCATAAAATTGCACCCACTTTTTTTAACCAATGCTATTTTATGGTTTTCCAATTTCCAGTATATTGCCAAGTTAAACTATGGTTTCTTTGGTTCCGCAAATGTCTGATCCACACGTTATGCTCAGTAATTCAATAACAGTCTATGGTGCCCATAATACATGTTGAGTTCCCTGTTTTAAAGTCATCCAAATGTATTAATCTATTCTGACATTTCTTATTAAACTATTGAAGGACATATGGGAGTTATTGTTTGATTTCATGTCCATCTTCTTGATTAAAAGCAGACAAGAACTCACAGGGTTTTTGAGACTGACTGATTCATCTTTGGTACAAATAAAGAATTGTTAATAAAACTGTCCATTGTTTTGTACTGGTGCCCCAACGAGCTTATGTGTGCTGGTAATGAAAAGAAATCTTCATTCCTACTCACATTCATATTTATGTTAATACTTGAACCAACAATAAAACACCTATAAAACCCAATAGCAATAAAATTCCTATAATTTGTATGAAACAAAGAGTGGCACAGAAACCAAGCGCGGCGTCCTTGACATCACCAAGGAGGAGCTGCAGGCTCACCTGCATAAGACCTACTCAGACCCAATGAAGGATATCTCTCTTAACAACATAGAGGGCACTACAAAACCTACTTGAAAGCAGTCTTGAACCCAAGACTGCTTTCAACACCTCTAATTACATGTTCAGAAAGATTTGGGAGCTCGTTCGAAAGACTCGTGCAAAGAGCGCTCCGGGCATGAACGGCCTTTCATATAAGATCTCTAAGAATTGCCGAAGAGTCTTAGAACAACTTGCCATGCTGCTCCAAAGGGTGTGGAGAGAGGGGCTGGTGCCTTGCAGATAGCATCTGGATCCCAAAGGAACAAAATTCAATTGGTGTTTGTAGTTTCCGGCCTATCTCCCTTCTAAATGTTGAAGGAAAGATCTTCTTTGGGGTCCTTGCCAAACGAACCACTGATTTCCTCATTAACAATGGGTCCATAAATACATCAATCCAGAAGGCAGGTATACCTGGTTTTCCAGGATGCCTTGAGCATGCAACAATGATCTGGAACTCCATCCAATCTGCAAGGAGAAACAAGAAAGAGCTTCACGTGGTGTGGCTTGATCTTGCGAATGCCTATGGCTCTGTACCCCACAACCTAATCCGCAGAGCACTGGACTTCTTCTATATCCCAGAGAAGGTTAGCGACATTCTAATGAGATATTTTACCTCAGTGTTCATGCGGTGCACAACAAAGGATTATACCACCAAGTGGCAAGCCCTTGAAGTTGGCATTATGATGGGTTGTGTCATTTCATCATTGCCTTTCGTGATGACCATGGAGATGATACTCTGTGGTGCTATGAATACAGTGAAAGGTGAGGTGACTGACCAGGGAGTGATCCTGCCACCAGCAAGAGCCTTCATGGATGACATCACCACCCTTGTCCAAACCAAAGTTGACACAGATAAGCTGCTTCAGCGATTTCATGATCTGTTTTCGTGGGCGAGGATGAAGGCCAAGCCAACAAAAGTCGTAGGCTTTCCATAGTGAAGGGGAAGATCAAGGTTGGTCGCTTTTTTAGTGGTAGTAAAAAGATCCCCATCGTCAAAGAGCAGTCAGTCAAAAGTCTGGGACGTTTATACACAACTCCAATAACAGATTGGCACAGGGGTGCAGAAGGCAGCATGTGAGGGACATGCAATCAAGAAGAGCGACCTTCCTGGCAAACTTAAAGCATGGTGTTTCCAACATGGCCTTCCAAGGCTTTTGTAGCCACTGCAGGTGTACGATATAACATTATCCAGGGTAGAAACCAACAGACAGCAGATTAGCAAGTACCTCCGTAGATGGCTTGGCATGCCTCCATGTTTTTCCATCTGTGGTACACTACAGTTCAACTACAAAACTTCGGCTACCACTGTCATCTTTAGTGGAGGAGGTAAAGGCTGGCAAGGCAAGACTCCAGCTGATATTGAAGGATTCATCAGACCAGGTCATCAGAGATGTGAACACACAGGTAGGATCAGGCACCAAGTGGACTGCAGCAGAGGCCATTAAAGATGCAGAAGCCAACCTACAGTACGTTTCAAGGAAATCATCAGGGCCACACAGTCAGGCAGAGTAGGGCTTGGCTGTACCCCTCATCAGTGGTTTTCAAAGGAGGGATCCAAGGGTTGAAGGGAGTTGGTTACTAAAGAGATCCGCTCTGCTGAAGAGGAGAGGCGCATGGCCATTGTGGCAGGTCAGGCCAAGCAGTGTGCCTAGACAACATGGGACTTCACTGAAATTCTTTATCCCTGAAAATTGTAATCAAAAATGACTTTTGACCGATCGGTAAATTACAAGTGTGTGGCGCACGAAGTCCGTGCACCGCGGTACACAGTTTGTGCGCCGCGTCCGGACCGTGAACGTCCCCCCCCCCCCGCTACTCTTCTGTAGCGAGGGGGGGGGGGCCACGGTGACTGCGCCGCGGTCGCCACATGAGTCTATTCCGTCATGTAGCAATGGCCGATGTCCGTCCTCTGTAGCGGGGGGGGACAACCCCCCCACACACACACACAGCCCTGAGTGTCACCTTTCATTAGAGCCCAAGATCAAGCTTCTATATTGAATCATTCAAAAGTTACAGATGTTTTTCCAAACTGTGCCATTTGGCACAATTTGGCACAGTTCAAAAACGCCTGGGAACTACCTGAGGAAAAAGCTGTGTAATATATTCATTTTTTGTGGCATTGTTACAAAATTTTGACCTCAGCTGGATAACACTTGGTTCTACATTTCTGTTGCATTTTCCAGCCCGGATCCGAAGCTGTGTGTTATTTGCAAGCATTTGTATCCAAAAAAACACCCAGGTGAAATTTATTTTCTTCAAGTTCAGTATGTTTAGATGACTGTAACTCAGTGGCCGGAGCACTTAGAGAGATTATGACTGTTTTGCCAAAAAATTCAAAGTGTTTTCTTTTAAATGAGACCAACCCCATCAAGATGCTGCAAAGGGTTGAAGAACAGCTTTCGATTTACTTTGGGCACGTTATTTTTTGGCGTTTTTAGGGAAATTGACCGGAGTGCAAGGGGTTAAATACAGCCATGACAGTGAGCACTAAAAGGGCACAAAGCGTGTTATTTCCTTCTGAGCAGAGTGTATATGATCCTGACTGTGTATTCTCCTGTGTAAGAGCTCTGAGAGCAGCTTGTTTTAATGTGATTTTTCAGACCACGGCAAAAATCACAGCGGCAAAAATCACAGACACAAGAGCCACGCAGGATCCTGTACGGAGACTGTCCTGCTTAAATAAGCAAGTCTCCAGCCCACACACCCCGTAGTTACAGCCACTGCTTTATGAAAATGGTCGGGTTTTTTTTTTTAACAGAATCAGCAGTTCATGCCTGCAAGAAGACGGGAGCTCCGCACAGTTGTCACACACGCACATTAAGTTGAGAGCGGAGCTGCAGCGACACTCTCACAGCTCCCCTCATTTGCCACATAAGTTATAAACCCTGTTTAAATTACGAGTCCACAGGGTCCTAAAAACATTTGCAATAATGCCGCATACCATGGTGTTGAGCTGTCCACCATCACCGCAGGGGAAATTCCTCTACCGCGACAGCCCTAGCTGGGAGTGTCATGTTTTACCAGTTGAGGTGGGATGCTGAGGTTTTATAGGCCGGTCCATGGTGTCCTTCCTCTCAAAGGTGGGACTTACAAACCGTGCTCAAAGAGATGCCTTGCACCAACTTCGCATAGTAGCTGAAAAGGCGTAGTCCTTGATTTGGTCAAGATCCCATGTGAAGACTAGGCAATCTAAATGAGAGCCCCCGCCACCCCCAACATCTCCTTTTCCTCCTCCTTTGCTCTTGGAGTAAGGTGGGGAGATGGTTTCCAGTGGGTCTCCTGACACTACTGCATGTAAAGAGCATGACATCCAAGTAAAAGTTTTGTAAGAAGAGGCTGGTGATTGGCCCCAATTTGGGTCATGTGGCACTGTGTGTTGGCTTGTTTCAAGCTGCTGCCTCCTTGTCTGAAATAAGAGGTCTAGCTACACATTTGCAACTCAGCTTTTGCCTTTGGCACGACACCCACCAGTGGCTTGAGGATGCTGGTGGTGCTGGGGATGGCAGTCCCGCCAATAGCCACCGAAACTGTGTATTCATCCCCAGTTGGTGGCCGATGAGGAGGGTGTCTAACAACTGCAAGTTGTATGATTGTCTCGTCTCATTTGTATGAATATCACTGCTCTGATGTTTATGTGTCATAAATGGATATATGTGCCAAGTGCAAGGCTGCAAGAAGTAAAACGATAAATAAGTAAAGCAGTTAACAGTTTGCTTCCTAAGGCTTAACAATTTAGGAAGGATATTAGTTTTTTGTGTGACAGATATTGTCATATTTTTTTAATTTGATATTTGATCTGTAAGCTTTTCAAATTAACTTGTAAAAAACAATTAAATCTGTTAAAGAAAAGACTGAGCTCAAAGTTTTTAATGTAAAGTGTGAAGGGTCATTATTATTATTGCCACCAAGAAGGTGATGTTTTCATCCATGTTTGTTTGTCTGTCAGCAGGATTACGTAAAAACAACTAGATGGATTTGGATGAAATTTCACCATAGGTGGCCCTTGGCCTAAGGATGAACCCATTAGATTTTGGTGATGATCTGAGAGTGTATATCTCCACCAAGGACCTTGTTTGTATTTGTGCAGCAGGATTACACAAAAACTACTGGATGGATTTGGATGAAATTTTCACCAGAGGTGGTCCTTGGGCTACAGAGGAACCCATTACACTTTGCTGATGATCTGAGAGCACATACCTCCACCAAGGCACTATCTCCTCACAAATTGTTAGCAAGATTACTCCAAAACTACTGGACAGGGTTTGATTAAATTTTCACCACAGGTGGCTCTTTGGCTGCACACAAACCCACTACATTTTAGAGGTGACCCATGAATGCATACCGCCACCAAGGCTCAATGTCCTAGCAATGATTTAGCAGGATTACGCAAAGACTACCGGATGGATTTTTATCTCCACCAAGACTTTTATGTACCTGCTGCCGATATGCAGTGGCTGAGCGGAGTTTGGGTGAACAACTGCCTTGGTGGAGATATGCGCTCTCTGAGTGCTGTCTAGTTACATAATGTCATCAATTTTTCAACTGCTCTATATTGGACTTGATATTAGCTGCTTCAGCATGCATTAAAAAAAAATTTAGATTATCACAAAATATAGATCAACAATATTTTGAACAATTGTCAAAAAAGGTCTGTATGTGTTAAATAACAAGCATCCATTTCATGACAGCAGTATGGGCATTTTAATGTCATGAAACGCTTGCATTTACCCCGACATTAAAACACCCAAGCACAGTGTTGTGCTTCTTTGTGGCTCTGACTAGATTCTATGTCTGTTCTAAGGTAAATTATATTATGTCCACCATCTTTTAACAAAATGCAACTTTACTGCAAGTGGAGATATTGATATACAGGGTTTCTGTTGGCAACATTTCTGCGTGGTGGCTTGCCACACCAAAAACTGAGCCACCACGTTAAAGAAGAAAAAAAGAAGGAAGGATGCTCACGTGCACGCGAACAACACACGTGACAGTCACCCATGCGTCGGAGTTCAGGAGCATGCTGCCTGTGTGACAGTTCCAGTCGGAAGGCAGATCTATCTAGTGTCGCTGTTCGAGGGACAAACCTGATTCCGCATCAGAGCGAAGCATGAGCTTAATTAAGTACTTTAAACGAGGAAAAAAAGGAGAAGTGGTATGTAAGCAATGGAAGCATTTATCATGGTTTTAACCCACTGGTAGCGGGAACAATAATAAGTCATTTAGCAAACAGGTGTGGTGTATAAGAAAATTGTTATAATTTTGGAGAAAACCCTCAAACCTTCAAGACTGAAGTCATTACTCAAGTTTTTAAGTGGGTGCTTGTTGTACCTTTAAGTCAATTAGAAATTTTTGGGTGTCAACTTTTAATTATTAATTACATAAGATAACTGCTTTTATACGAGTACAATTTCTGGTTACTATACCCACCTCTGTTCATATAATTTAATATGGGTGAAAAAGTTACTATTATGAATGCTTTGTTCCCTTCTCTTTCCTACTCTCTCAATGGAAAAAAGAAGCACTATAATAAAAATACAAAAAAAATTACACATCTTTGTGTCATTTATGTAAATCTTACAAAAATCATTCAAGACAAAACGTGACACTTGATATTTTCTAACCTGTTTGTATAGCGCCACCGTCCCCTCCTGCCTCAAAGCCTCCACCATCATCCCCATCCCTAAAAAGTCTGCAACTGACAGCCTGAATGACTACAGACCCATAGCACTCACATCTGCAGTCATGAAATGTTTTGAGCGACGGGTGTCCCAGCACATCAGGGACTGTCTCCCCACCTTCTTCAACCCCCATCAGTTTGCCTACAGGGAGAACCAGTCTACGGAAGATGCCATCGCCACCACTCTCCACAGAGCGCTGAGCCACCTGGAGAACCCAAGGAGCTACGTGAGGATGCTTTTTGTGGACTACAGCTCAACTTTTTTTTTCCACAATATTTTTATTGAACCTTTTTACAAACATAACACAAACAATCAGACACTAACACTAAAGTAATAAAAAAAAAACTACTAAAAAAAAAACCAAAAACACCAACAACCACTAACAAGAACAGGTCTTCAACAATGCTCCTCTGTTTAGTCTAGGCAATCCATTACATAAGCATACATATTATACATTCACCAGTTTGGAATTTACAAGGTCCACACACATCATTCACCTTCTTCTTCAAAAGTTATGTTTAAATTCTTTACATAATCAATGAAAGGTCTCCATATATTCTCAAACACATTTTCCTTTGATTTCAGTATGTGTGTTATTCTTTCTAATGGAAGGTTTGTTAACATCTGTCTTGACCACTGAGTCACAACTGGTCTATGAGTCTTTTTCCACAATAGTGCAATACATTTTTTGGCGTTAAGCAAACTGAGGTCTATGAATACTCTTTCACTTTTATTAAAATTATGCTTTTCTGGATACAGACCCAACAGAAACAATTTAGGATTCAATATGATTTGTTTTGAAATTATTTTTTCAATTGTTACCCTCACCTCTTCCCAAAACACTCTAATTTTCCTACATTCCCATACACAATGAAATAAGGTTCCTTTATTTTCCATACATTTTGTGCACGTATCTGGTATGTTTTTGTTATATCTATTTAATTCCACCGGTGGAACATACATCCGCATTAACCATTTAAAATGTATCAATTTAAGACGTACATTTATTGATTTGGTTTGAGCTTCTGTACAAGCCAATTCCCATTGTTCCTCTGAAATTTCAATTTGCAGGTCTTCTTTCCAATAATTTAATCTTTTCTGTGAGTTTTCACTTGAAGATAGTGTCAATGAATTATAAAACTCTGAAATAATACCCTTTCTCTGACTATCTTTTGTCAAAATTTTTTCCAAGGATGAATAAATAGGTCGAGTGAGAGCATTGTTTTGATTTGATCGAATAAAGTTCCTAAGCTGAAGATATTTAAAAAAATGTGTTCTATTAAGATTAAATTTGATCCTCAGCTCTTCAAAAGACATTACGTTATCTGAACATGACAGATATAAATCTTGAATCTTTTGAATCCCTTTTAAATTCCATACTTTAAATACAGCATCCGCTCTCCCTGGTTGAAAATATTGATTACCCCATATTAGGCTGAATTGTGACAGTAAATGTGGTTCTTTTAAATATTTTTTAATTTCACACCATATTTTGATCATATGCTTTACAAATGGATTTTTAACTTGTTTCTGTAATTTTTTTTGCCGAGTCTGAGTATATGAATATGGGAAGAGGTAAAGGTAAATTGTATGATTCCATTTCAGTCCAGTGAGGGAGATCATTTGATGAAAAATAATATGTCATAGACCTCAGTTGTGCTGACTAGTAATACAACATAAAGTTTGGACATTTCAGACCTCCACGATCAAATGGTAAATATAGTAAGGACAGACGTAATCTAGCCTTCCTTTCGTTCCATATAAATTCCAATAACTTTTTTTTAATTCTTGAGAATAGATCTGAAGGTGGTGGCAAAGGAATGTATTGAAATAAATAAAGTATTTTAGGTAAGATTTTACTTTTAAGTATATTGATTCTCCCTATCATCGACATTGGTAGTGACATCCATCTCTGAATTAACTCATTAATGTCCGTCATTAAGGCTTCATAGTTGGCACTGGCGACTAATTCTAGCTTAGGCACAATTTGAATTCCTAAATATTTAAACTGATTTACAACATTGAATTGATTTACCTCAGAAGCTGGGTGATTTCTCTGGGTCTCATTTAGCATTAATATTGCAGATTTAGTTTTATTTATTTTATATCCTGATATTTCCCCAAAATTCTTTATTAAATTCAACAAGGTCGGGATTGATTTTTTAAGATTCGACATCAACAAAATTATGTCATCGGCATACAGGGAGATTTTATGTTCTGTTGGTCCTATTTTGATTCCATATATTTGTGGATGTAAACGTACTGCCATCGCTAAAGGTTCAATTGCCATAGTAAACAATAAAGGTGAAAGTGGACAGCCTTGTCGACATCCTCTATTGATCTTTATTGATTTTGAGATATTGCTGTTTGTTAGGATTTCTTCTGTAGCATTATTGTATATTATCTGAACCCATTTTATGAAATTATTTCCAAGTCCAAACCTTTGTAAGACTTCAAAAAGATAGGGCCATTCGACCCTATCAAAGGCCTTTTCGGCGTCCAATGATAGGAGAGCTGTATCCGGTGCTTCTTTATTAGAATAAATAATATTAAATAGTCTTCTTACATTATGGAAGCCTTGTCTTCCCTTTATAAAGCCATTCTGATCTCGGTTAATAATATTTGGTAATATTTCTTGTATTCGTCTTGCTAAAATTTTGCAGATTATCTTAAGGTCAGCATTTAATAGACTTATTGGTCTCATATTTTCACATTTATTAGAGGGTTTACCTGGTTTTGGCAACAGTATAATTAAGGCATTATTCATGTATGGTGGTAAATTACTATTTTGAAATGCTTCTAAAACCATTTCCAAAAAAGGTTTTATTAATTTATTCTTAAATTTTTTATAGAGGTCAACTGGAAGACCATCTGGTCCTGCACTTTTTCCTGATTTCATATTATCAATGGCTAGCCCAACTTCTTCTTGACTAATTTTAGACTCCAGTATCTCCCTGTTTTCATTTGGAATACACGGTATAGACAGTCCATCCAAAAACCCTTTCAGTTTTGTTAAGTCAGTTTCATTTTTTGTATCATATAATTTTTCATAGTAATCTCTAAAGGTTCTATTAATTTCTAAAGGATCTACAACTACCTGTCCATTACTTATAATACTGGTGATTGGTGTTTTAAATTCTAATTGTTTAATCTGCCATGCCAATAATTTTCCTGATTTTTCACCTTGTTCATAAAAAGATTGCTTCAATCTTAGAAGACTCGAGGCAGCTCTATTCGCTGATTTTTTGTCATATTCAGCTCTCAGAATCACTAATTCATTCTCTAACTTTGGGTCACTTCCTGCATACACTTTTTCTTGAAGAATTTTTAGTTTATGTTCCAACTGGACTCTCTCCTCTCGAGTCTTCTTAGATTTTTGAACCTGTATAACTAATAATATGTCCCCTAATAAAAGCTTTGAAAGCCTCCCACTTTATACATGCTGATGTTGGTGTAGTATTGATATCAAAGAACTCATCTATCTGTTTTTCTATGTACTTAACAAATTCCTCATCCTGAAGCCATTTATGCTGAAATTGCCACCTTTCTGGTTCCTTTGTCAATTTCTTATCTACATATATGAGACAACAGGGTGCATGATCAGAGATCACAATATTATCATAAAAGCAGTTTTGAATCTTGGACCTTAATTCTGTGGAGATCAAAAAATAGTCAATACGTGAGAATGTCTTATAGGTATTAGAATAACAAGAGTAGGCTTTAACTTGTGGTTTTATTTCTCTCCATATATCTAGCAATCTCAATTCTTTCATAAAATGATTAATGATCATCCTGCGTCCATTGTGCGTACAGTCCAGTCCTGTTGATCTATCTATACTGGGATTCAATGTACAATTAAAATCCCCTGCTATTATATGTTGCCCTGCAAGTGATGATAAAATAAGAAATAAATTAGCAAAGAAGTTTTGATCGTCTATATTGGGACCGTATAAGTTCACCAAATTTATATTTTCTAATAACAAAGATCCTTGGATGATTAGATATCTTCCTAATTTGTCTCCAATTACATTTTTCACTTGAAATGGAACTGTTTTGTGTATGAGAGTCATAACTCCCCTGGCTCGAGATGAAAATGATGAGGTTAACACACTTCCCTGCCATCTTTTCCTAATTCTTTTTACATCCTCCTCTATTAGATGAGTTTCTTGTAAAAACACAATTTTTGAACCTATGTCTTTTATTTTATTCATAACTTGTTTAAGTTTTTTTAAATTTTGTAGACCTCTGCAATTCCATGAAGTTAAATTAAGATTAACGCTTTGGTCTATGATCAATAAGGAGTTTAGGATTACCTCGCAATATAAACATGCTCATACAGAGAAGCAAAAGCATGAGTGGTTAAATATTCATCCTACAAACTACACACAAACAAATTCCCCCTTCCCACATTCGTGGTAATCCCCCCAAAATCAAAAAAAAAATTCCATCTCCCGCTATAGCCATTGACTGCTCTTCACTCACAAGGATCAGTCAAAACCACTCTTTCTTCCTCCTCTCAATCGCCCTGACTCTACTGCTTTTAATGACATAACATTAACTGTCTTCTGTAGTTTTCCAACTTAACTCCAAAATTTTATAGCAACTTTGTACATCATAGTTTTTTGTTTTTTTTATATATATAATACAATCTATATTTTGTGAACTTGCTATTTGCTTCAGATCAGTCAGATGCCTGTGCAAATGCTTAAATATTCTACCTTATATTTTGTTCATGCTTAGCTCCCACCAGTCTCTTCTTGGATCTGCTTAATAAGCACCTGCGCCTCCTCTGGGGTCTTGAAGGTGTGGGTTCTCCCTTTATATGTGACAAGCAGTCTTGCAGGATGAATCACTCTATGACGAATCCCAAGGTTGCGCAGCTCTTTACGGGTGGGGTCAAACTGTTTCCTTAATTGTTGGATTCCTGTGGCCAAATCTGGGTAGAACCGCACCTGTTGATCCTGGTATTTAATTTCTCCTTTGGTTCGCGCCGCGTTGGAGATCGTCATCTTGTCTCTGTAGCTGAGGAACTTCATAATCAGCGTCCTCGGTGGTGCCTTATTATCTCTCAGTGGGCCGATTCGGTGGGCGCTTTCTAAAACGACCGATGACTGCAGCTCCGCGTTGTTCAGCGCTTCTGGAATCCACTTTTCCAAAAAGGAACATGAGTCCCGCCCCTCCGTGCCCTCCGGGAGACCCACCAGCCTCAGATTGTTCCGTTTCGACCGGGATTCTAAATCCAGGACATTATCTTCCAAACGTTTATTTTTTAATTCCAATGTGCGCACCTTTAATTGTAGGCTGGTGACGTCATCCTCACCACTGGAAATTCGGAGCTCCACCTGCGACACTCGTTCCATACAGTCGCTTAATTCCTTTCTCATTCCTTCTATCGCTGTTATAATCCCATCAAATTTAGAGGAAAAGCCTGCTCTCATTGAGCTAATGGCAGCGAGTACCGCACCTGTGCCTTCGCCAGCAGTCACCGCTCCTCCGCTAGCTTGTTCCGCCATAGTCTCTGGATTTTCTGCTTCGTCACGAGCATGGAAGTCCGTTAGCTTGGACTGTTTCGACGATTCAGCTTTTCCTCCACCCAATTTCCCAGCCTTAGGCTTTACCGGCATATCCGCGCCCAAACGCTGGGATAGGTTTTGTTCCAGTTGAGAGTTATTTGCCAACTTTTTATTTTTAGGAGCAGAGCAGAGTGAACCACATCCTCCTACGTGGCCGCCATAATCGGAAGTCCTAAAATCTATATTTTACTTTAATTTAGCATTTGTCATCTTTTCATGAACTGAACTTTTATGCTTTAAATGACCAGCCTCATTATCACACCTGAGTTCAGGTGATTCACCTTGTAAGTGTATCTGGCTGCGATCTTGAGAGAGCTTTCTGAGCTTCAATTATATTGTTAAACATACCCCCTTTGCACATAAAGGACTTGCAGAAGTCCTTCTAAATCGACACTAATTAAATAGAAACTGCAGCCAAAAGGGGGCTGAATTATTATACATTCCCATCACCTGCGTGCCTGTCTGTGGGTGGGTGAAAAATGGTGGAAAAAAATGGGTGGCAGAATATACTTTGGCTGGACTGAAGGCTTCAATGATTGGCAAAAGGTCTACGATTCCCAGATGTGTCTCTATCATTCACATAAATGATTCCCCCTTACCTTGTTGAGGAGGCATAAAGCGAGCCGATGCATGCTCCCCTGAATAACAATTCAATTAATCTGTTAACTCTGAAAGCTTCTGCGCAGTGACAGGCATTTGTGAGATGCTTTAAAAGAAGACTGGGCTTTCAGACATTTATAAAATACATGTGATCAATAAATATGATCTTCTTTGCCTTGAAGTAATGAGTCACGAGCAATTATCCCAGTAAGTCAGTGGAGCCATTTCCAAGGCATGAAAAGTTTTCTGAATGTTTTGATTTACAGCAAAGACTTCAGCTGATTTCACTAATTATTTCCTCCTCCTCTGAGAGAAGGTATGTTAATTAGTGAAATCCACTGGTGGAACATTTGTAGACAAAGGAACCCTTGCAGAATCTAAAACCACATGACCGGACTCAACTCTCTTTTAAAGGAATATCTGTCATTTGAGGAAAACCGTCAAAGTTGGATGATGAATATATCTTTGATAAAAAAAAAAAAAAATATGCATTACCGTACCTAAAAATAAACAACAGACCACTTTGTCTCTAATTTCATTCATCATGGCACAGTTTTAGCCTTGAAGGCAAGCTTTTTTGTAAAACTGATAAGTCACTTTGACCATCACACGATTCTTTATTAAGGTTTACTCAGCCGTGACTTCAAGCTTCATATACTCAACCCTTTAGGTCTACAAACCCCATTTTTCTTCCAAAATCATAAACAAGAGAATAATGCTTCAACCCTTCAGAGAGAGCTTATTAAAAGGAGCTGTTGTCCCATGGCATAAGATGCAAAATAGGGCAAACAATTCTTCACGTTTGTAAGTTATACATTTTCACGGCACAACTGTAAGAGATGGAATGTTTTCATTAAAAATTGCACAATTAGAAATACCTTGGTAAGTTTTCCAAAACCAAACCAAAACGGAGGGAATTCTAATGTTACAGAAAATGTCAGATGCCAAAACATGACAGAATTTGCAGAGGACACAAATTTGTTTTATTCTGGAAATGATTTTGAACAACTTTTGGACATGGTAAGAATTAAACTCGAAATTTTAAAACAATGGTTCAATCGAAATAAACTTTTACTAAATCTAAAGAAAACTAAGTATATGATATTTGGAAACAGAGCAGTTGAAAAACAAGTAAACTTAACAATAGATAATGTGGGAATAGAAAGAATGAATCAAACTAAATTTTTAGGGGTTGTTATTGACCATAAATTGTGTTGGAAACATCAAGTAATGTATGTAAAGACAAAAATGTCAACGTCAACTGCAATATTATATAGAGTCAAAGACATTATAAACATAAATTCATTACATATACGATATAACTCCCTCATAGTACCATACATGTCTTACTGTGTGGAGGTCTAAGGAAAAACATAAAACAAACATAGATCCTAGTTTTATAATGCACAAAAAAGCAATAAGGGTTGTGAATAAAGCTAATTATTACGAACACGCAAAACATTTATTCTTTAAAGGTGACGGACATTGACATTTTTTTATTGAACCAATCAACTGATTGTATGAAAATATTCCATTCTTCCCATTCCCCTGATTTAATATGTGTCACCATCCTCCATAAATGAAATTATTTGGTCATAGCCCATCTTTCACTCAGTGATGCTGCAGTACCGCCATCTCCCGATAGGTGCGTGCAGCCTTCACGTCAATTCGGTATGAAAAAAAATTGCAGAACGAGAGCAAAGTGATTCGGACAGCAATTATTTTCTAGAGTTTGACGACCTCAATATAAATGATTACATTGACAATGAAGACGTTTTGGGTGGTGTGTGGCCTGTCAGCCTTATTTGTTCGAGGCAGAGGGAGAGGAGGAAGACGCAACACGGACGGGAAAAGAACACGTTTACGATCGGCTGTAAGATATTTCTAGGTAAAAGATGCTTACAAATATTTTTCTTTGGCGACATGCATGGTCACACACTTAATTTTAAAAATAAAACTACCCATTGGTCACTCGCTGCCTGATGACATGTTGTTAATCATCATCTTCTCAGCCGCTGATTAGCACCTGCTGGTCTGTGCGCAGCTGGAGCTGATGAGACAGATGACGGCCCAGCGGCCGTCATCGTCCACACGAGTGAGTTTATAAACAATATTTATTCATTTGATTTAATTTCCCAGATGAATTATGAAGAAACCATTCAATACATTCAATAATCAATGCAAACGGAATAATCAATGCCAACCCCATATTTTTCAGGCGATACAGATTCATAGTGTTGGGGATTTTTTTGGAGAAGAAGTGAGGGTTATGTTGCCTGCCTGTGCGGTGAGCCTCAGAGAAACATTCCCATCTCATCACTACAAGGGATTTTGCCTACCAGGATTAGATTTGTGAACAATGTTATTTAAATAAAGTTTTGTAAAATCATATATTGAGTTTCTTAATGTTCATGTCAATGTTATAGTTCTCATAGCTCAGCATTCATCAAAGTCGCATGTCATATACATTTCAATAATTTTTCTACCATTTTATGGTATAAATTTGGATTTACATAAAAGTCCTGTTCATCAGCTTCCTCTGCTTGGTCAGAAACATCAACATTGAGTGACAGTTGATAAAATCTGCAAAAAAAGTAGATCATAATTTTATCCAAGAGGTCTCAAATTGGATTACATACATAGAAATATAAATTGATCAAACAGGCACAACCACCTCCCTATACAGCACTGAATATTTCATATTTGATGAGTATGAACACCCTAATATGCTAATATTTGATAAGTTGGTAAGGCAATGCAAACCATGGCTTGGAATTCATTTAAGATGTTTAGTAAACATTTGCAGTGAATATTAAAAATAAAAAAACTTACCCTGTTTACTTCTCATGTTCTGACAGTTGATCGCCACTGTCACTGACACTTGTCTCAGAGTCACACTTGGAAATCGAGGCATATATAGTTGGAATAGCCATTTTCTTTATCAGAAATCTTTTGGCAAATTTCATTTCAAATTGACATAATGTCTGGCCCAGGAAACACGCACGCAGGCTCAGGATAGATTTAACAGCTTTATTCAACAAGCAGGTGTGTGTGAATGGATTTATGGGGATGTGCTGACGAGGGGCAGGTGTGCGCGCAGCTGAAGCCGCTGAGGAGCGGCGAGTCGTGACACAAATTGCATCTTATTCTCGAAATCGCTGTCAATGAAATCTCTACTGCACATTTTTGGTGTTTTACCGACAAAAGTCCATTTTTTTTTTGCGTTTTCTGAACGAATTTCACCCATGCCGTTCTGATTTTCACAGGGACGGGACATTCAAAAACACTCACAGCATGCTCCTCTGGTATAACGTCGCACCCGTAGACAACACAACGACAAACCATAATTAATTCGATTCCTGAAATCTTAATGTTAATAAATAATCTATTTGTAATCCAAAAGTATTCCGAGAAATATCCGTAATCGCCGATTTTAAAACGTAAACATCAAATAAAAAAAAAGCAATGTCCGCCGACTGTGTGCCACACCGAAATGACGTCACACAGTCAGTGGCCATTTTAGCCGCTGATCTTGGCTGGGTCAGACAGCTCTCCACAACAGCGTACTTCAAGAGCGCATTGTCACCTTATGCGACATACGCTGACACCAAAACATGTGGGGTTCCAATTAGCTCGTCTCAGACAACAATTTGAGATATGATTTAGCAATTTTGAGTTTTCGTCTGTCCGTCGCCTTTAAAACAAATGCTCTGAAGTTCAAAGACCTGGTAGATTACAGGATCACCCAAATGATGTTTAAAACAAAGAATTTGCTTCCAAACTGTATCCAAAAGCTGTTCCAAACTAGACAAAATACAGTAGATATGAACTCGGAGGAATTTGTATGTTCACAAAAACAAAGATAAGAACAAATGCTAAAAAGAGATGTCTGTCAGTTACAGGAGTTAAAGGTGCAATAGATAACATTTTCATGAAAACAAAGATTTTTTAAAAAAAATAATACATCAACAAAGTGTTTAGAAATGTGCACAATGTAGGTCTTAATGTTCTAAAAATTAGTATATTGATGAAAAAAATATTTTGTAATTTTTGGCGGGTCGACAATAATATAAATATTTACATCCAGCAGCTGGAGGAAGACAAACACGGAAGTCCAGTGAGGATGTCACAGCCAATAGCATCACTAGCTTAATGTTACGTGCCATCATTTCGTTTTGGGTTGTTGGGTTGCCAGGTAGTGAATTATTCAGCTAAATACCTGAACCTCAAGGCAGACGTCAGTTTCCCAATCGTTCTCAAGTACTGCACAACAAAGGAGCAGAATAAAAATGGGTTCTGCTTTTAATGGCTAATGGCTGCTGAAGAGTCGCAAAGGGCTGAAAAGTCACGCAGAGGTGACCACTTTTCTTGCTAACTAACTCATCATCTTCTGCTGCTAATCTGGTGGTTAGCTGCTGGGGGGGGGGGGAAGCAACAGTCTAAAGTCTATGTTACCAACAAAATTTTGTTTCTGACATGTTCATATTATTATGAGTATATGATTTATTTATTTATTTAGCGAATGCAAAGTCCTTAAGCCAAGCAGTTGCCTCCTGGTTTGCTGTATGGAGGGTGTGTAATCCTCCTTCCAGTCTTTGGAGCGGGCAAGCCTCTATGATGTGTTCCATAGTTTGCTCCTCTCCACATGCGCACAGTGGGCTAGGGCTACTGTCCCATCTGTGAAGGCTGGCCAAGCAGGGGCCATGTCCAGTCCTGAAGCGATTGAGTGTAGACCACTGTCTCCTTGGGAGGTTGGTGCCCGGGACCTGTTGGTTGGGGTTTATCACCAGCTGTTTGTTTGGGACCTCCTTGGTCTCCCATTCCTCTTGCCAAGCTGTCTGGATGGTAAAGTCAGCTGGGGGAGGGTTTTTCCAAATCGGCCGTCTGGATGAAAGTCGGGCAGTGGGTGGGGTGTAGATATCTGCATGGATTGGTAAGTGAGGAAAATCTTCAACTTTTTGGAGCATCCTTTGAGTTAATGCTGCTCGCCGGATGTGTGGAGGGGCTATGTTTGACAGTACAGAGAGCCAGGGGAGTGGTGTTGAGCGGATTGTTCCAGTTATAGTTCTCATGGTTGAGTTGAGCTGGGTGTCTACATGGTGTGTGTAAGATGACCTGGACCAGACAGGGGCACAATATTCTGCTACAGAGTATGAAAGGGCCAGTGCTGAGGTGCGCAGGGTGGAGACTGCCGCCCCCCATTTTGCACCAGCGAGCTTGCAGAGCAGGTTGTTTCGTACTTTCACCTTAGCAGCCGTCCCCTTTAGATGTTCCTTGAAGGATAAAGTCCTATCAAGGGTCACTCCAAGATAAGTTGGATTTGGGGCATGCTTAAGCTTGAGTCCGCTCAGGTGGATGTTTAGTTCTCTGGCAGCTTTTGCATTGTGGAGATGAAATACACTGGAGACGGTTTTTGCTGGGCTTGGTTTTAGGCGCCAGATTTTGCAGAACTGGTCCAGTTTAGCAAGATCTTCCGTGAGCACCCGTTCCAGTGGTTCAAAGTCTGGTGCTTGGAATGCCAAACAGATGTCGTCTGCATAGATGAATTTGCGGGATTTTGTAGTAGGCAGGTCGTTTATGTAGAGGTTGAACAGAGCTGGAGCTAGAACTGAGCCTTGTGGGAGTCCGTTTTTCTGCATTCTCAGAATCAGAATCAGATTTATTGCCATTGTTCATGTGATACACAAACTAGGAATTTGTCTCGGTGCCATGCTGCAACATTAAAAACATAATGAGAAAAAGGGATAAACTAAAAAACTAAAGGACTAGAAACGTGCAATAAGTGTAGAAAAATAAGTAATAATAAGTAATAATAATAATAATACTAGTAATAATGAGTAGTACTAGTCAAGGCAGTTTTTAAAAAATTAGCATGTAGCAGATAATGTGAAGTACCACATAGTGCAGTCAATAATGCAACAGAAAAACAGTGATGATTGACATGAGTCTGGTCCATACTCCATGCACTTGTGTTCTGACTGAGGTGGACTCTGAACCTTCGGTTGATCAGCAGGGTTTTTATAATTGCTGTTGCCCAAGCAGGGATCGCCTTTATAAGTTTCAGGAGGAGGCCTTTGTGCCAGACCGTATCATAGGCGGCTGTAAGATCAAGAAACACAGCCCCTGTCTTCAGTCTGCTCTCGAAGCCATTTTCAATGAAGGTGGTTAGGGCCAGTACTTGTTCTCCTGTACTGCGGTCCTTGCGGAAACCTGCTTGATCCACACTTAGAATATCCTCTATTTCTGGGGAAATGCGTTGCAGTATTAGGCGCTCCATGATTTTGTAAGGAACGCTGAGTAGGGAGATTGGGCGGTAGCTTGCTGGTAGTTTGTAGTCTTTGCCAGGTTTTGGGATGGCAATGACCTTTGCTGTCCGCCATTTCTTTGGGATCGAGTTCGTTTGTGTGATCCTTGTGTAGAATTGTGTCAACCAGGTTAGGGCTCGGGGGCCAAGATTTTTCATGAATTCTGGGAAGATGTTATCGTATCCTGCTGCCTTTCCACATTTCAGGCCCTGTAGGACTTTCTCCAGTTCAGCAGCCTCGAAGGGTTCAGGGTTCGTTTCCTCTACAGGCATTTTTTGGTGTTTTTTTAGCTCAGTTGTAACTGCTCTTCTGGTGTCTTTGTCTTGGGGTGCTTTGGCGATAGTCAGTAGGTGGGATGCAACTTGGTTGGGTGTGACGGATGCTCGGCTTTGGCTAGGGGGCTTCTGTGCAGCTCCTAGGCGACGGATGAGGCTCCAACATTTCCTGCTAGAGTGGGTAAAGCTCCGGTCAGCAACTGTCTCCTCCCATTTCTTTCGCCGGGCTGTATTTAGCGATTCAATGAGATGGTCTGCTATCTCTGGGTCCCCTGATGTTTGATAGGATTGTAGGAGGGCAGCACTTTCTCCGTCCAAACATGGGACATAGAGGGGTCGGTAGCCTCGTGGGATTGCAGTATGGGCAGCCTTGAAGATTGCGCTGCAGAAGCGGTTGTATGCTTCATCTACAGTGATGGTGTGGAGTGGGATGGTAACAACGCTCCGGTCCAGAGTTTCACTGAATTTCTTCCAGTTGGCTTTGCAGAAGTTCCAGCGCATCTTCCTTGGGCTGTATATGACTGGAAGTTGTAGGCCAATGTGTACAAGCAGGGGCCGGTGTTGGCTGTGTGGAAAATCATCAAGAATGAGGATCTGTGTAGGATATGGCTCCCCATTCAAAGAGCTGACCCAACACAGGTCAGGAGAATAGTCCTTCTTCCACCTAGCAGAGTGGAAGGTTCCTCTTTGTTTGGGGTCGTATATCAAAGCGAGGTCATTTCTGGATGCCCAGTCTGAAAGTGCCTCCCCATCACTGTCCACTGCTGGGTACCCCCAGTCAGGGTGATGGCTGTTAAAGTCCCCCACATAGATGGCAGGGTGGGGTAGGGTGGGTAAGACCTGCAGATCCCAGTTGGCATTAGGGGGCTTGTACACATTGACAATATGGAAGCCACCAATGATTATGGTGTCTGAGAAATGTGTTGTTATCAGGTGATTTGCTTCAACTATGTCAGAACGCACATAGGTGGCACGTCCATGTTTAGCATGTAGAACATAGCACAGGAGGTCAAAGCCTTTGATGGTGAAGCGGCCAGCTTCCTCTGTGCCAATATGAGTCTCTTGGAGGCAGATTACATCAATCGAATGTTGGAAGGCGAGGACTTCGATAAGGCTTCGCTTGGCTGCAGATAGGCCTTCAACGTTTAGTTGTAATATGCGAAGGGCAGATCCTACCACAAAGTGCTCTTGGGGCTGTTTGCTTTCGGCTTTAGGACTGTGACTAGGATTCTTCTTTGACTTGGCACAGAGGCGTCATCTCTTCGAATTTAGTCTGCTGGTAGGATCATTAGCTTCCCCAGGCGAGCCCGGGTATATGATAGTATATGATAATATCAGCCAATATATGATGTGGAACACACACCCCTAACTGCTCCTTACCAAACTGGCATGCATGACAGGTTCATTATATGATCAACATTTGCATCTATGAATATAGCGGCACATACTAATTATGCAACAGTCATGTTTTACGTAAAGATTTTTTTTTAATTATCAGCTTTGATGTGCAGCTGCTCAGTCTTATAAGTGATGTATAGTGAAAAAAGTTTGTTGTTTATTGTTGTTACAGTTTAAGATAATAATGTAAAACTTTATTGATCACCATGGTGGAAATTGATGTTAAAAACAATTCAAGTTCTAATAGTAAAATAAGTCTTAATAAATAATAATAATACTAATAATAGCAATATAAATAAACAGCTTTATTTTCTTACTAACTAATGTTACTACACAGCATTAGCCACGGGATTTCTTGAGTACTCGAAGTAGTTGTAATTATGCATATGTAGAAATTTATGTCAGATTTTTGACTATCAAGTAATAAACCACAACATTTTTTCACCCTCTTGTGAGGACTTCCTCCATCATTAGGTGAATAAGCATAGATGGGTGTTTGGACAATGGCTTCATGATACAGCAGAGAAGTTCCACCAAACAGTGACTGGAGAGAGGGTCAACAGCTTCTGAAGCCCTCACTGATGTGATGGACCAGTGAGGATTAAAGACAGAACATCAATATCTGACCTTTAGGCGAGTATGATGCAAAGTTTTACATGTAAAATGTCACAAAAAGGACTATGAATATGTGTTCTCAGATCAATATTTAAAAACCACATTCTGATGATGTCAGCAGAAGCTTCTCCACCCCACCTGTGTGTGAGGCCTGAACTCCATTAGCAGCTCAGGACAACAACCACCAGAGGAATGGTCCAGTGAGGAATACAGTCAGCAGCACACCATCATAAGCTTAGTCTTATCATAACATTTTACACACAGTAATGTATAAAACCAAATCCTTTATTTTGAATTTTTAAATGTGTTTGTTTAGGAGATTTTTTTTAACTGTTTTTGAAATGTTAAGGAGTGGGGTTTTTTTTATATTTATTGAGTAACCTGGTCAAACCAGTCATATTAATGGATTATTTTGCCAAAAGTAGATGCAGCAGATAATTGTTTCTTTCTTTCTTTTTTGAATAACTTCTCAAGACAATAGTCAAAATTTGGCAGCTAAAATGTCTTGGACTTTTTATTTTTTATAAAAACCACAACCTGCCTGTGCACTTGGTGTTCCAAGAATGTGGAATTAGAAAAAATGTTCCTCTTCTTTAATCAGGTCCAGTCTTGCAGTAGGAATGACTATACAACACAGCCATCCATCCATCTGCTACGGCTTTTCTGGTGGTCCAGGTTGTAGAGGCAGCAGTCTAATCAGAGAAGCCCAGACTTCCCTCTCCCCAGCCACCTCCTCCAGGTCTTCAGAGAGGACACCAAGACGTTCCCAGAGAAGCTGGGAGATATAGTCTTTTTAACATGTCCTGGATCTGCTCCGAGGTCTCTTCCCTCCTCCCACAACATACACATAAAAAGTAATTCCATTTCTGTACCTGTGCTTTCCTTCACCTACAATATATTGTAATTCACATTATGTAGACCAAGAAAACTCTTTGCAGCACGGCTGTAGTCCTAAAACTGTCTAGTAGTTCACATGCTGTCATGTTTTAATGCTGTTAGTCTGTGATGACACTTTCTTAGAGAGTGTCCTTTTTTACATCAATAAATTGTACCTGACTATAGTAAACAAAGGTCAACACTGACTATGGGGACAACAAAAGCTTTCCAGAGTGTCCTAATCCTGATTTAATTAATTTATCTGTTGCTCTGCCAGATCTGCCCCATGGACCCTGCAACTGGACTGTTGTTTTTTTTTAAATAAATATTTTCCCTCAAATGAATTCATGTTTGTTATATGTTGACTGACTTGATTTGAATATTGTGAATTTATTTTTAGAAAAAACTCAAATCTAAAAAGTAAAACTTTCATATTTTACAACAATCCCATATAAATTTAGCCATTTTAAGATTTTTTTTTTGTTTGAAATTTGGATGAATATGTCTGAGCTATTTGATATAGATCTGAATAGTGATGTGCTAATTTTTGGATCTGCAGTACTGTTTTTACACAATATTATTTGAAAAGATTATTATTCCACCATAAATTATTTCCAACTTCACTAAGGATTATTGATTACAATGTTATGTAGATATCTAATATGTACAGTGTATTTTAGGTTCTTGTTTATCACTACCTTATAAAAAGGTTGAAAATACTTTAGTTTTGCAGAGGTGAGGTAAATCATTACTTTGTGAATCTGTCACACTGAATAAACAATAGATTTCCTCTTCTATAGGTAACTGAAAGGGCACAAATGAATTCAGGCATTCAACGTTTCACAACATTTATTTATATATTTTAAAACAATAAATAACAACACATTTACAACCTAAAATGAACTGGAACTGACATAAATAACTGCTGGAGCTTAATAGCAACGGTAGTTTTTTGTTTTTTTAAGCATGCATAGCTAAAACAGATGAACTTAAACAGACCATAAAAGCGTGATTCAGCATATTTACAAAAACCACAGAACAACTAACAGCAGTCAAAGTCCTTACAATCTGATCTAAAGTGTTGTCATAATTACGTTATCAAAACTAGAGCACTATCCAGTTCGATCACAGCTGTGCTACATTAGCATAACTGTCAATAACACTATACAATATTGTTATTTAAAAAATGTTTACCGGAGATGTGCATCAGAGAGTATTATGTTAAATTCCCGATTCTATACCACAAGAGTTCTCGCTTGGCATGCTGTCTGGCTCATAATAACCAAAGGTCTGAGATGTTAGCAGTCTGCAGTATATTGGTGTTAGCCTCCAGGAAGTGCTGTTTATCTCTCTACCTGGCAACTGGTACAATATTATAGTGAGTCAAAAGTGCGTGCGACACCTACAGGCCAGGAGGTCAGAATCCTATCTCTTGCACCTTTAATTTATCAAACACTTTTGATAATGAAATGAAAACTTGTAAAATGATAACTGTAAATAGGGTAGGTAGAACAAGCAAAGGCTTCAGCCTACACCTTTTTTGGTCTGGTTAAGAAGAATGTAAGCTAAAAATAATTTTTGTGAGAATATGTATCTATATATGTATGAATTTAAATTGTTACGTTGAAAAATAATTGTTTTGGGGTTTTTTTATTTTTTCAAAATGATCAAAATAAACCTTGACGATTAATATCTATGTTGACTTAAAATCCCAAGTTTGTTTTGTCCAAGACTGAAACAAGACTTAAGTAAAAATGACTCAGATTCTGAGATGAGACCAAATCCTTGAAAATGTAGTCTGAAGACAAAGACCAATCTAGAGTACTACAACACTAGATCCCACACTGGGTAAAATAGTGATTTTGTGGGATTTGATCTTAATAAAATAAAGCCATAGGTCAAATCACAAAGAAATATACACTGCATTTAGTTTACTAAAAAACTTACACATCTGGATTGCACTCCCTGAGTTTTGTGACATCACAAAGCAAAAAGCCCCACCTTCCCTTCTCTGGCTTTGTAAAATCAACATACCCTGACTGCTTTGATACTTGTTATGGACCCACTCAAAAAAAAAAAACTTTACCCAATCAGATTAGAGCCTTGTTATTAAGAATAAATAAGCTGAAAAGAAACCGTCTTTCTGAGGAGAATATCAGCTTCATAATTTTACACACACACACAAACACACACACACTCAAGGATTTTAATAACGCAACATTATATTTGTAAATTCACTGGTGTAGTTTGTGTTGTATGCAAATAACCAATGATATACTGTATTGCTTCTCATTACCTTTTAATGACTATCCTAAGTTTATCAATGACAAAGCAAACAAACAAAAAAACTGCCAAGAAACATAAGCACCATATATTGAGGTTAGGGCTGGGTGATACAGCAGGGAAAATAAGTACTGAACACATCAACATTTTTCTCATTAAACATATTTCTGATGGAGCATTGACCTGAGATTTTCACCAGATATCAGTAACAACCCAAGTAATCCATACATACAAAGAAATCAAGGCAACTGTGTTCACAAAACAAGTTATATTTAATAAAGTGGAATGACACAGGGAATAAGTATTGAACACACTTGGTGAAATTCATTTAATATTTAGTAGAAAAGATTTTATTGGTAATAACAGCTTCAAGGTGCCTCCTGTATGGAGAAACTAGGCGCAGGCATTGCTCAGAAGTGATTTTAACCCATTCTTCCACACAAACTGTCTTCGAATCTTTAAGGTTCCGTGGGTGTCTTCTGTGAACTCCGATCTTCAGTTTGTTCCATAGATTTTCAATTGGATTCAGGTCAGGTGACTGACTGGGCCATTCTAGAAGTTTTATTTTCCTTCTCTGGAGCCAGTTGAGAGTTTCCTTGGCTGTGTGTTTGGGATCACTAGCCATGTTTACATGTGCAAAATTTCTTCAATCTGATTACAACTCAGATCAGAACTTTAATGTTTACATGGACCCTGAAAAAGTTGATCCGATTATGACGTGCATTTACATGCGTCACAAGTTTGAACTAACTAAATCATTTTGACATGCTCAACATTGTCTGACATTCCAGAAATAGTAGAAGAAGAAGCAACTTCCGATGTAAACAAACCCGCTTCATGTGTCTTTCTCTTTTTGAAATGAAGCTGTATTGTGTTATTCAGACTGTACTTTTGCTTCTGCTGGTCTCCGTAATGAAGCTATAAGCCCAGGAGTACATACTTCTGCATATGACGAACAGAGAGCGATAGCAGGACAATAGAGACCAGTTCTGTTTTACTCCCGCCATGTCTTCCACTAGCTGCTGTAAAGGTGGAAATACGTTATGTCGATGTGTGGCTGACGTACAAACATGCGCAATAAACATTTTCTACCCAAATTTCGGAATAAGTGTTTATATGCACACCAATTGGATCAACAATTGGCATAACCCACCTGCCTCGATCAGAAGGAAATTTTGATCCGAAGGAGTGTGATCGGGTCAGAATCTTCAGACTGGCTTATTTACATGAAGCATTTTTATTCCAATCAGGTTTTTAATACAGTAACTTGTGTCCATGTAAACATGGCTACTGCCTTGCTGAAATGTCCACCCTCGTTTCATCTTCAGTGTCTTGGCAGATGGCAGCAGATTCTTATCAAGGATGTCTCTGTACATTTGTCCATTCATCTTTCCTTCAATTATATGAAGTCTGCCTGTACCACGTGCTGAAAAACACCCCCACACCATGATGGAATGTGCAGTGCCATTTCTCCAACAAACATGTTGTGTTGTGGCCAGTGTTGGGAGTAACACATTACTGTCACTCCACTACTTTTGTACTTTTGCAGTAACGTGCTGTGTAACGAAATTACTGTTTAAAAATTCGGTAATGCATTACATCCATCTATCCATCCATCTTCTACTGCTTTTCCAGAGGTCCGGGTCACAGAGGCAGCAGTTCAACCAGAGAAGCCCAGACTTCCCTCTCCCCAGTCACCTGCTCCAGTTCTTCAGAGAGGAAACCAAGGTGTTCCCAGACCAGCTGGGAGACACAGTCTCTCCAGTGAGTCCTGGGTCTGCCCTCGGGTCTCATCCTAGTGGAACGTGCCCGAAACATCTCAAGTGGGAGGTGTCCAGGAGGCATCCTGATCAGACGCCCAAACCACCTCAACTGGCTCCTTTCAATGTGGAGGAACAGTGGTTCTACTCTGAGCCTCTCCTGGATGACTGAGCTCTTCAACCTATCTCTAAGGGTGGGTTCAGCAATCCTACGGAGAAAGTTACTGTGATCAGATGCATTACTCGTTTTATTAATATGGATAGATATTTTTAGCGCAAATAAATGAATATGGGTGCGGTCGGGGCTACGTCACTTCCGGTTAGTAACACATCGCCGCCATCTTAACTCGGTGAAAACAAACCCGTTACCAAGCCTTGTCGAGTGCAGTGTTTTGACTTTTTGTCATGGCCTGTGACTACATAGAAAAGCTTGATGAGTCAGCCAGGCTACGTTATCAGGAGAAACTGACAGCAAGTGGACTGACAGATTGCCCATACAAGCTACCAGCCGGAAAATGGGTTAATGACCCGACCAGGTGGCCAGCTGTGCAGTGGCCGGACGTGTACAGCTACTTGATCGACACCCCTGGTAAGCATATTTGCTTCGACCCATATTAACATGATTAACTCTCTTACATGTTTTGAATGTTTTTAAGGAAAGGCCCCTATGGGTAACATGACCAATCCATTAAATATCAGGGCAGCACAGGAGTAATTCTTAAAAGAAATAATTAAACAAGAAAATGTTCACTGATGCTAAACACTGCTTAGGTGCGCTTGTGTTGGATCGAAATAAGTGTAGGCAGACACGAGTGAAGTTTAAAAGGGTGCTTCATGCAGACAGTCAACATATATACCCGGCTAATGCATGCATGGCACATTAGCATCACAGTAGACAGCAGGAAAGCATATACATTTGCATTAGTCACACATATCAGGCGCAGCATTACTGGCGCCGGGATTCCTCTCTGTTCTGGAGCCGCAGAAGGTGCGAGGCGCTTCTATAACGATCAGTAATTGCTCACGCTGAGCGCTCTGCTAGCTCGCTGTGGGAGTCACACGAGGTGTTCTCTTTTCCCGTATATTTTTCTTTTTGGCGTACAGAAATGGCAATACGTCCATATTTGCTAAAATTGCATTTTCCCCGTATTAAAATACGGCGAAACCGTATTTGTCACCTCTTTCATTAATGGCCAGCCCCTTTGTTGCACTATTTACTACAGTCTACAGTTAAATTAGTCAGGCTGACTGCACATAGAGAGGTCTGTATTGTTGGGTGAAAAGGGAATCAGTCATGCATTTCCATAGACGAAATGTCCGTCTCTGTTTACAATACAGAGAGGCTTGTGTCGGCGGCTAGCATTTTCAAAACGTGACCCATCAAGTGGCAACTAATTAAACTAACACAATATCACTCAATTACCTGATATAGGACGTGATGAGCTGAATATAATGCACTACGACGGGCTGGACAAGCTTGACTGGGTCACGGCAGCTGCCTGGGACTAGGTCGCCACTGAATTGTTTTCACCTAGTACGGCATTGCCATGTGGGTTGCTAACCGGAAGTAGGCCAAATGCCCGGATGCCCGACTGCGCCCATACAAACTGACCCTACCATAGCTGAAACAAGCCATCAGTCGATGTGTCATGACCTGTTGCAGAGAGTAGAGTCTTCACTACTGAACAAAGGAAAAGATGAAGCTACTTTGTGTTTGTGGAAATAGATTATTTTTCCTTTGTCACAGTTAAGGACAAAAGCATATTGGTGGGTTGGAAGCCAAGTGCCAGTTGAGATCTACTGCAACCTTCAGAAGCGCTTGAAACAGCAACAAAGCTAGCGCTAAGTAACAGCTAGGTACGCTAACACCACCGTGTTAGTGGATCTACGTTATCTGAACAGCCACGGCTGGATGTAAAGTGGAAACACTCTCGTCTCAACAGCCACGGCTGGATTTAGAGCACAGGTATGCATCTGGACAGTTTGTGACCTAGCAAAAATTAAACTAACTGATTGCCAGATGCGTTGTTACAGACTGGACGTGATAACAGTGACTTTCCATCAGACAGCTGAGACTGTGATCCACTGAAGTTAAAGCACATTTACTTGCTACCTGGATAATTATTCAAAAATGGATTTTGCTCTCCAAAAGGAATTTGAGGAACTGGATCATGTCTCTGTCACTGTAGACATTTGGACAGTGGATAATGGACATTTTTTTTTGGATCACATGCACATCAGATTAAATCAATATCATAAAAGTGAGATAAACATGGACAGCTTTATGCAGTGTTGCCAACTCTCACTCCAAAATGAGGAAATTACTAAAAGGCAGGATAAAGCAGACTGAACATGTTCTAAAAGCTCTGTCTGTTTTCAGTCTGACATTAATAAGCCCATAATGTAATCCATTAATTGCATTATCTTGCTATGTGCGCAAGATGATTTAAGAACGCATTTAAAAGTAACGTTAAAGTTACTTTTCCACGTAACTAGTTATTTTAATCATGCAGTAATTGGTAAAGTAACTCAATTACTTTTGAAAAGAAGTAATTAGTAACTGTAATTACAGTAGTAACTGTTTTTAGTAACTTGGCCAACACTGGTTGTGGCATCCAAAAAGTTCAATTTTGGTCTCATCTGACCAGACTATATTCTAGTCAGTATTGTATTGGCTTGCCCAAATGTTGTGCAGCAAACTTTAAACGAGCTTCAACATGCTTTTTCTTCAGCAATGGAGTCTTGCGAGGTGAGCGAGCATAGAGCCCATGCTGGTTGAGTGCACTACTTATTGTTCTCTTTGAAACAGCAGTACCTGCAGTAGTACCTGTTGTCTTTGGCTCTTGGATAACTCTTCTGATAATTCTTCTGACTATTCTGTCAGAAATCTTGTGAGGAGCTCCTGGTCGTGGCCAGTTTATGGTAAAATGATGTTCTTTCCACTTCTGAATGATGGCTCCAACGGTGCTCAATGAAAAATTAAGCAGTTTGGTAACCAATGCCGCCATCACGTTTTGCATCAATAAGGTTGTGAAGGGCTACAGAGGGCTTGTTGCTTCTACCCATTATGAGTTCTTTGTGGTGTGACAATCTGATATTCACAGACCTTTTTAAAGGCCATCAGTCAGGACATAACCAGCTGAAATTAATTTGCCCTGATGGGGGATGGGATGGCTTCCTATATTCTGATGGATTCCAGCTGGTTTCTTGGCTTTCTATGCATTTTTGCATCTCTTTTTCCTCATGGGTTCAATACTTAGTGTATTCCCTGTGTCCTTCCATTTCATCAAATATAACTTGTTTTGTGAACACAGTTGCCTTGATTTCTCTGTATGTATGGATTACTTGGGTTGTTGCTGCTATCTAGTGAAAATCTCAGGTCAACGTCTCCATCAGAAATGTTTAATGAGAAAAATGCTGTGTTCAATCATAATTTTCCCCGCTGTATAGCTTTTTTTTTTTTTGTAACTTAGGTTTTTATTCATTTTTCATCATATATAATGCATTCAGATCACATTCTACATTTAAAAACAAAGGGGTTAGGGTAGGGAAAAAGAAAAAAAAAGAAAAAGAAAAAAAAGGGGGGGGGGACAAATGTTGGAGCATCAAGTTTTTAGTTTCCATCTCTTAATTCTTCTGGTTTTTTCAGTTTCTTTGGTTACTCTTTCAATTTCTCAGAATCAGAAATCAGAATCAGAATCAGAATCAGCTTTATTGGCCAAGTATGCACAACACATACAAGGAATTTGACTTTGGCTAAAAACTGCCTCGTTGTTGCACTTTGTAGTGTGTCCATTTCCGCCATTTTTTTCCCATAGTCCTTCTTGCATTCTTTGTCGATATGTTAGTTTTTCCATCATACGTATGTCCTCAACAATGTCAGTCCATTGTTCTTGGTCAGGAAGAACTTCTGATCGCCATTTTTTTGTGATAGTTTTTTTACATGCAATCAACAAGATTTTAACTAGATATCTGTCCTCAGCCTGTATAACATTGTCTCTTAAGATCACATAAGTACATCAGGTTACAGTTCATTGGTATATTATATCCTAATATTCTCTGTATTGTCACATGTATAGATTTCCAGAATGATGATATTTTGTAGCATTTCCAAAACATATGTGAGTGGTCTGCATTTTGAGCCCCACATCCCCTCCAGCATAAAGATTGGGTATTTGTATATTTTCCTTGAATCTGTGGTGTAATGAAAAAGCGAATCACGTTTTTCCATCCAAATTCCCTCCATGTCCTTGAATTTGTTGATGTGTGTTGTGTTTTCCATATTTCCTGCCAGCTTTCTTCTGTTATGTTTAAATTGAGCTCTTTCTCCCATTTCTCCTTTATATAGTTGCTTGTATGATTGTTTGTCATAAGTTTCTGATATAGCTTTGAAATAATTCTTATTTTATTTCCTGTATATGAGCTTAAAATAAGTTGTATAATCTCGTTCACATCTGTTTGGAGGTTATGCCTAATCTTCTTCATATAATAATCTCTCATCTGCAGATATCTGAAAAATTCCGATCTTTCTAGTTTAAATTTTCTCCTGATGTTTGCAAAGCTCCCGAGATCTTTTTTTCCGATATTGCCCCATGCTGTGATTCCCTTGTTCACCAGATTTTTGTATCCCCTATCTTGTTTTGCCGGTTCAAACTGACTGTCAAATGCTACCCATTTCAATAGTTTTATGTCTTCCCTTATATTATATTTTTGTACTATTTTATACCACAGTTCTAAAGTAAATTTAGTGATTGGGTCTATTTGTTTGATTTGCTTATATGCATCTTTATCTCCTATTATGCTTTGTACTGGGAGTCCCTCAATTTCCTTTTCCATTTCTTTCCATTTTGCCTCATATCCCTCGTCGCACCAACATATGATATATCTTATTTGTGCTGAGTAGTAATATTCCTTTAGACTCGGTAGGCCCATGCCTCCTTTCTCTTTTGGTAATTGGAGGGTTTTATATTTCACTCTTGGTTTTTTACCTCCCCAAACAAATCTCGATATCATCCTGTCCCACTTTGAGAATTGGGCATCTGGAATCTCTGTTGGTATAGCCTGGAAGAGGTAAAGTAATCTAGGTTGTATGCTGATTTTGACTGTCTCAATTTTTGAATTCAGATCCATATTTAAGATTGACCATCTATCAATATCTTTTTTTATTTCTTGTTCCAACCTATCATAGTTTGCTTTATATATTTTGCTTAGGTCTTTAGGTATGTTCACTCCAAGGTATTTTATTTCTTTTTGCTTCCAGTTTAGTTTGATCTTATCAGTTATCTGGTTTAGAGGGTTATAGTGGAATGTCAGTATTTGTGTTTTTGTTATGTTTATCTTGTATCCTGATAATTTTCCAAAATTTTCTATCAAGTTCATCATTTCCATTATTGATTCATCTGGTTGTTCAAGGTAAACTATAATATCGTCTGCAAATAGCCCAATCTTGTGTTCCGCCCCCTTTATTGTTACACCTTTTAATTTCTTATTTTGTCGTATCACTTGAGCCAATGGTTCTATGAACAGAGCAAATAAGGTGGGCGATAAGCAGCATCCCTGCCTAGTTGATCTTTGTATATTTACTTTGTCTGTTAAGCTACCGTTTATCTTGATTCTTGCCACAGGTTCTTGATATAGCGTCCTTATGCATTGTACTGATTTTTCGTTAAATCCAAAGCGCTCCAGTACACTATATAGGAATTTCCAGTTAACCCTGTCAAATGCTTTTTCTGCGTCTAAACTCATTATTACTGCGCTTTTCTTTTCTTTATGTATTTGGTTAATTATATGTATTGTTCTCCTGATATTGTCATGTGTTTGGCGTCCCTCTATGAAACCAGTTTGATCATCTTCTATCAATTCCGTCAAGAATGTCTTTATTCGTTTACATATAATTGTTGTATATATTTTATAATCCACATTTAATAAAGAGATTGGTCTATAGTTTCCGCATTGTTCTTTATCTTTCCCTGGCTTTAAAATAACTGAAATGATAGCTTCGTTCCATGATGGAGGTATTTTGTTGTTGTTCAACGTCCAATTAAATGACTTTAGGAGCTGTGGCGTGAGTTCTTCTATAAACAGTTTATAAAACTCAGAGGGGTATCCATCACTACCTGGTGATTTACCGTTTTTAAGTGACTTAATCACATCTCTGATCTCTTGTGTTGTTATTTCTGCTGTTAGCTTTTCATTTTGTTGATTTCCTATTGATGGCAAGTCCAATGTGCCTAGAAATTTTTTAATATCTTTAGTATTTGTTTCTTCAGGTTGCGAGTATAGTTCTTGGTAGAAATTATGGAATATTTCTTCGATGTTTTCTGGGTTAACTGTGGTTTTATTTGTGGTGGGGTCTTTAATCTTGTATACATTATTCATTGTTTGTTGTTTTCTTAACCGTTTTGCCAGCAGTTTTGTGGCTTTTGGCCCCGTTTCATAATATTTTTGCTTTAGATATCTATTTTTCCTTTCAATTTCATCCATTTGTGTTTCTTTTATCTTTGTTTTTTCTTCTTTAATTTCTTGATATATTTTTGGATCATTTGTGCTTTGATGTTTACGTTCTAATTCCCTCAGTCTCTCACATCTTTGTTCATACGCTTCCAGTTTAGTCTCATTTGCTTTTCCTGTTTCAACAATTAATTTTCCTCTTAACACGGCTTTTAGTGCGTCCCATAATATTGTTGGGTCCACTTCTTCATTGTCATTCTCTTGGATATATTCATTTATGTTTATTTTTATTCTTTCTTTCATTTTCTCATCATTTAACAGTCCTACGTTAAGTTTCCATGTTGTTTGTCGTTTTCTATTGTTTAAATACTGTATATTTCCATGTATATAGGATTATGATCTGATATTTCTGCCCCTCCAATCCAACAATTTCTCACCCTGTGTCTGTCACCTTCATTCATAAGGAAGTAATCTATTCTAGAGTGTACTTTATGGACTGCTGAATAATGTGTATAGTCTTTTTCGAGTGGGTGTAGGTCCCTCCATATGTCTACCATACCCATTTCTGTCAGTGAGGCTCTTATGAACTTTGTTACATGTTTTTTTTGTCTTCTTAACACTTGTTGTATCAACTTCATGATCCATGACAGCATTTAAGTCTCCTCCACAAATTAGGACTCCTTCACTGTGTGTTGCTATGAGATCAAACAGATGTTGAAAAAAACCCTTGTCACTTTCTGGTGGGGCATAGATGTTCACTAATGTAATCTGCATACCATCTATTCTTCCCTTTATTATTACATACCTGCCTTCTTTATCCTGGATTTCCTGTTCACTTTCAAATTGTATTTTGTTTGAGATTAGTATCATAACCCCCCTTTAAGCTCCTCCCTTAAATGAACTGTAGTAGGAGTTCTTATAGCCAAATCTCTTTAGTTTCACATGTTCTGTCTTGCTCAAATGTGTCTCTTGCATAAATATAATTTCAGCTTTTTCCTTCTTGAATTTTCTTATTATTCTTTCCCTTTTAACAGGTGAGTTCAGACCATTCACGTTTAGTGTTATTATCTTAAGATTTTTACCCATATTCATGTTTTTCCATTTTTTTAACTTGTGCTCCTAGCCCCTTTAACAACAAAAATAACATATATTTATATAAAAACACATTAAAAAATCTCGACCTCCGTACTTTGGGCCTTTCTTCTGCCCACTGGTCCCTGTTGGTGGGTGGGGGGTTTGTCTTCACAGAGTGAAGGGCCCTCCCTAGACTAATTACTATCAAAGTAATAGTCATTAGTCTAGAAATGTCCAACAAATATCACTTAAACCTCTCCTAGCCGTCTGTTTCTCTTTTACCTTGTCTTCTTGGCCTTCATTTCTTCTGTGCCTTTCTTAATCTTTGTTATGATCTAGGCTTTCAGGTGAAAGCCTTGTAGCTTGTCCTGGGCCCGCTGCGCCACGTCTCTCCCCCTCCTTCCGCCGTTCACTCGTCTCCACTCCGGCTGTCGTGATGCGTTCAGGGCCGTCGCTGCTCCAGCCGTTTCCTCCGGCACGCTCACCTCAAGGTAGTCAAGGTAGTCATGGTCAAAGAACACCTGTCTGTCGCTGATTCGTATCTTTTTTTTCCATGCTTGCGTCAGGATTCTTTCCTTTATGTCATATTTCACAAAGTTTACCACAACTGACCTGGGTGTAGCGTTTGTTTTCGGGTTCTGTGCCGGGGTTCTGTGCGCTCGTTGAATCTGCAGATCCGTTTCTCCGGGCAGTTCCAGCTCTTTTTTCAAGAACTGATCCATGAATTTCGTCATCGAGTTGCCTTCAATGCCCTCCGGAATTCCAAAGATGCGCATATTGCTTCGTCTGGATCTGCTCTCCAAGTCGTTTATTTTCTCCTGCATCCTCTGCGTTTGCGTCGTCAGGGTCTGTAGTTGTTCGTTTGCCTCGCTTTTCCAATCTTCTAGCTCCGATATTCGGGCCTGCGCTTCTGTCATACACGCCCGCTGGGAGCGCAGCTCCTCCATGTTTTCTGTTAGCTTACGCTCCATTTCTCTTCGGAGGTCCATAATTTCCTCCTTAATCTCTTTTTTCAGCTCCTCCTTAAGAGCCGCTAAATCCTGCTGCAGCTGCCGCTTGAATTCTCTTAACTCTTCACCCAAACTGGCGATGCCAGTGTTCATGTTTTCGAGTCTGGCGTCCTCCATTTTCTCTGCTGTAGACACCTCGTTTTTTTGGGCTTCGCGTTCAGCGGTTTTTCCTGCGTTGTTGGAGAGGAATTCTTCAATTTTACCCTGCTTTTGTCCTTGTGCCCAGTTCCTTCGTGTTTTCATCCCTTAGTTTATTGATCCGCTTATGTCGAGTTGGCCATTTACCGATGATTTTTAATCCGGCTAGGGAGAGCTCTCTGTTTAAGCGTTATGTCTCTCCGCCATCTTCCCGGAAGTCCCTGTATAGCTTTTTTAAAAAATGTCTCGCAATATAATTTCTCTATATCCTGATACATGATACATATCGCAATATGTATTTTGTGTACTGCATGTCCTTTAAAATTTGGTTTTACTTACATTGTTATTAGAAATTTATATAATCGTATCACTTATGAAAAAGCTGAATAATAAAAAAAATATTCATTTCACTTATGAAAAAGCTGAATAATAAAATAAAATGAAAACTTACAGTATGTTAGAGAAAAATCTTCACAACAATATGTAACTGAGCAGTGGGTTTTTTTTCCTTTGCTCAACAGAACTCACATTATAAAGTAATCAAGTTTATCCACATGGGCATAAATGTTTCAGTTTACCACATAGTTAATACTTGGCGGTCTAATGAATGACAGAAGTATAATTTATCGCTTATTTTTGTTTTTTTATGTGTCTACATTCCATCAGTTCTTTATTTGGCGAGGTACCAACTCTTATTTTGAAGAGTTGTAAGACCAGATAGGAGCTCTTATTTTGAAAGTTTGTTTGCAAAGTTCTTCACTTAGCAAATAAATGTGCAGTTTGGACTCAAAATGTTTATCTTCCCCCCACCACCACCAATTTCCTGCGCTTAAGGTGAGCCTAATTTTATTCCGTTATCTTCCTTTTCATCTCTGCTCGCTGCAGTTTGGATTTCTCTGTGAGCATGCAGGGGGGCGGGGCAGCTGTGCTGAGCTAATGAGCTTCCACTTTCAGACTTCAGCAGCGGCCAAGCTGCAGACAGGCCTGTCTCGCAGCGGCAGCTCATATTAACGTGATAAATATCCGAATATGTGCAATATAATCATTTATGTATGGCAGGCAGCCAAATGTACCGATACAATGAATATATCCGGTACATCGCCCAGCCCTAATTGAGGTAATGTGACTTCTTCCCCAAAATTATGCTTTGAGATACAAGACTACTTACAATAATAAGTGAGGCGTGACCAAATCCCAAATGTTCGGAATTACCCTACATGCATTTACACAGCTTGTTTTCTTAACAAGTTTTGTTACGGCGGAGGGAGTTTTTCCTCTCCACTGTCGCCAAGCGCTTGTTCACAGGGGATCGCCTGATTGCTGGGGTCTTTCTGCAACTGTGGGGGTTTCCCCTACAGTTGAAAGTGCTATGAGATGACTGCTGTTGTGAAATGGTGCTATATAAATAAAGTTGAATTGAATTGAATTGGATTAATAGAGAAAGGCTCCTCCCAAACTGGGCCAAAAATAGAGTGTATATACAGTACATACAGTATATATATAGATACACTGTGATGTCCAAACTAAATTAAATTCATTCATTAAAATGCACAATATGGTACCTTTAATACATCTCTGAAAATGTGAATCTTTGTGATTCAGAATAAAGAAGCTTATACTGCCAGTCTCTGAAACTAATATTACCAGGATTATGTCACTGCAGAGCAGAATTGTGGGTAATTATGCCTTATCTTTATTCGGATTGTCAGTGGTACCACAAATGGTCAAATAGATGGTAATTATTCAATCACAGCACAATGGTCTGTCTGTCTGTCGAGAGATATCATAGTTATACTTACAGATCTTCAAATACTGGTGTCCTTAGTGAAAACCATAAGGGTTGTTTTTTTTATATCTTTTACCATTACTTAGAAAATGTAACAGTTTATGTTGCAGGCTGTACCAGCAAGGTCAGTCCAAAGCACATCTGCGCAACAATCATGCAGTTTAATCACAGTCTTGTTATTATCTTGGCAAAGTAAAAGTGCTCCTTTATCACTGCTGATACATCAAACACTTTCCATTTTGGTACATTGTTAATCATATTTTGGAATGTAATAATACCACACACACACACGATTAAAACACCATCCATATTTCTGTGAAATTTCACAGACAACTGCTAGTTGCACAGTTTTATTTGTGAAAAAAATGCATTAATTTATTAATATGGATTCTGTGTGTGTTATACAAGAGTACTTGTTCATGTAGAAGACAATAAGACAAAAATATCAACTAATAGTCGAAGACAGACAGACAGATAGATACTCTTCTCTATATAGAGAGAATATATACAGTACTTCTCTCTGTCCATCTATAGATGAATGTCTGCCTCCTGCTTTTAACGATGATCTACTGAGGTGCATAAATAGGTAGCTGCGGTGTGATGTGTTTTCTGAGGTCAAGCAGAAGTGAGAGGTGACAGACAAAGGCTTCAGTGACACTGTCCTCACCAGAAAACATTGTTGGAGATCCAGATTGAGGACTGTCTGCATTTTGTATTGTATGAATAAGCTCTGCCAAAGTCATGACACTGAGTCTGCTGCAGCAGTATTTGAAAACTGACCAGGCTGTGGCCCTGCATCAATACTTAAAACTATCCCTCATTTCAGAGTCAACCTGTCAAGGGTCAAAGGTCATATCTTATACAGTCTGTATTAACAGAAGGCATTTATGTAAGAAGCTGTGCTGTGGGATGTAGAAATACAAAGAAGGAGCTGGACATGTGCTAGCAGGAACTTCACTGCATGAGTACTGTCAGAAAAGATGTTTTTGAAAAACAGAGGAGGGGGAAGCCGGGGATTTATGATTCCTGAAAACTGCACATCCAAGAAACTATGTGAATGATAGTCTGAGGTTTGCGTAGCTGCTCGGGTGGACTGACGAGTGACTTCTGTGTGCTCAGCTGCTCTTCAACAAAAATCACTTCGCTGAGCACAGTCAAACTTAGAGTCTGTGTTAGGAAATACAGCAATGATGAAGATATATTTGTGAGTCTTTAGTGTTTCCAGGGCTGCACATAATCCATTAAACTGTCTCAAGAGACAAAAGCCAATGGTTTGTCAGTATTTCCTCTGGCTTAAAGACCTTGGCACAGTGGCAACATATTTTTCGGGGGGGGGGGGCAGAAAACACATACTGTATGTATGAATATGTTAATTTTATACTATTTATTTCATTCATTCATTCATCTTCTTCTGCTTAATCCTTTTCGGGTCGCGGGGGGGCTGGAGCCTATCCCAGCATCTTTGGGCAAGAGGCAGGGTCCACCCTGGACAGATCGCCAGTCCATCGCAGGGCCAACACAGAGAGACAGACAACCATTCACTCTCACAGTCATACCTAAGGACAATTTAGAATCCCCAGTTTGATGCCAATTAACCTAACTTGCATGTTTTTGGCATGTGGGAGGAAACCGGAGAAATCCCGGAGTAAACCCACGCAGACACGGGGAAAGCATGCAAACTCCACACAGATCACTGTTGGTTGGGGGCTGGGATCGATCCCAGGATCCCCCGGCCAAGAGTGAGTTGCTGTGCTGCCGCAGTGCTAACCACTCCGCCACCATGCTGCCCTACTGGGCACTATTTATTTCTTTTTTTTTAATTTTGCACAGTAACTTTGGATATAATAATAATAATAATAATAATAATAATAATAATCACTTCCGGTTATGGCTGCCACGTAGGACGGACGTGTCTCGCTCTGCTCTGCTCCTGGAGAAAAAAAATCGGCAAATAACTCTCTCATTTGGGACAGAACGTATCCCAGCGTTTGGGCGAGGATATGTCGGCGAAGCCTAAGGCTGGAAAACCAGGAAAAGGAAAAAGCGAGCCGCCGAAACAGTCCAAATTAACGGACTTTCAGGTCTGTGACGCAGCAAACAGGGCTCCATATATGGCGGAGGAGGCTGGCAACGCTGCGATTTCTGCGGGGAATGGCGCAGATGCGCTGATGGCTGCCATGAGTTCAATGAGAGCGGACTTTTCCTCTAGATTTGATGGGATTATGACAGCGTTGGAAGGAATAAGAAAGGAATTGGGTGACTGTGTAGAACGAACGGCGCAGATGGAGCTCCGTCTCGCTAGTGCTGAAGATGACGTCACCCGTCTTCAATTAAAGGTGCGCACTTTGGAAAAAAAAAATAAATCTCTGGAAGATAATATTTTGGATTTGGAATCTCGGTCGAGACAGAATAATTTGAGGCTGGTGGGTCTTCCAGAGGAATCAGAAGGTCGGGACGTATGTTCCTTTCTGGAAAAGTGGATTCCGGAGGTGCTGGGCAGCGAGGAGTTGCAATCAGCAGTGGTTCTGGAAAAAGCACATCGCATTGGCCCACGGAGAGATAAGGGACCGCCGAGGACCTTAATTATGAAGTTTCTTAACAACAGAGACAGGATGAAGATCTTCAACGCTGCACGAGCTAAAAAAGGAGAGATTAAACACCAGGACCAGCAGGTGCGGTTCTACCCAGATTTGGCCACAGGAATCCAGCAATTGAGGAAGCAGTTTGATCCCGTACGTAAGGAGCTGCGCAACCTTGGGATTCGTCATGGTGTAATCTATCCTGCGAGACTGCTGACCACGTATGAGGGCAGAACCCACATCTTCAAGACCCCAGAGGAGGCGCAGGAGTTCATCAAGAAGATCAAAGAAGAAGAAGAGACTGGTGGGAGCTAAGCATGAACAAAATATAAGGTAGAATAATTAAGCATTTGCACAGGCATCTGACTGACTTGAAGTAAATAGTAAGTTTACAAAATATAGATTGTATTATATATTAAAAAAAAAACAAAACAAAAACAAAACAAACAAAAAAAAAACTATGATGTACAAAGTTGTTAAAAATTTTGGAGTTAAGTTGGAAAACTACAGAGGAGAGTTAATGTTACGTCATTAAAAGCAGTAGAGTTAGGGTGATTGGGAGGATGAAGAAGGAGTGGCTTAGGCTGTTCCCCGTGGGTGTGGAACGGTCGATGGCTATATCGGGAGACAGAATTTTTCTTTTGATTTTGGGGGGTTTGCCACAAGTGTGGGAAGGGGAAATTTGTTTGTGTGTAGTTTGTAGGATGAATGTTCAACCACTCATGTTTTTGCTTCTCTGTATGAGCATGTTTACACTGCAAGGTAATCCCAAACTCTCTATTGATCATGGACCAAAGTGTTAATCTTAATTTAACTTCATGGAATTGCAGAGGTCTACAAAATTTAAAAAAACTTAAACAAGTTATGAATAAAATAAAGGACATGGGTTCAAGAATTGTGTTTTTACAAGAAACTCATTTGATAGAGGAGGATGTTAAAAGAATTAGGAGTAGATGGCAGGGAAGTGTATTCACCTCTTCATTTTCATCCCGAGCCAGGGGAGTTATGACTCTCATACATAAATCAGTTCCTTTTCAAGTGAAAAATGTAATTGGAGACAAATTTGGAAGATATGTAATCGTTCAAGGTTCTTTGCTATTAGAAAATATAAATCTTGTGAACTTATATGGTCCCAATATAGATGATCAGAAGTTCTTTGCTAATTTATTTCTCATCTTATCATCACTTACAGGGCAACATATAATAGCAGGGGATTTTAATTGTACATTGAATCCAGGTGTGGATAGATCAACAGGACTGGATTGTACGCACATTGGATGTAGGATGACTATTAATCATTTTATGAAAGAATTGAGATTGTTAGATATATGGAGAGAAATGAAACCACAAGTTAAAGCCTATTCTTGTTATTCCAGTACCTACAAGACATTCTCACGTATTGATTATTTTTTGATTTCCACAGAATTAAGGTCCAAGATTCAAAACTGCTTTTATGATAACATCGTGATCTCTGATCATGCACCCTGTTGTCTAATATATGTAGATAAAAAATTGACAAAGGAATCAGGTAGATGGCAATTTCAGCATAAATGGCTTCAGGATGAGGAATTTGTCAAGTATATAGAAAAACAGATAGACGAGTTCTTTGACATCAATACTACACAAACATCAGCATGTGTAAAGTGGGAGGCTTTCAAAGCTTTTATTAGGGGGCATATTATTAGTTATACAGGATCAAAATCTAAGAAGACTCGAGAGGAGAGAGCTAAATTGGAACATAAAATAAAAAATCTTCAGGAAAAAGTGTATGCAGGAAGTGACCCAAGGTTGGAGAATGAATTACTGATTTTGAGAGCTGAATACGACAAAAAATCAGCGAATAGAGCTGCCTCGAGTCTTCTAAGATTGAAACAATCTTTTTATGAACAAGGTGAAAAATCAGGAAAATTATTAGCATGGCAGATTAAACAATTGGAAATTAAAACACCAATTACCAGTATTATAAGTAACGGACAGGTAGTTATAGATCCTTTAGAAATTAATAGAGCCTTTAGAGATTACTATGAAAAATTATATGATACCAAAAATGAACCTGATTTAACAAAACTAAATGGGTTTTTGAACGAACTATCTATACCGTGTATTCCAAATGAAAACAGGGAGATATTGGAGTCTAAAATTAGTCAAGAAGAAGTTGGGCTAGCCATTGATAATATGAAATCAGGAAAAAGTGCAGGACCAGATGGTCTTCCAGTTGACCTTTATAAAAAATTTAAGAATAAATTAATAAAACCTTTTTTGGAAATGGTTTTAGAAGCATTTCAAAATAATAATTTACCATCATACATAAATAATGCCTTAATTATACTGCTGCCAAAACCAGGTAAGCCCTCTAATAAATGTGAAAATATGAGACCAATAAGCCTATTAAACGCCGACCTTAAGATAATCTGTAAAATTTTAGCAAGACGAATACAAGAAATTTTACCAAATATTATTAATCGAGATCAGAATGGCTTTATAAAGGGTAGACAAGGCTTCCATAATGTAAGAAGACTATTTAATATTATCTATTTTAATAAAGAAGCACCGGATACAGCTCTCCTATCATTGGACGCCGAAAAGGCCTTTGATAGAGTTGAATGGCCCTTTCTTTTTGAAGTCCTACAAAGGTTTGGACTTGGAAATAATTTCATAAAATGGGTTCAAATAATATACAATAATGCTACAGCAGAAATCCTAACAAATAACAATATTTCAAAACCAATAAAAATCAATAGAGGATGTCGACAAGGCTGTCCACTCTCACCTTTACTGTTTACTATGGCAATTGAACCTTTAGCGATAGCGATACGTTTACATTCACAAATATATGGAATTAAAGTTGGACCAACAGAACATAAAATCTCCCTGTACGCCGATGATATAATTTTGTTTATGTCGAATCTAAAAAAATCAATTCCAACCTTGTTGAATTTAATAAAGAATTTTGGGGAAATATCAGGATATAAAATAAATAAAACTAAATCTTCAATATTAATGCTAAATGAGACCCAGAGAAATTACCCAGCCCCTGAGGTAAATCAATTCAATGTTGTAAATCAGTTTAAATATTTAGGAATCCAAATTATGCCTAAGCTAGAATCAGTCGCCAGTGTCAACTATGAAGCCTTAATGTCAGATATCAGTGAGTTAACTCAGAGATGGATGTCACTACCAATGTCGATGATCGGGAGAATCAATATACTTAAAAGTAATATTTTACCTAAAATACTTTATTTATTTCAATACATTCCCTTATCACCACCTTTAGATCTATTCTCAAGAATAAAAAAAAAGTTAGTGGAATTTATATGGAACAACAGGAGGGCTAGATTACGTCTGTCTTTATTATATTTACCATTTGATCGTGGAGGTCTGAAATGTCCAAATTTTATGTTGTATTATTGGTCGGCACAACTGAGGTCTATGACATATTATTTTTCATCAAATGATCTCCCTCACTGGACTGAAATGGAATCATACAATTTACCTTTACCTCTTCCCATATTCATATACTCAGATTCGGCAAAAAAATTACAAAAACAAGTTAAAAATCCATTTGTAAAGCATATGATCAAAATATGGTGTGAAGCTAAAAACTATTTAAAAGAACCACAGTTATTGTCACAATTTAGTCCAATATGGGGTAATCAATATTTTAAACCAGGGAGAGCGGACGCTGTATTTAAAGTATGGAATTTAAAAGGGATACAAAAGATTCAGGATTTATATTTGCCATGTGCAGACAACATAATGTCTTTTGAAGAGCTGAGGATCAAATTTAATCTCAATAGAACACATTTTTTTAAATATCTTCAACTTAGAAACTTTATTCGATCAAATCAAAATAAAGCTCTCACTCGACCTATTTATTCATCCTTGGAAAAAATGATGATGAAAGATAGTAAAAGAAAGGGTATTATTTCAGAGTTTTATAACTCATTGACACTATCTTCAAGTGAAAATTCACTGAAAAGATTAAACTACTGGAAAGAAGATCTGCAAATTGAAATTTCAGAGGAACAATGGGAATTGGCTTGTACAGAAGCTCAAACCAAATCAATAAATGCACGCCTTAAATTGATACATTTCAAATGGTTAATGCGGATGTATGTTACACCGGAGGAGTTAAATAGATATAACAAAAATATACCAGATACATGCACAAAATGCATGGAAAGTAAAGGAACCCTATTTCATTGTTTATGGGAATGTAGATTAATAAGAATGTTTTGGGAAGAGGTGAGGGTAACAATTGAAAAAATAATCTCAAAACAAATCATATTGAATCCTAAACTGGTTTTGTTGGGTCTGTACCCAGAAAAGCATAATTTCAATAAAAGTGAAAGAACATTCATAGACCTCAGTTTGCTTAATGCCAAAAAATGTATTGCACTATTATGGAAAAAGACTCATAGACCAGATGTGACTCAGTGGTTAAGACAGATGTTAACAAACCTTCCATTAGAAAGAATAACATATATACTGAAATCAAAGGAAATTGTGTTTGAGAATATATGGAGACCTTTTATTGATTATGTAAAAAATTTAAACATAACTCTTGAAGAAGAAGGTGAATGATGTGTGTGGACCTTGTAAATTCCAAACTGGTGAACATAATATGTATACTTATGTATTGGATTGTCTAGACTAAACAGAGGAGCATTGTTGAAGACTTGATTTTGTTGGTGGTTGTTGGTGTTTTTAGTGCATTTTTTTTTTTTTTGTAGTACTTTAGTGTTAGTGTTTGATTGTTTGTATCATGTTTGTTTAAAAAAAAAAAGGTTCAATAAAGATATTGTGGAAAAAAAAATAATAATAATAATGCATCAGATTTATATAGCGCTTTATCATAGACACTCAAAGATGCTTTTTACAGATACATTATTTATTCACTCCAGACATCCTGTATTTGGACTTTTTGCTGGTGTCATCCTTCTCTCCTTCCTCTGCTCTCACCTCTCCTCGACCCTCTGCCTGAACACTTTCCTCTCCTTGGCTCCTCTCTTCTGTCTCAGCTTTCCCTCTCTGAGCTCTGTCTAATTCAGGTTCTCTCTCTGTCTATAGTGGTATACAAACAGGTTAGATAATATCAAGTGCCGTGTAAATTAAAGGAGACAACCAAAAATTTCTAGTTAAGGGTACAAAGAGCACCCACTTAAAACTTGAGTAATGACTTCAGTCTGGAAGGTTTGAGGTTTTTCTCCAAAATTTATAACAATGTTCTTATAGCTTTCTACTTTTCTCTGTAAATTTATCGAAATTTGAAACCATTTTCCTCAAATTTGTTACTTCCTCTTGTAAAATTCACTTTTCTTGTACATTTGAAATTTTATTATAAATTTGTGGATTATTTTATGGCTTATTTTTGTCTGTTTTTTAAAATAAAATGACTGTTTTTTAAATAAATTTGAAACTGTGGTTTGTTTGGGTTTTTTTTTTTTGCTTTTTCTTTATAACAATTTATATTTTTGACCAAAACTTTGCAGTCAGAACAGAATAATTTAATTCTCATTACAAAGAAAAAAAAATTAATAAAACTGTATTTAATTATTTAAATTAACTTAAATGACCAAGGATGCCATTATTTCTGTTACAATATTTCTATATATTAATAGGAGGGTTTTTTTTAGAAATCTCCTCACCGCCAAGAAAAACCTCCATTATTTTGAAATCCAAATGCTGGCACGTTTAGTTTGTCTGAAGGCTGCTGACGGATTAAAGTCATTGACTTCGTGAATTTTGGTCATCTTAACTTGCCAGGTACATAATTGGGAGCATAAGTTAATATTGTAGTGACTGGTGAAATATATCCTCAGCAGTTCAGAAGTCCCCCTTGCCTTTCCCTTCATATGAAGCCGGCTGCATTTGAATTCTAACCACATCTCTTAGCTAAGCGACTCTTCCGTTATTGCTCCCGTTTCCAGCAGGTTAAAACCATGATAAATGCCTCCAGTGCTTACATACCTCTTATGATTTTTTTTTTCCGCGTTTTAAGTACTTTAATAAACTCATGTTTCTGTCGGACAGTCAAGCCTTATTATGCTGCATTTCCCCTCTAGTCCGCCTAGGTCCACGTACGCTTTGGACGAGCCCGGCACACACGCGATGCTGTACATGCTCACTTTTTTCATCTACCCAGGCCAAGCGGTTGAGGCATGCACACAACCATCATTTGCAGTTTCACTCCCACCCGACAGGTAGCGCCAAGGTGCTGACACGCCAGGATTTTCACCAACGAAGAAACAGTGGACTTCTTCAAAGTTTCTCTTCAAATAGAGTCCATTTCTGCTGTTTGACTTCCTGGTTTTCACTCCTTTTCCACGAAGACGCTGCTGCCGCTAGCGAAACACTGCCTGCTGACTGACTGGAAAGCTTGCATGGGTGGGGCGTTTCTAAACTCGCTTGAGGAAAATCATTGCTTCATATATTTTTCTTAAATTCATATCTCCTTGGCGTGGTGGTAAATTTTCTGGCGAGGCGGGCTGCCACCCACAAATGTTACCAGAGGAAACCCTGGTTTGTTACGGCACACACGAGAAACTGACAGAAGTGTAAAGTTGCATTTTAGGCCATAACAGTAAAATAAAACTGTTTCAGGGTATACTAACAATACCTCTGCACATTTGCTTTTATTGAATGGACTGCACTTAGCGCACTTTTTGACCTTTACTAACCAAGTTAATATTTGCCTCTCGTTAACATATTTATACTCAAGACACACAAAAAACACTCTTGGGGCTAAACCTGCAGATCTTTGATGTTGTGGTCTCTCCTGATCATGCTCTTTAGTTAATACAATATCCTATGATAGTGTTTGATGTTATATCAGTGTTACTGTGTAGTTCTTTCTCCTTGTGTTCCTTGTGTCTTTTTTTCTTCTGCATTTGTGTTTCCGGGTATACTTCCTGTTTTGAAAACGGTTTCTCTCAAGTGGTTCTCTGTCATAGAAAATACTTCCATTAGCACACTTTTATGTAGCACACTATACCCTTCACATACCTAAATTCAGTGGGTTAGTTTTAGCCCAAATCAAATGTCATTTTGTATACTTGCCAGAAATGACAACCGCTGTTGGTTGCATAGGTGGAATCAGCATAAATGGAAGCACCTGTCAGCTGTGTCGCTCTTTTCAAATGAACCTGCAGCATGTTGAATAGAAAAAAAAATTAGAGCATATTGCCATCAACAATTTTTTTGCTTGTTTTTTTTTTTTTTCCTTATTTCTGCTTAACTCATTCCTCGGAAGCCCAAAGGGCTTCCACATTTTATGAGAACTGCTATTCCTCCTAGACAATTGCCTCAATGCTCACCAAATTCACACACAGTGATCCTTATGTAAGTTTAAATCCAGGCTGTGCTCAAGGTCATCTGGGTGGGTTCATCAGACCGGAATGAACTACTCCCTCATTGGTGGTCTGGTTTTCTTTTTGTCATCATCAGTGGTGTGCTACAAGGGCTGTTCACAGTTATTAGTCTTTCACTACATGGGTACCACCAAGGGTCACACACTTTTTCCATCACTTTATGCAGCCATGGAGACCTCACCTATATAAGTCTGCAAATTGTGTCAGGAGCCACTGCGTGACCTTGGAAATCAGTGTTTCATTGTCTTGGAAGTGCTTTCCCTTCAAAAATGACTTCATGGTTGGAAAGAGGTGGAAGTCAGATGGTGCGAGGTCAGGAGAGTAAGAGAGTGAAGAAGGCTTTCATAGTCACCGTGCTTCCATCTGGGCAACATGGAAGTTGTGAACCGGGGCATTGTCTTGCAAGATGTGGACACCTTTGGCCAGCATCCTCTCAGTTTTGATAACCTTCAATATTTTCTGCACCAGTGAAACATAAAAGTCACAGTAATTGTGGTACCCTTTGCCAGGAAATTCATCATCAATACACCATGCTGATTCCAAAAGACTGTATGACCTTGCCCACCAAGGATTGGACATGTAACTTCTTTTGAGGTGGTGAGCCATAATCCTCCTATTGCTTCGACTGGGCTTTAGTCTCTGGATCATAGTGATGGACCCATGTTTCATCCTGCGAGATTAGTCTGTCAAAGAAGTCCTCTTGGTTTTCTTGGCACATGACCAAAAGAGCCTGGGGGCACGTGATTCATTCCTGCTTCTGGAAAGGTGCAAGCAACCGGGGAATCCATCATACAGACAACTTCTGCATGTGTAAATGGTCATGGATGATTCCTTTCCACAGACTCCACACTGATCTTGACCTCTTGGACTAGTTGGCAAACAGTTATGTGGCAATCCTCCAAAATGGTGGCCTCCATATGCCTCCACATTTGATGAAGACACATGGTGGCTTCATCAGTGGCACACTGTGGTCACCCGGGAATGAGTGCCATTTCCACCGACCACAGCTGAACTGTTGATGCCAGTGCTTGATAACATCATACGATGGGGCATCCTCCTCATAAGTCTCTATTTATTATCACACCTTACTCTACCTAAGCATCTGTAAAAGAGAAACGCTTAGGAGTTCAGAGTTGTAAATTACCGTGTGATCTACAGTACATGTGCAATTTCAGCCTCCTGTAAACAAAAGTGGGTCAGGGGAAGTCTTTAATGAACAGCACTCACTTTTGTAAGAAGATCCATCCATCCATCCATCTTCTTCCGCTTAATCCTTTTTGGGTCGCAGGGGGGCTGGAGCCTATCCCAGCATCTTTGGGCGAGAGGCAGGGTACACCCTGGACAGATCGCCAGTCCATCGCAGGGCCAACACAGAGAGACAGACAACCATTCACTCTCACAGTCATAGCTAAGGACAATTTAGAATCCCCAGTTTGATGCCAATTAACCTAACTTGCATGTTTTTGGCATGTGGGAGGAAACCGGAGAAATCCCGGAGTAAACCCACGCAGACACGGGGAGAACATGCAAACTCCACACAGATCACTGTTGTTCGGGGGCTGGGATCGAACCCACGATCCCCCAGCCAAGGGTGAGTTGCTGTGCTGCCGCAGTGCTAACCACTCCACCACCGCGCTGCCCTTTGTAAGAAGATGATGAAAGAAATCTGCAAGAAGCTTGGCACATTCGAGACCAAGTGACTTACATTACAGTAAGAGTATCTTCTCAGCAGAGAAAATCAAAAATCAGCACCTTCTTGCATCTTGCATTTTGAAACCAGTGTTTATGTAAAACGGAGATGATGGACATGGTCAGAATACAAAATGATTAACTACCAAATGTGACACAAAGGTGGACCCCAGAAAGAAACTGAAGTAGGGAGGACCCAAATACAGAGAAGATAATTTATGTAGGCAAAATTAAAACAAGTGTTACTGAAAGCAAAACTATGTAAAATTTTCACCTTAAAATAATGTTTCCAAAATTATTTTGATACATCAACCTTTGACAAAGTGAAGGTCACTTCCCTCATAGCCTGAGTGTTCCCTGGAACCACTCTGTTTGTGGTCGGAACATTGAAAAGACTACAACTATGGTGACTATGACCTGAGTTCTCACAGCCAATCACAGGGCACAACTTTAGCCACCAACGACTAAGCGCCCTGTGACTGGTTATAGGGACTGAGGTCATAGTCGCCATAGTTGTAGTCTTTTAAGTGTTCCTACCCAGAACAAGAAAGCTACGTAGCACTGCTTGAACTGGGACAGTGTAGGAAGCTGAGTAAAAAAAGAAAAAATGGAGGACATTTACAGAGGCCGTGAGTGCCACCTAAGTATAGAGTGTTTTCCTAATGCTTAACATTGACTAAATTTGGATCCTCACCTGCTATACCCATCATTGATGCTGCAGCAAAGGACACTTTGGTGTGTAGAGAAAGGGAGCCGAGGATCAATCATTTCACTTCCACCAACAAGGTGAACAAGGAAAGTAAGATACATCACCATTAGCTCTTTTTAACCAGATTTAATGGCTTTTTCCCTTAAGGGGACCCTGATACACTGTAATGGATACTGCGGCAGACCCATAACTTTTCAACCTAATGAATCTGCCTTTCAGAAAAAGAAGGCATACTTGACATGCAAACACATTCTTCTTTGCAAGGTTATCATCATACACGGCCGGCTTGTTCATTAAAAAAGCTGGAGAATTGAAGATTATCGATATCAACCAGACATCGCCTATCTCACTCACAATAAAGTAGAATGTGTGGGAAAAAAATGGGCCACTCTTATTAAGATCTCACTGCATTGCGTTTCCTCTTTTCCCCAAGACTATTTTGTCTTTCATGGGAGCGGTAGTCTCTAATTTCTCCTGGGAGCCACAAGCGGCTGTTATCTCAGCTGTGTTTACTAATCTTCCCTCGGCACCAATTTCTCAGCCCAGCAAAGTTAATACTGGTCCAATGTAAATAGCCTTATCTCATAAACTCTTGTTATTCCCCCACCTTGACTGCCCAATGTGATACATGGCTAGAAGTCAACATGAGAGGATTAAGTCAGAGGGGGAAGGAAGAAAAGACAAAAACTTCCCTTGCCTGCATTTGTAGGAAGCTCGTCCACCTTAAATAACACAAAGACAATGTCAATTTCTACATAAGAAGAAAGCTGTCGCTATACTGTGGTGATAATAAGAATTGATACACAGCTTCTGTTGCAGGGCTGAAGGATGAAGGGATTATAAATAACAATGAGTTTGCCTCCTGGTTCTCGGGGCTGATCGATCGTGGACTGACGCGCCCTCTCCTCACGCAGAGATTACAGTACCTGCCTCATTCCACCTGTGCCTAGTCTGTTCCACTGAAGGTTCCGGATTGCTGTAAATGCCATGGCAGAAAGTTTTAATTAAACCCGAAGGGAAAAGTATTAATTATCTCACTGCCTGCTGTGAACTGGCTGCAAAGCTGCAGGCAGATTCTCCCTCGAATGCTGATGATGTAAAGGTGAATGAGGTGCGATTTTGGATTAAATGCGGGATTTATTGAGTTCAGGACTGTATTTGGATAACCACCTGCAGACAAGAAGCCTGTTTAGTGCTATAAATCAAAATCACAAGCACTGAGCTTTAAAATTACCCCTGCAGGATGTTTTTGACCATTTTCAAAGGTACTTGAGTTGATAGTTTCCAAACAGAAAAGATGTTCCCTGAAGCCTGCATTTATTTCTCCTTAGATGATGTATCCGATTGTACCCTATCATGTCATCTTTTCCATCTGCTCCTCTTAACCTCTTTATCTTTATGTGAAACACATTAAGTGCTTCTTTTTCTCCCAACAAAAGATGCCAGCCTTTTTTTCCTAAGCTTAAAAAAAATCCACTGAGGAAGTTTTCGCTCACATTCCTTTGTGAAACGAACACTTGAAGTGTGTGTGCTTCTGTCTTGGGTTTGTTGAATTCTCATTGACTGACTGCTTTTAACTATCCAAGAGACTTCCTTTATCATACTGTAAGTTTCCGCAGCAGAAGAGCTTTAGCTGAAAGACCACTGCAGTCACCGATAATTCTGCTGAGAAGCTGAAACAGCAGTCTTCTGTTTGTCAGATCCCTGTAGGTGTTTGTTAATGCAGAGACGGAGGAGCGCCTTATAAACTATGCATGCCATCGCCCTCTGGCAACCAGCAGTAGAGGATGATGGCAGGAAAATGCTGGTTTCCATTAGTCCTGTGAGGCTGGTTAACATAAAATTGTCCTTGGGGTTAGCAGGAAGCAGATAAAACTGGAGTGAGAGCTACATTAAAGTTAATGCATAACGGACACGGGACATGGATAAAAGCTGATGTGCACACAGACTCCTATTTCAAATATTCTAGTCACACTGATACGTTGCATATTCTCTTTGAGTGCACGACTTAAAAGACAATTTTTTAAAAATCGAAAAAGACACAGCACCTTCTGATATGCCTAAATATTTCTGTTCATCAGTGTCATGAAAGCTTACATGCTCAAAGCAATCATACTAATAGACCATAGGGCTGCCAATGACTATTCTGTATTTGGCTACAGATGGATACTTAATAAAAAATCAAATTTATTTCTGAAAATTGATGCGTTGATGTAGTCACCTTTAAGGTTTGCTTGTGTGCTTCTTGTTTTGTTTGTTGTTGGGGTTTTTTTTTCCACTCAAAGAACTCCAAAGACTTGTCTTTCAGTGTGGGGTGGTTGGTTTCCACGTGTCAAAGCAGTTTTGAACTTCCGGTTATGGCTGCCACGTAAGACGGACGTGTCTCACTCTGCTCTGCTCCTGGAGAAAAAAAATCGGCAAATAACTCTCTCATTTGGGACAGAACGTATCCCAGCGTTTGGGCGAGGATATGTCGGCGAAGCCTAAGGCTGGAAAACCAGGTAGAGGAAAAAGCGAGCCGCCGAAACAGTCCAAATTAACGGACTTTCAGGTCTGTGACGCAGCAAATAAAACTCCATATATGGCGGAGGAGGCTGGCAACGGTGCGATGTCTGCGGGGAGGCGCAGATGCGCTGATGGCTGCCATGAGTTCAATGAGAGCGGACTTTTCCTCTAGATTTGATGGGATTATGGCAGCGTTGGAAGGAATGAGAAAGGAATTGGGTGACTGTGTAGAACGAATGGCGCAGATGGAGCTCCGTCTCTCTAATGCTGAAGATGACGTCACCCGTCTTCAATTAAAGGTGCGCACTTTGGAAAAAAAAAATAAATGTCTGGAAGATAATATTTTGGATTTGGAATCTCGGTCGAGACGGAACAACTTGAGGCTGGTGGGTCTTCCAGAGGAATCAGAAGGTCGGGACGCATGTTCCTTTCTGGAAAAGTGGATTCCGGAGGTGCTGGGCAGCGCGGAGTTGCAATCAGCAGTGGTTCTGGAAAATGCACACCGTATTGGCCCACGGAGAGATAAGGGACCGCCGAGGACCTTAATTATGAAGTTTCTCAGCAACAGAGACAGGATGAAGATCTTCAACGCTGCACGAGCTAAAGGAGAGATTAAACACCAGGACCAGCAGGTGCGGTTCTACCCAGATTTGGCCACAGGAATCCAACAATTGAGGAAGCAGTTTGATCCCATACGTAAGGAGCTGTGCAACCTTGGGATTCGTCATGGTGTAATCTATCCTGCGAGACTGTTGACCACGTATGAGGGCAGAACCCACATCTTCAAGACCCCAGAGGAAGCGCAGGAGTTCATCAAGAAGATCAAAGAAGAAGAAGAGACTGGTGGGAGCTAAGCATGAACAAAATATAAGGTAGAATAATTAAGCATTTGCACAGGCATCTGACTGACTTGAAGTAAATAGCAAGTTTACAAAATATAGATTGTATAATATATTAAAAAAACAAACAAAACAAACAAAAAAAAACTATGATGTACAAAGTTGCTAAAAATTTTGGAGTTAAGTTGGAAAACTACAGAGGAGAGTTAATGTTACGTCATTAAAAGCAGTAGAGTTAGGGTGATTGGGAGGATGAAGAAGGAGTGGCTTAGGCTGTTCCCCGTGGGTGTGGAGCGGTCGATGGCTATATCGGGAGACGGAATTTTTCTTTTGATTTTGGGGGGTTTGCCACAAGTGTGGGAAGGGGGAATTTGTTTGTGTGTAGTTTGTAGGATGAATGTTAAACCACTCACGTTTTTGCTTCTCTGTATGAGCATGTTTATACTGCAAGGTAATCCCAAACTCTCTATTGATCATAAACCAAAGCGTTAATCTTAATTTAACTTCATGGAATTGCAGAGGTCTACAAAATTTAAAAAAACTTAAACAAGTTATGAATAAAATAAAAGACATGGGTTCAAAAATTGTGTTTTTACAAGAAACTCATCTAATAGAGGAGGATATAAAAAGAATTAGGAGTAGATGGCAAGGAAGTGTCTTCACCTCATCATTTTCATCCCGGGCCAGGGGAGTTATGACTCTCATACATAAATCAGTCCCTTTTCAAGTGAAAAATGTAATTGGAGACAAATTTGGAAGATATGTAATCATTCAAGGTTCTTTGCTATTAGAAAATATAAATCTTGTGAACTTATATGGTCCCAATATAGATGATCAAAAGTTCTTTGCTAATTTATTTCTTATCTTATCATCACTTACAGGGCAACATATAATAGCAGGGGATTTTAATTGTACATTGAATCCAGGTATAGATAGATCAACAGGACTGGATTGTACGCACAATGGATGTAGGATGACTATTAATCATTTTATGAAAGAATTGAGATTGTTAGATATATGGAGAGAAATGAAACCACAAGTTAAAGCTTATTCTTGTTATTCCAGTACCTACAAGACATTCTCACGTATTGATTATTTTTTGATTTCCACAGAATTAAGGTCCAAGATTCAAAACTGCTTTTATGATAACATCGTGATCTCTGATCATGCACCCTGCTGTCTAATATATGTAGATAAAAAATTGACAAAGGAATCGGGTAGATGGCAATTTCAGCATAAATGGCTTCAGGATGAGGAATTTGTCAAGTATATAGAAAAACAGTTAGATGAGTTCTTTGACATCAATACTACACAAACATCAGCATGTGTAAAGTGGGAGGCTTTCAAAGCTTTTATTAGGGGACATATTATTAGTTATACAGGATCAAAATCTAAGAAGACTCGAGAGGAGAGAGCCAAATTGGAACATAAAATAAAAAGTCTTCAGGAAAAAGTGTATGCAGGAAGTGATCCAAGGTTGGAGAATGAATTACTGATTTTGAGAGCTGAATACGACAAAAAATCAGCGAATAGAGCTGCCTCGAGTCTTCTAAGATTGAAACAATCTTTTTATGAACAAGGTGAAAAATCAGGAAAATTATTGGCATGGCAGATTAAACAATTAAACAATTAAAACACCAATTACCAGTATTATAAGTAAAGGACAGGTAGTTATAGATCCTTTAGAAATTAACAGAGCCTTTAGAGATTACTATGAAAAATTATATGATACCAAAAATGAATCTGATTTAACAAAACTAAATGGGTTTTTGAACGAACTATCTATACCGTGTATTCCAAATGAAAACAGGGAGATATTGGAGTCTAAAATTAGTCAAGAAGAAGTTGGGCTAGCCATTGATAATATGAAATCAGGAAAAAGTGCAGGACCAGATGGTCTTCCAGTTGACCTTTATAAAAAATTTAAGAATAAATTAATAAAACCTTTTTTGGAAATGGTTTTAGAAGCATTTCAAAATAATAATTTACCATCATACATGAATAATGCCTTAATTATACTGCTGCCAAAACCAGGTAAGCCCTCTAATAAATGTGAAAATATGAGACCAATAAGCCTATTAAATGCCGACCTTAAGATAATCTGTAAAATTTTAGCAAGACGAATACAAGAAATTTTACCAAATATTATTAATCGAGATCAGAATGGCTTTATAAAGGGAAGACAAGGCTTCCATAATGTAAGAAGACTATTTAATATTATTTATTTTAATAAAGAAGCACCGGATACAGCTCTCCTATCACTGGACGCCAAAAAGGCCTTTGATAGAGTTGAATGGCCCTTTCTTTTTGAAGTCTTACAAAGGTTTGGACTTGGAAATAATTTCATAAAATGGGTTCAGATAATATACAATAATGCTACAGCAGAAATCCTAACAAATAACAATATTTCAAAACCAATAAAAATCAATAGAGGATGTCGACAAGGCTGTCCACTTTCACCTTTACTGTTTACTATGGCAATTGAACCTTTAGCGATAGCGATACGTTTACATTCACAAATATATGGAATTAAAGTTGGACCAACAGAACATAAAATCTCCCTGTACGCCGATGACATAATTTTGTTTATGTCGAATCTAATAAAATCAATTCCAACCTTGTTGAATTTAATAAAGAATTTGGGGGAAATATCAGGATATAAAATAAATAAAACTAAATCTTCAATATTAATGCTAAATGAGACCCACAGAAATTACCCAGACCCTGAGGTAAATCAATTCAATGTTGTAAATCAGTTTAAATATTTAGGAATCCAAATTGTGCCTAAGCTAGAATCAGTCGCCAGTGTCAACTATGAAGCCTTAATGTCAGATATCAATGAGTTAACTCAGAGATGGATGTCACTACCAGTGTCGATGATCGGGAGAATCAATATACTTAAAAGTAATATTTTACCTAAAATACTTTATTTATTTCAATACATTCCCTTATCACCACCTTTAGATTTATTCTCAAGAATTAAAAAAAAGTTAGTGGAATTTATATGGAACAACAGGAGGGCTAGATTACGTCTGTCTTTATTATATTTACCATTTGATCGTGGAGGTCTGAAATGTCCAAATTTTATGTTGTATTATTGGTCGGCACAACTGAGGTCTATGACATATTATTTTTCATCAAATGATCTCCCTCACTGGACTGAAATGGAATCATACAATTTACCTTTACCTCTTCCCATATTCATATACTCAGATTCGGCAAAAAAATTACAAAAACAAGTTAAAAATCCATTTGTAAAGCATATGATCAAAATATGGTGTGAAGCTAAAAACTATTTAAAAGAACCACAGTTATTGTCACAATTTAGTCCAATATGGGGTAATCAATATTTTAAACCAGGGAGAGCGGACGCTGTATTTAAAGTATGGAATTTAAAAGGGATACAAAAGATTCAGGATTTATATTTGCCATGTGCAGATAACATAATGTCTTTTGAAGAGCTGAGGATCAAATTTAATCTCAATAGAACACATTTTTTAAAATATCTTCAACTTAGAAACTTTATTCGATCAAATCAAAATAAAGCTCTCACTCAACCTATTTATTCATCCTTGGAAAAAATGTTGATGAAAGATAGTAAAAGAAAGGGTATTATTTCAGAGTTTTATAACTCATTGACACTATCTTCAAGTGAAAATTCACTGAAAAGATTAAACTACTGGAAAGAAGATCTGCAAACTGAAATTTCAGAGGAACAATGGGAATTGGCTTGTACAGAAGCTCAAACCAAATCAATAAATGTACGCCTTAAATTGATACATTTCAAATGGTTAATGCGGATGTATGTTACACCGGAGGAGTTAAATAGATATAACAAAAATATACCAGATACGTGCACAAAATGCATGGAAAGTAAAGGAACCCTATTTCATTGTGTATGGGAATGTAGAATAATAAGAATGTTTTGGGAAGAGGTGAGGGTAACAATTGAAAAAATAATCTCAAAACAAATCATATTGAATCCTAAATTGTTTTTGTTGGGTCTGTACCCAGAAAAGCATAATTTTAATAAAAGTGAAAGAACATTCATAGACCTCAGTTTGCTTAATGCCAAAAAATGTATTGCACTATTATGGAAAAAGACTCAGACCAGATGTGACTCAGTGGTTAAGACAGATGTTAACAAACCTTCCATTAGAAAGAATAACATATATACTGAAATCAAAGGAAATTGTGTTTGAGAATATATGGAGACCTTTTATTGATTATGTAAAAAATTTAAACATAACTCTTGAAGAAGAAGGTGAATGATGTGTGTGGACCTTGTAAATTCCAAACTGGTGAACATAATATGTATACTTATGTATTGGATTGTCTAGACTAAACAGAGGAGCATTGTTGAAGATTTGATTTTGCTGGTGGTTGTTGGTGTTTTTAGCGCATTTTTTTTTTGTAGTACTTTAGTGTTAGTGTTTGATTGTTTGTATCATGTTTGTTAAAAAAAAAAGGTTCAATAAAGATATTGTGGAAAAAAAAAAGTGAAAGAACATTCATAGACCTCAGTTTGCTTAATGCCAAAAAATGTATTGCACTATTATGGAAAAAGACTCATAGACCAGATGTGACTCAGTGGTTAAGACAGATGTTAACAAACCTTCCATTAGAAAGAATAACATATATACTGAAATCAAAGGAAATTGTGTTTGAGAATATATGGAGACCTTTTATTGATTATGTAAAAAATTTAAACATAACTCTTGAAGAAGAAGGTGAATGATATGTGTGGACCTTGTAAATTCCAAACTGGTGAACATAATATGTATACTTATGTATTGGATTGTCTAGACTAAACAGAGGAGCATTGTTGAAGACTTGATTTTGTTGGTGGTTGTTGGTGTTTTTAGTGCATTTTTTTTTTTTGTAGTACTTTAGTGTTAGTGTTTGATTGTTTGTATCATGTTTGTTTAAAAAAAAAAAAGTTCAATAAAGATATTGTGGGAAAAAAAGCAGTTTTGAAGGCCTCATGGACTCATTTGATAACTTATTATTATTACTGACAAATAACTGAGAAAGCACAGACACGATGGGCAGGAAGTGAAACGGGGGCAAGAATTTAAAAAAAAATTAAAATCGAAACACATTGATAGTCAGAGGCATCCTATGGCCCAGTGGTCTATGGCTCAGTGTACACCATTTAGAGCATGCTGCTCATGCAGGCAGCATGGGTTCAAGTCCTGGCCTGGGCACGCATTCCTGCATGTCTCTCTCCCTGGTTTCCTGTCTGTTTGACTAATAAAGGTTAAAATGTTCTTCTTTCAGCTGCCGCCTTTAGTGGTCACCACAGCGGATCATCTGCCTCCATCTCACCCTATTCCTTGCATCTGCCTCTGTGACACCAACCCTCTCCATGTCCTCCTTCACTGCATCCATGAATCTTCTCTGTGGTCTTCCTCTTTTCCTGTCTGGCAGCCTCATCTTCAACATCCTGTGTCCAATATATCCACTATCCCTCCTCTGCACATGTCCAAACCATCTTAGCCTTGCCTCTCTTACTTTGTCTCCAAACCACTCAACCTGAGCTGTCCCTCTGATATACTCATTTCTAATCCTGTCCCTCCTAGTCACTCCCAGTGAGAATCTTAGCATCTTTAACTCTGCCGCCTCCAGCTTTGCCTCCTGTCTTTTCATCAGTGCCACCATCTCCAAAACATACATCATCACAGGTCTCACTACCGTCTTGTAAATCTTCCCTTTCACTCTAGCTGCTATCCTTCTGATGCAAATCACCCTGACATTCTTCTCCACTCACTCCACACTGCCTGCACTCTCTTCTTCACCTCTCTTGTGCATTTTCCATTGCTTTGGATATTTGACCCCAGGTATTTAAGCTCATCTACCTTCACTACAACTACTCCTTGCATCTTCACCATTACAGCTGCCTCCCTCTTATTCACACTCATGTATTCTGTCTTGCTTCTACTGACTTTCATTCCTCTTCTCTCCAGAACATACCTCCACCTCTTCAGGTTCTCTTCCACCTGCTCCCTACTCTCACTACAGATCACAATGTTGTCTGCAAACATCATGGTCCACAGAGACTCCTGCCTGTCCTTGTCTATCAGCCTGTCCTTCCCTGTGGCAAACAAGTAGCGGCTCAGAGCTGATCCCTGAAATGCCAAAAAAAAAAAAAAAAACCTCTGTGATATTCAATACAGGGTTTGTTTTTTTTTTCTGTAGTCCAAGATCCACCAGTGGGCCCGCACAGGTTGGGGATCAAAGAGCTAATGTGTGAATGAAAGTGAAAGTGAACAACAGGACAACATGGGGGACAGGTGTTTACCTCCTTACACAGACTTTTGTGCTTTTAAAATGATGTGATGGCATTGTCCGAAAGTATCAAAAACGTGCCACAGAAGGGCACTTCTTCTGTCAGACCACGATAGCTACCGCTCTGACGGAACAGCTCGTTGTTAAGCTGTGGAAATGAGAACGTGTTGATTGTTCATGCTCATTCAGGTGTTCATCAGTAATGTGTCTGCCAGGCTGAGAGTGAAACTAACTGCACACAAGAAATGACAGAGGAATATTTGCACTTCAAGCAATCATAATTAAAGCCTCCTTTGAAAAGATTTCAGGGTAAAATTGAAGAGCCACAAACAACAAAATACAGCTATGCAAGCTACAGCTGGTATATCCTCATCACCATCTGAACAACTAGACCCCCTGCTTCACCCCAAACAAGTCTGCTCTCAGCAACTCACCAAGAGGCACATGTTCTGTTCACTGAGATATTGTTATGGTGTCATTTTCATTTCAAATCAAGGAAAACAAAACTGCTGCTCCTTGTTGTTGTCTGCATCTGTTTGTTTTTAAAATAGTCATATCATTACATGATGCGAAGGGATGTAATTTTGTAGAAAATCCAAGGTAACGTTAAAACAGTGAGGTGTGTACACTTACCGAAGTCTCGCTTTCAGTTTATTCAATTATCCTACTGTGGGCATTATGGAAATAATTCAAGTGGTTTAAGCCTCTGTGTGTGGGGGGGTTGAGTGATTATTAGGACATCATTTTAGGGCAAATTTGACATCCCAGAGAAATGACACCTAAAATGTCTGCAGTCTAAAAAACCTAAATAGTAAAGCAGCGAGTACACAGGCTCAAGAGGGTAGTGTACTCACCCTTCAGCAGGTCAGAGCTGGCAGGAGGCGAACTGTGCGTCCGAAACAGCATCCAGTCAAAGTCATCCTCCTCCCCTTGGGTGAACTCACACAGGTTTGGGTCTGAATCCTCTTCGAACGTGCAGCCAGCGGCTAAAAGAGGGCAAATGAAAACGGTAACCGTCACTCAGAACAGCTCTATAATGGTAAATTTACCTCCAAGACTAAGACAAATGGATGAAAGCAAAGACATATAAGTCAGCTAATATGGCAGCCACCATAGGAACTGTTTTCAAAGTGCTTTAATAAAAGTTTCAACAGTGCAGAAAATGTAACGGGCTATTTAATGCTACAGAACAGGGAGAAAACCAAAAAATGTTCTCGATTAAGAACAAATCTTACCCACTAGCATGTGACCATCTAATTACCTTTACAGACCGAATAAGAGACCACAGTTTGCTTTTAATGTGAATTTCACCACAGTGGAAAATAATCGTGGTATTAAAAAAAATAAAATATAGAACGATGCAAGTTTGCCACTGTGTCCCTCTCAGGCAAACTTTTCCATATATTGAAATTGCAAATATGCTTCATCAGGAATGAAACACTGACTGAATTTTAATGAAAAGGCCAAACAACAACAGTGTAATGCATTCAGGGTTAGCCACACATAGTTCTGTCCTTTGCCTCGAGCAAATCCTCTCAAGTATACAGGAATTAAACAAGGCTTTTAACGGTGTCAGAAATGAGTACCTAAAACTGCACAACATCAAATTTGCTCAAATGTGCACAAATTCTCTGCAACTGATGACAAATCAAGCTTAGAGCTATAATTATTGCAGTCACACAAAAGGAAACAAAGTCTGGCGAAAGCACTGACTGGCCCTGCATCCGGGGAGAATTACTCCTTCTATAAAGCATTCACATACGAGACCACACATCCTAAAGCCCATTCAAAAAGGCATATACAAATAGTAATAACATTTGCTGAAAGCAGACACTCGGGGGAATATGGTGATTATCATAATACCTCACAACCTGCTATTCTATGCGCCAAAAAGCAAATTTTTTCAAATTATATTTAATAGCTATGGCTTTAATGGCCCCTGGGTCCTGAATAATGTGCTTCAGTGGTTGCTCTCTGCATCTGCTGCCATATTTCACATTAGTCCATCGGTGTGAGAATTAAAGTCTAACAGTGGGCAGTTTGAACTGCTCAGTCATAAGACCAGAGCCTGTGTCAGTGCTAATTGAAGGAGGAAAGCACAAGACACAGCATGCTAATTATAGGAAAAACCACAAGCAGGTCCTGAAGGTGACCCATGCGGTCAAAGGCTTTATCGCTGCCTGTTCTTTTCTCTAATTTGCCGTTGAATAAATAGTCTCAATATGACAGGCTCCTGAAAAAAAATGTGATTCGTGCTGTAGGGAAAATGAATAATTCTCATTCTTACTGTTGATGTATAGATTAGTCAGTAATTTATTGCTGTGACTGCTGGATTGATATGAAATGAAACGGTGCCATTCAACTTTTTTTATATTAAAACTAACAGGGTTGACAGTACATAAATAACAATAAAGAAATAATGAAAATTTTACATTATTCACATTAGGTTTCGGAAATGTGAAGCAAGTCTGGACAAAAGTCTATGTATCAGATGTAAATGAAGCCTATGACACATGAACATTGTAACCACTCTTTATGAAAAAAATTGTCCATTAGTAAAGAAAAAGCTGAAACAGAAATTTGTCGACAAGCCATGGTTAACCAAAGGATTACAAAAAGTGTGTAAAAAAAAATTTCATTATGTAAAGCTTTTCTAAAGAAAAGGACAAAAGACGCAGAGCAGCGGTATAAAACATACAAAAATAAGTTAATATATATAATGAGATGTAGTAAAAGAGACTGTTACAGTAAAGAAATGGAGAAAAACAGAGATAACATTAAAAAATACATGGACAATACTTAACAATATTCTTGGAAATAAAAACAGAAATACAAGCTACCCAACCAATCTTTCAAAAAAAAAAAACGACTCAGAGTGTGAATGCAGTCTCACCTGCAGATGAATTTAATAACTTTTTTGTTAACATTGGTCCTAATTTGGCTCGAGAAATACCCATTACGGCACCTACAGGTGATACAATAAGTAAAAACATTGCTATAAAAGACTCCATTTTAATAAAGAACACAGACGAGAGAGAGGTCATTGAAATTGTTAAATCGTTTAAAAGTAAAACATCTACGGACTGTGATGGTATTGACATGCTCTTAGTCAAAACTATCATTGAATGCTTAGTGAAACCACTGACGTATATCTGTAACCTGTCTCTCCAAACAGGTATATTTCCCAATGCAATGAAAATAGCTAAAGTAATTCCGATATACAAGACAGGTGACAGAGGGGAATTTTCAAACTATAGACCAATTTCACTATTGCCGCAATTTTCCAAGATACTTGAAAAAATATTCTGTGAGAGAATTGACAACTTCATAATGAAGACTAATTTATTGTGTGAGCAGCAATATGGGTTCAGACATAAGAGGACAACTGCATTTGCGCTAATGGAATTTATGGAAAAAATATCAACTGCCATTGAAAATAAAAGAGTATGCAGTTGAGGTATTCCTGGATCTTAAAAAAGCATTTGATACAGTGGATCATAAATTATTATTAAAGAAACTACAAAATTATGGTATTGGGGGTAGCACTGTCCTGGTTATGTAGTTACTTAACCCCTTGCACTCTGGTCAATTTCCCTAAAAACGCCTAAAAATAACGTACCCAAAGTAAATCAAAAGCTGTTCTTCAACCCTTTGCAGCATCTTCATGGGGTTGGTCTCATTTAAAAGAAAACACTTTGAACTTTTTGGCAAAACAGTCATAATCTCTCTAAGTGCTCCTGCCACTGACTAACAGTCATCTAAACATACTGAACTTGAAGAAAATAAAGTTCGCCTGGGTGTTTTTTTGGATACAAATGCTTGCAAATAACACACAGCTGTCAGATACGGGCTGGAAAATGCAAAAGAAATGTAGAACCAAGTGTTATCCAGCTGAGGTCAAAATTTTGTAGCAATACCACAAAAAATGAATATATTACACAGCTTTTTCCTCAGGTTGTTCCCAGGCGTTTTAGAACTGTGCCAAATTGTGCCAAATGGCACAGTTTGGGAAAAACGTCTATAACTTTTAAATGATTCAATATAGAAGCTTGATCTTGGGCTCTAATGAAAGGTGACACTCAGGGCTGTGTGTGTGGGGGGGTGTGGGGGGGTGTTTATTCATTCATGAATGAATGAATGAACAAACAAGCCCCCCACACACAAAGGAGCATGCCACGTAAAAAATGTGTGGCCTTTTTTTACAAGAAAAAATAACCTACAGTGCAATAAAAATTATACTAAAATATCTGCAATGTAGAGGATACCAACCCCCCCCCCCCCCCCCCCCGCTATAGAGGAGCTCAGCGCACAAAAAACGGTCCATCAACGGTCCGTCATGTGGCGATGGCGCACAGTTGTAATTTACCGATCGGTCAAAAGTCATTTTGATTACTATTTTCAGGGATAAAGAATAATTTAGCTTATAACACTTACCTGTCCACAACAGCAGTGTCGCTGGCGAACATCTCTTCCTCATTGTCAGACGAACATGACGCTGGTCCGCTTGTTACGACTCATGGTTCTGGTCACGCGACCCGGTCAAACCATGATTCCATTATTGCGGTTTTGCGCTTCCATGATTGCGGTTTTGGCGAACGATTTTTCAAAACAAATAAGAACAGTAGTAATAAAAAAAAGACTGGTGAACGCTACCATTACACACAGCGGCTTACACAAAACAGATTTTACGCACGGGACGCACGTTTTCAATCGTTAAACTTCTCTGCTTCAATTGGCTCGCTGTATTCGCAGCCGCTGGTAGGCGGGTCCTTCTTGCTAGGTTTTCAGTCATTGGTTCTTCAAGGTTTCAGAAACCCAATTCAAGGCTCTTATTAGTTGAATGAGAGGTCAATCTAATCTAAACCAATCAAAGCACTCCTTTGGCTTTCTGTTCGCGGCTGTGTCTGTAGTGGAAGAACGGAAATGCAGCTTTTGTTTATTTTTCAGTGCACACTAGGACGCAGAGACGTGACCACCCGCGGTATCCCGGAGTGCAAGAGGTTAAAGAACAGATATCAGTATGTATGTGTTGATAGCAAAAACTCACAGTTACTGAAGGTTACTTGCAGAGTCCCACAGGGTTCAGTTTTGGGGCCATTGTTATTCAATATGTATATAAATGACATGTAAAGTTTCGGAAAAAATGGATTTAATATTGTTTGCAGATGACACTAATTTATTATGCAGTGGAAGCAATTTGGAACAACTTTTGGATACACTCAGAAAGGAATTAGGAAAGCTTAAACTGTGGTTTGATTCAAACAAATTAACGCTCAATTTAAGTAAGACAAAATTTATCATTTTTAACAACCATCACAACAACTCAGTATCTAAACTCAGTGTAAATGGTGTAGAGACTGAAAGGGTATCCGAAATTAAATTCCTTGGAGTAATAATTGATAATAAACTGTGTTGGAAGTCACATATTAATTATGTTAAAGGTAAAATATCCAAATCAATCGCAATACTACACAGAGTGAAATATTTGCTGAATCAACCCACGCTATATACTGTGTATCATTCATTAATACTCCCATGCATGACATATTGTACTTAAGTATGGGGAAATACATATAAAACAAACATATATCCAATATTTATGCTTCAGAAGAGAGCTATTAGAATAATAAAAAAGCTGCTTACAGGGAACCAACAAGCCCACTTTTTTCTTAATTTAAAAGCTCTCAAGTTGAAAGATCTGGTTGACTTTAAAACTGCAGTAATAATGTTTAAAGTGAAGAATCTATCACTGCCCGCAAATATCCAAAAGTGAATGAATGAATGAATGAATGAATGAATGAATCTTTATTTCGGATAGTACAGGTTAAAAGGAACTGAGTAATATAGCAAAAGGGGGAAAGAAAATCCAACGAGGTCAAATTAGACAATAACTCCTCTGATTATACAATTCAACATAAGTTATCCGAAATGGGTGATGGCTGAAGCCGCAGCTTATATTGCCCAAATAAGTTGTTCCAAATAAGGGAGAAACAATATCATTTCAGAGGAGCATGTATATTTCAAAAACCTTCAGTGAGAACTACCACCAAGCAACACTGTGTCTCAGTGCAAGGAGTCAGACTGTGGAACACTTTTGGACCCGAATTAAAATCATGTACAATGCTTGGACAATTTAAACAAAAACTAAAGGAAGAAATACTCCAAACATATATACAAGATGACATGTAAAATCACATAAGAATTATCATATTCAGTCTGTGTTGTGCTGTTGCTTAGTTTTTTTTTCCTGTTTTTTTTTTTGTCACATTTTGTCTTAGCTTTGTTCTGAATTGTAATCGCTCCTGTTTTGTCTTTCTTCTGAATTCTTGGATGGAATATGGGTGGGCAATATAAGCTGCGGCTTCAGCCATCACCCATTTCGGATAACTTATATTCAACTGTATAATCAGATGAGTTATTGTTTAATTTGGCCTTGTTAGATTTTTTTCCCCCTTTGTTATATTATTCTGTTCTTTTCTTTTAATCTTTACTTTTAATCTATCCGAAATAAAGATTCGTTCATTCATTAAAATAAATTCAAAATACTAATTATAATTCCCTTCCATTTCCTGTTATAGAAAAGTAAATATCTGATGGAATAGTTTAGTGATGTCCTGTTAACCATCTCCACAGGCAGTCCTCTGACAAAAAGGTAACAATAATTCATACTTTAATTCAAAAGTTTAAAAAAGAACCCCACATTTAAAGCTGTAGCAGCAGCATAGGGGCGTATAGCTCAACAGACTGATGTTTTAATGTCAAATTCCAGCAGCAGCAGAGAGAGAATGTGTCCACACAGGACAGTTCATTTTGATGCAGAATGCAAATGAGATGCCAGGATAGTGGTCAACTTTGGATGCTGAAATTATGTATTTAATCTATCTCCACATAACATGCACTACACCTCCTGTGTGCAGCGATGTTAGATAGGCCCCATCTAACATTTATAACTTTAACAAAACTTGTAGAGGATTCATAGATATTCTGACTTGCAGGTGCTTCGTGGTGTAGCAGAACCAGACTATCAATGACGGAGTAGTTCATTCAAGCCTGATGAAATCACCCCGAGGGCGATCAGCTCTCTTTACCTTTGACCCTGAGCACAGTCTCAATGAAGACTCACTTGAGGATCATTGTGCATGAGTTTGCCAAACATTGGGGTATTTGCCTAGGAAGAGTAACAATTTTTTTTCTGTAATCACATAAGTGCTCAGATCTCCTGACCTTTGTCCCTGACCTTGAGAACAACCTGGATACAAATCTACCTGAGGATCATTGTGTGTTTGATGACCATCAGGGCAAATGCCTAGGACAGGGGTCGGCAACCCGCGGCCCTTCAGCCCCTATGCTGCAGCTCCCTGCAGTTATATCTCAAAACACATGGAAATTAATTTTCATTTTAATTATTTTATTTTTTTAAATTGTTTATTGCAATTGGATACATTTCTCAATGGAAACGCATACTTTTATAAATGCAATATACACATATATTTTTTAAATTATTATGTTGTCAGACATGCGTGACTGTGCCACATTTGACGGTGAGTGCACAGAGAGCCGCTCAGCCTCTCAGTGCATGTGGAGAAGCACGGACAGCAGCAGTCTCCTGCCACCCTTGGTAAGACATGAAGAGATCCAGAAAAAGTAAAACCACACATAGAGAGTTTAATTCTGTGTGGACAGATTAATTTGTGTTCATGTATGGTTGTTGTGGAGAGAATTTCTTCACCGTGATGGTTGACATTATTTCATCTGAAGATACCAAAAAAAAGCAAGCAAACTGTGTGGTTTATGAATGGATTTTGATTACATTTTCAGGAAAGGTGTGTAACAGCACAGGGAACAGAGTACCGGCAGACAAGTTAAGGATGTCTTGCGAGGCACGTTATCCACACGGTATGTAAGCACACAGCACTGGACAATGTTTCATTTTTATTACCTCCGCCAAGAGGAGGTGGTAATGTTTTTGCCCGTGTTGTGCCAAAAAATGATTGAGGGTGGCACGATCAGCTGCCAAAAAGTGATCACCGGCTGCCAGGAGCACCCGCTTGTTAAAGGTGTACTGCCTGGTCTCAGTCCACCTATAATGTGTCTGTAAATGTTTTGAGGTTTTATTGTATCTAAAAAAAAATTATAGTGTTGGCTAAAGTATTTGCAGTTTAGACAACATATAGCATTTATGAGATTGCAATTGATTCCAATATTTATGTGCAAAAACCTCATTGTTGTTTAGAAGCTACACTGTAATTGTCCATCGTCAATCATTTCATTTATTTATTGTCCTCTTGGGGAAATTTTTGTGCTGCAGCATCAAGAAAACAACATACACACAAGCAGCATACACAAAAACACACGCAGTACACGCACCTCACAGCAGGCATTAGGTGTTTAAAAACTTAATAGCCTGGGGTACGAAGGAAAAAAGAGAACACTTTTTTGTGAAAGGAGGTGGCTGATACCAACGTCCAGGAGGTAGCAATTCAAAAAATGAAGCCAATGGGTGCATCCAATCCCCCATAATGCCATGGGCTTTTTTCATAGTTCTTGCCCTATACAGGATCTCCAGGCTGGGAAGAGGACTACTGTTTATCCCACTGGCGATGGAGACTGTCTTTCGGAGAGTCTTTTTCTGTGTCTCCGCAGTATTGCCAAACCAGCAAATAAGTCCAAAGGTTAAAACACTCTCAATAATGGTACAATAAAAAAAATCCTGTTGCTGACATTAAAAGACAACAGTTTCTTTAAAAAGTACAGTCTCTGCTAAACTTTGGTACTCGTGAGATCAGTCCAGATGCCCCATTTTAATTTGTGGTCCATTATGATGCCCAGACACTTATATTCCAAGACCATTTGTATTTCCTCACCATTAATGAAGGTTGGGAGGGAGTTTTGTTGTTTTCTAAAATCAATGATCTTTTTTTTGGTTTTGTAGGTATTAAGATGTAGATTTGAGTTTTCACACCACTTTAGAAAATATTCTAAAACTGGTCCATGCGCTTCCTCCCCATCATATAGCAGACTCACTAGAGCTGTATCATCCGCATATTAACCTCTTGCGCTCCGTTGTACCGCGGACGGGCAAGTCTCTGCGTCCTAGAGCGCACGAGAGCGTACAAGGGCGCTCTCGTGCGCTCTAGGACGCATGGTGTAGATGGTGATGTAGTGGCGTCCAAGCGCGCACTGAAAATAAAAGCTGCAGACACAGCCACGAACAGTTTAGTTCATCTGATTGACCTCTCATTCGACTAATAAGAGCCTTGAATTGGGTTTCTGAAACCTTGAAGAACCAATGACTGAAAACCTAGCCAGAAGGACCCGCCTGCTGTGAATGCAGTGAGCCAATTGAAGCAAAGAAGTTCGCGAGCTGTTTTTTTTTAAGGCTGGGTGAAGACTGACTGCTGGAGCGGATCAAAAAAGGATTAGACGTTATGAGACGTTATGATTTCTTCCATGGTCATAGACCGACGGAGGCTGACGACGAAGGCTGAGTGACACACACGCCTTCGCCAGTCTTTTTGTAATTACTACTGTTATTTGTTTTGAAAAATCGTTCGCCAAAAACCGCAATCATGGAAGCACAAAACCGCAATAATGGAATTATGTTTTGACCGGGTCGCGAGACCAGAACCACGAGCGGACCAGCGTCGCGTTCGTCTGACAATGAGGAAGAGAAGTTCGCCAGGACAATGTGGCTGTGAAGAGGAATCAGAATCAGAATCAGAATCAGAAAGCTTTATTGCCAAGCATATTAAAAACATACAAGGAATTTGACTTGACATTGGCGCGCTAATGTAAGCGCATCACAATGACACGGCAGCCATAACAAGGCGCCTCATCAAAACAGTGGGGGATAAGAGGGGAGGAGGGAGGGAATGACACATTGGGCAGAGAGAAAAAAACATTGTTATCAAAATACAGCTCGTTGTATAAGCAGGATTGTGATTACATAGAAAAAAACCTCTCTATTGCACAGAGCAGACAAAACAAATCCACACAAACACAAAGCAAAGCAGAGAGGCCAGTGTGTGTATATCAGTTTGTGATATCAGTGTGGGTGCAGTGTGGGTGTATCAGTTACTGGAGTACAACAAAAATCGTCTCCTAGGCAACGGCTAGATGTTATATTCATGTATTGTAAACACAGATAGACATGTCCCAGAGTTTATCTCTCTTCATGCCAGATGGTAAAATTCCATGTTAGTCCCATGACAACGCTGTCCTTGGAGAGTTCTGATTATTGTACAGCAGCAGTGTTTGGGTTAAGCAAGGCCAACTCTCTACTGCCTTAGTGTGAGGGTGCCGAATCAAGGCCAAATGAGCACAGTTCACTAAGAGCAGAAATTTCCTCTCATGCGATTCTGAGCATCACAATTACAATTACATAGGCTTTAAAATCATTCTTGGAGAGCACCAAGCGACTCCAGATGTTTCCCCTTCCACAGTCATTTGCCGCTATCAGTGCTATCCCCAGCTGGTCGAATTGTTAAAGAAGCAGCTATGCCGGGTCCGCATTTTGATTAGCTCTTCTAGTTAATTTCCGATACACCAGGAAAATTCCAGAGCCAATCAGCAGAAAATCCTGTGATCATGAAGCCAAAACAGGTAGATGTCTTCCACATCTTCAGTCGAATCATGCAGACACGAGTTCCAATCCATGTCTCTCCGTTGGGGCTCCCCCTGGTCCAAATTTTTGTAAAATGGTGTCAATAGTATTAAAGCCCGCTCATCAATTCCATAATTTTCCATTTGGATCGAGATTCAGCCAGATGAAGAGCGAACACAGACAGACACAGCAAGCTGGGATAGTGAAGAGGGGAAAGGAGTGGGGAGGAGGGAGAGAAAATGCGACTGCTCTCTCTGAAGGCCGGAAGAAGAGAGAAGGTGTTATAAGCCAAATTATTTTTTATCCCTGAAAATTGTAATCAAAAATGACTTTTGACCGATCGGTAAATTACAACTGTGCGGCGCACAATGTCCAAAGTGCGTGCGCTGCGTTACACGGTTCTTCGCCGCCTCCGGACCGTGAACGCCCCCCCCCCCCCCGCCGCTACGATTCTGTAGCGGCGGGGGGGGGGGGAGCCGTGGTGACAGCGTTGCTATGGAAACATCGCCACATCCGAGTGTAATCCGTCATGTAGCGATGGCCGATCTCCGTCTGCTGTAGCGAGGGAAGGGCCCCCCCACACACACACACACAGTAGCGAGGGGGGGGGAGCCGCGGTGACAGCGCTGCTGTGGAAACATGCCACATCCAAGTGTAATCCGTCATGTAGCGAGGGCGGATCTCCGTCCTCTGTAGCGGGGGGGGGGGGGGCAACCCCCCCCCACACACACACACACACACAGACACAGCCCTGAATGTGACCTTTCATTAGAGCCCAAAATGAAGCTTCTACATTGAATCATTCAAAAGTTACAGACGTTTTTCCAAACTGTGCCATTTGGCACAATTTGGCACAGTTCCAAAATGCCTGGGAACAGCCTGACAACAAAGCTGTGTAATACAGTGATCCCTCACTTATCGCGGTTAATGGGTTCCAGAACCGACCGCGAAAAGTGAAAAACCACGAAGTAGCGTCACCCCTAATGACGCCATCCATAAATAATACGTACGTTCATTCTCCCACTCTCTCTCTCTCATATGATACGTGTGTGTGTGTACGTGTACATACATACGTAGATGTAAACAAAGTGTACATAAATATGTTTTAAGAACTCTTTTATTCTTATAACAAGATACGTAACTCAAGATGAAAATGATTTACTGCACAGGTTAATGAGAGCTTTACTGCTCCTCAGGTGACGCCTCATCGTGAGGTGCTGGAGGCTCAGGATCATCGAGGGCAGCTTCCGATAGAGCTGAAGCTGGAGGAGGCGGCGTAGTGGCTCGACGGGAAGACTATTTCGCACAAAATGGCACAAGAGAACAGCAAAAAGTTCCACGCGGCGAGACTAAGTAACACGAGCGATAAAAAGCAATGAATGTGGTCTTCCTTCCCTTCATGGGTGCTTGGCAGGGAGAGGAGGTGGGTGAAACGTCTCGGCCAATCAGCTTGCGGGGTGAAACGTCTCGGCCAATCAGCTTGCGAGATTTCCGAGCCGAGCAAACACGAGAACAGCGAACAGAGAGTTGTGCTGCTCTCCGTGTTGACACCTGATGGTCTAATGTAGTCTCCCTGCCTTCTGCTAGCGCCCGCCCATTATTTCTCAATTTTGAATTTTTGATGAATATTTTTGAAAAATCCGCGATGCACTGAGGGCGCGAAAGGTGAAGCGCGAAGTAGCGAGGGATCACTGTATATTCATTTTTTGTGGTATTGTTACAAAATTTGGACCTCAGCTGGATAACACTTGGTTCTACATTTCTGTTGCATTTTCCAGCCCGGATCTGAAGCTGTGTTTTATTTGCAAGCATTTGTATCCAAAAAAAACATCCAGGCCAAATTTATTTTCTTCAAGTTCACTATGTTTAGATGACTGTAACTCAGTGGCCGGAGCACTTAGAGAGATCATGTTTTTTTTACCAAAAAATTCAAAGTGTTTTCTTTTAAATGACACCAACCCCATGAAGATGCTGCAAAGGGTTGAAGAACAGCTTTCGATTTACTTTGGGCACATTATTTTTTGGCGTTTTTAGGAAAATTGACCGGAGTGCAAGGGGTTAATTAAAGTACCTGTTTGAAAAGGTGCTTATGCAGGAATTTGTATATAAAATAAATAATAGTGGACCTAAAACACATCCTTGTGGGGAACCTATACTAGTGGTCTTGTCTGACAGTGAGACACCAACTTTGAGCTGCTGGGTTCTACAGTATAAAAAGTCAGAAATCCAAAGAATCAAGTGAGCATCCAGGGAGAACTGAGTAGCTAATCTGTCTGCTAAAATCAACTTGGTTAAATTTTACTTTTGCTAGTACACCAGAATTTCTGTAGCTAAGTTATCTAATACTATTTATTTCTTATTTCAATAAATCTTATAGAAGGAAACTTGAATTAATATTTTTCATCAATATCAAATGCAGAAATGTTGCATTTAGAAAAGTGTTGCATTTCTAACCATGTCATTTGGGGGAAATGAGCTGCTTGGCGGAGATCTGCGCTCTCCGAGTGCTTTTCTAGGTTTTTTAGATGCTGTTTGAGAAAATTACAACCTGCCAAAGTGGCTAGTGGGAGAGGCTGTCTTACTGGCCACTGATGAAATCTACCGGCCATTGGCCGGTGACAATGTCTAGCCCTGCCCCTGTATAAAAAAAAAACAAAAAAAAAAACAGGCCCATTCACAAATTTTGTTGTAAAAGCAGTTAATGTGTCATGTTATGGCTGGCTGGAAAGCCACAACAAGTAACTCTAGAGAACGACAAAGGTTAGAGTAAAAGAACAAAAACAGGGGACTTCCGGTTATGGCTGCCACGTAGGACGGACGTGTCTCGCTCTGCTCTGCTCCTGGAGAAAAAAAATCGGCAAATAACTCTCTCATTTGGGACAGAACGTATCCCAGCGTTTGGGCGAGGATATGTCGGCGAAGCCTAAGGCTGGAAAACCAGGAAAAGGAAAAAGCGAGCCGCCGAAACAGTCCAAATTAACGGACTTTCAGGTCTGTGACGCAGCAAACAGGGCTCCATATATGGCGGAGGAGGCTGGCAACGCTGCGATTTCTGCGGGGAATGGCGCAGATGCGCTGATGGCTGCCATGAGTTCAATGAGAGCGGACTTTTCCTCTAGATTTGATGGGATTATGACAGCGTTGGAAGGAATAAGAAAGGAATTGGGTGACTGTGTAGAACGAACGGCGCAGATGGAGCTCCGTCTCGCTAGTGCTGAAGATGACGTCACCCGTCTTCAATTAAAGGTGCGCACTTTGGAAAAAAAAAATAAATCTCTGGAAGATAATATTTTGGATTTGGAATCTCGGTCGAGACAGAATAATTTGAGGCTGGTGGGTCTTCCAGAGGAATCAGAAGGTCGGGACGTATGTTCCTTTCTGGAAAAGTGGATTCCGGAGGTGCTGGGCAGCGAGGAGTTGCAATCAGCAGTGGTTCTGGAAAAAGCACATCGCATTGGCCCACGGAGAGATAAGGGACCGCCGAGGACCTTAATTATGAAGTTTCTTAACAACAGAGACAGGATGAAGATCTTCAACGCTGCACGAGCTAAAAAAGGAGAGATTAAACACCAGGACCAGCAGGTGCGGTTCTACCCAGATTTGGCCACAGGAATCCAGCAATTGAGGAAGCAGTTTGATCCCGTACGTAAGGAGCTGCGCAACCTTGGGATTCGTCATGGTGTAATCTATCCTGCGAGACTGCTGACCACGTATGAGGGCAGAACCCACATCTTCAAGACCCCAGAGGAGGCGCAGGAGTTCATCAAGAAGATCAAAGAAGAAGAAGAGACTGGTGGGAGCTAAGCATGAACAAAATATAAGGTAGAATAATTAAGCATTTGCACAGGCATCTGACTGACTTGAAGTAAATAGTAAGTTTACAAAATATAGATTGTATTATATATTAAAAAAAAACAAAACAAAAACAAAACAAACAAAAAAAAAAAACTATGATGTACAAAGTTGTTAAAAATTTTGGAGTTAAGTTGGAAAACTACAGAGGAGAGTTAATGTTACGTCATTAAAAGCAGTAGAGTTAGGGTGATTGGGAGGATGAAGAAGGAGTGGCTTAGGCTGTTCCCCGTGGGTGTGGAACGGTCGATGGCTATATCGGGAGACAGAATTTTTCTTTTGATTTTGGGGGGTTTGCCACAAGTGTGGGAAGGGGAAATTTGTCTGTGTGTAGTTTGTAGGATGAATGTTCAACCACTCATGTTTTTGCTTCTCTGTATGAGCATGTTTACACTGCAAGGTAATCCCAAACTCTCTATTGATCATGGACCAAAGTGTTAATCTTAATTTAACTTCATGGAATTGCAGAGGTCTACAAAATTTAAAAAAACTTAAACAAGTTATGAATAAAATAAAGGACATGGGTTCAAGAATTGTGTTTTTACAAGAAACTCATTTGATAGAGGAGGATGTTAAAAGAATTAGGAGTAGATGGCAGGGAAGTGTATTCACCTCTTCATTTTCATCCCGAGCCAGGGGAGTTATGACTCTCATACATAAATCAGTTCCTTTTCAAGTGAAAAATGTAATTGGAGACAAATTTGGAAGATATGTAATCATTCAAGGTTCTTTGCTATTAGAAAATATAAATCTTGTGAACTTATATGGTCCCAATATAGATGATCAGAAGTTCTTTGCTAATTTATTTCTCATCTTATCATCACTTACAGGGCAACATATAATAGCAGGGGATTTTAATTGTACATTGAATCCAGGTGTGGATAGATCAACAGGACTGGATTGTACGCACATTGGATGTAGGATGACTATTAATCATTTTATGAAAGAATTGAGATTGTTAGATATATGGAGAGAAATGAAACCACAAGTTAAAGCCTATTCTTGTTATTCCAGTACCTACAAGACATTCTCACGTATTGATTATTTTTTGATTTCCACAGAATTAAGGTCCAAGATTCAAAACTGCTTTTATGATAACATCGTGATCTCTGATCATGCACCCTGTTGTCTAATATATGTAGATAAAAAATTGACAAAGGAATCAGGTAGATGGCAATTTCAGCATAAATGGCTTCAGGATGAGGAATTTGTCAAGTATATAGAAAAACAGATAGACGAGTTCTTTGACATCAATACTACACAAACATCAGCATGTGTAAAGTGGGAGGCTTTCAAAGCTTTTATTAGGGGGCATATTATTAGTTATACAGGATCAAAATCTAAGAAGACTCGAGAGGAGAGAGCTAAATTGGAACATAAAATAAAAAATCTTCAGGAAAAAGTGTATGCAGGAAGTGACCCAAGGTTGGAGAATGAATTACTGATTTTGAGAGCTGAATACGACAAAAAATCAGCGAATAGAGCTGCCTCGAGTCTTCTAAGATTGAAACAATCTTTTTATGAACAAGGTGAAAAATCAGGAAAATTATTAGCATGGCAGATTAAACAATTGGAAATTAAAACACCAATTACCAGTATTATAAGTAACGGACAGGTAGTTATAGATCCTTTAGAAATTAATAGAGCCTTTAGAGATTACTATGAAAAATTATATGATACCAAAAATGAACCTGATTTAACAAAACTAAATGGGTTTTTGAACGAACTATCTATACCGTGTATTCCAAATGAAAACAGGGAGATATTGGAGTCTAAAATTAGTCAAGAAGAAGTTGGGCTAGCCATTGATAATATGAAATCAGGAAAAAGTGCAGGACCAGATGGTCTTCCAGTTGACCTTTATAAAAAATTTAAGAATAAATTAATAAAACCTTTTTTGGAAATGGTTTTAGAAGCATTTCAAAATAATAATTTACCATCATACATAAATAATGCCTTAATTATACTGCTGCCAAAACCAGGTAAGCCCTCTAATAAATGTGAAAATATGAGACCAATAAGCCTATTAAACGCCGACCTTAAGATAATCTGTAAAATTTTAGCAAGACGAATACAAGAAATTTTACCAAATATTATTAATCGAGATCAGAATGGCTTTATAAAGGGTAGACAAGGCTTCCATAATGTAAGAAGACTATTTAATATTATCTATTTTAATAAAGAAGCACCGGATACAGCTCTCCTATCATTGGACGCCGAAAAGGCCTTTGATAGAGTTGAATGGCCCTTTCTTTTTGAAGTCCTACAAAGGTTTGGACTTGGAAATAATTTCATAAAATGGGTTCAAATAATATACAATAATGCTACAGCAGAAATCCTAACAAATAACAATATTTCAAAACCAATAAAAATCAATAGAGGATGTCGACAAGGCTGTCCACTCTCACCTTTACTGTTTACTATGGCAATTGAACCTTTAGCGTTAGCGATACGTTTACATTCACAAATATATGGAATTAAAGTTGGACCAACAGAACATAAAATCTCCCTGTACGCCGATGATATAATTTTGTTTATGTCGAATCTAAAAAAATCAATTCCAACCTTGTTGAATTTAATAAAGAATTTTGGGGAAATATCAGGATATAAAATAAATAAAACTAAATCTTCAATATTAATGCTAAATGAGACCCAGAGAAATTACCCAGCCCCTGAGGTAAATCAATTCAATGTTGTAAATCAGTTTAAATATTTAGGAATCCAAATTATGCCTAAGCTAGAATCAGTCGCCAGTGTCAACTATGAAGCCTTAATGTCAGATATCAGTGAGTTAACTCAGAGATGGATGTCACTACCAATGTCGATGATCGGGAGAATCAATATACTTAAAAGTAATATTTTACCTAAAATACTTTATTTATTTCAATACATTCCCTTATCACCACCTTTAGATCTATTCTCAAGAATAAAAAAAAAGTTAGTGGAATTTATATGGAACAACAGGAGGGCTAGATTACGTCTGTCTTTATTATATTTACCATTTGATCGTGGAGGTCTGAAATGTCCAAATTTTATGTTGTATTATTGGTCGGCACAACTGAGGTCTATGACATATTATTTTTCATCAAATGATCTCCCTCACTGGACTGAAATGGAATCATACAATTTACCTTTACCTCTTCCCATATTCATATACTCAGATTCGGCAAAAAAATTACAAAAACAAGTTAAAAATCCATTTGTAAAGCATATGATCAAAATATGGTGTGAAGCTAAAAACTATTTAAAAGAACCACAGTTATTGTCACAATTTAGTCCAATATGGGGTAATCAATATTTTAAACCAGGGAGAGCGGACGCTGTATTTAAAGTATGGAATTTAAAAGGGATACAAAAGATTCAGGATTTATATTTGCCATGTGCAGACAACATAATGTCTTTTGAAGAGCTGAGGATCAAATTTAATCTCAATAGAACACATTTTTTTAAATATCTTCAACTTAGAAACTTTATTCGATCAAATCAAAATAAAGCTCTCACTCGACCTATTTATTCATCCTTGGAAAAAATGATGATGAAAGATAGTAAAAGAAAGGGTATTATTTCAGAGTTTTATAACTCATTGACACTATCTTCAAGTGAAAATTCACTGAAAAGATTAAACTACTGGAAAGAAGATCTGCAAATTGAAATTTCAGAGGAACAATGGGAATTGGCTTGTACAGAAGCTCAAACCAAATCAATAAATGCACGCCTTAAATTGATACATTTCAAATGGTTAATGCGGATGTATGTTACACCGGAGGAGTTAAATAGATATAACAAAAATATACCAGATACATGCACAAAATGCATGGAAAGTAAAGGAACCCTATTTCATTGTTTATGGGAATGTAGATTAATAAGAATGTTTTGGGAAGAGGTGAGGGTAACAATTGAAAAAATAATCTCAAAACAAATCATATTGAATCCTAAACTGGTTTTGTTGGGTCTGTACCCAGAAAAGCATAATTTCAATAAAAGTGAAAGAACATTCATAGACCTCAGTTTGCTTAATGCCAAAAAATGTATTGCACTATTATGGAAAAAGACTCATAGACCAGATGTGACTCAGTGGTTAAGACAGATGTTAACAAACCTTCCTTTAGAAAGAATAACATATATACTGAAATCAAAGGAAATTGTGTTTGAGAATATATGGAGACCTTTTATTGATTATGTAAAAAATTTAAACATAACTCTTGAAGAAGAAGGTGAATGATGTGTGTGGACCTTGTAAATTCCAAACTGGTGAACATAATATGTATACTTATGTATTGGATTGTCTAGACTAAACAGAGGAGCATTGTTGAAGACTTGATTTTGTTGGTGGTTGTTGGTGTTTTTAGTGCATTTTTTTTTTTTTTGTAGTACTTTAGTGTTAGTGTTTGATTGTTTGTATCATGTTTGTTAAAAAAAAAAAAAGGTTCAATAAAGATATTGTGGAAAAAAAAAAGAACAAAAACAAAATAAAACAAAAAATTTTTAAGTATAGAATGTTCTCCTTTACAAATTCCTAAAAAACACGAGGTTTCAGAATGAGGTTCTCTTCTGACTGTTGTACAGAGAAATTTCCAGTACTTTCTGATGGGAGCCCACCCTTTTTAGCGATACTGCAGATGTCATTAAAGACTTTCCCAGAATTACATCCTGAGTATTTAATATTATTTGAAATTAGTCCAATTATGATTTTGGCAACATCACATCCCAAAAGTTTATTTAGGGATCACAGGTCGAGAACCAGTGTCCACACGTAACAAGCTTCATTTAAACTAAGTCTACTAATGACTACTATTAATGTGTCCTAGTACTCAGATGTAAAAGGTGAGAGGTCCCAGGTGTTGACCTGCAGCACAAACACACACTGGGCGCGCCCTTGCCTAAAGCTAACCTTCTGAACATCACTGGCACCTCCAGTGATTACAAGATAACACAGCAACACATCTATAATCATGTAAGCTTGGACCAGTTGTAGCCAGCCAAGAGGGGAAGGGGGTGTGGGCATCACCCTGTAGGTTTGATTTATTGCCCCATACTGGGCTGTTACTGCACAGATCTGCTGCCGAGGCCAGGGGTTAATTGTCCCGCACTAGGGTCCATTTCTAATAGAACAGCCAGAGATATGGGACCTGACACATCCAAACGCTGGCACTATATTATTCCCTGCTGCTTCAGTAAATGAAGCCCACAGACTCCTCCCTGCACGGCTCTCATCATCCAGAACAAGGAAGCTGGAATCCTGAGGCCGGAGCTACCCGGGAATGCCATCTCCTTTAAAGCACGCACCATGAGAGATCCGGCTCATTTTTCATGACAAACACACTACTCCCTCTGCTCCTCCTGGAGGACCAACGGGTGTGTCGGGTGTCAGTGGTCATTTTTTACCTGAATAATTACAGCATAATTTAGTGCACTGACCAATGCAAAGTCAGAGACTGCCAAGGTTCTATGGCTGAGAATAATTTCAACAGTTTTTACGCTGTATATCTTGTTGGCGACTGATTTTTGTGGAAAAAATTGAAATCCATGGCAAAACACAGACGAGACATGCATTTTCATGGAGGAAAATAAATTCATGCAATACTTAAAATCGATCAGATAATCCCCAGCTTTCAGAATACAAGAACATAAGTTGGAAACGCTCAGAGGGGCAAACATTTCTAAGAGAAAACAAGATGAGAGGGTCTGAAAATATAGGGAGTGCTGATTAGAGGCTCATTTTTTTGTCACACCTCTGCAAGTGTCTGTGTTTAACACTAATCTCAGTCTTCACTCTCAGTCTACGTTTGATCTCCGCAGATTACTCTCTGAATAAATCAATACGGAGCAAACAAAAGTAACTTCAGACTTACAGAGTGGAAGTGAGGCACCAGGCTCTGTTAGAGGATGGAGGCAGTAACTCCTCTTTGATTTCATACGGACATAAAAGGAGGTGAAAACTTGTTTACCCGACGCTCCAATTTGCCACTACATTTGTGGAAATGCGTAAAAGTGTTCCTTCGATTTATGTGGGCAGTAAATCACGGCTGCGAGTTTCTCCCTGCCCATATCAGTTGTTAGTGTGACATGTAGCTCTTCATATTAGATTTGGTATCTCTTCCTCTGTTTACTTGTATAATCCCCAGCCTTGCTATCTAATTAGAGCCACAGCTGTGCAGGGCGAATATCATCAGACTCTCTGCTTATCCCCTTCATTTGCATGCCTGTTAGGCATAGGGAAACTGGCCTAAGCTGATTTAAGGCGCTGCTATCCTGACAACTTTTCACTTGGATAAATCCAAACCAGCAACAACAAAGTGTCCTTCCTCGTCATATAACAGCTGTGGAGTGGACAGCCATTTCTTTCTTTCAAATATTTCCTAGACTTTAAAAACAAAGTGCATTCTTGTGATCCCGAAACACAGCAGTTAATCTCTCTGCAACGCTGCTCAAAGATGGAGTCCAGCGTGTGAGTGGAATTAAACAACATAGCTCAGCAGGGTAGTATTTGTACAGATTGTAAATTAGTACGACTCGTTTGAGTACCAAATTGCCATGCTGGCCACTCACAGAGAAGTACTATTCTGTGTGAAAATAGTGGCGAATTAGTACAAATGATATTTAAATAAGGTGTTTAAAAAGCACAATATGAATTCTAGGCTCTGCGGCAGTGGTCCGCGACCGTCAGGTCACGGACCACTTGGTACCAGGTCACAGAGAACCGCAGAGGAAAACTAAATTTATTCTGTTCCTCTGTTCTGACCAAGTCTGCCAGCTGTTTTATTTTAAAAAATTAGGCAGCTATTCTCCCTCTTCTCCCTACGTGTCTATATGCACGGTCTCGACGGCTAGCCAGTTTGCCTGGCTGGTTTGGGGCCTTCCTTCTACCAGCTGCTGCTGGATCAGCTATCTTTGTTTTCAAGAGAGTGTTGCTTCAGAATCACAGGGGTGCTGCCCGCGACCCTCCACGAGCGCACCACACGAGTCAACCCCGCATGTGTAGGATGACCGGCCGCCTGGGACTGTAAATGATGGCAGACCTAAAACCGCCCTTGACCAAAGCCAGGGCAGAGCATCAACTGCCACAGAAGCACTGGAGGCCCCACTTTTTTTGATCACACACACTTTGTTTCCATTCATCCCCCCAGGTCACAAAAAAAAGTGTTACCGGTCTGTGAGGCAAAAAGGGTTGGGGACTGCTGCTCTGTAGCACAACAGCTCTATTCATAGTGTAAAAAAAATCATCCACATCTTTAATGTTTAACATGTTTCTGCCCAGGTGTCAGGTGTGGTTTACAGCAGTGATTCTTAACCACAGGGCTGCAGCCCAGGCGCCACCTAGAGGTTCGCAAAAAACTTTTAGTTTAACATGTGTGGGCAGCAAGGGCTGTGGGACGGCAATTGAAGACGCCAGAGATATTACTGATTATACTGACGTCCATGTGACACTCAATTGCAATGCAGCTTCCCACCAATTGGTGGCGGTAATCCTTACGTCAGCTGTTTACAAGCACTAATGTAAACAGAAGACGACACTCAGCCAGCCGCTAACCCCAAGAGAAAGTTATGAAGAAGTTTTTAAAAAGAAAAAAATGATGGCGAAGATGATGGTAAACCTGTCCAAAAGGGTAAAATTTTGCACAAGTACAATCCTGACTTCATTAGGTACAGCTTTGTGAATGGAAGAAATGAGGCAGAGCCAAGAGCTCAGTGTGTGGAGTGTGGACTAATGCTATCAAAACCCTGAAGCCTTCAAAATTAAAGCACCACTTACACTACCATTCAAAAGTTTGGGGTCACCCAGACAATTCTGTGTTTTCCATGAAAAGTCACTTTTATTTACCACCATGAGTAGTAAAATGAATAGAAAATATAGTCAAGACATTGACAAGGTTAGAAATAATGATTTGTATTTGAAATAATAATTTTTTCCTTCAAACTTTGCTTTCGTCAAAGAATCCTCCATTTGCAGCAATTACAGCATTGCAGACCTTTGGCATTCTAGCTGTTAATTTGTTGAGGTAATCTGGAGAAATTTCACCCCACGCTTCTAGAAGCCCCTCCCACAAGTTGGATTGGCTGGATGGGCACTTCTTGCGTACCATACGGTCAAGCTGCTCCCACAACAGCTCAATGGGGTTTAGATCTGGTGACTGCGCTGGCCACTCCATTACAGATAGAATACCAGCTGCCTGCTTCTTCTCTAAATAGTTCTTGCACAATTTGGAGGTGTGCTTTGGGCCATTGTCCTGTTGTAGGATGAAATTGGCTCCAATCAAGCACTGTCCACAGGGTATGGCATGGCGCTGCAAAATGGAGTGATAGCCTTCCTTATTCAAAATCCCTTTTACCCTGAACAAATCTCCCACCTTACCAGCCCCAAAGCAACCCCAGACCATCACGTTACCCCCACCTTGCTTGACAGATGGCGTCAGGCACTCTTCCAGCATCTTTTCAGTTGTTCTGCCTCTCACAAATGTTCTTCTGTGTGATCCAAACACCTCAAACTTCGATTCGTCCGTCCATAACACTTTTTTCCAATCTTCCTCTGTCCAATGTCTGTGTTCTTTTGCCCATATTAATCTTTTTCTTTTATTGGCCAGTCTCAGATATGGCTTTTTCTTTGCCACTCTGCCCTGAAGGCCAGCATCCCGGAGTCGCCTCTTCACTGTAGATGTTGACACTGGCGTTTTGCGGGTACTATTTAATGAAGCTGCCAGTTGAGGACCTGTGAGGCATCTATTTCTCAAACTAGAGACTCTAATGTACTTATCTTCTTGCTCACTTAGAAGTGCGGTGCCTCCCACTTCTCTTTCTACTCTGGTTAGAGACTGTTTGTGCTGTTCTCTGAAGGGAGTAGTACACACCGTTGTAGAAAATCTTCAGTTTCTTGGCAAATTCTTGCAATGGAATAGCCTTCATTTCTAAGAACAAGAATAGACTGTCGAGTTTCACATGAAAGTTCTCTTTTTCTGGCCATTTTGAGCATTTAATCGACCCCACAAATGTGATGCTCTAGATACTCAACCTGCTCAAAGGAAGGTCAGTTTTATAGCTTCTCTAACCAGCTAAACTGTTTTCAGCTGTGCTAACATGATTGCACAAGGGTTTTCTAATCATCCATTAGCCTTCTGACGCAATGAGCAAACACATTGTACCATTAGAACACTGGAGTGATAGTTGCTGGAAATGGGCCTCTATACACCTATGTAGATACTGCACCAAAAACCAGACATTTGCAGCTAGAATAGTCATTTACCACATTAGCAATGTATAGAGTGTATTTCTGATTAGTTTAAAGTTATCTTCATTGAAAAAAACAGTGCTTTTCTTTCAAAAATAAGGAAATTTCTAAGTGACCCCAAACTTTTGAATGGTCGTGTAGAAACAAAGCATCCAACGCTTGTGGGAAAGCTGGTGGAATCTTTCAAGAGAAAAGAACATGGGCTACAGATGCAGAAATGCTCTGTCGTGTCACTAACTGCTAACTCTAAATGTGCTTTGAAAGCCAGCTACCTCGTAGCCAGACGTGTGGCACAGAGCAGGCATTCACCACAGCAGAGAAACTTGGTTCTGCTTGCCGCTGTGGATACGTGCCGTGAGATGATCAGAGAGGCTGCTGCAAAGAAGCTGCTGACCATCCCACTCTGAAACGATACGGTGAGTCACCGTATCATGGACACGGCCTCAGACAACTAGCATGCCATGCAAAATAAATGAATGAAAAATGAATCAAATTCATTCACAGATTAGGCTATATTTTTTTTCATTTACACTTTATTTAATTGCTGTTCTTGTAGCAGCTTGATTTGCTCCATGAATTGATGACTGTTTGGCATCTTGTTGTATGTGCAGATATACATACAGATAATAAATAGGATGATCACATTGTATCATGCCTTTTATGACAAGGTTTTAACTTGTTAAGCTGTAAGAGGATTTGATTTAGTCATAGAATACAAAGCAAACCATGCATGAGATCAGTTATTAAACCAATACAATGGTAATATTTGAATGGGCCACGGGCCACTTTTTACTGGAAAATTTGGGCCATGAGGTCAAAAAGGTTAAGAACCCCTGGTCTATAGTATTTCACCTAAAATCTATAGTCAACATTTAAAGCTATGCTGTATGGGCAGCACGGTGGTGCAGTGGTTAGCACTGTTGCCTTACAGCTAGAAGGTTCCTGGTTCGAATCCCCAGGCTGGCAGGGGTAGGAACCTTTCTGTGTGGAGTTTGCATGTTCTCCCTGTGCTGCGTGGGTTTACTCCGGGGGCTCCGGTTTCCTCCGGGGGCTCCGGTTTCCTCCCACAATCCAAAGACATGCATGTTAGGTTAATTGGTTGTTCTAAATTGTCCCTAGATATCTGTTTCCTATAGGCCCTTAGAATAGAGGGTTAGTGCTAGTGAAAGCGCTTTGAGTGGTCTTTGTGACTAGAAAAGCGCTATATAAGTGCAGGTTAGTTAGTTAGTTAGTTAGTTATTTGGAAAAATACAAATGGATCGTGAGAATCATTATAATTTAAAAAGAATGTGTAATATAATGTATTTGGTGGATAGTAACTGTTCCAGGTATTTGGTGTTATTGAATGAATTAATCACACTGCCACTATTATCAGGTATCACATCTATTAACTGGTGTGTAAGTTTTTTTAAATGCAAGTACAGATATCAAAGCTGAAGGACCCACAATTAAAATGAGAATGCAAAAATTCTGATGAGGCATTTTCGCAATGTTAAAGAAGCAAACGGAAAAAATGCAGCAAACACAAATAAATTCACAAATAATGCAATTTAACATGGTCTGTCCCCTTTAGAAAGTTAATAAAGGCAGGGCAGAAATGGATGATCATCAGCAGAGTCATTCATTGTGCCTGTAAATAAAGCAGCACACTGGGTAAAGTGGTGTTATTTGGTCTAAATTGGGCAATGATTGATTGAACGGACATTAATCCACTTAAAAGTTCCAGCCCATGAAAGATCTCTGGCTTTTTTTTTTAACCTCTAATTCCCTGACGCCCCCTGATACAGGGGCAGCACAGGCATGTAACAATAGACCAAAAAGAGCAGCAAGAAAATTAACTGTACTTACCACTGCTGAAAAATAGAGGTGTACAGCCAACTCAGACCAAATCTCCAAACATATTTCATGTAAAAGTCTACAGAATCTGTAGTCGAGGGACAGTATTTATGGGTTTAACTCTATTAGGTGCAATGTGCCAGAAACAACTGAATTAATGGTTGTCCACATGTCATCCAAGTAGTTCTAGTTGCATCAAAGTAAATAATAAGGCAATTACTGTACATTTAATGAAAAAAATTCCACCTCTCCTTATAAAGGTTTCTAAGTCATCAACACTTGTAAATTACTAAAAACTCATCATTCAAGATGCAGACTCATACCTAATGCAGGTTCCAGCCACTATTCTTTGTTTAGCAAAATTCTCAAGGTTCCTGTAATACTGAGTTATCATCTACAGACAGAGCCATCCAAAGTTAAACACTAAAGTCTAGAACAAAATTATTTCACACTCGGGTTGCCTTCTACAAAGAGGTGTCAGTGTATCAGCTTTTCAATGCATGAATACGCTGTGCTGTTGATATCATCATGGTAACTATAATAGATGCTAGGAAGCTTGATCTTTAACTTTATTATTGTCTGTGGGGCTTTTTAACTGCTGTATGCATTAGTGTCCAAAACTGCATAAAAAGAACAATTACTCAACGGTTTTCAAGATGAAATATAATTTTAAAATTCCATAACCTGGTCAAGGCCAAAGCCATACTCAAAAAGATGCATTTTTCTCCTCAGTGTTTGAGCGGATGGCTGCTGTGGTTTATTTCATATTACTGTATTCATAGAATCTGTGCTCCTTTTAAGTTTCACATCTACTGACAGTATTGCCAAATTCTGCTTTACAACGAACCAACTCTATTAGTCAAAAGAACCCTAAAAACGAATGACTCCAAAAGAAATATAAAACTGTGGGAAACAAGCAGAACTGGCAACTTTAACCTGGTCTGACAAGGTTTATTGTGAGGGTTGCTTTACTTTGCCTTGAGACAAAGAAAGAACAGAAAATAAAAATAATCGAGGAGGTGTACTGTATGCGCTATTATCCTGTGTGAATTATTAACATGCTATCAGTTATCGTATTGTTTAATAATGCAGCTATTATCAACATCAGTGCATTGCAACACTATTTGATCCATGCTTATATTCAACAAGGAATCTTTTAAGAAGGGTCTAGCTTTAACATGCCATTGGCACAAAATTGTCTTGGGCTATAGCACCACTTTTTAGCCTGAGACCATGACCTTTGGATTCAGAAAATATAGCAACAAGTTCTGGTTCCAAGGTCAAGTTGTCTCTCGGGATTGGTGATTCTAGCTTGAGTTAGCCCCGGGTCGGTCAGCCAGCCACTAACCTCAAAACTAGCCAAAAGGTTGCCACATTATTTTAGACCTGTGCCCACTGCAGAAAGGTTCCTGAATTCTACTCAAGGCTCAGATGTGAACCTCCAACCAGCAGTTTTAGACTATGTGTCGGTTTTGAAAATCTTAAAAGCCAGTGTATTTGAATTGTATCACTCACTGCCAGACAAACGAGACTGCTGTTGTCATTTTAATTTTAATGCGTCAGATGTCACGCTGGATGAGATCAAATTGCTCTTGTATCGTCCAAAAATGGCAAGACTCCATCCTGTAGCCCCTTGGCTTCACAGTACTAAGTAAACATCTGTGTGCGTTTCCACTGATCTCAAACAGACCTTCATCCAATCCACTTCAGGCTTGGCAGGTGTATGACTGGGGATGCAAATACTGTATGTGCAGTGTCAAGTTGGAGGTTATTTGGATGAGCTTAAAAGGCGTCATCTGATGTTTACATGTTTTTTTTTGTACAGATCTGAAAGACAACAAAAAAAATGAAATGTTGTGCTTTTCAGAGTGAGTCTGTTACCTTTGGAAAGAGCCAGAAAGGGTGTCTTTGAGTCTTTGTGCCAGGCTAAACTATTCTATTATACTTTACTGACAAACGTGAGAGAGGTATTGATCTTCTGGTGCAATCCTCGGCAAGAATCTATTTTTGAAGATGTCAAACTATTCTTTTAACCCAACTTTGTGAAATGCGACCCAAATTGGCAGAAAAATGCAATCATCTTTTTCCTCAGTGTCCTTGATATTGCTGGGATTCTTTTGGCAACCAATCTGGTTTTTAGCATTTTACATGGAGGTTAATATCCTGTCCCCGAGGGTGGGGCAAAAAATCAAAGTAGTGAAGTATGAACACAGATGTGTGCTTAATTGGAGCTAAGACGAAAATCTACTGGTCCTTTTTTTTGTACTACTGTAAGACACAAACAGCTGAAAACACAAAACTTATAGGGGCTAATACAAAATGGCAACCTGGAAAACCCTTTAATGCTTTGCCTTCAAACTCTGCCTTTATTAAACTGGCAGTCAGGGGTTGGTAATGAACACCCAAACTTGTTAAATCGCCCAGGAACTGCAGCCTGAAGATGAGGTACGAATGTTTGTTGTATCATCCTCATCAGAAGGGAGCCAACCCATGCTGGGACTCAGAGAGCTCATCCACTCCAAACAGGGAGCAGCAACTGAATCTGGGCTGAGTGCGTGTCTGGCTGGTGGAGATCCAGGTGGGATTGGGTGAGTAATACTGGAAGCATCTCGCGGGGAGGAAAGCGGATGATTTGCATTGCTGCGAGTGTGGCCCTGTGCATCAGCGGGGGGACAGGTATATTTATTCTCTACAGGAGCTCTACTCCCCGGTACTCCCCTGGCTGCATCTGAAAGCCATCCATCCCCACACCTGAATATGCAATGAAATCATCCTTCTGCTTCCCTGGGCATTAATAACTCAACCCTGGTAACTGGGTGAGCCCAGCCATACAGGGAGAAAAGGCCAGGGAGCAGACTAAGGAAAGAACGGGATGGAGACAGTGAGTGAGTACTGAAGAGCAGAGACAAAACAGGAATGATGGTACACTGCATCAGCACATCTGGAGGAGGAGGCGGAGAAAACAAGACACTTGAAGAAAATTAGGGAGGAGGAGAAGAGAAGGGGTGACCTGTATAGTTTTAAAAAGCAAGAGCGTAACTGCATTTATAATGTGCTGCTCGGATCCTCCCACTTAACTTTCAGGGGAAAAAGTCAATAACTCACAGCAAATATGCTACTATATTACTACATCTAAGTTGTCATTTCTTTACCACACATAAAAACAATTTACACATGTTTACTGCATGTAAAACTCAATTCCTCTGCTGAAATATGATGAAGTACCTAATTTTAGTTCATTCCCTTTCTAGACTGTGTGGTGCATAAGGGCGGCTCTGATCTCCATTTCTATGACAGTACGACACACAGCTACTGTGAGTAGTGGAAGCTACAGTGAGGGGTCAGACCCCTGTCCATTAACCACATGTTATTGGAGTGGTGGTCTAGCGGTAGAGCACCTGCCCCACAGCTGGAAGGGCACCATGTAAATGGTACTTTTTGTCTTCTCTTATGAAGCTTAGCACAAACAGGATGGGGAAAGGAAAGCGAAAACACACTGAAACACAGCGGGGAAAATAAGTATTGAAAATATCAACATTTTCCTCATTAAACATATTCCTGATGGAGCTATTAACCTGAGAGTTTCACCAAGTATCAGTAACAACCCAAGTAATCCATACATACAAAGAAATCAAGGCAACTGTGTTCATAAAAGTTAGATTTAATAAAGTGGAATGACACAGGAAATAAGTATTGAACATGCTTGGTGAAATTAATTTAATATTTAGTAGTAAAGCTTTTGTTGGTAATACGTAACTTCCAGATGCCTCCTGTATGGCGAAACTAGGCACAGGCATTGCTCAGGAATGATTTTAGCCCATTCTTCCACACAAACCGTCTTCAAATCTTGAAGGTTCCGTGGATGTCTTCTATGAACTCTGATCTTCAGTTTGTTCCATAGATTTTCAATTGGATTCAGATCAGGTGACTGACTGGGCCATTCTAGCAGCTTTATTTTCCTTCTCTGGAGCCAGCTGAGAATTTCCTTGGCTGTGTGTTTGGGATCATTGTCTTGCTGAAATATCCATCCTCATTTCATCTTCAGCATCTTGGCAGATGGCAGCAAGTTCTTATCAAGGATGTCTCTGTACATTAGTCCATTCATCTTTCCTTCAATTATATGAAGTCTTCCTGTACCGTGTGCTGAAAAACACCCAACCACACCATGATGGGATGTGCAGTGCCATTTCTCCTCCAAACATGCTGTGTTGTGGCATCCTAAAAGTTTAATTTTGGTCTCATCTGACCAGACTACAGTGGGGCAAAAAAGTATTTAGTCAGCCACCAATTGTGCAAGTTCTCCCATTTAAAAGATGAGAGAGGTCTCCAATTTTCATCATAGTATACCTCAACTATGAGAGACAAAATGAGAAAAAAAAAAATCCAGAAAATCACATTGAAGGATTTTTAATGAATTAATTGGTAAATTCCTCGGTAAATTAAGTATTTGGTCACCTACAAACAAGCAAGATTTCTGGCTCTCACAGACCTGTAACAACTTCTTTAAGAGGCTCCTCTGTCCTCCACTCGTTACCTGTATTAATGGCACCTGTTGGAACTTGTTATCAGTATAAAAGACACCTGTCCACAACCTCAAACAGTCAGACTCCAAACTCCACTATGGCTAAGACCAAAGAGCTGTCAAAGGACACCAGAAACAAAATTGTAGACCTGCACCAGGCTGGGAAGACTGAGTCTGCAATCGGTAAGCAGCTTGGTGTGAAGAAATCAACTGTGGGAGCAATTATTAGAAAATGGAAGACATACAAGACTACTGATAATCTCCCTCCATCTGGGGCTCCACGCAAGATCTCACCCCATGGGGTCAAAATGATCACGAGAACGGTGAGCAAAAATCCCAGAAACACATGGGGGGACCTAGTGAATGACCTGCAGAGAGCTAGGACCAAAGTAACAAAGGCTACCATCAGTAACACACTACGCCGCCAGGGACTCAAATCCTGCAGTGCCAGATGTGTCCCCCTGCTTAAGCCAGTACATGTCCAGGCCCATCTGAAGTTTGCTAGAGAGCATTTGAATGATCCAGAAGAGGATTGGGAGAATGTCATATGGTCAGATGAAACCAAAATAGAACTTTTTGGTAAAAACTCAACTTGTCGTGTTTGGAGGAGAAAGAACACCATACCTACTGTGAAGCATGGGGGTGGAAACATCATGCTTTGGGGCTGTTTTTCTGCAAAGGGACCAGGACGACTGATCCGTGTAAAGGAAAGAATGAATGGGGCCATGTATCGTGAGATTTTGAGTGAAAACCTCCTTCCATCAGCAAGGGCATTGAAGATGAAACGTGGCTGGATCTTTCAGCATGACAATGATCCCAAACACACCGCCCGGGCAATGAAGGAGTGGCTTCGTAAGAAGCATTTCAAGGTCCTGGAGTGGCCTAGCCAGTCTCCAGATCTCAACCCCATAGAAAATTTTGGGAGGGAGTTGAAAGTTCGTGTTGCCCAGCGACAGCCCCAAAACATCACTGCTCTAGAGGAGATCTGCATGGAGGAATGGGACAAAATACCAGCAACAGTGTGTGAAAACCTTGTGAAGACTTACAGAAAACGTTTGACCTCTGTCATCGCCAGCAAAGGGTATATGACAAAGTATTGAGATAAACTTTTGTTATTGACCAAATACTTATTTTACCGAGGAATTTACCAATTAATTCATTAAAAATCATTCAATGTGATTTTCTGGATTTTTTTTTCCTCATTTTGTCTCTCATAGTTGAGGTATACCTATGATGAAAATTGGAGACCTCTCTCATCTTTTAAGTGGGAGAACTTGCACAATTGGTGGCTGACTAAATACTTTTTTGCCCCACTGTATATTCTCCCAGTACTTTACTGTTTTGCCCAAATATTGTGCAGCAAACTTAACGAGCTTCAATATGCTTTTTTTTCAGTAGTGGAGTCTTGTGAGGTGAGCGGGCATAGAACCCATGTCAGTTCAGTGCATTACTCATTATTTTCTTTGAAACAGCAGTACCTGCTAACTCCAGGTCTTTCTGGAGCTCTCCATGAGTGGTCTTTGGCTCTTGGATAACTCATCTGATAATTCTTTTGACTCCTCTGTCAGAAATCTTGCGAGGAGCTCCTGGTTGTGGCCAGTTTATGGTAAAATGATGTTCTTCCACTTCCGAATGATGGCTCCAACAGTATTCACTGGAACATTCAGCAGTTTAGAAATGCGCCTGTAACCAATGCCATCATTATGTTCTGCAACAATAAGGTTGCAAAGGTCTATAGTAGACAGAGTTCTTTGCTTCTACCCATCACAAGTTCTTTGTGGTGTGATAATCTGATATTCACAGACCTTTTGAAAGGCTATCAATCAGGACTTAACCAGCTGAATTAATTTGCACTGATGGGGGATGGGATGGCTTCCTAAATTCTGATTATTTCAGCTAGTTTCTTGGTTTTTATGCCTTTTTGCACCCCTTTTTTCATGTGTTCAATACTTATTGCCTGTGTCATTCCACTATTAACTATAACTTGTTTTGTGAACACAGTTACTTTGATTTCTTTGTATGTATGGATTACTTGGGTTATTACTGATGTCTGGTAAAAAATCTCAGGTCAATGGCTCCATCAGAAATATGTTTAATGAGAAAAATGTTGACGTGCTCAATACTTATTTTCCCCACTGTACCTCTTCATTGGACATGAAATCATGTTTCAGTTTCTTATGTTTGTGATATTTTACAAAAGCATTTGTAATGAAAACATCTTTTGGCCACTGCTAATTTTCAACAGTCATTTCTTTTCATGCGACCAACTAGATGGGTTTGTGGTTTGTCAACAAGATAATCCTCAATGAAATATAAAGGATTCCAAATGATTTTATTTTAATCTGTAGCATTATATTTTTATGCAAAAATTAAAGTGATTAACCCCTTGAACTCTGTGAATTCCGTGGGCGGTCACGTTTCTGCATCTTAATGCGTCTCAGTGCGCACTGAAAAAAAAAGCTGTACTTTCGGTCTTCCAGTACAGACACAGCCTTGTTACAACCTGAGAAAAAAGCTGTGCAATATATTCATTTTTTGTGGTATTTTTACAAAATTTTGACCTGAGCTTGAAAACACTTGGTTCTACATTTCTGTTGTGTTTTCCAGGCAGTATCTGACAGCTGTATGTTATTTGCAAACATTTGTATCTAAAAAAACACCCAGGCGAACTTTCTTGTTACTCAGAGGCAGGAGCACTTAGAGAGATTATGATTGTTTCGCCAAAAAATTCAGAGTGTTTTCTTTTAAATGAGACCAACCCCATGAAGATGCTGCAAAGGGTTGAAGAACAGCTTTTGATTTACTTTGGGCATGTTATTTTTAGGCGTTTTTAGGGACGTTGAACATAGTTCAACAGGTTAAAGCGGTTGTGGTGTTTTACCCTAATAAAGCAGTGCGTCCAGTAGCCTAGAGGTCTACATTACCATGGGAGATGCCACTCAAATGCACTGATTCCTGGTTCAATTAGAGCAGACCGTCGGACAGTAGCCTCCACCTGTCCATTTATCTGTCTGGACTATAACTTGAGAAAGAATGAAGCTAGGGTCACCAAATTTGGTATACATGTGAATTTCAGGTCACATCATTACATAAGGTCAAATCGATTTTGGCCAATAGTGACTTTTCTTTATTAAAACTAAAGGCAAGAAATATCTGCACATGTTAGAACAGTGTCTTGGGCACAAAACAAATGCCAAATTACCTTTTGACCATGAGGATCAATTGAGTCTGAAGCTAGGTCACCAAGTTTCAAATTTACATTCTGGCTTATAACCATTAAACTTGCCTTGTGGTGTCTTTATTATCAGGTTTAGTATTTGCAAATTTTGAATATAAGCCATAATGTCATACAACATATGAATGTCCATGACACTGGTGTATGAATGTGTATTGTGTATGAATGTGTAGGCTTTATTGTCACTGTACCATTGTGCTGTATAACTGTACAATGACAATGAAGCCTATTCTATTTGGTTCAGCATGGCTCCTGATGTTGTGGGCTTCAATGTGCAGATGTCCTTGGAGACACTCTTGAAATAAAACACCCAATATGAGGAATTAACCTAACTCTTGTTGGTGAGTTTGAGGATATTGTTGACATGTTTGGAGGATTCTGGCTTTGTTGTTTGAACTTGTGGCCTGGTAGGCCTTGTCTGGCCTTGTCTGCCAGGCCACTCCACCTGTCTCCTCTGTGGAGTACATCTTTTGTGTGAGAATTGTAAGCTGGGCCCTGTTCTGCTCACTCAAAAAGTGAAACCTAAAAAGAACGAAACTGAAAGTAAAAACCAGACTGGAGCGTACCTTTCGGGGGAGAGTTAATAGTTGATGAGAGGTAGGTGACAGAAATACAAATAGCATTTTGTTTTGTATTTTGTTTATATTTTGCATACTTTATTAATCCCAGAGGGTGCAAGGCTACATGAGCATGAAATGGAACAGGAATGACTTCAAAATAAGAGTAAACCTAAAATCTAAGAATGAACAGAGAATAATACCAGTGGTGTGGAAAAAGTGTTTGTCCCCTTTCTGATTTCTCATTTTTTGTATGTTTGTCACACTTAAATGTTTCAGATCATCAAACAAATTTAAATATTAGTCAAAGATAACACAAGTAAACACAAAATGCAGTTTATAAATGAAGGGGTTTATTATTAAGGATAAAAAAAATCCAAACCTACATGGCCCTGTGTGAAAAAATGACAACCCCTTCCCGCTAAAACACAAATTAACTGGTTTAATCACATCTTGGAAAGCTGAGTTCAATTTCTCTAGTCACACCCAGGCCTGATTACTACCACACCTGTTCTCAATCAAGAAATCACTTCAATAGGACCTGCCTGACAAAGTCAAGTAGACCGAAAGATCCTCAAAAGCTAGACATCATGCTGCAATCCAAAGAAATGCAGGAACAAATGAGAAACAAAGTAACTGAGATCTATCAGTCTGGAAAAGGTTATGGTGTGGGGAACTCACGCTGGGCTAATCATCTCAGACTGGAAGCAGAGGAGAGGCAAATAGTCCCTCTGCCGGTAGAGCGTGGGGGATTAAACAGATGAGGAAAATAGGTATTGTGATGGGAGAAGCTATGGTGGTGTAGAACCCCAGGCTGCAGGAAGGAGTAGCTGAGGGGACAGTAGGGGGGATGATGTGTGAAATGTATTGTGATGCAAGATCTCAGGAAGCAGGGGGAAGGAGTGGGGTGATATAAAAGGAGAGACCCTGGTGTATGATTAATGCTTTTTCTGTGTATGAATGAGTCTGGTCTTTTATTTGCACTCTCCACACTGGTGACCCTTGACGAATTATGGAACACGAGGCAAAAACCCCGGAGTCGGCCCGGACGGGAAGCCCCAGAAACGGGGCAAGCATCCTAGAGATGGCCCAGACGGAAAGCCCCAGCAACACGTGTGCCGTTTCGGTCAAACTACCGGACTTTTGGCTGCACGACCCACAGTCTTGGTTCCTCCACACCAAGGCTCAGTTCGCCCTCCAGGGAATAACGGCAGATGACACCAGATATTACTATGTGGTCACAGCGCTGGACGCTCGCATGACTCAGCAAGTAGCGAGCCTGCTCCAACAGCCCCCAGCCCACGATAAATACGGAACTCTCAAAGCCGCGCTGACCCGGCGCTACACACTCTCGGACTGTGAGAGAGCAGAGAGGCTCCTGAGGCACTCCGAGTTAGGAGATGGGTCAGCGGTCAAACTGATGGAGAAGATGTTGGCGTTAATGGGCACGGACGACAGGCATTTTCTGTATGCCCACCTTTTCTTCCGGAACCTCCCAACAGAGGCAAGAGCGGTCCTGGCCAACTCGCCGTTGCTGGCCGCACATGACTACCGTGCGCTAGCCCAGGAGGCAGAAAAGGATCATCCTCACCACCAGAGCCCTCACAGTGAATGCAGCGGCGGCGGAACCCAGCGAGACAACCAGCAGAAGCGAGGAGCCGGCGATGGTAGCGGCAGCGGGGGCCAGGAAGCGCCAGAGAGACACCCTCTGCTCCTACCACCGCCGCTTTGGAGAGAACGTACGCCGATGTGTGCCACTGTGCCAATTCAAGCGTTTGGGAAACGCAAAGGCCGGCAGTCAGTAGCAGCTGCAAACGCCAGTGAAGAAAACAAGCTGCTCTACGTGATGGACTCACACTCGGTAAGACGGTTCCTCGTAGACACCGGCTCCCAAAAGAGCCTCATCCTGCCGTCCTACGCCAACTGGCTAGCGGGAACTAGCGGCCCCGAGCTGTTGGCCACAAATGGCTCGGACATTAGGACTTTTGGTGAGAGGATAGTGACTGTATCCCAACACGGCCGTGTGTATGAGCAGACATTCGTCATAGCAGCATGCAGTTTCCCAATCTTGGGTGCTGATTTTTTGTGTGCACACGGGCTGCTAGTCGATATTGCTAACAGACGCCTGATCAACGCAATGTCTTTTGATTCTCTCCCCTGCACAGCTCGAGGGGCCAGGCCAACAACGCTAGCCAACGTCACAGCTCCAGGCGGTAAGTTCCACACACTGCTCACTCAGTTCCCAGCACTCCGGTCCCGACGTTTTCAGCGGCCATCACTAAACACGGGATGGAACACTTTATTACCACCACTGGGCCGCCCGTTTTCGCACGACCTCGGCGCCTGGACGGCGCTAAACTGGCCATAGCGCGTAAGGAGTTTGCCAACTTGGAAAGGTTGGGCATCATCAGACGCTCAAACAGCCCATGGGCATCCCCACTACACATGGTCCCTAAGGCCGAGGGATCATGGCGACCATGCGGAGATTTCCGCAGATTGAACAATGCCACAGCGCATGACCACTACCCGATTCCCCATACTCAGGATTTTTCCGTTCACCTCGCCGGGGCACGTATTTTTTTCTAAAATAGACCTGGTCTGTGGTTACCACCAGGTCCTGGTGCGCGCGGAGGACATACTGAAAACGGGGGTAATAACTCCGTTTGGCCTGTTTGAGTTTTTACGCATGCCTTTCGGATTAAAAGGCGTGGCACAGACGTTCCAACGCATGATGTATGCGGTGTTGCGCGATCTGCCGTTTGTGTTTGTCTACCTGGATGACATCCTGGTGGCCAGCGCGTCCGAGGACGAACATGTAACCCACCTCAGGACGGTTTTCCGGAGGTTGGAGGAGCACGGGTTAATAATCAACCCGGTGAAATGCCAGTTCGGCATGACAGGGATTGATTTTTTGGGGCACCACATTTCACCGGAGGGAGCGATACCCTTGCCGGACAAGGTGTGCGCAGTTGCGAATTTTCCTTGGTCTCAGATGGTCAGGGCGCTGCAAGAGTTTTTGGGGATGGTTAACTTTTATAACCAGTTCCTCCCCCGCGCAGCTCAGCTCATGCAGTCATTGTACGCCGTGCTCAAGAAACGGAAACCGGCGGACAGAATCGACTGGACTCCTGAGCGGGAGCAGGCATTCTCTGAGGTTAAAAGAGCCCTGACAAATGCCGCACTGTTGGCGCACCCGGACCCGGCGGCTCAGATAGCGCTCACTACCGATGCCTCAGATGTGGCCATAGAGCACGTCGTGGAGCAACATGTCGCCGGTTCTTGGCAGCCGCTCGCTTTTTTTTTTAGCAGGGCTTTGCGCGACAGTGAGCGTAAATACAGTGCGTTCGACAGAGAGTTGCTGGCTCGCCACCTGGCCATACGCCACTTCCAGTTCTGGCTGGAAGGGCACTGCTTCACTGCGTTCGTGGACCACAAGCCGCTAACGTACGCGATGGCCAAGGTTTCGGAACCATGGTCAGGCCGGCAGCAGAGACAGCTAGCCGCGATCTCGGAGTTTATGACCGATATTCTGCATGTGGCCGGTAAACTGAATGTGGTGGCGGACTTTCTCTCATATGCAGTGGTGGCCCCAGTCTGCGTAGAGATAGATTACACGGCCATGGCCACAGAGCAGATTGGCGATGCGGACGTGTGCACACTCCAGTCTGGACCAACAGGGTTAAGGCTGGAGAGCAGGGCACTGCAAGATGGAGCCCTCCCCCCCAATCTGTGATGTCTCCACGGGACACCCGCGCCCAGTGGTCCCAGTCGCTTGGCACCGCCGCGTGTTTGAGTCAGTTCACGCCCTGGCGCACCCAGGAGTGCGCGCGTCAGTCAAAATGGTGGGAGCGAAGTTTGTATGGCCAGGCCTGTGCAAACAAGTAAAAGAGTGGGCTGCAGCCTGCATAGCGTGCCAATGAGCCAAAGTGCACAGGCACACAAAGGCCCCTTTGGAGCCGTTTCGTATCCTGGCTAAGAGGTTTGACCACGTACACGTGGACCTCGTGGGCCCCCTCCCACCATCGCAGGGTTTCACACACCTTCTGATAGTGGTGGACCACACCACACGTTGGCCAGAAGCAGTCCCACTAGCGGCAACCACGTCCGCGGACGTGGCGCATGCCTTTTTGACAACATGGGTGGCACATTTTGTCATCCCATCGGACATCACGTCTGATAGGGGCCCTTAGTTTGTCTCCGACCTCTGGTCCGTGATGGCCCGTAGCCTGGGTGTCCAATTCATCGCACAACCGCGTACAACCCACAGGCCAATGGGTTATGCGAGCGTTTCCATAGGTCACTGAAAGCAGCGCTCAGGGCTTCACTTACGGATGCAAATTGAGTAGACCGGTTGCCGTGCGTTCTGTTAGGGTTGCATTCCACACCAAAAGAGGATTTGGAGGCTTCCCCGGCGGAGCTGGTCCCTTCTCAGCTGCTGTGGCTCCCCGGGGAATTTTTACCAGATAATCCCACGTCGAACAACCATCTGTCTCCGTGTTCCCAGCATAGCGCAGACACAGGCACGCTACCGGGCCCGGCCCACCACTTTTTTCCACGCGTTTTGTGCCAAAAACTTTGAAGAACGCGGCGTTCGTGTTTGTCAGGCACGATGCCCACCGCCCCCCATTGCGCCCTCCCTACGATGGCCCGTTCAGAGTGCTGGAACCAGGGGACAAACATTTTTTGTTAGACTTGGGGGGTCGTCGGGAGAAAATATGTATAGACAGACTTAAGCCCGCCTTTGTGGTGACAGACGAGCAAATGATGTTGGCTCGAGCTCCTCGGCGTGGAAGACCTCCACTGAGAACTCCCCAGGTAAACGATTCATCAGAACAGCCACACGGGCAAGTCGAGTGTTTACCCCCCTCCTCGCCATTGTCCACCTGCAGACAGACACACACACCCCACCGGCACAGCAGTGCCGCAGAGCGGAAGAACCCTCGTTACAGCAGATATGGGAGGAGACTGAAGCCAAAAGGACGTGAGGGTTGACACTCAGTCTGAGACTCTGGGGGGGGGGGACACCCACACTGGGATAATCATCTCAGACTGGAAGCAGAGGAGAGGCAAATAGTCCCTCTGCCGGTAGAGCGTGGGGGATTAAACAGATGAGGACAATAGGTATTGTGATGGGAGAAGTTGTGGTGATGTAGAACCCCAGGCTGCAGGAAGGAGTAGCTGCGGGGACAGTAGGGGGGATGATGTGTGAAATGTATTGTGATGCAAGATCTCAGGCAGCAGGGGGAAGGAGTGGGGTGATATAAAAGGAGAGACCCTGGTGTATGAGATTAATGCTTTTTCTGTGTATGAATGACGTGAGAGAGTGAATAAAGTTCACCTGCCGTCCAAGTCTGGTCTTTTATTTGCACTCTCCACAATAAAGCCATTTCTAAAGCTTTGGGACTCTAGCAAAGCACAGTGAGAGCAATTATCCACAAATGGCGAAAACGTGGAACAGTGGTGAACCTTCCCAAGAGTGGCCAGCTGACCAAAATTACCCCAACAGTGCATCGATGACTTATCCAAGAGGTCACAAAAGACCCCACAACAACATCCAAAGAACTGCAGGTCTCATTTGCTTCAGTTAAGGTCAGTGTTCATGACTCCACCGTAAGAAAGAGACTGGGCAAAAATGGCCTGCATGGCAGAGTTCCAAGACGAAAACCACTGCTGAGCGTAAAGAACATACAGGCTCGTCTCAGTTTTGCCAGAAAAATATATTGATCATCCCCAAGACGTTTGGGAAAATACTCTGTGGACTGACAAGACAAAAGCTGAACTTTTTGGAAGGTGTGTGTCCCATCCAGCATAAAAGTAACAAAATTTCAGAAAAGGAACATCATACCAACAGTAAAATATGGTAGTGGTAGCATGATGGTCTGGGGCCGTTTGGCTGCTTCAGGACCTGGAAGACTTGCTGTGGTAAATGGAAAAAACAAAAACAAAAACGAAGACAAAAAACAAAACCATCCTTTGTGTAAATATGTCCAAAGTCCACTTTTGACCTAAAGTTATGCATTTCGATACGGCTGCTGTCACATTATGCAAATTAGATGTGTAAATTTACTCCTATCTCAAACTTCAGATCATATTTTGCATCATTCTAATTGACAGTAAGCCATTATCTCTTACCACTTTCAAGTTACAGCCTTTTGAATTTGTCACATCTAAACTGAATATTTTCTAAAAAAAAAAAAAAAAACTTGACCGCCAGAGGGCGGTGAGCTGATGGGAGCACTGCTGCGTCATAGACAGAAAATGGGTTAACAACAAACACCTTCATTAAAAAACTGCATTTTGTGTTTACTTGTATTATCTTTGTCTAATATTTAAATTTGTTTGATGATCTGAAACATTTAAGTGTGACAAACACAAAAAACTGAGAAATCAGGAAGGGGGCAAACACTTTTTCACACCACTGTACTTCTGAAAATAAAGGAACTAACCCTTTAAGTTGTATTTTTTGCATCCATTATTATTATCATATCTACAGCATTTTTTACCTTATGCATAAAGTGGCACTTTGAATTTCATCTGATTGTTTACTTAAATACTCAGCTTCAAAGTTTTGTATAAACTTGCACTTAAAACTTCAGAATGCATGTTTACATGGACCAGTGAAATGCCAACGCTGCAATGTTTAAAACAAAAACGCAGCAGCGTTGCTGAACTGAGTCAAATTTGCTATGCATTTTTTTGACTTTTAGATTTCTGTTTTTATATTTGTGACGACGGAGTGTCGCCACTGCATTATATTATATGTGTAGAATGAGATGAATGTTAAGGTTAATTATATTAATTGGGTGAGGTAATTGAATCATAAGACCACGTACCTTTGCCAGCATGCTTCCTGGTGGTATCCAGGCAAAAGACTCCTTAGGGGTTTGAGTGCCTTTTAAAGGATGCCAGGAGGAAGGGGGCATGTGATGGTTGAGTAAGGGGTAATTTAATATGTAAATAAGGGTTTAAAACTATTTATTGTATTATTTATGGTGTGTATTTATTCTGTAAATACAGGGGCAATTATTTATGTATTTATGTCTCTTTTAGATGTTATTGGGTATGTGGAAATATGAAAATGTTTATTGTTTTGCTTGGGATTTTGGTATGGTCCAATTAACTCTAATTATCTCACTAAGTATATAACAGGTGTTTGTCATTTGGTTTGTGGTGGGTGTCGGATGTTCACGTGAGTTGTTGCCTGCGAAGTACTTTTGTAATAAACGGAAAATTGCTGAATGCAAAACTGTTTGGAAGCCTCCGTTCCTTCTCTGGTGTACCTTGACCATTCGGGTTCGTGACAATTGGTGTCAGAAGTGGTTCGTTCCCTGACAAATGGTGGCGTTTGGTCGAGGAAGTGTTGTCACATTAATAAGTGATAACATGGGATGGAAGGAGCGATGTCCAAAAGGAAAATAAAGAAGCAAAAAGAACAAGTAGAGGATTTTGACGCAGGTATGGCAACTGAGGAGCAGGGGGCCAGTGGACTGGATGAGCTGGAAGAACTGACGAGCTTGGTGAAGTCCATGGTGCATTCACTGACAGTCAGAGACTGTCAGAGGGAGGAAGAAGCCTCTCTTCAAGAACAAAGGTGGCAGACTATGCAGCATCAAGTTCGCCAGATGCAGTCACAAGTGGCAGAGCTGAGAGAGGAGTATGGGAGCCGGGCTGAACGCAGCGGTGACAACGGCGCTTCGGGGGGAGACCCCAGGGTGGCAGCCAGTCAGGTCGGCCCGCAGGAGGATAACCTACCGCTGCAGGTGCAGGCGAGGACAACGCAGATGCACCACGAGCCCAGGCTGAATCCGCTCTCTCCCGAGGACGACATCAAGCACTATCTGGCAACGTTTGAGAAGATTGCTACGGTCTGCCGCTGGCGTAAAGAAGAGTGGGCTATTCAGTTGGCTCCTCTGCTCACAGGTAAAGCACGGAGTGCGTATGTGCTTATGGACATTGCAGACACGGACGATTATGACAAAGTGAAGGAAACAATTTTAATTACCTCCGCCAGGAGGTTATGTTTTTGCCGGGGTTTGTCTGTTTGTCCATCTGTCTGTTTGTCTGTCTGTTGGTTAGCAAGATAACTCAAAAAGTTTTGGACGGATTTTGATGAAACTTTCAGGCGTTGTTGGAAATGGTACAAGGAAGAACTGATTAAATTTTGGGGATGATCCAGATCACTGTCCAGAAGAAAACCGCCATTACGGAAAATGCCATTTTCGTGAATAACTACTGAACCACTAATCCTATCATTGTCAATCCAATTGCTAGTCATATGTTTTCATGGTCAAGGAATCTGAAAACGTACACACAAACACTGTATGGGGGGAACTGTGGCCGCCATTACGGAAAATGCCATTTTCGTGAATAACCACTTGTCAATCCAATTGCTAGTCATATGTTTTCATGGTCAAGGAATTTCAAAACGTACACACAAACACTGTATGGGGGGAAATGTAGCACTTGGCGGAGGTCTGCGCTCTCCGAGTGCTTTTCTAGTTAAATATGAAATAACACCCGACACCTATAAGAGGAGGTTTCGTGCCCTGGACATCTATCAGGACGAAACCCCCCGTGAACTTTATGTACGTTTAAAGGACCTGTTTTATAAATGGATTAAACCAGAGACCTCAACTATAAAAGGCATTTCGGAACTGATGATTTTGGAGCAGTTTCTGCGGATGGTGGACCCGGAACTGGGAATCTGGATACAACAGCGGGACCCGAAGACTGCAGAGGGCGCTGCTCGTCTTGCGGAGGTCTTTCTGTCAGCCAGGTCTGGGAGCAGGAGACCTACTCTCAGCCATGACAGCTATTTCACCACACGGAGTAAGTCTAATGGGGGTGAAAGGGGTGGTCAAGCTCAAAATAGACTGTATTCCAGTTCCAATCAGATCACAAATGGCAAATATAATGGTAGTAAAAAGTCATGTTTTGTCTCTAATAAAGATCTACGCTGTTTTCAGTGTAATAAAATCGGTCATACTCAATATTCATGTCCTGCCACGGTAAATAATAAGCCTTCATTGTTATGCTCAGTTCCAAGACCCACTCAGCACCAGTTCACAGTGAAATATATAAAACAACTGTTCTGCTTAATGGTCAGTGTGAAGAGGCCTTGTTAGACTCTGGTTGTTTTCAGACTGTTGTTCTGCCCAGTTTGGTCCCTAGGGATTCATGGAGTGAGTCTACAGTGAATATTAGTTGTGTTCATGGGGATAAGAAGTTGTACCCGACCGCTGAGGTCTATTTAACAGTGGGGGGTCAAACTTATCTCCTTCCTGTAGCTCTTGTGCCTGATCTGCCATATCCAGTTATTCTTGGCAATGATGTTCCAACTTTGTTGGACATCATACAACAGGTTAGGGACGGACAACAAACTGAGGAGGGACAGGCAGGTGGTGCTATTGAGCAGAGGCTTAATGCACCTGTTGGGAAAAACTGTAATATGGTGACAACCAGGGCGCAGAGGGCTGCCAATGTTCTCCAGGAGTTGCCTTTTTATGATTCTGGGGTAGAGGCAGGCCCTATTAAGCAGCCAAAATCCAAGGCTCAGAGAAGAAGAGACAAGGTTTTAGCTTCAGTGAAGAACTTGGGTGAAGAAACACCACAGCTAAGTCAGTCAGTAGACTTTGACATCCCTCCTGACATAGCTGCACTGCAGAAAGCTGACCCAGCGCTAGAACCTTGGTTTGATAAAGTCTCGGAAATTGAAGGTGTGAAACAGGGCAGAGTGGATTGTTTGGCTGTGGCCGTGTATGTCGTTAAAAAGGGCATTTTGTACCAACAGCAAGGTGAAGTTATGGCCATAGCTTTGCCACAAGGCCTCACACCAAAGGTTATGGAACTGGGACATGTTATCCCTTGGGAAGGTCACCTAGCATTCCAGAAGACATTACAAAGAATTGCTAGAAGGTTTGTGTGGCCGGGAATGTATACCCAGATTAAGGAGTTCTGTGCAACATGTGAAACGTGTCAGATTACATCACCTAGGGAAGTAGCCCGTGCCCAACTGCAGCCATTACCAGTCATTGGAACACCATTTGACAGAATAGGGATGGATATAGTTGGCCCCCTAGAGAGAAGCTCCTCGGGTAATAGATACATTCTGGTGATATGTGACTATGCTACTCGGTACCCAGAAGCCTTCCCATTAAAATCTATTAAGGCTAGGCAGGTTGCCAACTGCCTCATTCAGTTATTTTCGAGGGTAGGCATACCCAGAGAGATCCTAACGGACTGTGGAACAAATTTCTTATCAAAACTGTTGCAGCAGGTATATAAGCTGTTGGGTATTAAGGGAATTAGGACCACCCCATATCACCCTCAGACACATGGACTGGTTGAGCGATTTAACCAGACTTTGAAGAACATGCTGCGAAAATTTGCTTACAATACGGGCTCGGATTGGGACCAATGGGTGCCGTACTTGTTATTTGTTTATCGGGAGGTCCCCCAGGTTTCAACAGGGTTCTCACCTTTTGAACTATTATATGGTCGTCAGGTGAGGGGCCCACTGGACTTATTAAAGGAGCACTGGGAGAGTCCACCGAGTGATCAGGACAATGTGGTCTCATATGTCATTAAAATGAGAGAAAGACTGGATCGAATGACTGCTTTGGCTCTGGAGCACATGAGGACGGCGCAGGCTAAACAAAAAACTTGGTATGATAACAGGGCCAGACAGAGGGTTTTTCACCCAGGTCAGCAGGTGTTGTTACTGCTGCCCTCTTCTGACAGTAAGCTGTTGGCTCGATGGCAGGGGCCTTATGAAATTTCTAAGAAACTAAGTGCAGTGACATATGAACTATATATGCCTGACAGGAAGTCAAAACATCAGTGCTTCCATTTTAACTTGTTAAAGGAGTTTCAGCAGCCTGGTCATCAGCAGAAGCAGCCTGTTCTTCAGCAGACGCATCATCAGCTCCTCATTTGTGCGACAGAAGTGGATGAGGAGAAAGAACAGTCTTTTCCCACAAATGTGATAGTGCCTTGTTCATTTCAGGTGTCTCATTTGAAGGTTGATCAGTGGAGACAGTTAGAGGCACTATTAGATCCAGAACTGTTTCAGGAGAGACCTGGTTTCACCACATTTGTTCACCATAAGGTTCATTTAAAGGAAGAGGCTGTTCCGCGTAGAAAGTCTTATAGGATCCCTGAGCGGTTGGTCCCGAAACTGAAGCAAGATATTGACCTGATGTTGCACAGCTGGGAGTGATTGAGGAGTCAGTCAGTGAGTGGTGTAGCCCGATTGTGCTGGTCCCCAAAAAGGATGGCTCTTTGAGGTTCTGTATCGACTTCAGATACCTTAACGCAGTCTCTAAGTTTGAGTCGTACCCCATGCCCCGTACTGACGAGTTATTAGAGAAAGTGGGCAGGGCTAGGTTTATTTCCACGCTAGACCTAAGCAAGGGGTATTGGCAGGTAGCCTTGGCACCTGAAACAAAAGAACTTACAGCCTTTAAAACACCTTATGGCAATTTTCAGTTTAAGGTTATGCCATTTGGCCTCCAGGGGGCGCCTGCAACTTTCCAGTGGCTCATGGACCAGGTATTAAGAGGGGTATCAGACTTTGCGGCTGCCTATCTGGATGACGTAGTCATCTATAGTCAGACCTGGAAGGAACATTTGTTACACCTCAGGCAGGTCCTTCATTTGATTAAGAGGGCAGGACTGACTATCAATCCACGCAAATGTTCGTTTGGACAGCAGCAGGTGGAGTACCTGGGACATGTGGTTGGTCAGGGGGTCATTAGACCATGAGTGGGTAAAGTGGATGACATTCTAACCTATCCTGTGCCTACTACCAAGAAGAAGGTACGGTCGTTTAAGGGAATGGTAGGATGATATAGTAAATTCATTCCCCATTTTGCTGAAAGAGCAGCAATCCTGACTGACCTCACTAAGGCGTCAGCACCAAATAGGGTAAAATGGACAGAGTGTGGTAGAGCCTTTGAAGATCTGAAGGGTGCCATTTCTGGTGAGAAGGTTCTCTACAGTCCGGATTTCGCCCGTCCATTTATTCTACAGACATGCTTCAGGAGTTGGCATTGGAGCAGTACTTCTCCAGGAGGTGAAGGGAGAGAGACACCCAGTACTGTTCTTGAGCCGTAAGTTGTTGGACCGGGAGATGAGATACTCTACCGTAGAGAAAGAATGTCTTGCCATGAAATGGGCAATAGGGTCTCTGAAATACAATTTACTGGGGCGCCATTTCATGTTGGAGACAGATCATCGGGCCCTACAGTGGCTGAATAGGATGAAGGACACGAATAGTCGTCTTACAGGGTGGTATTTGTCCCTTCAGCCTTATAACTTTACTGTTCGGTATATGGCAGGGAAAACCAACCTTGTGGCAGACAGCCTCTCCAGAGTACATGACTCATAGAGTACTGTACTCTTGGGAGAGGGGGGGAGGAAATGTGACAACGGAGTGTCACCACTGCTATGGTTTTCTGTAATTGAGAATTATATTATATGTGTAGAATTTGTAAATGTTAACATGACTGTATTGATAAAGTGCACATATAATTGGAGATCTGTTTTGACTGATTTGAATTCCTTTTGTGAGATGAATGTTAAGATTAATTATATTAATTGGGTGACGTAACTGAATCGTAAGACCACGTACCTTTGCCAGCATGCTTCCTGGTGGTATCCAGGCAAAAGACTCCTTAGGGGTTTGAGTGTCTTTTAAAGGATACCAGGAGGAAGGAGGCATGTGATGGTTGAGTAAGGGGTAATTTAATATGTAAATAAGGGTTTAAAACTATTTATTGAATTATTTATGGTGTGTATTTATTCTGTAAATAGGGGGAAATTACTTATGTATTTATGTCTCTTTTAGATATTATTGGGTATGTGGAAATATGAAAATGTTCATTGTTTTGCTTGGGATTTTGGTATGGTCCAATTAACTCTAATTATCTCGCTAAGTATATAACAGGTGTTTGTCATTTGTTTTGTGGTGGGTGTCGGATGTTCAAGTGAGTTGTTGCCTGTGAAGTATTTTTGTAATAAATGGAAAATTGCTGATTGCAAAACTGCTTAGAAGCCTCCGTTCCTTCTCTGGTGTGCCTTGACTGTTCGGGTTCGTGACAATATGTACAAAATGCAACTAGTCATTAACAAAGTATGCTCTGTGCTTTTGTTGTTTTAAATAAGAGAGACGGTACCGGGTTTGGATCGTATTGGCCAATACTCAAAGTCACAGTAACCGTATCGGACTTGATAAAGTGGCATCAGCTCATCCCTAATACCAATGACAAACCGGTGGAAAACATAAGGTTTGTGAACAGAATGCATAAGACCGCTCTGCTTAGACAAAGAAGGAAGCCCAAAGGAACCAACATATTCATGAATTAACATCTGACCAAACAAAATGCCAGCATCGCCAAGAAAGCTCGTCATCTTAAAAAACAGAGGAAAATCCAAAATACTTGGACCACAAACTGCAAAATATTTATAAAGCTGAATGAATCACCCAAACATGCCAAAGTGCTAGTCATCAGGAAACTATAGGACCTGGATTAATACCAACGAGCATCATCAACGGGACAATAAGATAATAAATAAATACACAATCAGTCATGATACAAACTGCAAAAGAAAACTGCCTATCCCCTGGGAACAACCACCACATACCCCTGAGGATTAATATAAATGACCAACCTGAACTGAAAACATTTGAATATACTTGTGATGGACCAACCTCGTCACTGACCGCAGGCACACAAACACTCATACAGACGGCTATATGCACACTCACCTACACACAACTATGTACTGTAGGTGATTTGCTAGCTTAAGCAGTGTGCATACACACACATACACATGCGCACACACCCGCCATATATTTTGCCATTTATTTCCGTGTTTGTAAATTATATTAAAATATCTAACGGTCATCTCTTAAAATATCAGCGTGGATCTCTTTCATCTCTTTCTCCCCTTGCCTGTTTTTGTAGTGCAGCCAAGGGTGCACATTTGGTTGTTCTGCCACGTTGGGAAACATACAGTACACTCATTCTTCCATACCATACAAACTCACTTCTGGTTTGTTTCGTTGCACGTCTGCCCAGCTGCCTCCATTCAAGATTCAGACGTTTCATGAGCTAAACAGAGTGAACCAATTAAGCAGACTAAACATGGTTTTCTTGTGTGCTCTGTGGTCAGATGACCCAGGGGGTTGTAGTCATGAATTTCATTTAATATTTTTTGTGAATGAACTGACTTTGTGTGGGGGAAAAACTTGTCTTTGTAATTAAATATTTATGGGTAAAATATATATTGAAGATGGTGCATTGTAAACTGTTTTTTATAGAAATATTTACTGAATTATGTTTTTTCATAAATAATACGCCCAGTGGGAGGGGCTTGGTCATTAAAAAGGGGGCTGTAGTGATGACCAGATAAGGCTTTTCATCAAAATGATTCATATAGACCAGGGGTCACCAACTAAAACTGCAAAAGGTCAGACAAGTCGGTCTTCCTCCCCAGCCGAGGTCCAAACTAAGTGTGGGAATCTTTAGGCACCTCATGATTCGATTATGATTCAGAACTCTGACTTGATTCTAAAACCCATTCTCAATGCATCCCAACACATTTTTTTTTTTTCTATTCGAGATTTTTCCCTCCCACTGTATGACAATTTGGCCCTTTTAAAGCAAAGTATTTGCAATGACCCATGAATTTACTTCCAACATCTTTTATTAAAACAAATGGAAGAGAAATCTGATATATGGTGGGCAGCGGCGGCCTAATGGTTAGGGATTTGGACTGGTGAGCAGAGGGTCGCGGGTTTCATCCCTGGACCAGCAGGATTAGATCTGGATGGGACAGATAAACAGCAGTGTTCCCCACCCTCCTTAACCCCACTGTGGTGCCCTTGAGCAAGGCCCTTAACTCCAACTGCTCCAGTGGCCACAGGTCAGTCTGTGGTCGTACTGGGCAGCTTCCTGGTGTGAGTAAGAACAGGGCCGGTTTCAAACTAAGACAAAAAAAAAAAAAACAGACACAAAATATAATTCCACAACACAAAATATAATTCCACACAACAGAATTCCTCCAACATTTTTTTATCTCAACAGTAAACTCTGTTACAGTATGGCTGGAGCTGTAACTCCATGGTTACAGGGAGAGGGGAGGTGGAACTTTTTATGTTCAGTAACACACGGAGCTTTTACAGAGTTTTTACGTGTTGGCCTCGTGTATGTGTGTGGGGGGGGAGGGGGAAGGGGACGCCCACCCGCAGCAAACCTGATTTTGCAACCTGATGACTCTCTGGAGTGATTGGAGCCGCAGTCAGAGTCTTTGCAGAGAGTGGCGTTCATGAGGCAACGAAGAAGGAAGTTTGCAGCAGGAGGAGAGTGCCCAAGGGCTTGTGCTATAATCTGTCAGGCAGTTGCCAATGCAGCAGTTCACTTCCACTTTTTCCGCTTTTTTTCCCACCAAAATAAAACGGTTTCCCTTTTCCCCAAATTGTACCAAAAGGCTTCAGGGTCCAGACGGAGGACTCTCAGGGACCGGATCTGTACCGGAGTCCACCAGTTGGTGACCCCTGATATAGACAAAGCCTCATGTGGGACTTCATTTTCTCTACTATGCCATTTAGTGCCAAAAAGTATACAACATGCAGATTTTTACAAGGGCATTATTGGTTTAGTGTGTATTTTTTCCATTTCAGTAAATGCACTATCTTAAGAAATATCAATGATCATAAGGGAAAAAAGAAATTATAAAGCTCGGGTGACTACAGGGAATATGCTTGTGTTACTTGGTGTGCTTGTACTACTTATCCATTTCTATTAAGAGATAATAACTTTTCAACAGTCTTTGGACTAAGGCGATTTTTTTTTTTTTTTTTTTTTTAGATTATTTCACCAGCTTTGGAGAATACTCTCTCAAAGAGCACAGAGGATGCAGGTGTGCAAAGGAAGGCTACTGCAAGTTTGTACAGTGTAGGATAGACACGTTTCTGTCTTTCCCAGTACATTCACCTCTGTCCTTATTCTCATGCAGGGCACAATAGTGCCTCAGCATTGCTATGCCGAGAATGGCTCGCTTGCCGAGAATTGCATCCCATCCGCCAAAACTATAAAATACAATGGATATAAAAAGTCTACATACCCCCTGTTCAAATGCCAGGTTTTTGTGATGTAAAAAATGAGACCAAGATAGATCATTTCAAAACCTTTCCCACTATTAATGTGACCTATAACCTGTACAGCCCAACTGAAAAACAAACTGAAATCTTTTTAATTTAGTTTTTTAAAATTTTGTATACTTTATTAATCCCAGAGGGAAATTCAGGGCATCCGCATGGATGGATGAGGCAGCCACGGTGCAGTGCCAGTCCCTTCACCATTCACACACATATTCACACCTAGGGCCACTTAAGAGTGTCCAATTAACCGAACTTGCATGTTTTTGGCCTGTGGGAGGAAACCGGAGTACCCAGGGTAAACCCACACAGACACGGGAAGAACATGCAAACTCCACACAGAAGGGTCAGTGATGGTCAGGGGGTGGGATCGAACCCACAACCTTCTTACTGTGCTGCCACAGTGCTAGCCACCTTTAAGGGGAAAAATAACAAATACAAAACTTACAATAACCTGGCTGCATAAATATGCACACCCTGTTGTAACTGGGGATGCGGCTGTGTTCAGAATTAACCAATCACATTCAAATTCATGTTAAATGGGAGTCAACACACATCTGCCACCATTTAAAATGCCTCTGATTAACTCCAAATAAAATTCAGCTGTTCTAGTAGGCTTTTCCTGACATTTTTGTAGTCATATCTTACAGCACAAGCCATGGTCCACAGAGACCTTCCAAAGCATCAGAGGGATCTCATTGTTCAAAGGTATCAGTCAGGAGAAGGGTACAAAAGAATTTTCAAGGCATTAAATATACCATGGAACACAGTGAAGACAGTCATCATCAAATGGAGAAAATATGGCACAACAGTGACATTACCAAGAACTGGACATTCCTCCAAAATTGATGAAAAGACGAGAAGTAAATTGTCGGGGAGGCTGCCAAGAGGCTGACAGCAACACTGAAGCTGCTGCAGGAATTTCTGGCATGTAATGACTGTTTAGTACATGTGACAACAATCTCCCATCTAGGGTGGCAAGACGGAAGCCTTATCTTATGAAGAAAGACATCAAAGCCTGGCTACATTTTGCAAAAACACATTTGAAATCTCCCAAAAGCATGTGGGAAAATGTGTTATGGTCTGATGAAACCAAGGTTGAACTTTTTGGCCATAATTCCAAAAGATATATTTGGCACAAACACAACACTACTCATCACCAAAAGAACGCCATACCGACAGTGAAGCATGGTGGTGGTACCGTCATGCTTTGGGGCTGTCTTTCTTCAGCTGGAACTGGGGCCTTAGTCAAAGTGGAGGGAATTGTGAACAGTTCCAAATACCAGTCAGTGTTGCCACAAAACCTTCAGGCTTCTGCTGGAAAGCTGAAGAGGAAACAATAACCCAAAGCACACATCCAAATCAACAAAAGAATGGCTTCATCAGAAGAAGATTCAGGTTTTGGGCCAGCCAGAGTCCAGACCTGAATCTGATCAAACATCTGTGGGGTGGGACTTCCGGTTATGGCGGCCGCCTAGAAGGACACGTATCACTCTGCTCTGCTCCTGGAAATAAAGATTCTGCAAATAACTCTCTCATTTGGAACAGAACTTTTCCCAGCGTTTGGGTGAGGATATGCCGGGGAAGACTAAGGCTGGGAAATCAAGCGGGGGAAAAATTGAATCGCCGAAGCAGTCCAAATTAACGGACTTTAAAGTTTGTGGCGCAGTAGAAAAAGCTGCGGATATGGCGGATGAAACTAGCGGTGGTGCGGTAACTGCTGATGATGACGGCACAGGTGCAGTGCTGGCTGCCATTAGCTCAATGACAGCAGACTTTTCCGCTAAACTTGATGGGATTATGGCAGCGTTGGATGCAATGAGAAAGGAGTTGGGTGACTGCGTGGAGCGAGTGACGCAGGCGGAGCTTCGTGTTTCAAGTGCGGAGGATGAAATCAGCGGACTTCAAATAAAGGTGCGCACTTTGGAAAAAAAAAAATAAAGATCTGGAAAATAACGTTCTGGACTTGGAGTCCCGGTCCAGACGGAACAACCTGAGGCTGGTGGGTTTACCGGAGGGAGCCGAAGGTCGTGATTCATGCTCTTTTTTGGAGGGGTGGATCCCGGAGGCGCTGAACAACGCGGAGCTAAAATCATCAGTCGTCTTGGAAAGCTCCCACCGAATTGGCCCACCGAGAGGTAACAAGGCAGCACCGAGGACGTTAATTATGAAGTTTCTCAGCTACAGAGACAGGATGACGATCTCCAACGCGGTGCGGGCCAAAGGAGAAATTAAATACCAAGATCAGCAGGTGCGGTTCTACCCAGATTTGGCCTCAGGAATCCAACAATTAAGGAAGCAGTTTGACCCCATCCGTAAAGAACTGCGCAACCTTGAGATTCGTCATGGAGTGATTCACCCTGCAAGACTTCTGGTCACATATGAGGGCAGAACACACATCTTCAAGACCCCCGAGGAGGCGCAGGAGCTCATCAAGAAGATCCAGGAAGAGACTGGTGGGAGCTAAGCATGAACAGAATATAGGGTAGAATATTTGAGCATTTAACTGATTAGAAGCATATAACAAGATTACAAAATATAGATTGTATTACATATTTAAAAAAAAAAAAAAAAACATCTGTGGGGTGATTTTTTTTTGATCATGTTTGCTCTCTACATGTCTGTTCTTTTCTTCTTCTCTATCCCCTCACCCCCCAGCCAGTCGCAGCAGATGACTGCCCCTCCCTGAGCCTGGTTCTGCTGGAGGTTTCTTCCTGTTAAAAGGGAGTTTTTCCTCTCCACCGTCGCCAAGTGCTTGCTCACAGGGGATCGCCTGATTGCTGGGGTCTTTCTGCAACTGTGGGGGTCCCCCCTTCAGTTGATAGTGCTATGAGATGACTGTTGTTGTGAAATGGCGCTATATAAATAAAGTTGAATTGAATTGAATTGAATTGAATTGATTTGAAGAGGGCTGTGCAGAGATGTCCTCACAATCTAACAGATCTGGAGCATTTTTGCAAAGAAGAGTGGGAAATATTGCCACATCAAGATGTGCCACGCTGATAGACTCCTACCCAAAAAGACTGAGTGCTGTAATAAAAGCCAAAGGTGCTGCAACAAAGTATTAGTTTAAGGGTGTGCATATTTATGTAAACAGGTTAGTGTAAGCTTTTATTTTTTATTTTTCCCCTTAAAATATTTCAGTTTTGTTTTTCAATTGGATTGTACAGGTTATAATGAATAATGAATTTCCTTCCAACATCTTTTATTAAAACAAATGGAAGAGAAATCTATCACGTGGACAAATTTATCTCAAACTGTGCTTTTAAAAACTGCCATCCTTTCATGGACATTCTTTCAGAAGACCAGAGCTGTCTACAGACAGACCAATATCATTTAACTTGTTTTCACACGTTATTTTATTAAGCTCATGTTTTAGCTGTTTTTGGCTCTGTATTAATTTTTAAACAAAAAATTTAGAATGAATCCTCTGTTCAATTTCAAACAAAATATGTAATTTAAAATTTTATAATACAGGAGAGCACTAAATGTGTTTGTTGACTTCAAATAAATGCAGTCGAGAAAAAAATAGGACACCCTTTATAAGCTTGTGTTTTTTTAACATATTTGGACATCTGGATATTTAATATCAATGTTAAAAATACTAGGAGATTCACATAATATAACTAAACAATTAAAAATGAGTTAAAAACTTTTTTCAAATTTTCTGTAAAACGTCATTCTAAACAAATAGTGAGGAATAAATTAGGCCACACCCACACTCATTCCCACTTAAAATGGCTAAAGTAAATGTAAAAAAAAAAATGCAAATAAAAACAAAAACAAGGTTAGACATAGATATGTGAACATTTCTTAATAAAGAACTGAATATTTAATGGGGTGTTCTAATAAATCACATGACTGTAGGTCTAAAATTCTAAAATCCACAACTAAAAATCCTAAAAATGTTTTCTAGGAGAACACAAACTAAATTGTATTACATTTTTTAAAAAGATTAATATCTAAAAAACAAAATTTCACAAAAAGTCCACCTCTATACAATATTTTCAGTGTAGAAAAAAACTGTTTCAAACTAAGACAAAAAAATCAACACAAAATATAATTCCGTACCACAGAATTCCTCCAACATTTCTTTTTTATCTCAACAGTAAAATGTGTTACAGCATGGGTGGAGCTGTAACTCCATGATTACAGGCAAAGGGGAGGTGGACCTTTTTATGTTCAGTAACACACGGGGCTTTTACTGAGTTTTTATGTGATATTGAAGGCTGCAAAAAGGGCCTCCATAACCAGCGCCCTCACCTCTGCATCCCAGCACAGACTACTCTGGGCAGAATAGAAGGAGAACCCCAGTAAATACATTCAATTTCACAACAGCGCTTCATTTCGTGGATAAAGACCCTAAACGAAGCATGTCTGTCCGGGGTGGATGTCCTGGCTGTCGGCCTTGTGTCGGGGGTGAGGGGTGGGCAGTGTACCTTGATTTTGCGACCTGCTGCATATATTCTGGAGCGGTTGGAGCCGCAGAGTGAGAGTGAGAGTGCCGTTCATGGGACAGTAAAGGGGGAAATCTGCAGCACGACAGTGCCCAAGGGCTCATGTCATAATCTGCCAGGGCGGTCGCCAATACAGCAGTTCAGTTCTGCTTTTTTTCTGCTTTTTTCCACATCAAAACAAAACAGTCTCCCTTTTTCCCCACATTGTATCAAAAGGTTTCGGGGATGGACAGAGGACTCTCGGGGTCCGGATCCGGGCCGGAGTCCACCAGTTGGTGACCACTGCTCTACATTAACAACATATGCTGTATATCAAAAATATTGAAAATGGTTTTATTTGCTGACGGTACTAACATTTTCTGTACTGGAAACCAATTGGATGCACTACTTGCACCTTGTAACACTGAAATGGGAAAACTAAAAATATGGTTTGGCAGAAACAAATTGTCAGTAATCCTGAGTAAAACAAAAGTAATGATATTTGGGAACAAAAGCAATGGCCCGGCCGACCCCCTGGGCTCAGAGTGAGAGGACCATGCCAGGGTATGCTGGTAGAGCCGGGAATTAACCTGTGTTAATTGATTAAGGATCACCTGCTGTTGATAAGTGAGCTGATCTAATCGAGCCTCCATGTTGTTAAGGCGTTGTGTAAGAGCACTGTCTACTGGGTTTTCAACACGGAGACCTATTGACATGTTTGCATGAAAACCCAAATGCAGACACAGACTCGATTATAAATCACAATAATCTTTATTAATAAAGTGGATGAATGAGTGAGTGAGTGAGTGGATGGATGTGAGTGCAGAGTGGGAGAGAACTGGCAACCCTGCAGGAAGAGAGGAGAGAGGAAATTAATAACAGTTCAGCAACCGTGGGTTCAATGGATTGAGTGATAAGTTCTCTTACGGAGTTCAGGAGTTGTAAAAGCGCTGAAGAGTAGCTTTGTCCACTCCAGGTTACCAGCGTCCCACTCGGGAGGTGCAATGACCGTGAAGGGGAAGATGAAGCAGGTGCAGCCACAGCTAAGGGATGAAAGGAAGGAGTGAGTTTGGTGAGAGGAGGCTCTCACTGTGCAGGGAGTGGGACTGGTCTCCAGTTCACGGGAGAAAGTCCGGTCCGCCAGCTGGAGCAGAGGTGAGTCCGCCACCTGGAGGAAAATCCAACTGTGCACAGGGGAGAGAGGAGAGGGAAAGCAGGAGTAGGAGGAGAAGTGTCCCGCGAGATAAGCTTACTGTAGAGTTGGGAAGGTGAAGCTCCCAGGCGAACAGATACAGGAATGATGCGAGGAAGGGAGGCATAACTCCCAGTAGAAGAGAAGAGTGAGTCAGGACGAGGACGGCTTCACCCAAGGAGCGTTGACATCTCCGTGCAGGAGTGCAGGAATCCACTCCTAATAAAGGGTGCCTAATTGGAGAGAGCAGGTGTGAGAGCAGGCGCAGCTGAGGATGATAATTAGCAAGCAGCGCAGATCACTACAGTATCCCCCCCCAAGGGACGCCTCCTGGCGGCCAACTCAGCCTGCCGGGGTGAGTCCGATGGAAGTCCCTAATGAGCTGTCGATCGATGATGAAGGATGACTGCACCCAGGATCTTTCCTCCAGACCATACCCGGCCCAGTCCACCAGGTACTGGAGACCACGACCCTGGCATCACATGTCCAAGATGCGCTTGGGCCTTGTGGGCCAGACCACCATTGATCATGACTGGAGGAGGCGGCGGCTTGGGTGAAGGACAGAGAGGACTCGAAGAAACTGGCTTTACCTGGGAGACATGAAAGGTAGGACAAATACGCATAGTAGGGGGGAGAGACTGGCGGACGATGACTGGGTTGACAATGTTAGCAATGGGAAAAGGACCAATAAAATGGGGAGAAAGCTTCTTGGACTCAGCTTTCAAGTTAATGTTCTTGGTAGATAGTCATACCTTTTGTCCAACCCGGTAAGGCAGAGCCGGGGTCCTCCGAAGGTTGGCGATTTCAGAATTGCAACCAGCGGTGCATTGAAGAGCGGCCTTGGCAGACCTCCAGATCCGACAACATCGTTTGATGTGGGCTTGCACAGATGGCACTGCGATCTCCTCCTCCTCTTCCGGGAACAACGGAGGGTTGTAGCCCAATGACGCCTCAAAAGGGGAGAGGCCCGTGGCCATAGAAATGGTGGGGTTGTAAGCATACTCAATCCAAGGTAAGAGTGAACTCCACGAAGCAGGGTTAGAGGCCGTAACACACCTCAGGGCTGCCTCCAGCTCTTGATTGGTGCGCTCACACTAGCCATTGCTCTGCGGATGATATCCTGAAGACAAGCTGACCGTTGCTCCAATGGCCTTGCAGAAAGCCCACCATGCTTGGGACACAAACTGAGGAACCCGGTCTGACAAGATGCCCAAGGGAATCCCGTGTAGATGTACCACATGCTGGACCAACAAGTCGGTTGTCTCTTTGGTCGAAGGGAGCTTGTGAAGGGGGATGAAGTGAGCGGGAGGGGGGGTTTTAAGCGATGGCCCGGCCGACCCCCTGGGCTCAGAGTGAGAGGACCATGCCAAGGTATGCTGGTCGAGCCGGGAATTAACCTGTGTTAACTGATTAAGGATCACCTGCTGTTGATAAGTGAGCTGATCTAATCGAGCCTCCATGTTGTTAAGGCGTTGTGTAAGAGCACTGTCTTCTGGGTTTTCAACACAGAGACCTATTGACATGTTTGCACGAAAACCCAAATGCAGACACAGACTCGATTATAATTCATAATAATCTTTATTAATAAAGTGGATGAGTGAGTGAGTGAGTGAGTGAGTGAGTGAGTGAGTGAGTGAGTGAGTGAGTGAGTGAGTGGATGGATGTGAATGCAGAGCAGGAGAGAACTGCCAACCCTGCAGGAAGAGAGGAGAGAGGAAATTAATAACAGTTCAGCAACCGTGGGTTCAATGGATTGAGTGATAAGTTCTCTTACGGAGTTCAGGAGTTGTAGAAGCGCTGAAGAGTAGCTTTGTCCACTCCAGGTTACCAGCGTCCCACTCGGGAGGTGCAGTGCCCGTGAAGGTGAAGATGGAGCAGGTGAAGCCACAGCTGAGGGATGAAAGGAAGGAGTGAGTTTAGTGAGAGGAGGTTCTTGCTGTGCAGGGAGTGGGGGCGGCCTCCAGTTCACGGGAGAGAGTCTGGTCCGCCGCCTGGAGGAAAATCCAACTGTACACAGGGGAGAGAGGAGGAGGAAAGCAGGAGTAGAAGGAAAAGTGTCCAGTGACATAAGCTTACTCTAGAGTTGGGGAGGTGAAGCTCCCAGGCGAATAGATGCGGGAACGATGCAAGAAGGGAAGCGTAACTCCCAGCAGTAGAGAAGGGTGAGTCAGAACGAGGATGGATTCACCCAAGGAACGTTGACGTCTCCGTGCAGGAGTGCAGGAATCCAGTCCTAATAAAGGGTGCCTAATTGGAGAGAGCAGGTGTAAGAGCAGGCACAGCTGTGGATGATAATTAGTAAGCAGCGCGGATCACTACAAAGGAAACATAAGTATATAAGGAATGGAGCTCATCTAATATATTGGTGTGTAAGCTGGGCAGAAGGGGTGGGACTCAGTAAGTTTGTTCTTCTTCCCACTCCTTTTTGAATGTGTGATTTTGGTTGTACTCATTTTTTTGTTGAGATTTGTTTGTTTTGTCTTGTTCTGTTTGCTTATTTACGACTATTCTGACATTTCAGTATATGGTATGTAAAACTATAATTTTGGTAGAAATTCACTGTAAGGTTACACGTTCAAAATAAAATGAATTGAATTGAATTGTAATGGCTGGAAAGGCTGTTGGCATGGATTGGCAGCCACATTTCCGTCAGTCTGCCCCAGCACAGCTATGGCTACAGAAGTAGCTTACCACTATCAGTGTCTGTCTGGAGTGAATGAATAATGGACTCACTGTAAGCACTTTGAGGTGTCATGTGACATGTAAAGTGCTATAAAAATCTAATCCATTTTGATTATTATTACCTAGACCCTGAGCATTGGTAGGCTCTAGTTAATCTGGACATTCTCATTACAATGGGAGTGAGAAACTTAGAATTTACCACTGACTTCCACCCCATTTAGGATAGGGCTCCAGGACAGGGTCTGCATCTCTGCTGAGTGCAATTCTAGCTTGTGTGTTTCTCTCTCTCCTCTTTACTTCATTATCTCAGTGGAATACAGGCAAAAATGCCCCCCACCACCATCAACAAATATTAATAAATGAACAGAAAGAAAACAGAAATGTATGACGAAACAAAGGTCCCATTCTCTACTCTAACCCTCATCTGTCATAAAAATCTAATATTTTTTTTGTCAGAGAGGAAAGGTTTCCTCCAAACCAGATTAAGAATGAAGTTTATTTTAGTATGGGGTGTACCTTGTGTTAAAAAATTTTATTCTGATACACTACAATAAAATCATCACACAGTGCCTGAAATAAAGCGAAATTAAATTATGCTTTCTAACTGAATGTCAAAAATATTTTTCATGATATTTCAGTCAATTTGAATTTTTGAGACACTTCCAACATCCATCCATCTTCTACTGCTTAATCTTTTTCGGGTCGTGGGCAGGCTGGAGCCTATTCCAGCATCTCTGGGTGCGAGGCAGGGTACACCCTGGACAGATCGCCAGTCCATTGCAGGGCCAACACAGAGAGACAGACAACCATTCACTCTCACAGTGCATCCAGAAAGTATTCACAGTGCTTCACTTTTTCCACATTTTGTTATGTTACAGCCTTATTCCAAAATAAATTATATTCATTTTTTCCTCAAAATTCTACACACAATACCTCACAATGACAATGTAAAAAAGTTTTGAGATTTTTGCAAATTTATTAAAAATAAAAAACTAAGAAATCACATGTACGTAAGTATTCACAGCCTTTGCCATGAAGCTCAAAATTGAGCTCAGGTTCATCCTGTTTCACTGATCATCCTTGAGAAGTTTCTGCAGCTTAGTTGGAGTCCACCTGTGGTAAATTCAGTTGATTGGACATGATTTGGAAAGGCACACACCTGTCTATATAAGGTCCCACAGTTGACAGTGCATGTCAGAGCACAAACCAAGCATGAAGTTAAAAGAATTGTCTGCAGACCTCCAAGACAGGATTGTCTCGAGGCACAAATCTGGGAAAGAGTACAGAAAAATTTCTGCTGCTTTGAAAGTCCCAATGAGCACAGTGTCCTTCATCATCCGTAAATGGAAGAAGATGGGAACCACCAGGACTCTACCTAGAGCTGGCTGGCCATCTAAACTGAGCGATTGGGAGAGAAGGGCCTTAGTCAGGGAGGTGACCAGAACCGGATGCTTTGTCAGAGCTCCAGCATTGCTCTGTGGAGAGAGGAGAACCTTCCAGAGGAGACAACCATCTCTGCAGCAATCCACCAATCAGGCCTGTAAGGTAGAGTGGCCAGACGGAAGCCACTCCTTAGTAAAAGGCACATAGCAGCCCGCCTGGAGTTTGCCAAAAGGCACCTGAAGGACTCTCACACCATGAGAAACAAAATTCTCTGGTCTAATGAAACAAAGATTGAACTCTCTGGTGTGAATGCCAGGTGTCATGTTTGGAGGAAACCAGGCACTGCTCATCACCAGGCCAATACCATCCCTACAGTGAAGCATGGTAGTGGCAGCATCATACTGTGGAGATGTTTTTCAGCGGCAGGAACTGGAAGACTAGTCAGGATAAAGGGAAAGATGAATGCAGCAATGTACAGAGACATTCTGGATGAAAACCTGCTCCAGAGCTCTCTTGACCTCAGACTGGGGAAACAGTTCATCTTTCAGCAGGACAACAACCCTAAGCACACAGCTAAGATATCAAAGGAGTTTCTTCAGGACAACTCTGTGAAGGTCCTTGAGTGGCCCAGCCAGAGCCCAGACTTGAATCCAATTGAACACCTCTGGAGAGATCTGAAAATGGCTGTGCACCAATGCTTCCCATCCAACCTGATGGAGCTTGAGAGGTGCTGCAAAGAGGAATGGGTGAAAACTGCCCAAAGATAGGTGTGCCAAGCTTGTGGCATCATATTCAATAAGAGTTGAGGCTGTAATTGCTGCCAAAAGTGCACCAACAAAGTATTGAGCAAAGGCTGTGAATACTTATGTACATGTGATTTCTTAGGTTTTTTTTATTTTTAATAAATTTGCAAAAATCTCAAAAAAAAACTTTTTTCACATTGCCATTATGAGGTGTGTGTAGAATTTTGAGGAAAAAATTATTTTATTCCCTTTTGGAATAAGGCTGTAACTTAACAAAATGTGGAAAAAGTGAAGCGCTGTGAATACTTTCCGGATGCACTGTACCTAAAGACAACTTAGAATCCCCACTGATGCCAATTAACCTAACCTGCATGTCTTTGGCCTGTGGGAGGAAACTGGAGTACCCAGAGAAAAACCACACAGAATGGTCACCGATGGTCAGGGGGTGAGATCAAACCCACAATGGTCAAGAGTAGGATCGTACCTGTGACATTCTTGCTGTGTTGCCACAGTGCCAACCACTGCACCACCAAGCTGCACTTCCAACATGAAGAACAAAATGCATAACTTTAAGTCACTAATAAAAAAAAAACTAAACAATTCATTTCTTAAAACTGACATTGTGACTTTCTAGTCGAATTTGATGTGAAAATAAACCACCGACACATAAAGCAAAGTTGTTCTTATGAGAATCTTTAAGACTTGCTGTTAAAACATCATATCTGAAAAAAATATTTCACTCCTAAATAATGGCATAGTAGCTACAAAAATCTGTATAACCATTCCCTCTTTTCTTCTTTGGTAACATCAACGCTGCCCCTGTTTTCAGAGTAAAGTCACACAAGTCAATAGCATTTTCCTTCTTCATCTTTTGACTATGAACAATGACATCCAGGCTTCCTACAGCTGTATTCACACTGAATCCAAAGATACCAGGAAGCTGCGATTCATCCTGGAATTAATTTTACCTTCACTTTTAGAGACCAGAACAATTTTTCATCCTGGATGGTGGCTTGATGATAAAGGTATCTGAGATGTCAGTAGAATAAGATTCAAAAATATTCTTCTTCCGATATCAGCTTTTTCTGTGCTATTCTGAGGGCGAAAAAAGAAGGGGGGGAAAACAAGGGCATGGAGACAAAAGCAGCCGGAGCTTGTCTCCCGTTTCTCCTTTTCAGTGAAAACAAGATGACATCAATTATTCCGACTTTTGGTTCCTGCAGGTTTAATATGGAGGGTAAAAGAAATTCTAGTTTGCACTGATGTTTGCTTTTACCATCATACTTTTTCTCTCCTTTTTTTTAAGTTCAGAGGATGTTTGCCTCTCCTCTTTTTGTGCCTGCATAACCTACATCTCTGCTTAGCATTTGTCTTCAGCTCCACAGAATGTGAGATGTGCAGTGGGACAGCAAAGCAAAACCTTAAGGCCTATAAAATAAATCAATTTAATTAGCAGGAGAAGAATCTCTTACGTCTTATTCATCAACATCTGCTTCGTTTTATGTTCCGTTTTCATTTGCATCTTTTTATTTGGGAAAGCAGACGTGGGGAATCCAACTTTAAAACGGGAGAATAACAACACCAGTGTGTGTCAGCTAATGTACGGAAAGAGAGTCACAACGGTCAACGACCACAGGACGCGTCACTTTCATCTACTAAAGGAGGAAAAAATGCTTGCAACACAGGAGCGCTTAGAAAATACAGAGAACATGTTATAAAACTTGCAAATTAGCATGAAAAATGCTGGTTCTTAGGATAAATATTTATGGATTACAAATGAAACAGATAATTGACAATTAATGAAAAATGCCAATTATTCCCTGGTTTCTCTTTCTTATCAGTGAGCAGAGGTCGACAGTTCTTCTTGACACGTTTTCAGGTCACAAACTTAAATTTCAAGTTCACTGGGGGCTCTCACTGCATTTTCTTCACATTTGTGCCCATTTCTTAGGTGGCATTAGTGCCATGACCACCAAACTTATGGCAACTGTTGATCTGGAACAGCGCTGGACCTGACCTATATTTTGGGCAAAACGGTCAGTGACCAAGGTTGCATGGCTTCTTGGCGTTATTTCAGATTTCTGACTATGATATTACTGTTATTAGCAGCATTACCAAACTTGGCCCAGGAGATGAACCTGAGGTCCCGTTGGCCTGACCTACGTCTTGGATCAAGAAGTCAAAGTTCATAAGGTCAGCAAACATGGACATACAGTATGTTGCATGATGCATATGCTTCCATTATGTATGTGCGCTCGCACCTTTGGAAAGATCACAATGAGATGGGAGAGCTCCTCAGTGCTGTGGTGTGGGCTTGTATCTCTGTTGAGTGCCACTCTGGTTATTTGATGCGTTCTGAAGTAACGCCTTTATTCTGCCGCCTGACCACTTCTACCACCTTGGCTTTGCTGCCACCGAAGCTCGTAGGGCACGCTCGCTGCCTGTGTGTGTGTGCGCCCATCACCGGTGCAACTGCATGCATTAATGTTCTGGTAGCTGCTGCTCAAAGTCGCTGCATTCACCCAGCTGCTACCACAGCAGGACAGCCTGGTGCCACGGGCGTAAACGAAGGCAATCCAGGGGGACATTTTTTTTTTTTTTTTAAATTTGCAGCTTTTCGCATAAATTTGTAACTTTTTTCTCAATAATTTAAAAGATTTATTTGTAAATGTAAAACATTTTTCTTGTAAATTTACTTTTTGCATCTTAAATAGGTAACTTTTTCTTATAAATTTGTTTCTTTTTTGTAAATTTGCAACTTTCTTGTAAATTTGTTACTTTTTTCTCATAAATCTGCTGGGTTTACATCTTAAATGTACAAAAAATTTTCTTGTAAATTTGTAACCTTGTAATAAATTTAATTTTTTTTCTTGTAAAATTGCATATTTTTTCTCATAAAGGTGCAACTTTTTTCCTCGTGAACGACTTTGTTGGAAAATTGATACCATTTCTTGTAAGTTTACAGTTTTCTTTCTCACAAATTTATGATTTTTTTTTTTCTTGTAAATCTGCAGTTTTTTTTTCCCTGTAAGTGTATATTCTTTCTCATGAATTTGTGACTGACTGCAATAATAATTATAGTGTCCCCTCAATATTTATTCTGGAGAAAATGTTCTGTTTATTGTCCCTTCCAACATGGAAATGAAATAACTGCCCATGCAGCACGTTGGCACTGCTCCAGACCTTCAGCCTACTGGGAAAAACAAATGTGGACCCCTGGCAAAAAAATTTGAGGACCCCTGGTCTATTCTCTTCAGTTCGTAGCTTTTCTCTTGGTTGCACTTCTTCCAGTAGTGCATGTGCCTGTTAAAGTTTTGTGCAATCATTCTTCAGCCATCATGTTGCCAAGGTCAAATAAATCTGTCTTGAGGCCCTCAGTAATCAACAGTGGCGTCTGAAGTGGCGGGGCAAGCTACTTTACAGCTGATTAACATCTGCATTTTCACGTCCTTTGATTGGATGGTCATGGTCAGGGGTATGGCACCAAATTTTGGGCCCCTGGTACAGCACTGTGTGTGGGGCCCCTCAAACACAAACCAAATTTTGAATCTTACATTTCACAGTTTAAGATGGGGCCATTTCCATTAAAAGCCTTGGTTAGTAAGCTCCACTGTTACGGACAATTTGATGCTAGTATATGATTTGTTTATCTGTCTTTGAGAACATGTTTACCGTCACCAGTGTTTCCAAACCTCTTTGTCTATAATGCACCTTTGAGAATGGACCTGTAGTATTTTTCATTTACACATTTATTTGCTGTTGGCTCTGCAATGGACTGGCAATCTGTCCAGGGTGCACCCTGCCTCTCGCCCAGAGACCCTGGGATAGCCCCCCCGCCCCCCGTGACCCAAAAAGGATTAAGCGGTAGAAGATGGACAGATTCCATTGGTCTTATTCTTTTGCATACTTCCAATTTTTGGCTAGGAGAGCATCTTTAACAAACAGTTTCCAATTGAGATCAATATACAGTGATGTGCACAGACATTTTGAGGGGCAGATGGTCAGCCAAAAAAAAAGCACACTGAAATAATAAAAAAAGGAAATTTACATACAGTAGTGCAAATTTTACTGTACTTGTTTGGTATATCTATTTTAATACCTATGCACTCATGGACATATTTAATACCCCATAAATTTTTTACAAAATTGTGACCCGTGCTGGCAAAATGAGTCACTTTGAGGACATTTTCAAAATTTGTATTGAAAGACCTTCAAAATGATATTTAATTTGTAGGAAGTGCGCAATAAGGGGCCCGGAAGAAGACCATTTGTTTATATTTTGGCTAGGTTGAAAACTCGCATTCGATCCGTCAGGAGTTAAGTCTTCTGCAAAAACATATGCATTTTTTAGAAAGTACAGTTTCTAAGCTCTCCAATGACACCAGGCACTCACGGGGGTTTTCCCAGGACTTGCCGCTAGCAAACAAAGAGATTTATGACTTCTCGTGCCGGTAGCTCGTAATGACACGGTGTGCATGCCGACTCATTTTGTCAGCACGGATCACAATTATCAACTCACACAGAGACCATGATCTTCATCATTAATCATGTAAAAGTCAATGACAAAAACTGGGCAGCTTCCATTGAAAAATAAATCTGTTCAAAATACAAAAAATCTTTGCAAATATGAAAAAGCTTGTTTTTTAATAAATAAAATATTAAACCTCTATTCAAATAAATAAATTTTTGCAAAAATAACTTAAAAAGTCTATTCCCCTTGTCAGCAAAGTGAACCAAAATCTCCCCCTGACCTGCCCCCGACCGTCCCCATAAAGACTGTCAGGATGGTTTATACAGGGAAACTTAGTTTATCAGTGAGAGCACATGGACCACAAAAATGATGAAAAGTCAACAAAAAAGTTGCAAGTTTTATAGAAAAACTTTATAGGAAAGTTCATATGTTTATCATAAAACATGTACAATTTATAGGAAAAGACTAATAAAAATATCAGGAAAGTAATAAATTTATCAAGAAAAAGTTGCAAATGTATTTTTAAAAAAGTTAACTTTCCAAGAGAACTGTTTACAACAAAATCCTCATTAATTGGTGAGAAAATTGGACATTTATGAGAGAAAAAGATCAATTATATAATATATACATTATATAATTTTTTTTTATAAGAATGTTTCAGAAAAAAATTTTTCTTGTAAATTTGTTAGTTTACTGTTATAAATTTTGGATTTTTTTTCTTTTCCCTTGTTAAAAAATAAATCACCTACTGCTAGTGATGCTACAGTCAACACTGATTCGAGCAATATAAAGCGGAAGTGTCAGGAGCAGTGCATAGAGCATTGTTTCAGCACCCCCACAGTCACGTGACCATAGCAAGCGAGGCCTCGTTTTGTCGGTCACATCACGTGACTTGAGGGCTCGCAGGAAGTTTGAGAGGGTTCTATTGGAATTAGTTTTTTTTGTTTGTTTGTTTGCTTTGTATTGTTTGTTCCTGCCATCCAATTTTGAATAGATCTCAGATGGCCAAATGCTCAAAAAAAAAAAAAAGTATTGAGATTTTTTTCAGGTTTTCCACTCAGATGCAGTTCTGACAGTTAGTCAGCAGATGGCACTCTTTATTAAATGTTTCATAACACTGTGTCATCATGAAGCAATTTTCTCAAAGTTGTTCATTGTTTCATAAGGCCTCAGTTTCACCATCACTACCTAGTGCATGTTTTTTCACAAAGCAATAAATAAATATAAAAGGAGAGGTTTAATGATGCACTAACCTGGCTGAGGAAGCAGACATGCTGCAGGAATAGACTGCAAGCTGCTGTGACTGGTGCTGCTGCTGAATCAACCGGGTGCAGGTGTGTGGACTAAACTATTTTGCACCTTTTTAAAGGGGTGATGGGGCCTCAGAGAACATCCATCATTACTGTTAATGCAAAATTCAGTCTCTCAAACACTTCATTCAATGAGGGTGAATTTTACTATGATGTTAATTAACCTCTTGCACTCCGGGATACCGCGGGCGGTCACGTCTCTGCGTCCTAGGGACGAAGTACTGAAAAAAAAGTACTGAAAAAAAAAAAGCTGCATTTCCGTTCTTCCACTACAGACACAGCCACGAACAGAAAGCCAAAGGAGTGCTTTGATTGGTTTAGATTTGATTGACCTCTCATTCGACTAATAAGAGCCTTGAATTGGGTTTCTGAAACCTTGAAGAACCAATGACTGAAAACTTAGCAAGAAGGACCCGCCTACCAACGGCTGCGAATGCAGCGAGCCAATTGAAGCAGAGAAGTTCGACAATTGAAAGCGTACGTCCCGTGCGTAAAATCTGTTTTGTGTAAGCCGTTGGGTGACACACACACACGTTCGCAGTCTTTTTTTCTTACTACTGTTCTTATTTGTTTTGAAAAATCGTTCGCCAAAACCGCAATCATGGAAGCGCAAAACCGCAATAATGGAATCATGGTTTGACCGGGTCGCATGACCAGAACCACCAGTCGTAAGAAGCGGACCAGCGTCATGTTCGTCTGACAATGAGGAAGAGAAGTTCGCCATCGACACAGCTGTTGTGGACAGGTAAGTGTTATAAGCTAAATTATTCTTTATCCCTGAAAATTGTAATCAAAATGACTTTTGACCGATCGGTAAATTACAACTGTGCGTCATTGCCACATGACGGACCGTTGACGGACCGGTCCGTGCGCCGCGTCCGGACCATGAATGCCCCCCCCCGCTACTCTTCTGTAGCGGATTGCAGATATATTGCAGATATTTTAGTACAACTGTGCGTAGTAGACCGCGGCACACCGTCACCGTGGTCCGTCATGTAGCGATGGGCGATGTCCGTCCTCTGTAGCGGGGGGGGAGTTGTTATCTTCTACATTACAGATATTTTAGTATAATTTTTAGTGCACTGTAGGTTATTCTTTCTTGTAAAAAAAAAAGCCACACATTTTTACGTGGCATGCTTCTTTGTGTGTGGGAGCTTGTTTGTTCATTCATTCATGAATGAATGAATAAACAACCCCCCCCCACACACACACACAGCCCTGAGTGTCACCTTTCATTTAGAGCCCAAGATGAAGCTTCTATACTGAATCATTCAAAAGTTACAGACGTTTTTCCAAACTGTGCCATTTGGCACAGTTCAAAAACGCCTGGGAACAACCTGAGAAGAAAGCTGTGTAATATATTCAATTTTTGTGGCATTGTTACAAAATTTTGACCTCAGCTGGATGACACTTGGTTCTACATTTCTGTTGCATTTTCCAGCCCGGATCTGACAGCTGTGTGTTATTTGCAAGCATTCGTATCCAAAAAAAAACACCCAGGTGAAATTTATTTTCTTCAAGTTCAGTATGTTTAGATGACTGTTACTCAGTGGCAGGAGCACTTAGAGAGATTATGACTGTTTTGCCAAAAAATTCAAAGTGTTTTCTTTTAAATGAGACCAACTCCATGAAGATGCTGCAAAGGGTTGAAGAACAGCTTTTGATTTACTTTGGGTACGTTATTTTTAGGCGTTTTTAGGGAAATTGACCAGAGTGCAAGGGGTTAATTAGAAAATAAAAGAATGCACACAGAAAAATGTTTTCATTCCAGGCTTTTTGAGGGCCCCTCCCTGCAGTGGGCCCTGAGTAAAGAGTACCCTTTTCCTCCCCCAGACCAACGCCCCTGGTCGTGGTACATGTCCACTGGTCCGGATGTGGTTGAATGCGGGGATGAGACGTAGCCAGGCGGAGTGACAGAAGATCACTGACAAATCTGATTCAAACGTCATAGTCACACATGAACTCATATAAAGTGTGGAGTGGCTCAGGAATGCAAATTTTCATTAGACATGACAGCTTAGAGGTAGAAAGCTGTACATCTTAAGAGTTTGCATTCAAAGGCCAGCGTATTTTGTCGTAATGCCATCTTATCGACTCCCATCCCATACCTGGAGCAAAATCAATAAGGAAATGTCAATAATGTCATTGTTTGCTGGTTTATTATGGACTTTTAACTGAATGAAACAAGTATGCTTTTACAGAGTTTTACATTGTATGAACTGACAATTACTGAAAACACAAGCAACGTTTTGAAGAAGCTTTTATGGTGTATTTTGCAAAGAAAGTCAACAGAAGAATGCTGATTGTAAACAAGAACAGTCTAAAAATTATTCTAATTACTGATGTACAAAAAACAAATATTTCCTTGAGTGTTTAGTTTATTCCAGAGAATAGATCCTCATCATGTAAACATTATTTTTAGCTGTATTTCAGTCCAAGCTGTCACTGTTGTGCTTGTCAAACTCACTGTCATGTAATGCCAAAATTTTATTTATTTTATCTGTTGAATACACTTGATAGAATTAACATAGTCAACATATTTTCTGTAGAAAAATCTGGCTGTGTTACTCTGCAGTTTCAGCATATACAGTGGGGCAAAAAAGTATTTAGTCAGCCACCAATTGTGCAAGTTCTCCCACTTAAAAGATGAGAGAGGTCTCCAATTTTCATCATAGGTATACCTCAACTATGAAAGACAAAATGAGAAAAAAAAATCCAGAAAATCACATTGAAGAATTTTTAATGAATTAATTGGTAAATTCCTCGGTAAAAATAAGTATTTGGTCACCTACAAATAAGCAAGATTTCTGGCTCTCACAGACATGTAACTTCTTCTTTAAGAGGCTCCTCTGTCCTCCACTCGTTACCTGTATTAATGGCACCTGTTTGAACTCATTATCAGTATAAAAGACACCTGTCCACAACCTCAAACAGTCAGACTCCAAACTCCACTATGGCCAAGACCAAAGAGTTGTCAAAGGACACCAGAAACAAAGTTGTAGACCTGCACCAGGCTGGGAAGACTGAATCTGCAATAGGTAAGTAGCTTGGCGTGAAGAAATCAACTGTGGGAGCAATCATTAGAAAATGGAAGACATACAAGACCACTGATAATCTCCCTCGATCTGGGGCTCCACACAAGATCTCACCCTGTAGGGTCAAAATGATCACGAGAACGGTGAGCAAAAATCCCAGAACAACACGGGGGGACCTAGTGAATGACCTGCAGAGAGCTGGGACCAAAGTAACAAAGGCTACCATCAGTAACACACTACGCCGCCAGGGACTCAAATCCTGCAGTGCCACACGTGTCCCCCTGCTTAAGCCAGTACACGTCCAGGCCCGTCTGAAGTTTGCTAGAGAGCATTTGGATGATCCAGAAGAGGACTGGGAGAATGTCATATGGTCAGATGAAACCAAAATAGAACTTTTTGGTAAAAACTCAACTTGTCGTGTTTGGAGGAGAAAGAACACCAATCCTACTGTGAAGCATGGGGGTGGAAACATCATGCTTTGGGGCTGTTTTTCTGCAAAGGGACCAGGACGACTGATCCGTGTAAAGGAAAGAATGAATGGGGCCATGTATCATGAGATTTTGAGTGAAAACCTCCTTCCATCAGCAAGCGCATTGAAGATGAAACGTGGCTGGGTCTTTCAGCATGGCAATGATCCCAAACACACCGCCCGGGCAATGAAGGAGTGGCTTCGTAAGAAGCATTTCAAGGTCCTGGAGTGGCCTAGCCAGTCTCCAGATCTCAACCCCATAGAAAATCTTTGGAGGGAGTTGAAAGTCCGTGTTGCCCAGTGATAGCCCCAAAGCATCACTGCTCTAGAGGAGATCTGCATGGAGGAATGGGCCAAAATACCAGCAACAGTGTGTGAAAACCTTGTGAAGACTTACAGAAAATGTTTGACCTCTGTCATTGCCAACAATGGGTATATAACAAAGTATTGAGATGAACTTTTGTTATTGACCAAATACTTATTTTACCGAGGAATTTACCAATTAATTCATTAAAAATCCTTCATTGTGATTTTCTGGATTTTTTTTTTCTCATTTTGTCTCTCATAGTTGAGGTACACCTATGATGAAAATTGGAGACCTCTCTCATCTTTTAAGTGGGAGAACTTGCACAATTGGTGGCTGACTAAATACTTTTTTGCCCCACTGTATAAAGAGGAAATAACTGTAATTTTACACTATACCTCACAAGCAAAATAACTGACAGATTTAAATTAGCTACTAATGTTTTATGACCTAACCAACCATAATGACTCATAATCCATTTTAGCATTATGAATGCTGCAATCTCAGTCATAGTGTGATACAAATACACATAAGAGGTGATCAAGATGTGTCAAACATACATCTGTTAATGCGTTTCTCACATCCATGCTAACAGCTGTAGTTGCCGGGTAAAATATTTGCTGCAGAGTACAAGCAAGACTGATGGTTTAAAATATGCAGGTTTGAAAATTTCCTCCTGTTAGCATGTGCTTCATACTGTTAACAGCTGAATCACTAAAGTAAACATCTGAATTGTCCCCTGGCTGATGCTTAGAAAGCTACTTCCTGTTTCAGGAATGGTCACACTCTTGTGATTTTTATCAGAGCGCCTCCAGTGCCAGCCTGCTCTGCGACAAACATCACACAAGCAAAGGACAATTGGCGGTTTATTCAAAGGTCACTGGTGTCTGAATTTAACATTCACGCTTATTTTGGCGTAAACAAGCAATCTCCCACGCAAACAGAAACTCCAGACACTTACTTAACTGACCTTAGCCAATTGCATGAAACCCCTGACCAGCTGAGCTGAGTCCATTTGACTGTGTGTCGTCTTCAAACGGCCCCATGGCGTCCAGGCTTGCTGGGGGAAAAAAACTGGTGTCTATCAACTCTGCTAAACCACACAGCCCATAGCGGCTTCGCCGCTTTGTTGCCTGTCAATTCCACTTACACAAAGGCAGCCAATTGCTGTCTCCACAATCTGCAGCCCTTCATTTCCACCAACCCACATATAGGATCACACAAGGGGAGGGGAGTATTCGAGCGAGTATTTCAGTTCACTTTCCCTCTTTTCATCTCCGTTTCTCCCTCACCATCCATTGTTCTTGAGTGTTTTGCATTTAGCATAAGACGTGTGAGCGCTTCCTTTTTTCTTTTTGCATTTGACATGAATGAGCAGAAGACAAAGGACACATAATTCTACGCCTTTATCAGGGTGAAATCCCATTCTGCTAAAGATGTTCAAAATGCTCTAATGTTTTGTAAAAGCCGAGATTCTCCCTGCTTAGGGATCCTTTCTGAATGCCAGTGAAATCAAACAAAGTCATAGTATTTAAATGTGTGACTTCAAAACAAAAGAAAAAGAAAAGCATTGTGAACTTGCCAGGAATTGCTGCACTCTACCTCAGAAAGATGAGGATGTCAGACATCTTCCGTTTCATTTAGACAAGTTTGCAGTTCTTAATTCCAGAGGCCACAACTTGTTAGAGAGACTTCTGTAACGTCTTCCTGAAGCAGCAGAGACCAACATCTGATTAATCCCTGATCTGGGACTACTTTAGGGACTTTACTCATGTGTGACATGGTGCCAACATGAACTGGATTACACCTAAAGAAAAGTAAGCTCAGGAAAAGCAGTGTTGCCTTTTCCACCAGCACCATCCATGTACTGTGTAACACTGGTTTCCAGGAATCTACCGCGCTTACATTAAAGGGAATTTTACAAAACATTCATATTTGAGGATAACAAACATAACCAACACAGCAAAATTGCCAGTGTCATGTTAACACAAACAAGTTTGCGTTCCCTCTTTTAGATTTTTTCACATCTATTTTTTTTTTTTTGGGCTTGGTCCAAATCAGCTGGTGAGTTAGTTAATCTGCAGCAATTCCCACTTGGTTCAGTTGCTTCTCCCACACAGAAAAATGCAAACATATTAAAATGTGCCTCTTCAAATCGCAAGAGAACATCCCCTCCGCTTACTGGTCAGATGTTTTTGAGAACAAGAAAAATAAATACTACAGGAAATTGTTTTCCTCACCAGAGCTAAACTGAAATCTGTGACTCATCAGAATCTGGGACTGAATGCAATGATGCTGTACATTGCATGTGTAGTATATGGTCACAAAATAAGATGTGAATCGATTAATGTGAAAAGATGAGAGAACCAACAAAAATGGTTATTTCACTATTTGAATTATTATGGAGGTAAAGTGATAAGGTGACAGAGTTTGTTTTATCACAGATTACAATGTAACGCCAAAATTCCCAGTTTTATTCCGTGAATTTCACACTTTAATGTACTCCTGACAAAGATTTTGACTTTGCTGTGGCATTGCTCAGCAGGTCTCTGAATCCCCCTTTTCCCTAGCTGTTTGCTAGAGTGCATTTCCATGTTTTTGTGTGTTGTGGATAATTAAGCGCGATTATAATCACCTGACCAGTCAGCGCCTCCTCACAACTCCACTTTTCTGAGTGATTCATCCTGCAGCATGTTTTGGGTGTTTAAATGGGGGGAAAAAATCAATTCTGTTTATAATCTGATGTCCTTATATCATGGAATTCATAGCTGTGGGTCATGTTTTGGGTCGTTATGCTTTCTCCCCTGGAGGACTGCACCAGAGTTTGACAGATGGTTTGGAAAGAGATCGCCTCTTTTAGGGGATCTCGGTCCAGTTGTTTCGGTGTGCACCTGAGGTTGATTTTTGTGTTTTTACCAGACAAAAGAAGCATACTTTGGGAGCCAACAAACTAGAGTTCAACTGAAATGGACCATGTGGGTGTGGAAGTACCCAAAAACCCAAAGTCATTTTTGCTATATAACAGAGTTAAATTCAGCAACACAAAAGTACAGACAATGAAATATTTCTCCTCCACAAAGAGCCTAAAAACTCTGTAGAAACTGCTGCAGTATGCATTCCAGGCAAGTAGGTGGCAGTTTGTTTTCCTTTTACAGTAAAAAGAAGAGTAAATTTTCCCTCCAGGAGAAAAGCTGTAGCTACGTTCAGATCCACAGTGTACTTCAACTTTACTCCCTGCTCTGTTCTCAGGGAATATCAGTCAAGTTAACTGCCCTTCACAAAATTTCTCCATTTGAAACACCCTGTAACAGTCGCCTCCCTCCTCCGTGTGTTACCACGGTAATTATGGACACGTACTGATACTACGGTGGATAATTTACATTTCTTAAATAAAATATTAATACAAATATATTTTTATTACTATCAGTTAACATAAACAATAACCAGCATCAGTTTAACTTGTTAATAATGTTAGCAAAATACTTCGTTTTACTGGTATTTGAGGTGCAGTGGCTTATGGGTAATCATCTTGTTAACTTCCGGTGAAGTGATGTACCGTTGTTCACTTCTTCCCTGCTCAGTTCCCTTTTAACTGAACACCCTTCACTCCCTTTGGTTTGGAATCTCACTTAATATGGTGGAATCCCAGTTGCAGTCCACTTCGGAGTACACTACTGGGCAATCGGAAAACAGCTTGTGTTCCCTTTCACAGTGTACTTCAACAGTACTCCCTACTCTCTACTAAGGGAATATAAGTTAAGGGAACTTCCTCTACAAAAGTTCTCCTTTTGAAACACCTTGCAATGTCACTGCTCTGCTCCCTGCGTTACCACAGTAACCACTGAGATACTGTGGGCATTTTATACTAATTAAGTTAAAATATTAATATAGATGTAGTTTATCAATACTGGTAAATATAAACAATAACCAAAGTTAGTTAAGTGAGTAATATTAGCAACAAGTCATTTGTTCAATGTTTTATGTAATGTAGACTCTTGAACACAGATGTTAGCCAGTTCCAATGATGCATTCAAATCTTTGGCTGTCACTTGGGGTTGTTTCTTTACCTCACTGATAAGCCTTCGTTGTGTTCTTGGGATCAATTTGACTGGGCACCCACTTAATGGAAGAGTAGCCACAGTCCCAAAGTCTCTCCATTTGTAGATCATTTGCCTGGTGAATTTCTAAAGTCTTTGAAATCACTTTGTAACCCTTTCTAGCTTTATGTAAATCAACAATTCTTGAGCTTAGATCCTCTGAAAGCTGTTTTTGGTGAGGCATTGTTCACATAAGCGTATTCTTCTTGTACTGAGCAAACTCAAAAAGTTTGAGTGACTTTTATCCAAGCAGCTCTAGTAGTCCACACCTCCAAACTTTTTGAGGTCACTAACTCAAGGCTTCACATACTTTTTCTACCAACACTATGAGGTTTTTATAGTTGTTCTCAATAAAGACATGGAAGATCAGAATTTTTTTGTCATTTAAGGCACATTATATTTGTCAATACCCTTGATTTAGATGAATATCACATCACATTTCATGACAAATTAATGCAGAAAACCATGAAATTCCAAATGGTTCACATAATTTTTCTTGCCACTGTATGGTTTTCCTTTGAAGAGACTCTACTGAGAGGTGGGGGGGGGGGACTATAAATCCTGGTTTGGTTTGCGCTCCATTTGAGATTTTGTTTTTCCATCTGTTCACAGCCTGTTTTCACAGTAGCCATTTTGGTACTGTATGGTAATTAGGCACAACACCTGTTCTTCCTCATTGTATTACTGTATGTAAAAATAGCTGCTGTAAAAACGGGCCTGTTAGTTTTGCTTGCACTTCTTTTTTTCCCCCTCAAGAACCTTATTTGCACCCTATAGCACTATCACATTTATTTTCTAAAATATCTCCCTCACTTGCTGTCCAATGTGCTTCTAGGGACTGGGTGGTCAAGTCACTGTTGTGATTGCCCTAGATGTCATTCAGCTTCCACTTTAGAGCCTGTGGACCCATGATCTGACAAATTCTAACATTAGAGACTACAACTGGTGGAAGTCTCCTCTGAATATTTACCCCATGCCTGCAACCCAAACACGTTAACCGTTACCTATATAAAGTCTGTGGTCACTGTACTGAGCTCATAGAGCCATCAGAATGACAATGTGGCACATGTCACTGTTGCTTCTGCCTGACAAAGTATTTCTACAGTTACTTAAGTTTATTTAAGAGAGTGTATGGTAGAACTTGAAAGTTTGTGAACCCTTTAGAATTTTCTACATTCTGCATAAATATGACCTAAAATGTCACCAGATTTTCACACAGGTCCTAAAAATAGACAAAGTTAAATAAAGTTAAATAAATGAGACAAAAATATTTTATTTTGTCATTTATTTATTGAGGAAAATGATCCAATATTACATATTTGTGAGTGGCAAAAAGTTTGTGAACCTTTGACTTCAGTATCTGGTGTGGCCCCCTTTTGCAGCAATAACTGCAACTAAACATTTCCAGTAACTGTTGATCAGTCCTGCACATCAACTTGGAGGAATTTTAGCCCATTCTGCCATACAAAACAGCTTCAACGCTGGGATGTTGGTGGGTTTCCTCACATGAACTACTCACTTCAGGTCCTTCCACAATATCTCAGTTGGATTAAGGTCAGAACTTTGACTTGGCTATTCCAAAACATTAACTTTATTCTTCTTTAACCATTCTTTGATAGAACAACTTGTGTGCTTAGGATCATTGTCTTGCTGCATGAGCCACTTTCTCTTGAGATTCAGTTCATGGACAGATGTTCCTTTAGTATTTGCTGGTATAATTCAGAATTCATTGATCCATCAATGACGGCAAGCCGTCCTGGCCCAGATGCAGCAAAACAGGCCCCAACCATGATGCTACCACCACCATGTTTCACAAATGAGGTTCTTATGCTGCAATTCAGTGTTTTCCTTTCTCCAAACCCAACACTTCTCATTCATATCAAAAAGTTCTATTTTGTTTCATCCATACACAAGACATTTTTCCAATAGATTTCTGGCTTGTCCACGTGATCTTTAGCAAACTGCAGATGAGCAGCAATGTTTTTTTTGAAAGCAGTGGCTTTCTCCTTGCAACCCTGCCATGCACACCACTGCTGTTCAGTGTTTTCTTGATGGTGGACTCATGAACATCAACATTAGCCAATGGAAGAGAGGCCTTCAGTTGCTTAGAAGTTACCCTGGTGTCCTTTGTGACCTGCCGACTATTACACGCCTTGCTCTTGGAGTGATCTTAGTTGGTCGACCACTCCTGGGGATGATAACAATGGTCTTAAATTTCCTCCATTTGTGCACAGTCTGTCATACTGTGGATTGGTGGAGTCCAGACTCTTTAGAGATGGTTTTGTAACCTTTTCCAGCCTGATGAGCATTAACAACCCTTTTTCTGAGGTCCTCAGAAACTTCCTTTGTTTGTGCAATGATACACTTCCACAAACATGTGTTGACAATTTGATAGATCTTTAAATAAAAGATTCTTTAGATAAAACAGGGTGCCCATTCACACCTGATTGTCAACCCACTGATTCAAAATATCTGACTCTAATTTCACCTTCAAATTACCTGTTAATACTGGAGGTTCACAAAATTTTGCCACTCAGATATGTAATATTTGATCATTTTCCTCAATAAATAATTGAAAAAGTAAAATATTTTTGTCTCATTTATCTAACTGGGTTCTCTTTATCTACTTTCAGCACTTGTGTGAAAATCTGATGGTTTTAGGTCATATGTATACAGAAATGTAGAAAATCCTAAAGGGTTCACAAACTTTCAAGCACCACTGTATGCCCAGTTTAGTGTACACATGCATGAACACAGATGTGACCTCCCTTGCTATGTTATTCAGCTTGAAACATTTTATACAACATTGCTATAATCTGATTATGAACCACTGCCAAAGAGAAAAATAAGAGAAGTTGGCAGCCGGGATGGTCACACTTTTTCAGTGCTGAGACAAAGTTGCTGATTTTGCCACTAAAATAACTAACCAACAGCGAATATCTGATCAACATTTGTGACGCACACGCACAGGCTGAATTTCCACCTTGGTTGAAATACCCCTTTATTAGCCTTTCACCGGGCTCTGTGAGTAAATTGATTAGCGTTTCTTTTCGTGGTTCGCTGCTACGCTTTACCCGAAGCGTTTGCAAAGCTAACGCTATTGCTATAGCTAACGCCATAGCTAACGCCATAGCTAGTCGTAGCACCTAACACCGACACAAAGAAGCGACTCTGTCCCTGGTGATTGGGGCTCGCCGGAGGAACTAACCGAGGCAACAGTTGGACGGAAGCCGGATCGGAGTTCAAGTACAGCGGTGGCAGGAGACGGGGACCAGTGGAGGACTACTGGGGCCCCAGCCGGGTAAGAGCCGGAATCGGAGCCCAGTTACAGCGGCGGGGCTCAGCGGAGGATCTACTGAGGAAGACAGCGGTGGGTAGCGGGGCTCAGCGGAGGAACTACCGGGACCCCAGCTGGACAGGAGCAGGATCGGAGCTCAACTACAGCGGCGGTGGGCGGCGGGACTCGGTAGAGGAGCGGCCGGTACCCCGGCTGGACAGGAGCTCAATTGCAGCGGGACTAGCAGCGGAGGGGGCTAGCTGAGGCCCAGCTGGATTCGAGGTCGGTCGGATCGGATACCGGCGACACCAGCAGAGATTGTTTTACTATCAACAGGTCAGTAAAAATGCCACCAAAGAAGGAGGAAATGGAAGAGATCAAAAAATCTCCAAACTTCATGTCAGAAGAACTGACCAAAGTGGCTAGTCAGCAGGCTAAAATATTAGGGCTAATGGAAGAAATCCGAGAATTAAAATTAACAATTAAGGAAAAAGACAAAAAAATTGCAGACTTGGAGCGACGCGTCGAGGATCTTGAACAATGTTCTCGTATGGATGATCTAATTATAAGTGGACTAGACATTAAATATCAATCATATGCTCATGCTACAGCAGGAATGAGAGGTGAGGAGGCTCCCACAAGTGAATCAGTCTCCCTGGAAAACCAGGTGCTTCAGTTCCTTGAAAGCAGAAATATAAAGGTTGAAGCAAATGCAATTTCAGCCTGTCATGCTTTACCCAGAAAGGATAATAAAACAAAGAAATCAATTGTGATGCGCTTTGTCAACAGAAGGGTAAAGAATGACATACTGAGGCAGGCCAGAAAGCTACAGGGAACAGAAGTTTACCTAAATGAACATCTAACAAAAACTAATGCTGAAATAGCACGGCAAGCACGGATGCTGAAAAGACAAAATAAGATACAGGCAACATGGACAAGAAATTGTAGACTTTGGATCAAACTAAATGGAACACTTGAGGAAGCAAAGAGTATAATAATCAGAGATGTTACTGACTTAAATAAATATAGATGAACACCGATTAAGAAAATTAAGAGACTATGATAATCCATATCCACACACACGGCAAGAATAGTTCTTTTGACATACCATGTCAGTGTACTTTTAAAAAAAAAATTAAACAAAACAAACAAAAAACTTATGACTGACTTGAGTAGACATCAATTATCCCCAGTTGGAGGAAGTCATTTGACACAGAGTGAGGAAATTCAAACTCTGAAAATATGCCAATATGCTGAACATAAACTACAAGAGATGGAGAATGATATTGATCCTGATAACCACTTTTTCAATAATATTCATAATCATTGTGAATATTACACTGAAAAGCAATTCAAAAGTCAAGTGCAACTAGATGATAAACTATCAATAATACACTTCAACAGCAGAAGTCTTAACAAAAACTTTCCACAGATTCAGGACTATTTAAAACAGCTAGACAGAAAATTTACAGCTATCACAGTCTCTGAAACTTGGCTTAATGAAGAGCAGGCTCCTCTGATGGCAATAGAGGGATATCAGATGTTTCATATTAACAGATCTCAAAAAAGGGTGGTGGTGTTGCACTGTATATTGATGACCTGTATAGGTGTAAGCTTGTAAATGGAATGTCCTTTGCACTACCAGGGATTTTGGAATGTGTTACTGTTGAGATTGACCAAGATAAAACAAAAAATCTAATTATAAATTGTAGTATATAGAACGCCGGGAACTTACATTGAGACATTCAGAGATAAATTAGTCGAGCTGTACAATAATTTTACTAGTAAGAAAATGGTAGTAATTTGTGGAGATTTCAATATTGATTTACTAAATCCATATCAACAAAATGTAATTACAGAGTTCATGAATTCTATGTACAGCATGAGTCTATATCCCACAATAACACATTCCAGTAGAATCCCAGTTCACACTGCTACACTTATTGACAACCTGTTTGTTAATATTATTGATAAGAAAATAGAAAGTGGATTATTGATAAATAATATAAGTGACCATTTGCCAACCTTTGCACTTATCCATGGCCACACGGGGGCCAATACAGAAAAAATTTTAAAATCGTTCAGATACAAATCACAAAATGCAATCAGTTCTTTTAAAGAAGACTTGCTGAAGCAAGACTGGACAAAAGTCTATGTATCAGATGTAAATGAAGCCTATGACACATTTATAAACACTGTAACTACTCTTTATGAAAAAAATTGTCCATTAGTAAAGAAAAAGCTTAAACATAAATTTGTCGATAAGCCATGGTTAACCAAAGGATTACAAAAGGCATGTAAAAAAAAAAAAATTATTTTATAAAGCTTTCCTAAAGAAAAGGACAAAAGAAGCAGAGCAGCGGTATAAAACATACAAAAATAAGTTAACATATATCATAAGATGTAGTAAAAGAGACTATTACAGTAAAGAACTGGAGAAAAACAGAGACAATATTAAAAAATACATGGACAATACTTAATATTCTTGGAAATAAAAACAGAAATACAAGCTACCCAACCAATATTTCAAAAAATAATAAAACGACTCAGAGTGTGAATGCAGCTTCACCTGCAGATGAATTTAATAACTTTTTTGTTAACATTGGTCCTAATTTGGCTCAAGAAATACCCATTACGGCACCCATAGGTGATACAATAAGCAAAAACACTGCTATAAAAGACTCCATTTTCATAAAGAACACAGACGAGAAAGAGGTCATTGAAATTGTTAAATCGTTTAAAAGTAAAACATCTACGGACTGTGATGGTATTGACATGCTCTTAGTCAAAACTATTATTGAATGCTTAGTGAAACCACTGACGTATATCTGTAACCTGTCTCTCCAAACAGGTATATTTCCCAATGCAATGAAAATAGCTAAAGTAATTCCGATATACAAGACGGGTGACAGAGGGGAACTTTCAAACTATAGACCTATTTCACTATTGCCGAAATTTTCCAAGATACTTGAAAAAATATTCTATGAGAGAATTGACAACTTCATACTGAAGAATAAATTATTATGTGAGCAGCAATATGGGTTCAGACACAAGAGGACAACTGCATTTGCTCTAATGGAATTTATAGAAAAAATATCAACTGCCGTTGAAAATAAAGAGTATTCAGTTGGGGTATTCCTGGATCTTAAAAAAGCATTTGATACAGTGGATCATAATTTATTATTAAAGAAACTACAAAATTATGGTATTAGGGGGGTAGCACTGTCCTGGTTATGTAGTTACTTAAAGAATAGATATCAGTATGTATGTGTTGGTAACAAAAACTCACAGTTACTGAAGGTTACTTGTGGAGTCCCACAGGGTTCAGTTTTGGGGCCATTGTTATTCAATATGTATATAAATGATATATGTAAAGTTTGGGAAAAAATGGATTTAATATTGTTTGCCGATGACACTAATTTATTATGCAGTGGAGGCAATTTGGAACAACTTTTGGATACACTCGGAAAGGAATTAGGAAAGCTTAAACTGTGGTTTGATTCAAACAAATTAACGCTCAATTTAAGCGAGACAAAATTTATAGTTTTTAACAACCATCACAACAACTTAGTATCTAAACTCAGTGTAAATGGTGTAGAAATTGAAATGGTATCCGAAACTAAATTTCTTGGAGTAATAATTGATAATAAACTGTGTTGGAAGTCACATATTAATTATATTAAAGGTAAAATATCCAAATCAATTGCAATACTACACAGAGTGAAATATTTGCTGAATCAACCCACACTATATACCTTGTATCATTCATTAATACTCCCATAATGACATATTGTACTGAAGTATGGGGAAATACATATAAAACAAACATATACCCAGTCTTTATGCTTCAGAAGAGAGCTATTAGAATAATAAACAAAGCTGCTTACAGGGAACCAACAAACCCACTTTTTCTTAAATTAAAAGCTCTCAAGTTGAAAGATCTGGTTGACTTTAAAACTGCAGTAATAATGTTTAAAGTGAAGAATCTATCACTGCCTGCAAATATCCAAAAGTTGTTCCAAATAAGGGAGAAACAATATCATTTCAGAGGAACATGTATATTTCAAAAACCTTCAGTGAGAACTACCACCAAGCAACACTGTGTTTCAGTGCAAGGAGTCAGATTATGGAACGATTTTGGACCTGAATTAAAATCATGTACAACGCTTGGACAATTTAAACAAAAACTAAAGGAAGAAATACTCCAAACATGCATACAAGATGACATGTAAAATCACATAAGGATTGTCATATCCAGTCTGTGTTGTGTTGTTGCTTAGTTTTTTTGTCACATTTTGTCTTAGCTTTGTTCTGAATTGTAATCGCTCTTGTTTTGTTTTTCTTTTGAATTCTTGGATGGAATATGGGTGGGCAATATAAGCTGCGGCTTCAGCCATCACCCATTTCGGATAACTTATGTTGGACTGTATAATCAGAGGAGTTATTGTCTAATTTGACCTTGTTGGATTTTCTTTCCCCCTTTGTTATATTATTCTGTTTCTTTTTTAATCTCTACTTTTAATCTATCCGAAATAAAGATTCATTCATTCATTCATTCAAGAAAAATTGAAATACAGAATCAGAAAAAAACATAAATAAACATAAATAGAATGACTTCCATTTGAAAAATTCAAAAATTACAAAAACATGTAAATTAAACACTTCTTGTAAATTGGTCCCAAAAGTGAAGCTTATGTATGAAATTGTGTCTGTCCAAGTTTTCATATTTTAATATGCAATTAAAATTTTACTGTAATTTTGAGAAGTTGGGAAATCATAAAAGTAATCAGATTAAATTGTTTTAATTCATTGTAGGGATGCATGATAATAGTGCATTATCAATATCGGCCAATAAAACATTTAAAATTATTTATCAGCATCAACACAAATTAATATTTACAGCAGATAAAATACATGGCTCAGTGCTCCCCCAAACAATACTGTGTGTAGTTGTTTGTACTGCTTTCTGCGGTTTAGCAGTGTTGCAATATATCAAAAATCTTCTATAGCAGAGAGGAATTACTGCACTTTGGGAGAATATGCCAAGCCCCCCATAACCAGTACCTTCCAATACTCACATGCAATACCATGGGGAATAGCCAGAGCACTGGCATCTCTGTGGACTGCTACACGGTGTGGTAAACAGAAACAGAGAATCACCACTAGCTAGCCTTTTTGTCACAAATGCCTGGTCCCTTGGAAACAAGATTTGTGAACGAAAACTGGCTTTATCAACGCGACCAACCATACGAGACAGCTGTGTGATAATCACCGCAGTAAACGCTAGCTATACCCCATGATCCCAGATGCCACGGTTGAGCTAGCGGGCCTCTAAGTACATCGAAGTAACAGGACAGAAGACACTGGTCCAAGCCATAGAAGCAGAATCTGCACATATGTGAATAAGGGCTGGTGTACAAACTCTATGGTTATCAATAAGTACCGCTCAGTGGACGTGAAGCTGCTAGACCTTTCTATCTGCCACGGCAATTTTCTGTTGCCGTGGTAACAGCAGTCAACATCCCTCCAGATGCTAATGCTAATTTAATTCAATTCAACTTTATATAGCGCCATTTCACAACAACAGTCATCTCATAGTACTTTCAACTGTAGGGGAAACTCCCACAGTTGCAGAAAAACCCTAGCAATCAGGCGATCCCCTGTGAGCAAGCGCTTGGCGAAAGTGGAGAGGAAAAACTCCCTTTTAACAGGAAGAAACCTCCAGCAGAACCAGGCTCAGGGAGAGGCAGTCATCTGCTGCGACTGGCTGGGGGGAGAAGGGATAGAGAAGATGAAAAGAACAGACATGTAGAGAGCAAACAGCACGATGGGGACTCAATCTATGGAAGAGAACAAACTGATGTTAATGACCCGCAAAAAATAAATATTTCATTGAGAGTGAAGAAAGGAGTGAAGCCCAGTGCATTATTGGAGGTCCCCCGGCTGTCTAAACCTATTAGCAGCATAACTAAGGGAGGGTTCAGAGACACATGATCCCTCCCTAATTGTAGGCTACATCAAAAAGTAAGGTTTTAACCCTATTCTTAAAAACAGAGATCGGCTCAGAAAATTTCCCGTCAACATTTTCCCTGATTGGCATCAGGTGTGCTGGTAATGGAGTAGGTGTGTGCGTTGCTGGCTCCTGCTATATTTTTTCAGTCTTACTTTTTAAACCCTACTTTGCTGTAAGCTGTCAATGTTTTGGACGTTTAATACGTGCGGAATCTGTTTTGAGTTGAGAAAATATGTCCAAAACAAGAAAGCAGACTGAAAAGGAGGCAGCAGTGAACAATGCTAACACCAGCTTAACTGAGGATGCTAATATAAGCCTTAACCCTGCACTTGTTGCCTTGCTTGAGCAACACAGAATGTCCATAGCTGCTGATTTTAAAGCTTCATTTGAACTTATTAATGGTAAGCTAGACAAGATTCAAGCAGATGTGGTGAACCAGGAGCAACGCATTGGCGACCTTGAAAGCAACGCGGAGGACGTCAGCCAGCGCCTAGCGGCGCTTGAAGTTACATGTGAGTCAATACAGGAGGAGAACAAGCTTTTGAAAAACAAACTTTCTGACCTGGAGGGAAGAAGCAGGAGGCTGAATATTCGTCTGGTGGGTCTGCCGGAGTCCTTTGATGTGGGTCCACGGCCATCTGAATTTTTTTCTCGGCTGTTGGTGGACGTCTTTGGCACACAAACTTTGCCATCTCCCCCAGAGCTGGATAGAGCCCACCGCAGCCTCACGCTCAAGCCGGGTCCGAACGGGAAGCCGCGCGCTGTCATTATTTGTTTCCACCGGTTTCGGGCCAAAGACTTGGTGATGAGAGAAGCGCGGAGACGCCGTGGGACTTTGGAGTATCGTGGACATAAACTTCAGTTCTAGGAGGATTATAACACCGACGTTCAGAAGCAACAAGCCAAATATAAGGAGGTTATGTCCGAGTTGTACAAGAGAGGTTTTCGTCCTTCTCTTCTCTTCCCCGCCAGGCTCCAGATAACTCTTCCAGACGGCAAAAACCAGTGGCTGGCGTCCGTTCCAGAGGCCACCCGCTTCATGCAAACCATGGAGAGAAACCAGCGATTTTCGCCCTGAACTGGACATTCCTGGGTTGACCAACTACCACACTGGACTCCTTGATTACTACTTCATTAAAGCTGCACTGACTGGACATTGATGCATTTTTAGATGTTCAAAACAAGGTAAAATTGGCTCCCTATACGTTGTTGTTTACTTATTTTTTTTTTTTTTTTTTAGGGTAAAATGTTCATACTATGCAGGATTGAAGCCAGTTGTATGGGAGTATTTTGTTAGGATGAGAATAGAGCAGGAGATGGAGCGGTTGCTGTTTTTTGCAACCGGCTGGAGTGTTGTTATAGGTTTGGTTGTTGAATTTTTTTTTTATTTTTATTTATTTTATTTTTTTTTTTTTGTTATGGATTTATTTACACCCCCCTCACCCCCTCCCCTTTTTATTTTTTTTACCCGTACCTCACCCCATTCTTTTTTGGGCTACACAACACAATATATAAATTTTACTCTTTGAATGAATAGTAATCTTACTTTGGTAAGCTGGAATGTGAAGGGGTTGAACCATCCAATTAAACGAAAGCGAGTCATGTCACGTCTAAAGCAACTTAAGCCTGGAGTACTGTTTTTGCAGGAAACTCATCTGCAGGATTCCGACCACTTGCGCTTGTCAAAATGTTGGTCAGGACAATTTTTACATTCAAATTTTAAAGCTAAGGCCAGGGGCACTGCTATTCTTATTGATCGAAATATCCCATTTATTCCCTCTAATGTTGTATTAGATAAAAATGGACGATTTGTAATAGTATCAGGTAAACTTGGCAATAAACATGTCACCTTGGCTAATCTGTATGCGCCGAATTTTGATGATGTACACTTTTTTCGCAACCTTTTTTCGCAGCTTCTAGATTTAAATACTCATTCTCTAATTGCTGGGGGTGACTTTAATTTGTGTATGGATCCGATCTTAGACCGCTCATCCTCAAAACCTGCTAGTCTTAATAAATCTGCAACTTATGTTAAGTCTTTTCTTGAGGAATATAGCCTTACAGACCCTTGGCGTTTTTTACATCCTAACAGCAGGGACTATTCTTTTTTTTCTCTCACGTACACCATACTTATACCAGAATAGATTATTTTTTTGTTGACAATTTATTAATTAATAACCTTAGTTCTTGCAGTTATGATAGCATCTCGGTTTCTGATCATGCCCCTCTTGTACTTAAAATGATCCTCCATGGATGTGACTCTATGAGAAAGCACTGGAGACTGGATCCATTATTACTTACAGATGAAAAATTGGTTGCGAATATTTCTTCTAAATTTTTTTTTTTTTTTTAAAGAAAATAAAACTCCTGGTATGCCAAACAAAACGATATGGGAGGCCATGAAGGCATTTCTTAGGGGGGGAATTTATTTCATTGGCAGCATTTAAAAGACGATCCACAATACAGGAACAGAAGGCTATTTTAGATCAAATCTTGGACATTGACAGACAATATGCTCAATCTCCATCACCCGCTCTGTACAAGGAACGTATGACATTACAAACTAAACTTAATTTACTTTCTACTCGACAAATTGAAGGTTGTTTAATAAGAAACAAGAGTGAATTTTATGAACATGGCGAAAAAACCAGTAAACTTCTAGCTAATCAACTGCCTGGTATTAGAGCTAAGCAAATTATTACTGGAGTTAGGACAGATAAAGGAGAGGTGACATCTGACCAACAAGTGATTAATGATATTTTCAGGTCATTTTATTCCAAATTATATACCTCAGAATATACAACAAACTTAAAGGATTTGCAAATTTTTTTTGATTCTATTGATATCCCTTCGATTTCCTCAGAATCTCGGCAAATTCTAGAAGCTCCCATCACAAAAGAAGAAATTCAGCTGGCAATATCATCCATGCAATCAGGAAAATCTCCAGGACCTGACGGGTTTTCCGCTGATTTTTTCAAAAAATTCTCTGACGATCTTGTCAAGATCCTTTCCTTTCCTTTCCTTTGTCAAGTTTTTACAGAGTCGCTTGACTCCGGTACACTTCCTCCTTCATGTTATCAGGCCTGTATCACTGTGTTGCTTAAAAAAGACAAGGATCCTGTTGATTGTGCTTCTTACAGGCCTATTTCCTTGTTAAATACCGATGTTAAAATTTTGTCAAAGTTGTTAGCTTCAAGGTTGGAAAAGATTCTTCCTTTTATAATTTCACAGGACCAAACCAGTTTCATTAAAAATCGCCATTCTTTTTTTAACTTGCGGCGGTTGTTTAATATTATTTATACTCCTCACCACAACATACCTGAATGTCTTATTAGTTTGGACGCTGAAAAGGCATTCGATAGGGTTGAGTGGGAGTATTTGTTTTTTACTTTGGAGAGGTTCGGTTTTGGTCCTTCCTTCTGTTCCTGGATCAAACTTCTCTATGCTAGTCCTTTAGCTTCAGTGTTAACTAATTGTCGCTATTCTGACTATTTTAGACTTTACCGTGGTACGAGGCAAGGCTGTCCTTTGAGCCCGTTGCTCTTTGCCTTGGCAATTGAGCCGTTAGCTATTGCAATCCGTGGGAGCCGGGACTTTCTAGGCATTTGTAGGGGTGGTATCGAGCATAGGGTTTCACTTTATGCCGACGATCTTTTACTATTTCTCTCCAACCCACTTACTTCATTACCCGCTATACTTAACATTTTGGATAGTTTTAGTAGGTTTTCTGGTTATAAAATTAATCTTAATAAGAGTGAATTGTTTCCAATTAATGAAAAGATTCGAGTGCAGGATCTTGAAAATTTTCCTTTCAAGGTTGTTATTGATCATTTTAATTATCTTGGGATATGTGTTACTAAACAACTTAATTACTTGTTTAAAAATAATTTTCTCCCCTTATTTGACCAGTGCAAGCTAATACTTTCCAAATGGTCCCCATTATCCTTGTCTTTAATTGGCAGAATCAATTCTGTAAAAATGATGTTACTTCCAAAGTTTTTATATTTGTTTCAATGTCTCCCCATTTTTATTCCTAAATCCTTTTTTAAGTCTTTGGACTCTCTGATTACCTCATTTATTTGGAATGGTAAACATCCGAGATTGAGGAAAGTTTTTCTTCAAAGACCCAAATCAGTGGGTGGCCATGGCTCTGCCTAACTTTCAATATTACTACTGGGCAGCAAATATCAGGTGCATGTTATATTGGAAACATTTCTATCTGGAACCCAAATCACCCATTTGGATCCTTATGGAGTCACATGTGAACAATCAAACCTCCCTACCGGCAGTTTTAGGTTCACCACTTCCCCTTGCTTTGTCTACACTGGGTAATAACAAAGTAGTTCGTCAGTCTCTTAGAATTTGGTCTCAATTCAGGAAAAATTTCGGTCTTCAGTTTTTCTCCATTAGAAGTCCAATTGCCGCAAATCATTTATTTACCCCATCAACTATTGATAGTGCATTTCATATATGGCACAGAAAAGGTTTAAAATCTTTTGCGGATTTATATTTTGATGGTCAATTTGCAAGTTTTTCTCAACTTTCCACTAAATTCGACATCACTTCTACACATTTTTTCCGCTTCCTTCAGGTCAGACATTATGTGCAAACCATGACAAAACAATTCCCTCAAAAACCTTCTGATAATCCTCTAGATGATTTTGTATTAGTTAAACCAACTTCTAAGGGGGTAATATCAGTTTTATATAATTTAATTTTAAATTTACAATCTTCTTCTCTGGCCGCTATTAAATTGAATTGGGAACAAGATCTTAATTTTACTTTTACTGATGAACTGTGGGACTCTATTCTTGGCCAGGTTCACACTGCATCAATGTGTGCTTGTCACGCTCTTATTCAATTTAAGATTGTACACCGGGTGCACCTGTCCAAGGTTAAGTTAGCACATATTTACTCAGATATAGACCCAACTTGTGAAAAGTGTGGTAGCGCTCCTGGCACTTTGCTTCACATGTATTGGTCCTGCCCTTCATTGGTGAATTTTTGGCATTCTGTTTTTATCACTATGTCTGAAGTCCTGCAATATCAAATTAAACCTGATCCATTATGCGCCATTTTTGGTGTGGCTCCAGAACTTGTCTTGCCAAATTCCAAATTAAAAGTATTCAAATTTTCATTATTATTGGCTAGACGTGCTGTATTACTGAAGTGGAAAGACTCTTCGCCCCCTTCACATTTACAGTGGATAAAAGATATAATGTCCTGTTTGGATTTAGAAAAAATCAGATATACAGTTCGTGGCTCTGAAAACAAATTCTATAAATTATGGCGCCCGTTTCTTGATTTCTTTGAAAGACCCACAATTATAGTTTCTGAGTAGCTCATATCCCCTTTACCCCACCCCCACCTCACACACACAATTTTTCTTTTTGTATTTTTTTATTATTGTTTATTTAAAGGTTTTTGTGTTTTGAAGCATCCACATTTGTTAGTTTTAAATTTTAGTTTTGCACTGTTTGGTTAAAACAAAAATGAAAATTTCCAATACTTTGTATTGTATTGATACTTCAATTAATAATAATAAAAAGACCTTTGAAAGAAAGAAAAACAGAGATCGAGTCTGACTCCCAAATCCAGATTGGCAGCTGGTTCCACATGAGAGGAGCTTGATAACTGAAGGCTCTGCCTCCCATTGTACTTTTGGAGATTCTAGGTATTACAAGTAATCCTGCATTTTGGGAGCGTAGTGCTCTGCTAGGATAACACGGTAGGATCAGATCTTTTAAATAAAAAGGGGCCTGATTGTTTAGGGCTTTGTAAGTAAGAAGAAGGATTTTAAACTTGATTCTAAACTGTATGGGAAGCCAATGAAGGGAGGCCAGAACCGGAGAGATATGATCTCTCTTTCTAGTACCTGTTAAAACTCTTGCTGCAGCATTTTGGATCAACTGAAGACTTTTTAAAGATGTTTTAGGACAACCTGATAATAAAGAGTTACAATAATCTAATCTAGAGCTAACAAAAGCATGGATCAGTTTCTCAGCATTACTCTGAGACAAGATGCTCCTAATCTTGGCAATATTACGCAAATGATAGAAGGCAGTCTTAGAAACTAATTTAATATGTGAATTGAAAGACAGATCTTGAGCAAAAGTAACTCCAAGGTTCCTCACAGAGCTATTAAGAGAGAGTAACCGCATCCAAACTAAAAGTTTGATTTGGAAAGGTATTTCTAAGGTTTTTTAGACCAACAAGAATGACTTCAGTCTTATCTGAATTTAATAGCAGGAAATTGCAAGTCATCCAAGCTTTGATTTCCTTAAGACAGGCATCTAACTTGGCTAATTGATTACTATCATCTGGCTTCATTGACAGATATAATTGTGTCATCTGCATAACAATGAAAATGTATACAGTGATTTCTAATAATGTTGCCTAACAGAAGCATATATAAACTAAAAAGAGTAGAGCCTAGTACAGATCCCTGTGGAACTCCATGACTGAGCTTCGAGTTGAAAGAAAACTCATTACTGACATGAACAAACTGGAACCTATCAGATAAATAGGGGATGGCAGTGGCTCAAGAGGTAGAGCAGGTCGTCCAATAACCACATGGTTGGCGGTTCGAATCCCGCTCTCCCCAGATATCCTGCTGTTGTGTCCCTGAGCAAGACACTTCACCCCAATTGCTCCTGGTGGGTCTGGAAGCGCCATGTTAGGCAGCATGCTACCATCAGTGTGTGAATGTGTGTGTGAATGGGTGGATAGCCGGATCTGTAAAGCGCTTTGGTCATCAAGAGATGAGAATAAAAGCGCTATATAAGTGAGTGCCATTTACCATTTACCAAATAAGATCTAAACCACTGCAACGAAGTTCCATTAAGTCCAACATAGTGTTCTAATCTATCAAGTAGAATATTATGATCGATAGTATCAAAAGCTGCACTAAGGTCTAAAAGGACAAGAACCAAAACAAGTCCATTATCAGATGCGATAAGGAGGTCATTAGTGACCTTCACTAAGGCTGTTTCAAACTATGATGGATTCTAAACCCAGATTGAAACTCTTCAAGTAAACCATTTCCCTGCAGGTGGTCAAATAATTGTGTAGCAACAACTCTTTCTAAGATTTTTGAAATGAAAGGGAGATTAGAGATTGGTCTATAGTTAGCTAAAACTCCTGGATCCAGCGTTGGCTTTTTGAGTAAGGGTTTAATTACAGCCGTTTTAAAAGCCTGCGGTACATGACCTAAAGTTAATGAAGAATTGATTATTTGAAGAATAAAGCTAGCAGTAAGTGGGAAGACTTCTTTAAATAACCTGGTAGGAATAGGGCCTAAAAGACAAGTTGAAGGCTTGGATGAGGAAATTATTTTGTCTAACTCTAAAAGGTCAATTGGAGTAAACTCATCCAAACAAATATCAATTGAAGGAGTTGTAGTAGTTACTGTATTTAAGTTAACGGTGGGAAGAATCTGATTGATTTTATCTCTGATAGATGAAATTTTATTATTGAAAAAACTTCATAAAGTCCTGACTAGTAATCTCTAAGGGAATGCTAGGATTGACAGAGTCCTGACTCTTTGTCAGCCTGGCTACAGTGCTGAAAAGAAACCTAGGATTATTCTTGTTCTCTTCTATTAATGCAGAATAATAACTCGTTCTAGCTTTTCTAAGAGATTTTTTATTAATTAAAAGATGATTTCTCCAAGCTAAATAGATTTCATCTGAATTAATGGAGCACCATTTTCTTTCTAATTGACGAGTCTTCTGTTTTAAGCTACGAGTTTCTGTGTTGAACCAAGGGGTTAGAAATCTCTGATTAGAATTTTTCTTTTTTAAAGGGGCCACCAAGTCTAGAGTCTGATGCAGAGAAGCTGTAACACTATCTACCATGCTATCAATTACAGAAGAAGCAAGCTGTCTATAGCTTATTTCCATTGTGTTGACATGTGGCATAGAGGAAACAATCTGCATAAATTTGGTAACAACATCATCTGAGAGGTATCTACTGTAGTAATATTTTTCCTTAGGAGCCAAATAGTCAGAAATCGTAAAATCAAAGGTTAACAGATAATGGTCTGACAGTACAGAGTTATGAGGAGACACTACCAGATTTTCTGTTTCTATGCCATATGTCAGAACAAGGTCCAACGTATGATGGAGATAATGGGTAGAATTTCCTACTTTCTGACAAAACCCCATCGAGTCTAATGTTGAATTGAATGCCATATTAAGGCAATCACTATCTACATCTACATGTATATTAAAGTCCCCTACTATAATTATTCTATCTGATTTCAGCACTAAATCAGCTAAGAATTTGGCAAATTCAGATAAAAGCTCTGAGTAGGTTGATGGAGGACGATAAACTATGGCAAAGAAAATTGGGTTTAGCCTAAAATTGCTAAAATGCCCAATACTGAGGACCAGGCCCTCAAAGGAATGATAACGTGTTTTTTGCTTAACATTAACTTGTAATTTGGAATGGTAAATTGTTGCTACTCCTCCTCCACGACCAGAACTCCTAGGATTTTGACAGTTTAAATAACCAGAGGGAGTTGATTCATTTAAACCAACATAATCCTCTTGTCCTAACCAAGTCTCTGTAAGGGATATTAAATCAATCTGATGATCAATTAACAGATCATGGACTAGCAGAGACTGCCGGAGATGGACGTCATTAATGCTGGCGTGGATAACAATTGTGGAGTATTTACAGTTACTTTTAGCCAGCATTTTCAAATTTGACTCAATGTCGCCTGCTCTGGCCCCAGGAATGTATTTGACTATAGCCGCTGGAGTCTCTAGGTTCACGTTTCTGACTAGTCGCCAATGATCAGAGTTTTTTCCTCAGCGGGTGTGTCGCTGAGTGGGGAAAAACGATTAGAAACATGAACAGGTTGGTGGTTAACTGGGGCTTTGCGGCTAGGCTTCCTTCTCACCATCACCCAGCCTCTCTCCTCGCTGCTGAGGAGGACTGGAGGACTGCTAGCAGGCCCTATGCTCGGGAGCTCCGCTGCAGCTAAGGGACGTCCGTCAAGATTAACTGGCGCAGACGGTGTTTCAATGCAGTGGAGCCGGGATTCCAAATCAGACAACCTCGCCTCGAGCGCCTCAAAAAGACAACATTTATTACATTTACCATTATCACTAAAAGAGGCAGAGGTGTAGCTAAACATCTGACAAAGAGAGCACACCAGAGGAGGAGAGGAAGGAGAGCTAGTATCCATAGCAAGTGGCTAACCCGAAGCTAACACAAACACCGATGAAAGGTGAACAGAAGGCTAAAGAGGGTGATTAGATGACACTGAGTGCGCACACAGGTGCAAGAGGCTTGATAAACAGAAGTGAGCGCTAACAGTAGATGGAAAAAAGTGATTAAAATACAATTAAAGGCAAAATCCTCAGGAGAATGAGGAGAGCTAACCAAAGAGCAAACCACAGACAGACAGCAACACAGGAAGTGACGATATGTTACCACAGGAAGCCGGCGGTATAGCACACGGTATGCACCAGCAGAGGCATTCGGTCAAGCACTCAGATATGTACTCGCGGGTACTGACAAACAGCAGTGTGTTTACCTGACAACACACTGGACTGTGTATATTCTAATATAATAAAGGGATACAGAGCTCCCCACGCACGCACGCACGCGCGCACACACACACACACACACACACACACACACACCTGGGCCAGTCTGAAAATAAAAATGTATTTATTTTTATATATATTAAGTTGAGGTAGTTGTCTTGTGTTCTTTGGGGAATGTGTCTTTATCCATCTTCTTCCGCTTAATCCTTTTCGGGTCGCGGGGGGGCTGGAGCCTATCCCAGCATCTTTGGGCGAGAGGCAGAGTACACCCTGGACAGATCGCCAGTCCATCGCAGGGCCAACACAGAGAGACAGACAACCATTCACTCTCACAGTCATACCTAAGGACAATTTAGAATCCCCAGTTTGGTGCCAATTAACCTAACTTGCATGTTTTTGGCATGTGGGAGGAAACCGGAGAAATCCTGGAGTAAACCCACGCAGGCACAGGGAGAACATGCAAACTCCACACAGATCACTGTTGGTCGGGGGCTGGGATCGAACCCACGATCCCCCGGCCAAGGGTGAGTTGCTGTGCTGCCGCAGTGCTAACCACTCCACCACCGCGCTGCCCTTTGTAAGAAGATGATGAAAGAAATCTGCAAGAAACTTGGCACATTCGAGACCAAGTGACTTGCGTTACAGTAAGAGTATCTTCTCAGCAGAGAAAATCAAAAATCAGCACCTTCTTGCATCTTGCATTTTGAAACCAGTGTTTATGTAAAACGGAGATGATGGACATGCTCAGAATACAAAATGATTAACTACCAAATGTGACACAAAGGTGGACCCCAGAAAGAAACTATGTCTTTATATGCCAGTTAATCATCACTTTAAGACGAAGGAGATGTAAATAGGTGGGGAAAATATGTGAATATATCGGTAATCAGCAAAAAATGTTTTCTTTTTTTGTTTTTTCCCCTTGTCCCGTCAGGCAGCTAGGTAAGCAGAATAGAGATCTGTTACCCTTATTGTGCCAAAACAGATTTCCTTTGCCAAAAGGATCTTTATACAGTACCTATCTACTGTATGTACTGTATATTGTTGCAAACTCCTCCTATAATAACTTTTAATACGTTATTTAAATTATTCTACCCATGAAGGACCCAATAGGATGGGGAATGGGGAAGGGAAGTGTGCAGAGGGGGAAAGAAAAGAGAGAGGAACAGACAAAAAGACAAACTAACAACTAAACCAAACAGAAGACAAACTGCTTTTTCCACCGAAGAGGTCTCAACACGAGTCTGGTATCCACACCTGTAAAAGGGGAGACATTTGTGCGTGTGTGTCCATGTGCATGTATATGAGAGCGCGCGCAAAATAAGTGTGTGCATGTGAGTGGTTTCTCAGGAAACATACGAAAAGAGGGGCCAGTCGCAACAATTTCCCGCCACCCCGGAAACCCTGAGCAGGCAAGGCAGAGCCACCAACCCCCACAGGACACAAATGCCCGGGGCCGACAAGCCCCAGGAACGCTAAGCATCCGCCTCCGGTAGGGCGGCTAAGGGAGGTAAGGCTGCCAGGCGGCTGGTCTGGTGGGCCCACAGCCCCTGGCCCGCCAACCCCCCACCCCCCCAGCGGGGCCAACGCCAGCCCCTGGGCCCCAAGCACCGAAAGGCCAGCGTCCCCACCCCCCAGGCCGAAGACCGGCCCGCGCCCCTCGGCGCAAGCCCCCCCAGGCACCCCCCAGTGGACCCGCCCCTCCCCTCCCAGCGCCACCGCCGCATACCCCGGGGACCCCCACACCCAAAGAAGCCCCCCACCCCCGCCCAAGGGAGCCCACGTAGCCGAGAGACATTACCCCCTTCAATCCAGCACCTCTCAACTACCAAACTCATTTCCACACCCTTTTGATCTCATATGCACCCAGAGCACTCACTCACTCTCACTCACCCACTCCCCCACACAGTCCCACTCTCGTACTCCTGGAACCACCATTTTCTCTCACTCCTGAACCCACTCAAGCTCGCTCCAACTCACCCTCAGGGTCACCCACACTCTGTCATGTTAACCCATACACGCACTCTCACTCCCACTCCCACCTACTCACATCCATTCATGCTCTCCCCCTCACACTCACCTACCCTCCTTTACCCCTATTTCTTAGGGCGACTGCGATGCAGATGCAGCGAGCCTGAAAGCGCACCAGCTCCCGGCAGCGGCCGGGGAGACCGCCGGCACAGGCCAGCGCGCCCCTCCCCCCACCAACCCACCCCAGGGTGGCTGCGGCCACAGAAGCAGACCCCCACCCCCAGCGCCCACCCAAGCAACTGATCAGGAGATCACCACAGGCACCCCGAGATGCCACCCGACACGCAAAGCGCCACACAAAATCAATCCACCAACACCATCTCCATTCATCAATCCCTCACTATCGCTTACTCTCTTATTCAATTCCTCTCTCACTCCCTTGCTTGTCTCTATTCATTCAGCAGCACCCAGGGATTTTGACAACATGACAGGTCCAAGGTCCCTGGCAGAAGGAGGGCAACAGGGGTGGGGGAAGACCCCTACCCCCTACCCCTTGCACAAAACATGTGTCAGTTGTATGATGTGATTGTGTGTAGGTGTGTGAACTACCATGGTGCAGTTAAAATCGGGGGGGATGGTGGGTGGAGCACCACTAGCCACTGCGAAAGGCAGTGGGGCCCCCATCCCCCCAAGCCCTCAGTGTCTAAAATACAATTAAAATTGAGGTGAGGGCAGCCCCACCGCGCAGCAGAGGTGTCCCCTTCACCAACACAGTGCGGCACACCCCCGCCCCAAAACCGTAAGTGTATCTGTGACGACAGAGTGCTGCCACTGCTACGGTTTCTGTAATTGAGAATTATATTATATGTGTAGAATTTGTAAATGTTAACATGATTGTATTGATAAAGTGCACATATAATTGGAGATCTGTTTTGACTGATTTGAATTCCTTTTGTGAGATACATGTTAAGGTTAATTATACATATTGGGTGAGGCAATTGAATATTAAGACCACGTACCTTTGCCAGCATGCTTCCTGGTGGTATCCAGGCAAAAGACTCCTTAGGGGGTTTGAGTGCCTTTTAAAGGATGCCAGGAGGAAGGAGGCATGTGATGGTTGAGTAAGGGGTAATTTAATATGTAAATATGGGTTTAAAACTATTTATTGTAGTATTTATGGTGTGTATTTATTCTGTAAATAGGGGGGAAATTATTTATGTATTTATGTCTCTTTTAGATATTATTGGGTATGTGGAAATATGAAAATGTTTATTGTTTTGCTTGGGATTTTGGTATGGTCCAATTAACTCTAATTATCTCACTAAGTATATAACAGGTGTTTGTCATTTGGTTTGTGGTGGGTGTCGGATGTTCACGTGAGTTGTTGCCTGCAAAGTATTTTTGTAATAAATGGAAAATTGCTGATTGCAAAACTGTTTGGAAGCCTCCGTTCCTTCCCTGGTGTGCCTTGACCGCTCGGGATCGTGACAATTGGTGTCAGAAGTGGTTCGTTCCCTGACAAATGGTGACGTTTGGTCGAGGAAGTGTTGTCAAAGAAGGAGTGACAACATGGGACGGAAGGAGTGATGGCCAAAAGGGTTATAAAGAAACAAGAAGAGCAATTAGAGGACTTTGAAGCAAGTATGGCAACTGAGGAGCAGGGGACCAGTGTACTGGACGAGCTGGGAGAACTGACGAGCTTGGTGAAGTCTGTGGTGCGTTCACTGACAGTCAGAGACCATCAGATGGCGGAAGAAGCCTCTCTTCAGGTGCAAAGGTGGCAGACTATGCAGCTTCAAGTTTGCCAGATGCAGTCACAAGTAGCGGAGCTGAGAGAGGAGTATGGGAGCCGGGCTGAACACAGCGGTGACGATGGCACTTTGGGGGGAGACCCCAGCGTGACGGCCAGTCGGGTCAGCCCGCAGGAGGATAATCTACCGCTGCAGGTGCAGGCGAGGACAACGCAGATGCACCACAAGCCCAGGCTGAATCCGCTGTCTTCCGAGGACGACATCGAGCACTATCTGGCAACGTTTGAGAGGATCGCTATGGTCTGCCGCTGGCGTAAAGAAGAGTGGGCTATTCAGTTGGCTCCTCTGCTCACAGGTAAAGCACGGAGTGCGTATGTGCTTATGGACATTACAGGCACAGATGATTATGATAAAGTGAAGGAAGCAATTTTAATTAAATATGAAATAACACCCGACACCTATAGGGGAAGGTTTCGTGCCCTGGACATTCATCAGGATGAAACCCCCCGTGAACTTTATGTATGTTTAAAGGACCTGTTTTATAAAGGATTAAACCAGAGACCGCAACTATAAAAGACATTTCAGAACTGATGATTTTGGAGCAGTTTCTGCGGATGGTGGACCCAGAACTGGGAATCTGGATACAACAGCGGGCCCCGAAGACTGCAGAGGGCGCTGCTCGTCTTGCGGAGGTCTTTCTGTCAGCCAGGTCTGGGAGCAGGAGACCTACTCTCAGCCGTGACAGCTCTTTCACCACACGGAGTAAGTCTAATGGGGGTGAAAGGGGTGGTCAAGCTCAAAATAAACTGTATTCCAGTTCCAGTCAGATCACAATTGGCAAATATAATGGTAGCAAAAAGTCACGTTTTGTCTCTAATAAAGATATACGCTGTTATCAGTGTAATAAAATCGGTCATACTCAATATTCATGTCCTGCCACGGTAAATAATAAGCCTTCATTGTTATGCTCAGTTCCAAGACCCACTCTTTCAGCACCAGTTCACAGTGAAATATATAAAACAACTGTTCTGCTTAATGGTCAGTGTGAAGAGGCCTTGTTAGACTCTGGTTGTTTTCAGACTGTTGCTCTGCCCAGTTTGGTCCCTAGGGATTCGTGGAGTGAGTCTACAGTAAATATCAGTTGTGTTCATGGGGAAGAGAAGTTGTACCCGACCGCTGAGGTCTATTTAACAGTGCGGGGTCAAATTTATCTACTTCCTGTAGCTCTTGTGCCTGATCTGCCATATACAGTTATTCTTGGCAATGATGTTTCAACTTTGTTGGACATCATACAACAGGTTAGGGACGAACAACAAACTGAGGATGGACAGGCAGGTGGCGCTATTGAGCAGAGGCTTAATGCACCTGCTGGGAAAAATTGTAATATGGTGACAACCAGGGCGCAGAGGGCTGCCAATGTTCTCCAGGAGTTGCCTTTTTATGATTCTGGGGTAGAGGCAGGCCCTATTAAGCAGCCAAAATCCAAGGCTCAGAGAAGAAGAGACAAGGTTTTAGCTTCAGTGAAGAACTTGGGTGAAGAAATACCACAGCTAAGTCAGTCAGTAGACTTTGACATCCCTCCTGACATAGCTGCACTGCAGAAAGCTGACCCACCGCGAGAACCTTGGTTTGATAAAGTCTCGGAAATTGAGGGTGTGAAACAGGGCAGAGTGGATTGTCTGGCTGAGGCCGTGTATGTCGTTAAAAAGGGCATTTTGTACCAACAGCAAGGTGAAGTTATGGCCATAGCTTTGCCACAAGGCCTCACACCAAAGGTTATGGAACTGGGACATGTTATCCCTTGGGCAGGTCATCTAGCATTCCAGAAGACATTACAAAGAATTGCTAAAAGGTTTGTGTGGCCGGGAATGTATACCCAGATTAAGGAGTTCTGCACAACATGTGAAACATGTCAGATTACATCACCTAGGGGAGTAGCCCGTGCCCAACTGCAGCCATTACCAGTCATTGGAACACCATTTGACAGAATAGGGATGGATATAGTTGGCCCCCTAGAGAGAAGCTCTTCGGGTAATAGATACATTCTGGTGATATGTGACTATGCTACTCGGTACCCAGAAGCCTTCCCATTAAAATCTATTAAGGCTAGGCAGGTTGCCAACTGCCTCATTCAGTTATTTTCGAGGGCAGGCATACCCAGAGAGATCCTAACGAACTGTGGAACAAATTTCTTATCAAAACTGTTGCAGCAGGTATATAAGCTGTTGGGTATTAAGGGAATTAGGACCACCCCATATCACCCTCAGACACATAGACTGGTTGAGCGATTTAACCAGACTTTGAAGAACATGCTGCGAAAATTTGTTTACGATACAGGCTCGGATTGGGACCAATGGTTGCCATACTTGTTATTTGCTTATCAGGATGTTCCCCAGGCTTCAACAGGGTTCTCACCTTTTGAACTACTGTATGGTCGTCAGGTGAGGGGCCCACTGGACTTATTAAAGGAGTACTGGGAGAGTCCACCGAGTGATCAGGACAATGTGGTCTCATATGTCATTAAAATGAGAGAAAGACTGGATTGAATGACTGCTTTGGCTCAGGAGCACATGAGGACGGTGCAGGCTAAACAAAAGACTTGGTATGGTAAGAAGGCCAGAAAGAGGGTTTTTCACCCAGGTCAGCAGGTGTTGTTACTGCTGCCCTCTTCTGACAGTAAGCTGTTGGCTCGATGGCAGGGGCCTTATGAAATTTCTAAGAAACTAAGTACAGTGACATATGAACTATATATGCCTGACAGGAAGTCAAAGCATCAGTGCTTCCATTTTAACTTGTTAAAGGAGTTTCAGCAGCCTGGTCATCAGCAGCAGCTGCCTGTTCTTCAGCAGACGCATCATCAGCTCCTCATTTGTGCGACAGAAGTGGATGAGGAGAGAGAACAGTCTTTTCCCACAAATGTGACAGAGCCTTGTTCATTTCAGGTGTCTCATTTGCAGGTTAATCAGCAGAGAGAGATAGAGGCACTATTAGATCCAGAACTGTTTCAGGAGAGACCTGGTTTCACCACATTTGTTCACCATAAGGTTCATTTAAAGGAAGAGGCTGTTCTGCGTAGAAAATCTTATAGGATCCCTGAGCGGTTGGTCCTGAAACTGAAGCAAGAAATTGACCTGATGTTGCACAGCTGGGAGTGATTGAGGAGTCAGTCAGTGAGTGGTGTAGCCTGATTGTGCTGGTCCCCAAAAAGGATGGCTCTTTGAGGTTCTGTATCGACTTCAGATACCTTAATGCAGTCTCTAAGTTTGAGTCATACCCCATGCCCTGTATTGATGAGTTATTAGAGAAAGTGGGCAGGGCTAGGTTTATTTCCACGCTAGACCTAAGCAAGGGGTATTGGCAGGTGGCCTTGGCACCTGAAACAAAAGAACTTACAGCCTTTAAAACACCTTATGGCAATTTTCAGTTTAAGGTTATGCCATTTGGCCTCCAGGGGGGCGCCTGCAACTTTCCAGCGGCTCATGGACCAGGTATTAAGAGGGGTATCAGACTTTGCGGTTGCCTATTTGGATGACGTAGTCATGTATAGTCAGACCTGGAAGGAACATTTGTTACATTCCTTCATTTGATTAAGAGGGCAGGACTGACTGTCAATCCACGCAAATGTGCCAATGTGTGTTTGGACAGCAGCAGGTGGAGTACCTGGGATATGTGGTTGGTCAGGGGGTCATTAGACCACGAGTGGGTAAAGTGGATGCCATTAGGACCTATCTTGTGCCTACTACCAAGAAGAAGGTACAGTTGTTTATGGGAATGGTAGGATGGTTTAGTAAATTCATTCCCCATTTTGCTGAAAGAGCAGCAGTTCTGACTGACCTCACTAAGGCTTCAGCACCGAATAGGGTAAAATGGACAGAGGAGTGTGGTAGAGCCTTTGAAGATCTGAAGGGTGCTATTTCTAGTGAGAAGGTTCTCTACAGTCCGGATTTTGCCCGTCCATTTATTCTATATACAGATGCTTCAGGAGTTGGCATCGGAGCAGTACTTCTCCAGGAGGTGAAGGGAGAGAGACACCCGGTACTGTTCTTGAGCCGTAAGTTGTTGGACCGGGAGACGAGATACTCTACGGTAGAGAAAGAATGTCTTGCCATGAAATGGGCAATAGGGTCTCTGAAATACTATTTACTGGGGCGTCATTTCACGTTGGAGACAGATCATCGGGCCCTACAGTGGCTGAATAGGATGAAGGACACGAATAGTCGTCTTACAGGGTGGTATTTGTCCCTTCAGCCTTACAACTTTACTGTTCGGTATATGGCAGGGAAAACCAACCTTTTGGCAGACAGCCTCTCCAGAGTACATGACTCATAGAGTACTGTACTCTTGGGAGAAGGGGGGGAGGAAATGTGACGACGGAGTGACTACGGTTTCTGTAATTGAGAATTATATGTGTAGAATTTGTAAAGGTTAACATGATTGTATTGATAAAGTGCACATATAATTGGAGATCTGTTTTGACTGATTTGAATTCCTTTTGTGAGATGAATGTTAAGGTTAATTATATACATATATTGGGTGAGGCAATTGAATATTAAGACCACGTACCTTTGCCAGCATGCTTCCTGGCGGTATCTAGGCAAAAGACTCCTTAGGGGTTTGAGTGCCTTTTAAAGGATGCCAGGAGGAAGGAGGCATATGATGGTTGAGTAAGGGGTAATTTAATATGTAAATAAGGGTTTAAAACTATTTATTGTAGTATTTATGGTGTGTATTTATTCTGTAAATAGGGGGAAAATTATTTATGTATTTATGTCTCTTTTAGATATTATTGGGTATGTGGAAATATGAAAATGTTTATTGTTTTGCTTGGGATTTTGGTATGGTCCAATTAACTCTAATTATCTCACTAAGTATATAACAGGTGTTTGTCATTTGGTTTGTGGTGGGTGTCGGATGTTCATGTGAGTTGTTGCCTGCAAAGTATTTTTGTAATAAATGGAAAATTGCTGATTGCAAAACTGTTTGGAAGCCTCCGTTCCTTCTCTGGTGTGCCTTGACTGCTCGGGATTGTGACAGTACACAAGAAGATGTACATTCCACCCAGAATCGGGGGGGGGGGCAGAAAATAAGACTGGGAGGGAGGCGGTCCACAAGCAAGGCCACTCCCCCCAGAAACCAGCTCACAAACTGATTCAGGAAGCCACCCACTGCCCCCAAATTCCAATCCAGGGCGAGGGCCGCCAGGCTGAGCAGCCCAGGACCCACCAGTATTGAGCCCCCCAGCACCACAAACATGATGGAGCAGCCACACCCATTCCCACTCATGTTGCACACACAAATATGTAAATAACAATAATCACAATAGTAAACAATGGGCCTGACCCACAGAGCACCCCACATGCCAAGCAACACCCCCGAGCGCTCACCACAAGCCCACCGACCACCCACCCCAGACGCACACCGACAGCAGCAGCCACCCCGCAGTCACAGCCACCCTGGAGCAGCCCGACGGCAACACGGCCGCCAACCCGCACCAACGGCCCCCCCCCCGAGCACCCGCACACACCCCACGCCAAAGACCCCAGAGGCAATGGGACAAAGCGCCCGCCCCGTGACACAATGGCAGGGCTGCCAGGACAAGCAGACCTCGAATCACCAACCCCTATGCCACTAGGTGGTCCGCCCCACCCCGCCACCCAACGAGGTTCCCCCACCCATACACACACACACACACACACCCGCCCTCATGTGCATATACACACACAGTCACCATCACACACGCCCACCTATACCCACACACAGCCCCACATGCCCACACACAACACACACACACTCACGCACCCACTTCCACACACACACACCCACTCTCACACACGTGCGCACACACACACGCACGCACGCACGCACATGCACACACATGCACATCCACACCTGCAGGCCCCGGAGGATGGGGAGGGCCCCGGGGAGGGCACGATCCTGCTGCGCAAAGGCGCGCCAGAGCTGGCCCACACCGGCGGCACACACCTGACCCCAACCCAGGGGGGAACGCTCCCCCCAGCACCAGGGGACTAGGGCCAGACCCAGCTCCACCCAGGAGGCAAGGCCAGCCGGCCCGGGGCCACGGCCCATCCCCACCGGTCCCCCCAGAGCCCCCCCAACCAACCCAGACCACCGTGGCCAGACGCATGGCCACCCCGGAACAGGCCCCCGAACACCAGCCCCCCGCGGTCAGGACGCAGCCAGCCGCCAGAGGCACCAAGAAGAGCAAATCACCGCCCATCACCCCTCAGGTTATACAATTAATAAGCATGGACCAGAGAGAATTGAATTTCGCCAACTGACTATTTGAGGAGGCAGACATTCTCTCCAGGCTAATATAATCTAATAGTAAGTTGTTATAGTGAGTCATGCATAAATTATTTCCTGATTTCCAGTTCCTGAGGATAGTTTTCTTTGCGATGCATAAGGTGGTCAAAACCATGTATGATATCCTTGCCTCTATATTTATGTCACTTAGATCACCTAATATGCAAAGTGTGGGTGAGGATGGGACACTACACCCAAGCCATGCCGACAAGTCCTCACATGTCTACCGCCAGAACTTTTGAAATGGTGCACAGGACCACATAGGATGCATATAGCTATCCGGGACGTTGCTGGTGCAGTAGGAGCAGATATTTGTGTGACTCAGGCCCATTTTGAACATCCTTTGTCCTGTGTAATGAATTCTATGTAGAACTTTATACTGTATAAGTTGTAAATTAGAGTTTTTAGACATCTTAAAAGTGTTTAAACATATTTGTGTCCAGAAGCTTTCCTCCTTATCGATCGATAGGTCTGTCTCCCATTTTGATATTGGAAGAGATACTGACTCATCCAGTTTTGATAATAGTCCATGTATTTTCAATATCAATTCAGGGGAACGAAGATTTAGAAATTCTGCCACCTTAAGTGGTACCTTAATCTGTCTGATTAAGATTGAATCTTGCTTTTATTATGGATTTAAGCTGTTGGTATTCAAGACACTTTTTATCACTGACGTCGTACTGTGACACTAGTTCCTGAAATTGGATAAAATTTCCACCTTGAATATGATACTTTTTTTTATTCCCTTCTCTTGCCATAGTGGAAAATTTAACATCCTCTTTTGGTGCTCTTTTAAGTATCAGGATTATTCCAAATGGGCGTGAGTTTACAGGGGACAAGTGAAGACCCCAATATTTTTAAAATTTCTACCAAGCTGTCAGTGAGGAGCTGATATTAATGCTTTTAAAACAGTCATGGCGTTTAATACTGGGACTCGTAAAAGGTAAGTCAGAGATATTTAGTGACCCACAGAGAGCCTGTTCAGCATCTAACCATGGGTTTCCTAGTGGGGTTGATTTTATCCATTTAGAAACAAACTGCAGTCTATTGGCTAAAAAGTAATTTAAAAAATTTGGTAGATGTAAGCCTCCACACTCTTTTTCTTTTTGAAGAGTTTTCAAACTAATCCTTGATGGTTTATCCTTCCATAAAAAATTATTTATATTTGAGTCTAGAGACTTAAACCAGGCCATAGATGGTTGGGTAGGAATCATTGAGAACAAATAGTTGATTTTAGGAAGGACCATCATTTTAACGGTTGCGACTCTTCCCATTAATGATATAGGTAGTGTCCTCCAGCGCGTAAGGTCGTCTTGTATTGTTTTTAAAAGGGGAATGTGATTTAGTCATAATAACGCTTAGAGCCTTGGGGAAATATCTATTCCTAAATATTTAGTATTACCTGATTGTATTGGAATAGTGGATGTATTTGAGAAATTACAATTTATAGGTAAGACTGTTGATTTACCCCAGTTAATAGAGTAGTCTGATAATGATGAAAATTTATCAATGAGCGCCACTGTCTGAAGAAGAAATCTTTGTGAGTTTTCAAGGAAAACCAATACATCATCAGCATAAAGACTAATCTTGTGTTCTTCTTCCCCAGTTTGGATACCTCTGATATCAACATTTTGTCGTATGGCTGCTGCTAATGGTTCGATAAAGATGGTAAAAAAGTGAGGGAGAGAGTGGACGACCCTGCCTAGTACATCTCTGGAGATTAAAGCTTCGGGAAGTCTGGTCATTTGTCGGACAGATGCAGTTGGACAGCTATATAGTGTTTTAATCCAGTTTATGAAAGATGAACCAAACCTGAACTTATTTAACACCATAAAAAGAAATTTCCAGTTAACACGGTCAAAGGATTTCTCTGCATCCAGGGACAAAATTGTAGTTTCTAAGTTATTAATCTTGCAGTAGTCTATTAAATTAAATAGCCTGCGTGTATTATTAGCCAAGTGGCAACCCTTGATGGAACCTAGGTGTAAAATAAATGGAATTGTCCTTTCCAGTATTTTGGCAAGAGCTTTGCAAATTATTTTAAGATCGACATTCATAAGTGAGATGGGACGGTAGCTGGATGGAAGCGTAGGTTCTTTTCCAGGTTTAAGGAGCAGGATAATACTAGCTAAATTCATATTTGGAGGGATAACATTATCTTCTTTAATTTGGTTCACCATTTTAAAGAAAGTAGGTGCCATCACAGGCCAGAATTCTTTATAAAATTCTACTGGAAAACCATCTGGTCCCGGAGCTTTGTTGTTTGGGATGTGCTTAAGTGCCTCCTGGAGTTCAGACACCTGAAGAGGTGCATCCAGAGCTGCAATCTGTTCATTATTTAATTGTGGTAAGTTATTATCGTCCAAAAATTTATTTATCTATGAGTCAGATGGGTTAATCTGAGATGAGTAGAGGTTTTCATAAAACTTTCTGAAGTAGTTATTTACAGTATTTCTTCAGGCTCATGGGTAATAGTTCCAGTCATATCCTCAATAGAATGGATAGTTGTTGTTTTTTCTTTATTTAATCTAAGCTGGTTCGAAAGATATCGCCCCAATTTATTACTGTGTTCAAACTTCTCTAGACACAGTCTTTGTATTAAAAACTGTGTTCTTTTGTTTATAATTTCTTTTAATTCCAGCTTTAATTTTCTCAGATCGTTAAGTGCCTGTTCCTGTGGAGAAACAGCACAGGTCGTCTCCAGTGATTTAATTTTCTGTTCTAACTCCAATACCAGTGCTTTTTCTTTTTTATTCTTATACGAACAGTAAGAGATTATTTTACCTCGCATGACCGCTTTTGCTGCTTCCCAAAGAACACACAGGTATATTCCTGGCACATTATTATATTCCAGATATGATTCCCACTCTTTATTGAAGTAATTAATAAAGTATTTGTCTTTTAGTAGTGATATATTAAATTTCCAGCTCCTAGTTTTCCTTGTAGCTTTCCTATTTACTAGTGTAAGAGATACTGGATGGTGATCACTAATAGCTTGATTTGAACATATTTCAGTGTCTGTGATGTCCCTCACAATAGAGTTACTGACTAAAAAGAAATCTAGACTTCCGGTTATGGCTGCCACGTAGGACGGACGTGTCTCGCTCTGCTCTGCTCCTGGAGAAAAAAAATCGGCAAATAACTCTCTCATTTGGGACAGAACGTATCCCAGCATTTGGGCGAGGATATGTCGGCGAAGCCTAAGGCTGGAAAACCAGGAAAAGGAAAAAGCGAGCCGCCGAAACAGTCCAAATTAACGGACTTTCAGGTCTGTGACGCAGCAAACAAAACTCCATATATGGCGGAGGAGGCTGGCAACGGTGCGATATCTGCGGGGAATGGCGCAGATGCGCTGATGGCTGCCATGAGTTCAATGAGAGCGGACTTTTCCTCTAGATTTGATGGGATTATGACAGCGTTGGAAGGAATAAGAAAGGAATTGGGTGACTGTGTAGAACGAACGGCGCAGATGGAGCTCCGTCTCGCTAGTGCTGAAGATGACGTCACCCGTCTTCAATTAAAGGTGCGCACTTTGGAAAAAAAAAATAAATCTCTGGAAGATAATATTTTGGATTTGGAATCTCGGTCGAGACAGAATAATTTGAGGCTGGTGGGTCTTCCAGAGGAATCAGAAGGTCGGGACGTATGTTCCTTTCTGGAAAAGTGGATTCCGGAGGTGCTGGGCAGCGAGGAGTTGCAATCAGCAGTGGTTCTGGAAAAAGCACATCGTATTGGCCCACGGAGAGATAAGGGACCGCCGAGGACCTTAATTATGAAGTTTCTTAGCAACAGAGACAGGATGAAGATCTTCAACGCTGCACGTGCAAAAGGAGAGATTAAACACCAGGACCAGCAGGTGCGGTTCTACCCAGATTTGGCCACAGGAATCCAGCAATTGAGGAAGCAGTTTGATCCCGTACGTAAGGAGCTGCGCAACCTTGGGATTCGTCATGGTGTAATCTATCCTGCGAGACTGCTGACCACGTATGAGGGCAGAACCCACATCTTCAAGACCCCAGAGGAGGCGCAGGAGTTCATCAAGAAGATCAAAGAAGAAGAAGAGACTGGTGGGAGCTAAGCATGAACAAAATATAAGGTAGAATAATTAAGCATTTGCACAGGCATCTGACTGACTTGAAGTAAATAGTAAGTTTACAAAATATAGATTGTATTATATATTAAAAAAACAAAACAAAAACAAAACAAACAAAAAAAAAAACTATGATGTACAAAGTTGTTAAAAATTTTGGAGTTAAGTTGGAAAACTACAGAGGAGAGTTAATGTTACGTCATTAAAAGCAGTAGAGTTAGGGTGATTGGGAGGATGAAGAAGGAGTGGCTTAGGCTGTTCCCCGTGGGTGTGGAATGGTCGATGGCTATATCGGGAGACAGAATTTTTCTTTTGATTTTGGGGGGTTTGCCACAAGTGTGGGAAGGGGAAATTTGTTTGTGTGTAGTTTGTAGGATGAATGTTCAACCACTCATGTTTTTGCTTCTCTGTATGAGCATGTTTACACTGCAAGGTAATCCCAAACTCTCTATTGATCATGGACCAAAGTGTTAATCTTAATTTAACTTCATGGAATTGCAGAGGTCTACAAAATTTAAAAAAACTTAAACAAGTTATGAATAAAATAAAGGACATGGGTTCAAGAATTGTGTTTTTACAAGAAACTCATCTGATAGAGGAGGATGTTAAAAGAATTAGGAGTAGATGGCAGGGAAGTGTATTCACCTCTTCATTTTCATCCCGAGCCAGGGGAGTTATGACTCTCATACATAAATCAGTTCCTTTTCAAGTGAAAAATGTAATTGGAGACAAATTTGGAAGATATGTAATCATTCAAGGTTCTTTGCTATTAGAAAATATAAATCTTGTGAACTTATATGGTCCCAATATAGATGATCAGAAGTTCTTTGCTAATTTATTTCTCATCTTATCATCACTTACAGGGCAACATATAATAGCAGGGGATTTTAATTGTACATTGAATCCAGGTGTGGATAGATCAACAGGACTGGATTGTACGCACATTGGATGTAGGATGACTATTAATCATTTTATGAAAGAATTGAGATTGTTAGATATATGGAGAGAAATGAAACCACAAGTTAAAGCCTATTCTTGTTATTCCAGTACCTACAAGACATTCTCACGTATTGATTATTTTTTGATTTCCACAGAATTAAGGTCCAAGATTCAAAACTGCTTTTATGATAACATCGTGATCTCTGATCATGCACCCTGTTGTCTAATATATGTAGATAAAAAATTGACAAAGGAATCAGGTAGATGGCAATTTCAGCATAAATGGCTTCAGGATGAGGAATTTGTCAAGTATATAGAAAAACAGATAGACGAGTTCTTTGACATCAATACTACACAAACATCAGCATGTGTAAAGTGGGAGGCTTTCAAAGCTTTTATTAGGGGACATATTATTAGTTATACAGGATCAAAATCTAAGAAGACTCGAGAGGAGAGAGCTAAATTGGAACATAAAATAAAAAGTCTTCAGGAAAAAGTGTATGCAGGAAGTGACTCAAGGTTGGAGAATGAATTACTGATTTTGAGAGCTGAATACGACAAAAAATCAGCGAATAGAGCTGCCTCGAGTCTTCTAAGATTGAAACAATCTTTTTATGAACAAGGTGAAAAATCAGGAAAATTATTAGCATGGCAGATTAAACAATTGGAAATTAAAACACCAATTACCAGTATTATAAGTAATGGACAGGTAGTTATAGATCCTTTAGAAATTAATAGAGCCTTTAGAGATTACTATGAAAAATTATATGATACCAAAAATGAACCTGATTTAACAAAACTAAATGGGTTTTTGAACGAACTATCTATACCGTGTATTCCAAATGAAAACAGGGAGATATTGGAGTCTAAAATTAGTCAAGAAGAAGTTGGGCTAGCCATTGATAATATGAAATCAGGAAAAAGTGCAGGACCAGATGGTCTTCCAGTTGACCTTTATAAAAAATTTAAGAATAAATTAATAAAACCTTTTTTGGAAATGGTTTTAGAAGCATTTCAAAATAATAATTTACCATCATACATAAATAATGCCTTAATTATACTGCTGCCAAAACCAGGTAAGCCCTCTAATAAATGTGAAAATATGAGACCAATAAGCCTATTAAACGCCGACCTTAAGATAATCTGTAATATTTTAGCAAGACGAATACAAGAAATTTTACCAAATATTATTAATCGAGATCAGAATGGCTTTATAAAGGGTAGACAAGGCTTCCATAATGTAAGAAGACTATTTAATATTATTTATTTTAATAAAGAAGCACCGGATACAGCTCTCCTATCATTGGACGCCGAAAAGGCCTTTGATAGAGTTGAATGGCCCTTTCTTTTTGAAGTCCTACAAAGGTTTGGACTTGGAAATAATTTCATAAAATGGGTTCAAATAATATACAATAATGCTACAGCAGAAATCCTAACAAATAACAATATTTCAAAACCAATAAAAATCAATAGAGGATGTCGACAAGGCTGTCCACTTTCACCTTTACTGTTTACTATGGCAATTGAACCTTTAGCGATAGCGATACGTTTACATTCACAAATATATGGAATTAAAGTTGGACCAACAGAACATAAAATCTCCCTGTACGCCGATGATATAATTTTGTTTATGTCGAATCTAAAAAAATCAATTCCAACCTTGTTGAATTTAATAAAGAATTTTGGGGAAATATCAGGATATAAAATAAATAAAACTAAATCTTCAATATTAATGCTAAATGAGACCCAGAGAAATTACCCAGCCCCTGAGGTAAATCAATTTAATGTTGTAAATCAGTTTAAATATTTAGGAATCCAAATTATGCCTAAGCTAGAATCAGTCGCCAGTGTCAACTATGAAGCCTTAATGTCAGATATCAATGAGTTAACTCAGAGATGGATGTCACTACCAATGTCGATGATCGGGAGAATCAATATACTTAAAAGTAATATTTTACCTAAAATACTTTATTTATTTCAATACATTCCCTTATCACCACCTTTAGATCTATTCTCAAGAATAAAAAAAAAGTTAGTGGAATTTATATGGAACAACAGGAGGGCTAGATTACGTTTGTCTTTATTATATTTACCATTTGATCATGGAGGTCTGAAATGTCCAAATTTTATGTTGTATTATTGGTCGGCACAACTGAGGTCTATGACATATTATTTTTCATCAAATGATCTCCCTCACTGGACTGAAATGGAATCATACAATTTACCTTTACCTCTTCCCATATTCATATACTCAGATTCGGCAAAAAAATTACAAAAACAAGTTAAAAATCCATTTGTAAAGCATATGATCAAAATATGGTGTGAAGCTAAAAACTATTTAAAAGAACCACAGTTATTGTCACAATTTAGTCCAATATGGGGTAATCAATATTTTAAACCAGGGAGAGCGGACGCTGTATTTAAAGTATGGAATTTAAAAGGGATACAAAAGATTCAGGATTTATATTTGCCATGTGCAGACAACATAATGTCTTTTGAAGAGCTGAGGATCAAATTTAATCTCAATAGAACACATTTTTTTAAATATCTTCAACTTAGAAACTTTATTCGATCAAATCAAAATAAAGCTCTCACTCGACCTATTTATTCATCCTTGGAAAAAATGATGATGAAAGATAGTAAAAGAAAGGGTATTATTTCAGAGTTTTATAACTCATTGACACTATCTTCAAGTGAAAATTCACTGAAAAGATTAAACTACTGGAAAGAAGATCTGCAAACTGAAATTTCAGAGGAACAATGGGAATTGGCTTGTACAGAAGCTCAAACCAAATCAATAAATGCACGCCTTAAATTGATACATTTCAAATGGTTAATGCGGATGTATGTTACACCGGAGGAGTTAAATAGATATAACAAAAATATACCAGATACATGCACAAAATGCATGGAAAGTAAAGGAACCCTATTTCATTGTTTATGGGAATGTAGATTAATAAGAATGTTTTGGGAAGAGGTGAGGGTAACAATTGAAAAAATAATCTCAAAACAAATCATATTGAATCCTAAACTGTTTTTGTTGGGTCTGTACCCAGAAAAGCATAATTTTAATAAAAGTGAAAGAACATTCATAGACCTCAGTTTGCTTAATGCCAAAAAATGTATTGCACTATTATGGAAAAAGACTCATAGACCAGATGTGACTCAGTGGTTAAGACAGATGTTAACAAACCTTCCATTAGAAAGAATAACATATATACTGAAATCAAAGGAAATTGTGTTTGAGAATATATGGAGACCTTTTATTGATTATGTAAAAAATTTAAACATAACTCTTGAAGAAGAAGGTGAATGATGTGTGTGGACCTTGTAAATTCCAAACTGGTGAACATAATATGTATACTTATGTATTGGATTGTCTAGACTAAACAGAGGAGCATTGTTGAAGACTTGATTTTGTTGGTGGTTGTTGGTGTTTTTAGTGCATTTTTTTTTTGTAGTACTTTAGTGTTAGTGTTTGATTGTTTGTATCATGTTTGTTAAAAAAAAAAAAAAGGTTCAATAAAGATATTGTGGAAAAAAAAAAAGAAATCTAGATGTGAATGTGAACTATAAACTGATGAAAAAAGTGTATTCCCGAAGAGTTGGGTGAAGAGAACGCCATTCATCGCAAAGACCAAAATCATTCATGTATTGTTTCAGAGTATCAGTAGCCTGCCAGTTTTGATAATTCCCTGATGCACTGAGCCTGTCGACTGCAGGGTCTAATACCAGGTTGAAGTCTCCTCCTATTATGAGTGTAGTGTCCAAGTACTCAGAAAGAGAAGTGAAAAAAGTGTGAAAATATGATGGATCGTCAACGTTTAGGCCATAAACGCTTGCAATACATAGATCCAAATTTTGAAATGACATCTTTAATATTATAAATCTACCTTCCGGATCTGCTATAGTATTATTCACAATAAAGCGTATTCCTCTGTTTACCAATATAGCTAACCCCCTCCCCGTTTAGAATTAAAGACAGCTGAGTACATGTGGGGGAATTCTGGGGAGGTGAGCGCATCTACAAACGACTTAGAAACATGTGTTTCCTATAATAAGACAAAGTCTGCCTGTAGATCCTTCAGTTGATTAAAAACTTTTAGCCTCTTCTCCCTATTACCAATTCCACATATGTTCCACGTGACAAACTTAAATGTGGACATGTTTTCACTAACTGGTTTTGTGCTAAAGGCTAACTAAATGTGCCTATGTGATTATATGTCCGTAATGTATTTGTATGTTGTGTGTAAAATATATACCTGCGCATGTATGTTTGGGTGTCCACACATGATGTCTCTGTTCCATTTGCTTGCAATCGCAAGCAAATGGGGTTTATGGACTTGGGTTCATGTACTTATAGTTATTTCCTATAAACCAGAAGTATGAAAGAAAACAGACATAAAGGTTAGTAAATGGTGAAAAAATGCAGATAACATACAACAACGACCTAACAACTTCAACAAAATTACCTACAACAAACAACCTCAGCAAAAAAGAAAAAAACATTTTGACAAAAACAAATTAAATCAAGATCGAATAAAAGACCTGTGCACAATCACACTCTTTTTCCACCTGTAGCTAAGAAAACAAAATAGGCTCTAGAATAATCAGGGCGTTATAGTTTCATCCATAAATGGCTTGCCATCTATATACAATCTATCCACAGAGACAATAGCTCGTTTACCTTCTTGGATGTTTTGTTTCCTAATGGGGAAAAAGCTTCCTTCTCCTTTCCAAGATTTCCTGTAGAAATTGATCATTTAGACCATAATTGGTGTTTTTAAGCTGCCTGCCCTGCCTCTGTACCAAAATATTTTGCTTGAAATGCTCAAATTTGGCAACAATAGGTCTGGGACGTTTATTCTGGGAATTTTTTTGCCCAATTCGGTGGACTCGGTGGAAGGTAACTGATTTTGTGACTTCAGGGGATAGTTTCAGTTGCCCTGACATAAATTCACAGACCAGCTGTTCTGGATTTTCATTATTTTTTTCAACAATTCCAGAAAAATCAAGGTTATCTCTCATGCTGCATGACTGCAAATTGAGAACTGTTTCCTTCATTTTGGGTTTTCTCTTTCAACAACGCCAAGCCGCGTGGTTAGTGTGTTTACTGACTTTTTCAAGCTATTGTTTTCTTCTACGAGAGAGACGAGCTGTGCCTGACTGTACTCCAGACTCTCCCGTACGCTCTGGAATTCTTTATGAAGCAGCTCGAGCAGCACCAGTCTACCATCCATGCTGGTAAATTTATTCTCAATAGAGAAAAGGATGTCACTAACCTCGGTGCCCTCCCGTGATTTCTTGGATGGTAAATTTGGAGAATCCGCCGGTATGGGGCGCTTGGACATGGAGTAGGAGGAAGCAGGACCGGGAGATACGTTCTCCTCCATGGCACACCAGCGATAATAAAACTCGTCTATATAATTCTCAAGTTCCTCCAGCTCCATCGAGAAGATGGCGAAATGAAATGCAAATGAACAGATAATCAATTAGCAGATTAATTTCAAAAGAAAAGAAACGCTACCTGTAGAAATTTCCTGTTCATGCTCGGTTGACGCGAGTCGCCGTTTTAGATTACTGTGCAACCGTCTCAACGGCTCACGATCATCACGATCACAGTGTCATGCACCCCCTCCTCGCAAGATTTCAGCAAAAAAAATTTCAAAATATCAGCATATCAGTCATGGGTAAAAAAAAAAAAAATCTAATATCATGCATCCCTAGTTCACTGAAGTAGTGCAGAAAAGTCCATGGCCAAAACTTTCTCAATGAGATTTCCTTATTTTAAACAAAATTAGAAAGTAAAGCAGAAAAGTTTGAGAAGAAAAATACATTTAACTTGGCATTCAGCTGCAAAACCTCTAAAAGGTTTTAAACCACAGCTAAGCACATCTAATAATAACTGACAGATCAACAGCCAGTGGAGATCTATCATATTAACCAAAGAAAGACATCTGCATGACAGCAAATTCCACAAAATCCAAATAAAGCAATAATTTGAGACTTAAACATGCAGCTAATCAGTTAGACAGCATCAAACTCTTAGCTCGTCACAGGCTAAACAGCATTTAAAAGAAATCTTGTGACTAACTGCAACCAAGGAACATCCTCGTGTTTTTGCCTGAGATTAGAAGTTGAGAAGGGAAGAGTCACCTGTGATACCTGCCACAGAGGGGGAGCCATCAAAATATTTAAGTCTATTTAAAAAGGAAGTGAAGTATTTGTGCAGGGATAGGGTTGTGTCTTAGCTCTGCAGCTGATTAGAGGACAAAGTTTGCCTCAAAACCAACAAGCAGACAGACACTCTGAGGGTCTATAGAAATGATATAGGGAAAAACACTGTCTAGGTCTTGGCAATAAACAAGTGGTTTAAATTATATAGGAGACAATAAAGCTTTATAATGAATCTTAAGGCGCATTTCCCCATCACTAGAAACAACACAGAAATTATGCCCCAGTTACTTTACAGTGTTATAGACTATCCTAATTCATTGTTTCTTCAAGATGCAAAAAACCCCTTTCATTCCATGTGCATGACCTTCAACAATCTCATAACGCAGTGCATCATATATTTTAAATGTGACTCTGACTCATACTCGCAGTAATAAAAGCAAAAAAATAAACCTGCATACTGTATATAGACAGGCGATTTTTATTTTCCAAGCATCTCTCCTAGAAAGAGAAGACGTGGAAAGGACATGAAAGTAAACTAGAAATGGAGAAGAAAAAAGCAAACAAAACATCTGTTCATAAGTAAGTTGAGAATGGGGGGACACTTCTCAATTCCTGCAAAAATAGACAACCTGATTCTCCAGATGGTTCCGTGCACTTAGATTACAAACAGAGGAAACCTCTGAGCAACCACAACAATTTGACTGACAACAAATGAAAGACCAAATGGAAAACTGAGGAAATAAACACACCAAGCCTGCTGCTTCATCATCTATCAGCTCCTGCCTCTCCTACCAGACTCCACCTGTTCTTCCGCCCTTTTTTCTGGGCCAGCATCCAGTCATCACTGCCCACCTGATCGTCTCCTCATACCCGGGCAGCTCTTATGAGCACATGGTCCTTTGGGCTGCTGTGGACAGCTTCCTGGTGCAGCTGCCACCTGCCCAGTCGTGTGGTGTTTTGCATCAATCTTGCCGTGGCCGAAGCCAAGTGGCTGGTCTAATGTGAGCTCGTGTATGCATGGCAGTAAGTCTGCTCCAAAGTCTCCGGTTTGCAGGCATTCAAAGTTGTGGAGATAAGCCGTGACGTCCGCAGCACAGACACAAGGCAAAGCGGCCGCCGCTCAAAGAAAGATGGACATGTGGACGGATGAGAACAGACATGCAGCAATCGCAGATGAGGATGTGCTTTCACACTCGATCCAGCGGTAGACATATCAACCTCAAGGTCTCAGACTTACACAGAGTAAGATAAAGGAGTCCAACACAGACTTAAATTTAAAATGAGTTGTTAAAGTCAAGGATGGACAAGTACACAGAATGGAAAAACCTAACCACTTGGGGCCCTGGGCTACTGACCTGGTAAGCCTTTGCTTTAATCCAACCCTGCTTTTTATGTTTACTTGAGTACATGTTTGGAAGAAAACACGTTTTTATTACCCAAGTACTTTGATTGTACTCTTAATTACTTTTGATTTCAACAATTTGAACTGAATGTGAGTTGAACTTCTTATCAAAGCAGAAATCATTTTTCTTCTACTCTGGTTTAATAAATATGAGTTGTTATATTATTGTCACATTATGAGGAAAATCTCTAAATTTATGAGAAAAAAGTAGCAAACCTATGACAAAAAAGTTCTGACTTTGTGTCAAAAAGTTGCACATTTATAAATAAAAGGTAGTAAATTATTATTATTATCGTTTTTATTAAAAATATCACAAATTTATGAGAAAAAAATTGCAAATTTATGATGGGAAAAAGGTTGTAAATTTCAAAGAAAATCTTTCAAATCCATTAAAAAAAGGCAACTTAAAGAAATTGGCAAATTAACAACAAATTTAGGAGAAAATACAAATTGGTGACAGTAAAGTTTTGCTGCTCTAGAAAGCCAACTTTATTGCCATGCCATCCATGTACAGTAGAACAAAATTACGCGTCTCCTATCGGAGGCGCCGCTGCCATCGAAGTCACCACCACAACCAACTTCCCTTCCCTCATTCTATTATGCTGAGCACCAAGCTAGGCAGGAAGTACCATTTTTATGTGGTCTTTGGCATGACCCAGCCGGGGCTTTAACCCACAACCTCCTGGCTGTGGGGTGAATACTCTACCACTAGACCACTACTCCAGCAACAAGCCTGTTACTGGAAACCAAAATGGCCAAACACCAAAACTGAATAAGCAAATACCAGCATAACACAATCATCCAGATAACTGACTTGGGGACAAGCCTTAATACACAGTAGGTTTGTGTGTAGCTACTGTTAAGCTAACACTTTTTTTTTTTTTTTACCTAACTAGCTAGCAACAATGTGATTTCCTAAAAAGCAGCCATAAACAATTAATGGCTGCCTCCAAGCAAACATGGCTTCAATAAACCGAGTTTGTTTTGAAATAATGCAACACACATTAGGTTAAAATCTAATTAACTCATTTAAAACTAGTATTGCTAATGTAACTGAGGGCACCCAAGCCCCAACTGGCAATGTCCAACCAGGGGATTTGAACTCACAACCTCTGGCTTCAGAGTCCAACACTTTACCTATGTCTCCAGTAGGGTCGACCCACTTGGCACGCCAAGTAGGAATGCTTTAATTGACACTACTACAGTAATCTCTGATTAGCGCTAATCTTACACTGAATTAAACCTTCTTGGTGCCGTTCAGCCTCAGCTAGGCTATCTCAATCATCCACTGTTCCTGCGTTTTCAGAGAGATCAGAGTGATTACACTGACTTCAGTTCAGTCAAATAATGTTTTCATTGCCACTGCTTGCTACTACCAGTTGTTGTTTTCAGGTTGAACTACCTTACCTATCCTCAGTACTGCTTCTTTTGAAATTTAAAAGATGCAGCCTGAAAACATTAGCCTTTGCATGTTCAGCTGGTCCCTGAAAACACACCGAAAGCCAAGAGCAAGCTTCTCTACACCCATGTTTCATCTGTGCTTGTTTAGTCATGAGGAGGAGAACAGCAGCATTTAGCTAAAGCTGCGGATGTATTTTCACACTGTGTTTTCAAAGATAATAAAGTGCAGTGCATGAGTATTTCCACTTGTCTCTGAGGAAATAATCACTCAGATTCCAACGGAGCGTCTGCTTTCAACATCATGAGATGAGGGAAATAGGAGAGGGGCTTGGTGCGCAAAGAGTTAGGGCAGCTGCCTCAGTGCGTTGGCAACCAGACGATGTTTCAGCCATGTTCGCCCAAGTGAAGATGGCAGCAACAAAGAGCCTTGTTTAAAGTGATTAGCCATGCTTCAGTCACACCACTTTGAAGAAGGACTCAAAGCTTCCTGGGTGGAAAATACCATTTGGGACAAATCTACATTTCTATTCTATCCCAGCAGTTTGGTGTCATGGACGTCATAGCTACCAAAAAACCATGGATACTCAGGGGTCAGCAGCCTTTACTATGGAAAGAGCCATTTTGAACCATTACTAGCACAAAAAAAAAAGAAGAAAAAATCAGCATAGAAAACCTAAGTCTTAACCCCTCTGCTTCCACATATGGCACCTAACAAACATCACGCAGCATGATGTTTGTTAATTTAAAAGACGTCGTCTTCCAACTAAAAAATGCTGTAATTTGTCATCTGATTGTATAAGTATCAGGTTGTGAAAAATGCATAAATTGAAAGACTACAAACCCAAAGTCGTGCAAGTTACGTCATGACTTTTGAAAAGAGCCCAGCAGGAACGGACTAACAGCCTTTGGATCAGCTGCAGCTCCTAAAACGCAACATCGTACATTTGTGTTGTTTTTCTCCTCTTCAGATGCTTCTTTGCTCAGTCAGGAAAAAATGGAGGTGAGCTTTGACAGGGCAACGGCCTTAATCATGTTTGGCGTAGTCCAGGAAAAGTACATGTACTTCACTAAGCAGTTTCAAAAAAACTAAATATTACGCTTTGATTTTATAACAACCTACAACTTGATTTAAGGGAAAAAATACCTTTAAAATTGACAAAGATCATATGTGTAATTCATGACAGAATTCAGTTGGGATGGAAAAATTATTTATGCCTTCCACAGACTCTAATACAGAATTTTTCTAAAGTTAGGTCCCATATGTGGAAGATGAGGGGGCAGGCTTCAGGCCATCTGCTGAGCCAGCAAACATATTTGAGTCTTAAAATGAAAAAAGCTAAAAAACTAAACTTTCCAGTAACAGGGAAATTTAAGTATGCAACTTTTACCCCAAATTTACCTTTTCTTATGAATTTACTACTTCTCTAGCAAACTATTTTTTCTCCAAAATTTATAACTGTTTTTTTGTAAAACTGCAACTTTTAATTTGTAAATTTGCAACCTTTCTCATGAATTTCAGGCTTGATTTATGATCCTCTATAAAGTCACTTCACTTCTTGAAAATTTGTGAGGTTTTTCTCATAAACCAACAGATCGTCTCATGAATGTAAGATTTTCTTTTTCCTGGCATTTGTCACGTTATTCTCTAAAACTTGCAGTTTCTCATAAATTAGTCACTGTTAATGAATTTATGACTCCCTTCACAGAAATATACTATTATTTTCTTTGAAACAAAAAAACTGAGGATTTTTTATTATTTATTTATTTATGTAAATTTGCAGCTTTTCACATATATCCTTAGATTTACTCTCATAAATTTGTGGGAGATTGTTTGTGTCTTTAGAAAGCTAGTGGCTATGGACAAAAGGGCTGGATCACTGCCAGAGCTTAAGAAAACATTTAACAGCTTCATGATGAATAAAATATAAATAAATGAGTCACAATTGATTTTAATGTAAAAGCAAACTGCACAGTGTCATTAAATGAGAGTAATGTTTGAACAAAATTCAGCAACTAAAAATCCAAAATCAAAGTGTGCATGCTATACTTTTAGCTGGAGAGTGAAGAGGAGGATGATGAAGGGGAGTGGCACGGTCTGTTGGACTGAAGCCAGCCAGCAGGGGACAGTGGTTGAGGTGAACGGCCAGCGGGGGGACAGAGAGAGGGAAGGCGGCCAAGGTTTGCAGTTAGAAAGCTAATTAAACTATTGGCCCATTGTGAAGGAGGTGAGGGGTGAAGAATGGGCCCGCGCTCACCCTAAAGAGACAACTCGGTAGCTTCAAGCTGCCACGCTCTCTGAGGGAAATTTTCCACTGAGTTATACAAAAAGGCCGACGGGGACCTTTGGATGACGCCGCTCAGTCTGTCTGCTGATCATCTGTCGCTTCTCTTTTCCTCCAAGTTCGGAATCAGCCCTCACCGTGAAAAAGTAATTCCAGCAATCCCTCTGCAGCTTTAATCACGGCGCCCAGTGTGAGCTGTGATGAGTTCCTCATGTGTGCAGACATTTATAAAAAAAAAAAAAAAGGAAACACAATGCAGCAACACAGGATAAATCCTGCATAAAATCAGTGCTCATGCTTAGAGTGCACTGACAACCAGCAGTGCCGTGTGTGGCAGGCATTCTGCGCGTACACCCTGTTGTTTATTGGACTATGAAAGCGGGAGACACCACCGCCACCAGCTCTGAAAGACAGCAGCAGCTGTCTGCCTTTGAAGCTGTGACTCAAGAGGCCGCAGATGAAATGATTTGATGACTTGGCAGCTTAATTTTTATCATTTTACAAAATGCCATTTGAATATATGTATGAGGCAGTGGAATATTGTAGTCCCACCCTAGACAAATCTATAGTTTGGAGCTCAACACATTCATCAGAAATTTCTGCGCAACATTAAATTCAACACAAAGAAACACACACAATGGTCCCTTTGGTCACTTCCAAGCATCAGGCCCCATACCATCCGTTTCAAAGAGAAATGTTGCAATTCTGAAGCCAACTTATGAGGTCCAAGAAAAAGTACAAGAAACCTGCAGAATGAGGACATTTCCCCGGCATATGTTCTGGGTCTGTGGGGGAAGATGGTGAGAGTGGAGTTCATTTGTTATATATGGCTGCTGGCCAAAAGAATAAAGGCTGTGCACACTTAGTGTATGTCAGCTCTGACTGCACATTCATTCTGCTTCAATAAATGCTTCTTTTTCGGCTGAATGTTAAGTTTGAAATTCAAAAGTCGTCTGCAATCAGTCATGGGTCAACGCTCACTGCTGATATGAAATGACCTTTTGGTCCACATGGCAAGCAATACACACACGCAACGCAAGCATCTCTGCACTCTGCATTGGTGCTGTTGTATGAAAAGCATTCATCTCCACGTTTGGTAATTTGTACCTCTAATTGTTGATTGAATGTACAGATTCACCTCTAACCACTGTTAAAAACAGGATGTCAAAACAACCAATGAAAAGTCACCCTTTTAATCACCAGAGGTCTTATAAATGGGTCTGTTATTGTAATTTCCTGAAAAGTAACATAAGTCGTTTTTCGTCCTATGGCAATGGTATATTTCATATCTGACACCTTTCATTAGAGATGTACAATAGTAGAATTTTTGCCAATAGCTGATACGCCAATAGTTTAAAACTGTTTTTTGCCGATGCAGATACCGATATACTGTATACACACATATTTTTTCACACAATATTTGCATCTCCTTTGTCTTACAGTAACAATTAACTGGCATATAAAGACACATTCCCCAAGGAAAATAAGACAATTACTTGAACTTAACATGAAAATAAATATGTGTTATGTATTTTCAGACAACTGTACGAGGGCAGGGAGGCTCTGTATCCCTTTATAATATCAGAACGTACACAGTCCAGTGTGTTACCTCCTTGTGTTGCACTCTTAATGTTGGTCAAAACCGGGTCTACTGTTTGTCAGTGACTGCTAGCACACAGCCAAGTGCTAAATTAGCATTAGCGTCTGGCCCACTGTTACCATGGCAACAGAAAACTGGCGTGGCAGACAGAAAGGACTATATTTAACCGCCAGCAGCTCCAGGTCTGGTGAGCAGTAGTTACCGATGACCACAGAGTTTGTAAGCACAACTTTATTAACGTATATACAAAATCCCCTTCCACAGCTCTGACCAGATTCCTTGTTCCTGCGCTTCAGTGTAGTTTGCAGCACACTAGCTCAACCACGGTGTCTATGGGCTTGGGGAGCAGCCAGCTTTGCGTCTCTTACTTTGTCTTCAAACCTGTCAACCTGAGCTGTCCCTCTGGTATACTAATTTCTAATCTTGTCCCTCCTAGTCACTCCCAATGTGAATTTTAGCATCTACAACTCTGCCACCTCCAGCTCTGCCTCCTGTCTTTTTGTCAGTGCCACTGTCTCCAAACCGTACATCATAACAGGTCTCACTACTGTTTTGTAAATCTCTTTCATTCTACGAGGTTGGGAGGGGGAGGGGGGCTGAAAGGTTTATAGGCTGAAAAGTTCATAGTGGTCAAATTTGACCAAATGTGGTTTATTTTTCAACTGCAGGGATCCAAGTGCTGCAACACCGATGGAAGGAGTGTGTGGACCAAAGGGGAGACTATATTGAAAAATAAACCACATTTGGTCAAATTTGACCACTATGAACTTTTCAGCCCCCCACCGTAGCTGCTGCCCTTCTGTCAAAAATCCCCCCTGACACTCGTCTCCATCCCCTCCACCTTACCTGCACTCTCTTCTTCACCTCTCCTGTACATTTTCTATTGCTTTTGATGGTTGACCCCAGGTATTTAAACTTATTTGGATTTTGCCATAATGACTGTTTTCCTTGGACTTGAAAGAATTGCTCAGAATTGCTCAGAGACCAAATGCCATAAATGTAAAACACACAACACAAGTTTAGCCACACAAGAGATCTCCTGTAAACCTCTTATGCTTTTCACACATGAACAGGCATTATACTAAAAAGACTGATCATAGGATTTTGTGAATTAAAAATATCGAATCATTCAAATTAAACTGATTCTTCAATCTTTCAAGCCCACCTCTACTTATAATCACCATCTATCCTAACATGCATCCTTTTAAATTGTGGGAGAAAACAGATAAAGTCCATATAGAGAAGCTCCAACTCCTGTCAGCCTGTGGATTCAAACCAGGAACCTTTTAGCTGTGAGGCAACAGTGGTAACCACTGTGGAACCATGCTGACCTGACAGCCAAAGTGTCCTTAATACAATGTTACACTTTTTTAAACTGCAGTGTCTTTCTATTCGTTATTAAAACAGAATTTCTGTATCAAACTGTCAACCAAACACCAACTCTCATTAACAAACAAACCTTCACTCGTGTATATAGGCTCCATGACCTGCATTAATGTCAATACAACACCGAGGATTTCTAAGATATTACATGTTGCTGCCAAACCCTTATCTGTGGTACACTGAGGGTTACACTGCATTAACAAAGCCAACATGCAGAGCCCTGAGATATGTCTGCATTTGCCTGTATCTCACTTACGATCCTGCCCCAGTTGGTCAGCCTTGTTGACAGAGGACCCCACGGGCTACTTCTATCTCCTCCTCACATATTCAGCCACAGTTGTGAGACCCATGCAGGGGGAACGAGAGGTTTGCAACTATGAATGGCTGCGGGCTCAAACTAACTGACAACTGAGAGGAGAGCCTGGGAGGACTCCAGCTGTACGTAGAGCAATTTGACTTCCACGCTGAGAAAGACTGGATGTTTTATCAGTGCTGGATTCACATCATTTGTAACAGAAGTTTCCACTTAACATGCAGTGATAAAGCACCAGCTTAGGCCATGCATGTGAGATACATCTTCACTCACCAATTTATCTGTATGGATCTATTTTTCATTTCGCTGCTTAAATTCATCTAAGATGACCCAGTTCTCTAAGTACTCAGGATTCTCTTTTGAGTGTCGACAGCCAGAGATATCAAACACCAAGTGAAATGCCCATCAAATATGTAGCACCAGCCAAATCACAGAAATATGACTTACTGGTACACCATTTAGCTTCCAAGGCCAATAAATTCAAATTACACTGGTTTAACATCTACTTCTTTTTATCTTCAAATCAATAGAGAGCGAAAATTCCATTTTGTCACATTTTTTCTTTATGTAGCTAAATACACCATAATAATAGAGGACTTATTTCACACGGGTTATAAGGGTAACTCAAATATGTTCTTACAGTAGCACGATGAGAAAGGTTTTAGCTGCTTTCAAAGACCAGTGCGATTTAGTAAAACGGTCACAATATAATCCAACCCTTTCAGGAGGCGTCTACTTCAGGGATTTTGAAAAGTGCTGCACTTTTGTGTAATAAAATTCTCCATGAAGGTGCAAACTTCAGAAAGGCCTCAAAAGGGAGAAATGAATTGCAGTGAACACAGAGAAATTATCACTTGGTGATTCTTAAGTGTCTAATGGTTTTAATTTGCCATTCAATTTGAGCCCCATGCTGCACTATAACAAACTACACTTTCAGAGGTGAGTTTTAAAGTATTTTTCAAGCTTAATAAGATACTGACAGCAACAATGAGTCATTTTCATGCCACTCTTCACACTGGGACTTTTATAGCCTCATTACTCAGCCAAAGTAAAATAAGTTAAGGGTCTTAATCAGGGATCAAGCAGTTTGAGACCTTTCGCTGAGAAGATATAAAGGTGAAAATACCCAGGGACACCTGGCATTAGGCTCGAGGGGGGTCTGAGCAGCTTTTTATAAGACTCCTTTTCTCTAATATCCTGCTTCCATCATCCAATTGTCTTCCACAGAGGTGGAGAGTCCCCGCTGGTGCACTTCACATTTTCTCAGCACCAATCTGTCTAGCTTTCAACCGGGAAGATGCTCAGAAAAATCCATTCATCTCCTAATTATAAAATCTAATTATGGTTGAATTGGACTGCCATTGTTGCATCTGGCAAGTTCTATAAAACCGTAATTTTACTATGAATGCAGGTGTTGATGAAATGTGTACTTTTCATCAACCTCAAAAGCAGAATTCATTCACGGTGTTTGGGTTAATTGACTTTTTCCTGTGCACACACAAAGCCATATAACCTATTGTTTTTTTAATTGTGTGTGTGTGTGTGTGTGTGTGTGTGTGTGTGTGTGTGCGCGCGCGCGTGTGTGTGTGCGTGTGTGTGTGTGCGTGTACACAGCTGGGGATAAAATTAGTAATCACTAATACATCAGTTTCTAAATTCAGTTTCAGTTCAGCTCAGTCAAAACTCTGAAAGAATGGCAGCTTTAAGGGTCTGATATTGTGAATTGTGTTTTGTGGGTTTTATTAATAAATAGCAGCCATAGGTGGCATGTACAATATGCCATTAAAATATTAAACTGCTCACTCCACTGGGAAATCTATGCTGCTAATTAGGAGTGGGAAGTATTTTTTTGAGATTTTGGCAGTTTCACAATATGTCACAGTATTAATATTATTTTTTGTAGTATTAAGATATATACAAACACTTAGCCATCTATTCTACAGTATATGATAGCTTTGATTTGCTTCACTGCTACTCAAAAACATTTACCCAATCAGATTAGGGGTTGTAATGTTTTAAGATGAAAACTGACTGTTTCTGACAGAAGTTTTAAAAACAGCTTTTTAATGAGCTGAAAAACAACACAAATTGATTTTCACCTTTAAAATTGCATATATATGTCCTTGAGGAAGTCAAAATTAATCTCTGGGGAATACTCAAGATGGGACCTTTAAAACATGCTGTATATAGTATACCATCTTGGCATTATCACAGACAAAAATATCCCGTAGATGGAACCTGGCTCGATAGCTGAGATTGTACAAGAGTCTCACCAACATATCACTAAAAATATATCCACAGAGGTAGACATGAAAACAAAAGCACTTTTTGTCAGAAACCTCTCTAACGAGCTTTTTTGGGAAGACAACTGCTCAGACTGGTGAAAACAGGCACCAACTGGATGTCTCCAGCTGACATCACGGACAGCGTGAGCATCCGTTTTATTACCGCAGCAGAGTGATTGGATCCTATTGTGATATCTAGGGACTGAGATGTTTCCATCATGATGCTCTCTGACAACATAATTATGCATTGTATTTCACTTTGCACGGCTCGCCAAACCACATCAGCTACAGCTCTGCGTCCAGAATCCCAGCAGCAGCACTGGCGCACAGGGAGGGAGCAGCAGAAGGATAAGGGGGTGAAGGAGGTTTGAAGCTTGGAGCCTGAAGCTAAGCAAATATAATGCAGAGGCAGTAGATTGGAGACCAGACACAGTGGGGGCTGAAAAGGGATGTCAAAGGAGCGGCAGTGGTTTTTCACTTTGCATCAACATCAGATTAAGGGCACTGGCAAGAGGAGCAGGGAGCTTAGGCACCGAGGGGCAAAGGTGGCAATAGGGTGTAGGGAGAAGGAGAGGAGAGTGTTAATCCTGAAGCCAGCACTGCCACTGCACATCACTAGAGAGTCACTTTAAGGGCTAGAAGCATGATGGAAGATGACAAAGAGGAATCTGCCCCCGCAAAAGTTGATAAGTAGTGCCCTGAAAAGCAGTGATCTAAAGATATTGTTTCTGATTACAAACACATTCATTTGAAGTTTTTCATTTGTCTGAGATAAAACAAGATTGGTTTATAATGGGACACTTACTTTATCACACTTATTTTGTCACACTTACTTTGAACGTTTGTTTGCTGGTGACCACCATGTCCATTGCTATTCCCTATAAGGCTAACCAGGTTGCTGTGACATACCTCACGGTCATTCCAACCAACAATTCCAGCCAGAACCTGCAGGATTTGGATAGGCATCTGCTGCAGAGCAGAACAATAACTAATGTTGTTAAAAGACTGGAGTTTGCCCTTGGCATGAAGCATTTACTTGACAGGCAGCTGATTAAAGCATTTATATGAGTAAATGTCCTCAGAGTGTATGAAATATTATCTAATGTTATGCTGTCAGTCTGTTTGCAGGCTTAAGCTAAAATACTCACCCAATTTCAGTGAAATCTAGTGGAAGGGCAGACCTTTGCCCACAGAAGAACCCATTCAGGGCTGGGCAGTGAGGGCCAATCCATTGCAGGTTTTCAGTTCCATCCAATCTCTTCAGCAGGTGTTTGCTCTGATCAGCTTCAGGGACTGCTAACCACTGAAAAGACCTGGGGCCTCATGTACAGAGACTTGTGTGGATTTCCTACTGAAAGATAACGTACGTTTAAATCAAGAAAACGCCGTACGCAAAAAAAAAAAAATTTAAAAAATCCAGATGTATGAAACCGTTCGTACACAGGAATCCAAGCACATTTCCTTTGTACATACCAATCTGATTGAAATTGAACGCACGTGAGGGAATACCGGACTCCTCCCTTGACACGACACCATTTGAATATGCAATTAGATGCAAATAGGAATGCAAATATACATATATTCAAGCGCTGCACGTTTGATTCTCCTGTATCCACGATCAAAAATAATGGAATTAATGGAATTTCATGGAATGTGAGTTAGAGTTGTTGCTGAATGAGGCAGAGGCATGCAAAAATATTTTGTTTGGCACGCTGTCCTCCGACGTCTGCAGTCATCCTCAGAAGCGTCGGCTGATTGCTGTGATTGGCACCACATATAGCTCAGCGGTTAAACTGCCAGCTGTAAAAGCAGAAGGTTCCAGGTACGGAACCAGCTGCGATCTCTTTTAGGGAGCACAAAGTGTGCGCACTTTCTTGTGTCATCGCATTGTTTTTAAATGTATGTTGTATCTTTTAAACAATGTTATTTTAAACGATGAATAAATCAATCAATCAATTTATGATCAGCTGGGAGGATCAGCTGGTTGAATAAAGGAAAACAGTCACAAAAAAGAAGACAATATGAACCTATTTAGTGGGTGGCCACGGTCACCTTTCAGTTGAAAGCAGATCAAATTAGACTCGGCAAGTACATATTTTATGTCCAAAATGCAAATCTCATCCTTTATAGTTATATACAACTTACATGGATTACACACACTACTAAATGAATTAAGTGCGCCGGGGAACGGGTGAGACTGTTGCATTTTAAACTTTACGCATGTGTTTATTGACATAACTACTGTATACACAGAGGCAATTGGGGACTTTGTAGAATGCTGTAAAACTGTAGTTTAATCAGGAAAAAAAGAAAGTCGCTTACTCAAACCACGGAGGTGCAATGAAGCCTTGCAGACAGGGTGATATTTGTGGGGCGCACAGGCGCATTGTGCACGAGGTGGGTTATTATTAGGACAATCGCATGAATTTACTCACCAACAGGGTTAGGAACGATCCCTAATTTCCAGTATCGATTTGATTCCAATTCTTGAGATTATGAATCGATTCAATTCCGATTTGATTCAATCCAATCTGATCCCGATTTGATCTAGGAAATTACCATTTTAATAGCCATTTTACTTGCCAGGGGAAAAAAATCTTCAAAACCTAATGCTGCAAATTGCACCAAGAATACTCTAACTTTAATACATAAATTATCACATATAGAACTGACCCAAAATCAGTTACAATAATGCACTTTTTATTATTTAATTTATGATTTCACAAAGTGCTCACAAGTGCTTTCTTTAGTGCAAAGGGTGTGTCGTGGCAAGTTAACCCTGAATCAGTAAACAAATTCAATGCATGAAGCATGTCTACATAATCTTACTGCATTTCAGTCCCTCCAGGATTTCGTTGCCTGTTTTAGTGATTGTTGTTGCCCAAAAAGCCTGAATTTGTGGGAGCTTTTCCAAAATGTTGTGACATTTTTAGAGTTTTTTTGCACTGAAAGTTGTGTGAGGAAGTCCAGGTTTTAAAGTAGCTGCTTTTTCCATAGTTTACAGTGATGCTGCTCTATGCAACACCACAAGAAAAGCACAGGATTGCCAAAAATTTCCTGTTAAACAGTGATTTATGTAGAATTAAATGGTACTAAAAGTGTCAAAAAAATGACCAACATTGTATTCTTGCTGAGAACTTAAATTAGAAAAAGAAATAAAAGAATTAGTCATGACTTCCGGTTATGGCTGCCACGTAGAACGGACGTGTCTCGCTCTGCTCTGCTCCTGGAGAAAAAAATCGGCAAATAACTCTCTCATTTGGGACAGAACGTATCCCAGCATTTGAGCGAGGATATGTCGGCGAAGCCTAAGGCTGGAAAACCAGGAAAAGGAAAAAGCGAGCCGCCGAAACAGTCCAAATTAACGGACTTTCAGGTCTGTGACGCAGCAAACAAGGCTCCATATATGGCGGAGGCGGCTGGCGGCGGTGCGATTTCTGCGGGGAATGGCGCAGATGCGCTGATGGCTGCCATGAGTTCAATGAGAGCGGACTTTTCCTCTAGATTTGATGGGATTATGACAGCGTTGGAAGGAATAAGAAAGGAATTGGGTGGCTGTGTAGAACGAACGGCGCAGATGGAGCTCCGTCTCGCTAGTGCTGAAGATGACGTCACCCGTCTTCAATTAAAGGTGCGCACTTTGGAAAAAAAAAATAAATCTCTGGAAGATAATATTTTGGATTTGGAATCTCGGTCGAGACAGAATAATTTGAGGCTGGTGGGTCTTCCAGAGGAATCAGAAGGTCGGGACGTATGTTCCTTTCTGGAAAAGTGGATTCCGGAGGTGCTGGGCAGCGAGGAGTTGCAATCAGCAGTGGTTCTGGAAAAAGCACATCGTATTGGCCCACGGAGAGATAAGGGACCGCCGAGGACCTTAATTATGAAGTTTCTTAGCAACAGAGACAGGATGAAGATCTTCAACGCTGCACGTGCTAAAGGAGAGATTAAACACCAGGACCAGCAGGTGCGGTTCTACCCAGATTTGGCCACAGGAATCCAACAATTGAGGAAGCAGTTTGATCCCGTACGTAAGGAGCTGCGCAACCTTGGGATTCGTCATGGTGTAATCTATCCTGCGAGACTGCTGACCACGTATGAGGGCAGAACCCACATCTTCAAGACCCCAGAGGAGGCGCAGGAGTTCATCAAGAAGATCAAAGAAGAAGAAGAGACTGGTGGGAGCTAAGCATGAACAAAATATAAGGTAGAATAATTAAGCATTTGCACAGGCATCTGACTGACTTGAAGTAAATAGTAAGTTTACAAAATATAGATTGTATTATATATTAAAAAAACAAAACAAAAACAAAACAAAAAAAAAAAAAAAACTATGATGTACAAAGTTGTTAAAAATTTTGGAGTTAAGTTGGAAAACTACAGAGGAGAGTTAATGTTACGTCATTAAAAGCAGTAGAGTTAGGGTGATTGGGAGGATGAAGAAGGAGTGGCTTAGGCTGTTCCCCGTGGGTGTGGAACGGTCGATGGCTATATCGGGAGACAGAATTTTTCTTTTGATTTTGGGGGGTTTGCCACAAGTGTGGGAAGGGGAAATTTGTTTGTGTGTAGTTTGTAGGATGAATGTTCAACCACTCATGTTTTTGCTTCTCTGTATGAGCATGTTTACACTGCAAGGTAATCCCAAACTCTCTATTGATCATGGACCAAAGTGTTAATCTTAATTTAACTTCATGGAATTGCAGAGGTCTACAAAATTTAAAAAAACTTAAACAAGTTATGAATAAAATAAAGGACATGGGTTCAAGAATTGTGTTTTTACAAGAAACTCATCTGATAGAGGAGGATGTTAAAAGAATTAGGAGTAGATGGCAGGGAAGTGTATTCACCTCTTCATTTTCATCCCGAGCCAGGGGAGTTATGACTCTCATACATAAATCAGTTCCTTTTCAAGTGAAAAATGTAATTGGAGACAAATTTGGAAGATATGTAATCATTCAAGGTTCTTTGCTATTAGAAAATATAAATCTTGTGAACTTATATGGTCCCAATATAGATGATCAGAAGTTCTTTGCTAATTTATTTCTCATCTTATCATCACTTACAGGGCAACATATAATAGCAGGGGATTTTAATTGTACATTGAATCCAGGTGTGGATAGATCAACAGGACTGGATTGTACGCACATTGGATGTAGGATGACTATTAATCATTTTATGAAAGAATTGAGATTGTTAGATATATGGAGAGAAATGAAACCACAAGTTAAAGCCTATTCTTGTTATTCCAGTACCTACAAGACATTCTCACGTATTGATTATTTTTTGATTTCCACAGAATTAAGGTCCAAGATTCAAAACTGCTTTTATGATAACATCGTGATCTCTGATCATGCACCCTGTTGTCTAATATATGTAGATAAAAAATTGACAAAGGAATCAGGTAGATGGCAATTTCAGCATAAATGGCTTCAGGATGAGGAATTTGTCAAGTATATAGAAAAACAGATAGACGAGTTCTTTGACATCAATACTACACAAACATCAGCATGTGTAAAGTGGGAGGCTTTCAAAGCTTTTATTAGGGGACATATTATTAGTTATACAGGATCAAAATCTAAGAAGACTCGAGAGGAGAGAGCTAAATTGGAACATAAAATAAAAAATCTTCAGGAAAAAGTGTATGCAGGAAGTGACCCAAGGTTGGAGAATGAATTACTGATTTTGAGAGCTGAATACGACAAAAAATCAGCGAATAGAGCTGCCTCGAGTCTTCTAAGATTGAAACAATCTTTTTATGAACAAGGTGAAAAATCAGGAAAATTATTAGCATGGCAGATTAAACAATTGGAAATTAAAACACCAATTACCAGTATTATAAGTAATGGACAGGTAGTTATAGATCCTTTAGAAATTAATAGAGCCTTTAGAGATTACTATGAAAAATTATATGATACCAAAAATGAACCTGATTTAACAAAACTAAATGGGTTTTTGAACGAACTATCTATACCGTGTATTCCAAATGAAAACAGGGAGATATTGGAGTCTAAAATTAGTCAAGAAGAAGTTGGGCTAGCCATTGATAATATGAAATCAGGAAAAAGTGCAGGACCAGATGGTCTTCCAGTTGACCTTTATAAAAAATTTAAGAATAAATTAATAAAACCTTTTTTGGAAATGGTTTTAGAAGCATTTCAAAATAATAATTTACCATCATACATAAATAATGCCTTAATTATACTGCTGCCAAAACCAGGTAAGCCCTCTAATAAATGTGAAAATATGAGACCAATAAGCCTATTAAACGCCGACCTTAAGATAATCTGTAAAATTTTAGCAAGACGAATACAAGAAATTTTACCAAATATTATTAATCGAGATCAGAATGGCTTTATAAAGGGTAGACAAGGCTTCCATAATGTAAGAAGACTATTTAATATTATTTATTTTAATAAAGAAGCACCGGATACAGCTCTCCTATCATTGGACGCCGAAAAGGCCTTTGATAGAGTTGAATGGCCCTTTCTTTTTGAAGTCCTACAAAGGTTTGGACTTGGAAATAATTTCATAAAATGGGTTCAAATAATATACAATAATGCTACAGCAGAAATCCTAACAAATAACAATATTTCAAAACCAATAAAAATCAATAGAGGATGTCGACAAGGCTGTCCACTTTCACCTTTACTGTTTACTATGGCAATTGAACCTTTAGCGATAGCGATACGTTTACATTCACAAATATATGGAATTAAAGTTGGACCAACAGAACATAAAATCTCCCTGTACGCCGATGATATAATTTTGTTTATGTCGAATCTAAAAAAATCAATTCCAACCTTGTTGAATTTAATAAAGAATTTTGGGGAAATATCAGGATATAAAATAAATAAAACTAAATCTTCAATATTAATGCTAAATGAGACCCAGAGAAATTACCCAGCCCCTGAGGTAAATCAATTCAATGTTGTAAATCAGTTTAAATATTTAGGAATCCAAATTATGCCTAAGCTAGAATCAGTCGCCAGTGTCAACTATGAAGCCTTAATGTCAGATATCAGTGAGTTAACTCAGAGATGGATGTCACTACCAATGTCGATGATCGGGAGAATCAATATACTTAAAAGTAATATTTTACCTAAAATACTTTATTTATTTCAATACATTCCCTTATCACCACCTTTAGATCTATTCTCAAGAATAAAAAAAAAGTTAGTGGAATTTATATGGAACAACAGGAGGGCTAGATTACGTTTGTCTTTATTATATTTACCATTTGATCGTGGAGGTCTGAAATGTCCAAATTTTATGTTGTATTATTGGTCGGCACAACTGAGGTCTATGACATATTATTTTTCATCAAATGATCTCCCTCACTGGACTGAAATGGAATCATACAATTTACCTTTACCTCTTCCCTTATTCATATACTCAGATTCGGCAAAAAAATTACAAAAACAAGTTAAAAATCCATTTGTAAAGCATATGATCAAAATATGGTGTGAAGCTAAAAACTATTTAAAAGAACCACAGTTATTGTCACAATTTAGTCCAATATGGGGTAATCAATATTTTAAACCAGGGAGAGCGGACGCTGTATTTAAAGTATGGAATTTAAAAGGGATACAAAAGATTCAGGATTTATATTTGCCAGGTGCAGACAACATAATGTCTTTTGAAGAGCTGAGGATCAAATTTAATCTCAATAGAACACATTTTTTTAAATATCTTCAACTTAGAAACTTTATTCGATCAAATCAAAATAAAGCTCTCACTCGACCTATTTATTCATCCTTGGAAAAAATGATGATGAAAGATAGTAAAAGAAAGGGTATTATTTCAGAGTTTTATAACTCATTGACACTATCTTCAAGTGAAAATTCACTGAAAAGATTAAACTACTGGAAAGAAGATCTGCAAATTGAAATTTCAGAGGAACAATGGGAATTGGCTTGTACAGAAGCTCAAACCAAATCAATAAATGCACGCCTTAAATTGATACATTTCAAATGGTTAATGCGGATGTATGTTACACCAGAGGAGTTAAATAGATATAACAAAAATATACCAGATACATGCACAAAATGCATGGAAAGTAAAGGAACCCTATTTCATTGTTTATGGGAATGTAGATTAATAAGAATGTTTTGGGAAGAGGTGAGGGTAACAATTGAAAAAATAATCTCAAAACAAATCATATTGAATCCTAAACTGTTTTTGTTGGGTCTGTACCCAGAAAAGCATAATTTTAATAAAAGTGAAAGAACATTCATAGACCTCAGTTTGCTTAATGCCAAAAAATGTATTGCACTATTATGGAAAAAGACTCATAGACCAGATGTGACTCAGTGGTTAAGACAGATGTTAACAAACCTTCCATTAGAAAGAATAACATATATACTAAAATCAAAGGAAATTGTGTTTGAGAATATATGGAGACCTTTTATTGATTATGTAAAAATTTAAACATAACTCTTGAAGAAGAAGGTGAATGATGTGTGTGGACCTTGTAAATTCCAAACTGGTGAACATAATATGTATACTTATGTATTGGATTGTCTAGACTAAACAGAGGAGCATTGTTGAAGACTTGATTTTGTTGGTGGTTGTTGGTGTTTTTAGTGCATTTTTTTTTTTTGTAGTACTTTAGTGTTAGTGTTTGATTGTTTGTATCATGTTTGTTAAAAAAAAAAAAAAAAAAGGTTCAATAAAGATATTGTGGGAAAAAAAAAAGAATTAGTCATTACAACAACTAAATTGCATTGAATGCATGTTAGAGTCTGGAGCAAATTATGGCAGCATCTTCTTGAATCTTGAATTTGACAACTAAGACCTTGAAAAATGTGAGGTCTTCTTCTGTGCTGAAATCCACAACGAAGCAGGGATGCTCCTCCACCGACAACCTCTTCCCTTCAGAACGTCTCAATGCAGGATGGAGCTTGGAGTGGAAACCCAGTCTTCACAGATCTGAAGGGGAGATGAAAAGAATAGATTTCACAGTAAAATTAATAATCATATTTTTAAATCCCCACACCACAGTAGGGTTTAATAATTTAGTTTCTTTTATTTTTTGTTGTTTATATTTTAATTACAAATTAACTTTCATTTATTGAAAAGGGTTTCAATTCATTTCCTGGGAAGATTTGTTCATTTCAGTTTAGCTCTACTGAGTAAAAATGGCTCGTACTGCTGCCTTTATTAATTCTGCCATTTTCATTTTATTGCGATTCATTCTTATCTTTAGTCCATAATCTCATAAAATATACCTTTATTCTGCATTTATTCACAGCGCTTAACCAACAGTTAACTACTGTATCCATAGTTTGTAAAAGAACACACCATCATGCTGGATGAATTATTAATTTACGACACAAATGTTAAAACAAACAAATGATATTTTACTTACAATTTCATCAGCTCCAAGTCTCCCTCTCTCTTCACAGGTTTCAGAGAGTCTCTGTGCGTTTTCAGTTTAATTGTCAACTTGATGTTCCAACACAGCACTGCACATAGTACAAAATCGTTTATCCCCGCTTTATGAAAAATATTCGGAAGCTGTTGAGGATAGTCTTTACGGTGACGTTTGTTGATAAATTAAGAGACAAACACATCAACAACTCCACTCATGTAAACACGGAAGACGTGCACACATGCCGCAGGGAACGCTTGCCGGATGAGAACTGTTTTGACACCACAGAAGAAGAACTAGCATGTCCATTAGCTTGTTAGCTGTTAGCTCCATTAACGCTCTGGGTGTTTCTGGTTCCTGGCTCACTGACCCAGTTTCGACATGATCAGACTCAGCAGACGTTCACAGATGTAAAAGCATTATATTAAAAGATCAATCCGTAGACTTTGTGGATCGATATCGACTCAGTCAAATGTGGATTGATCCATATTGTTGTATCAATCTTTTGAACCCAACCCTACTCACCAAGAAGCCACCCATCCTCAAAGTGCCAGCTTGTAGTTTGTTCCCAACAATGCTGTTCATTAGAATCAATAGGAAAACTAGCTCTCGCTGCAAACTGCGCTTTGATGTTGGCCTGTTCAACTGCATTGTATGGGAATATTATGTACCTGGGTGACAGCCGGATAATGCCATCCCACACAGCTGGCATAGCTCAGCTCAGGGTTGACTGGGAAATTCCCGATGGGTCTGTAAGTTCCCTCTGAAATGTCCGTTTCCAGAAACCCCAGTGCTGTCAGCACCTGCACTGGGACAGGCAGTGCACGGCTTCTTGCTGTGCCGTGCTCCAAGAGCAACCGTAGCACTGTTAAGCTCAGTTCCACAAGGACTGCCCACGGAAACCTAAACCGTCTGACAAGCCAGTCATCATCCTGAGCCAGAAAATTTTCTGTCTCTAAATACCCTTTCTCTTCTCACTGCACAATCTGCAATATCCTCTAATCCTCTGTTGTTAGAGGCATTTTCTGCACTTCTTTGTGCTTGCTTTTATATCCACTCATCTAATCGCGCACACTTGGATGTTTGCTCATCATGTGTCTCTGGTGTGTACAATAATTTTCAGGTCATCAGTCTCCCAACATCACCTCTAAGAGTCACCAATGGACCAATAACAGTAGTAACGTACATACACCAGCCATGAAGTTGGCGTAGGGCTGCGCATATTTCCACAGTCATTTCATTCTTGATACATCTGAAATTTCTCATGGAAAAGGACGTACGTCATGTTTTTGTGCGGAAGTACCCTTTGTACATGAGGCCCCTGCTGAAGAGACTGAGTCGAACAGAAAACCTGCAGTGGAATAGCCCTCCATGGCACACAATTGCCCACCCCTGCATTAGATTTTGGAGCAGATCAAATTCAAGGAGAAGTTCCTGTTTTCCTGTCGACTGCAAGATAAGCTCTTTCTTTTGAACATTTTCAATGATCTCTCCACATAATTATGGATGGAACTTGCTGAAGACGTTCAGGCACATATGGGAGATGGGGATCTAAGTGTGCGCACAATATGGTGTGAATTCAAATAAAAATCTGGATCTAGCACTTAAGCGTTGGTAGAGGTACAGTGGTGTGAAAAAGTGTTTGCCCCCTTCCTGATTTCTCATTTTTCTGTATGTTTGTCACACTTAAATGTTTCAGATCATCAAACAAATTTAAATATTAGAGAAAGATAACACAACACAAAATGCAGTTTTTAAATGAAGGTGTTTATTATTAAGGGTAAAAAAAAACCAAACCTACATGGCCCTGTGTGAAAAAGTGATTGCTCCTAAACCGAATAGCTGGTTGGGACACCTTTAGCAGCAACAACTGGCAACTGATAACTGGCAATAAGTCTTTCACAGTGCTGTGGAGGAATTCTGGCCCACTCTTCTTTGCAGAATTGTTGTAATTCAGCCACACTGGAGGGTTTTTGAGCATGAATCGCCTTTTTAAGGTCATGCCACAGCATCTCAATTGGATTCAGGTCAGGACTTTGACTAGGCCACTCCAAAGTCTTCATTTTGTTTTTCTTAAGCCATTCAGAGGTGGACTTGCTGGTGTGTTTTGGATCATTGTCTTGCTGCAGAACCCAAGTGCGCTTCAGCTTGAGGTCACAAACAGATGGCCGGACATTCTCCTTCAGGATTTTTTGGTAGACAGCAGAACTCATGGTTCCATTTACCACAAGTCTTCCAGGTCCTGAACCAGCAAAACAGCCCCAGATCATCACACTACCACCACCATATTTTACTCTTGGTATGATGTTACTTTTTTGAAATGCTGTGTTACTTTTCCACCAGATGTAATGGGACACACACCTTCCAAAAAGTTCAACTTTTGACTCGTCAGTCCACAGAGTATTTTCCCAAAAGTCTTGGGGATCATCAAGATGTTTTCTGGCAAAACTGAGACAACCCTTTATGTTCTTTTTGCTCAGCAGTGGTTTTTGTCTTGGAACTCTGCCATGCAGGCCATTTTTGCCCAGTCTCTTTCTGATGGTGGAGTCATGAACACTGACCTTAACTGAGGCAAGTGAGGCCTGCAGTTCTCTGGATGTTGTTGTGGGGTCTTTTGTGACCTCTTGGATGAGTTGTCGCTGTGCTCTTGAGGTAATTTTGGTCAGCCAGCCACTCCTGGGAAGGTTCACCACTGTTCCATGTTTTTAGCATTTGTAGATAATGGCTCTCACTGTGGTTGGCTGGAGTCCCAAAGCTTTAGAAATGGCTTTATAACCTCTTCCAGACTGATAGATCTCAATTACTTTGTTTCTTATTTGTTCCTGAATTTCTTTGGATCGCAGCATGATGTCTAGCTTTTGAGGATCTTTTGGTCTACTTCACTTTGTCAGGCAGGTCCTATTTAAGTGATTTCTTGATTAAGAACAGGCGTGGCAGTAATCAGGCCTGGGTGTGGCTAGAGAAACTGAACTCAGATTTCCAAAGATGCGATAAACCACAATTAATTTATGTTTTAATGGGGGGGGTCACTTTTTCACACAGGGCCACGTAAGTCTGGATTTTTTTTTACCCTTATTAATAAACACCTTCATTTAAAAACTGCATTTTGTGTTTACTTGTGTTATCTTTGTCTAATATTTAAATTTGTTTGATGATCTGAAACATTTAAGGGTGACAAACATACAAAAAAATGAGAAATCAGGAACGGGGCAAACACTTTTTCACACCACTGTATGTGCTTTCTGAGTACTTTGTAGTTTCATTGCATGCTCACACTGCCCCACCTGTATGATACCAAATTACGTTTGACTTTCAAAATTCTGATTATTTTTGCTCTGCTCAAGCACAGAAGACTTCATCAGCTATGGCACGCAGCAGAGAGGTGGGCTCTGCACTGCACCCTCCCACTGTTCAAGTTGAGAGATAACATATTCATAAAAGATAACTGGACTCAGTCCCAGAGCAATATGAGAGCAAGTCACTGAGGGAGGCAGGAGAACTGTACTGGCCCCAGTGTGACTGTGCCCTAAGAAAGTATTTTTGTATAGTCTTTTGCAATAACAAGTTACTCTCAAAACGCTTACAGACGAACCAAGAGATATCTCCCAGTGGGACATGCCTGAAGTACCATCTTTAGGAGGTACATGATCACATCACTGAACCACCTCTACTGGCTCCTTTTATTTTGAGTCTCTGCTGAATGTCTGAGCCCCTCATCCTATTTCACATTCAGGGTCGGCTGTGTCGCAGGTGTAGTGTGGCCGACTACTGATCGGAGGATGAGGGGTTCGATTCACATTCTGTCTGCAATCTGCATGTCGAAGTGTCCTTGAGCAAGACACTGAACCCCCAGTTGCTCCCGGTGGGTCAGGCCAGCGCCTGAGTATGGCAGCTTTGCCGCCATCAATGGCTCATCGGTGGCGCAGTGGTTAGCACTGCGGCAGCACAGTTTACCCTCGGCCTGGGGATCGCGGGGATCGTGAGTTCGTGGGTTCGATCCCTGCCCCCGACCAACAGTGATCTGTGTGGAGTTTGCATGTTCTCCCCGTGTTGCGTGGGTTTACTCCGGGATTTTTCCGGTTTCCTCCCACATGCCAAAAACATGCAGGTTAGGGATACGGGGCGCTCGTGCACGCAGCGACCAGCAGCTGGTGGCTTGTCACCAGGTTGCGAAACAAATCTACCTATGGGTACAAATAAGTAACAAAAAAAAAAAAAAAATCAATGTGTGAATGGTTGGATAGAAGGACCTGTAAAGCACTTTGGTCATCTAGAGATGAGAAAAAGTGCTATATAAGTGAACGCCATTTACCACATTCAAGGATGCATTTTTCAGTGTGCCTGAAATCATTAACACAAGCAATAACCAAGGCTGATAACTAGTTATGAATTCTTCAGTTTGCTTATGAGTTATGGAACAAAAAGGAAATTGTTGCCATGCAGTAAGTTACACCGTGGCCCATACAGTATTCTTCTACTGCCTTTAAAGTGCAAATTTTACCCAAACTAGGCCAACACCACTACTATTATCATTTAAAATAAAACTGGTGTTTTTTCTACGAGCAGCTACCTTCTTTTTCTTCTGCATTCAATCAGCTGTGTGGCCATATGGTCTTAGATATCCCACTGTGCAGCCAAACCCCTGGGGCTGATGTCTTCTGTGGCTATTTACTTTTCCTTTCCCTGTTCTATTATGCTGAGTACCAAGCTTGAAGGTGGAAATCACCATTGTTATATGTTCTTTATATGACCTGGCTGGTGCTTGAAAACACAACCTTGCAGCTGTAGGGTGGATGCTCTACCACTAGGCCACAGATGTCTCACAAAGAAAAGCAATCACCGAGGGTTTTTTTAGCCTGTCCATTCAAACCACACTGCCCTTATTTTGAACAGTGGTACTGTGGGTCATCCGTTTAAATGTAAATCTATTTTATCAGTTTGCTGGAACAAATGGTGATATAGTTTATTGTGAGGAAAACACCAAGAGGAATGTTATGTGGGAGTATTCACACAAATTACTCAAACTAATTCATATGTTTACTAAATTTCTGTGGGAGAAATTACAGAATGAAAGGAATAATACTGAGTAAGCAACAATAACAAAAGACAGCTGGCTGATTAAAATTCAGCAAAATGCTCAAATATTTTTGGCATTCAGATGTGGTGAGTTTACTTTAGTTTACGCTTGTGCGATATTTTATGTACAAAACTCATGGAGAATTACGTTGGAAAGAAAATTCTATAAAATGTTGCTGTGGAATAGTGCCAGGGTTATGTCCAATACAAGAGTGAGATAAGGTAGAGGATGAGACACTCTTGTCTCAGTAAATCTTCTGCCTCCTGCTGCACGAAACAATCACTTTTCAACTGTTCCTGTGGCTTCTTTCAGACATTTCGTCTAAAAGAAAACAGAGTCACAGGCAAAACAGAATGGACAATGCAAAGTGGAAAGAAACAATATTATGCCGATCTTGGAGAAAAAAAAAAAAAACGGGTAACTGCTGTATTTGTTCCAAGTCAGGTGGCTGGGACTGAAGTGCGACTTATCCTGTGTGAGTCTCCGGGGTCATCGCTTCCAAAGCGCAGGTGACCCATCGGTCCTGCCACAGTCAATGGTGGACGCTCGGCAAAGCGGGCAGGGGCTCAAAAGTGGCTCCTTAAATCTGCACCTTCATTAATCACACTTTGCATGCCTGCGGCCCGCAGAACAGTGTGACAGTGACAGCACTGAGAATGATTAATACTTAATGCAGCGTTTAAGAGAATGATTTATGCCATCTGTTAGTGGATGACATGCTGCAGAAGTCGGCTTCACCGCTAACACACACTTGTCAGCGAGGATTAGGAGAATGATACATAACTTAATCTCAGGAGCAGCAGGTCACCTCCAAAATTAGGCTGATTCTGGACCATGAACACACGGGGGAGAACAAAGTGTTAGCGGAGGATATACAAGGTTGGATGTGTATAACCTGAGCATCATATTAATTGGAGTTGGCCAGGAAAGTCCACAACTAATCAGGCATTGTGTTCCTCCAGTATTAACCCCTAGCATGCAACGGCCTGTTGGTGGGTCATTACAAACACCAACCATCCATCCATCCATTTCCTGCCAATTAGCTAGCTGGCAAGTACTGGCAGCTTGCTTGTCCATGTCTTTTTCCTCCAGCTGGGGGATCCTGAGAATAGGAAGGGGGAATTATAATCCCTCCACAAATCCACAAATCTCAGCATGCTAATCAAATGATTAAAAATGCCAAACACTTCTGGCACCCCTCGATGCCACGGGCCGCTGCTCAAATTGTGGCTCTATCTGAATCAGGTGCCTTACATCTCCAAACCAGTGTTTACAAAAATAATTTTATCAACTTGTATTTGTCATGTCAAGATGGGTTAAGAGCAGTTTTACCAAAAACAGGCTTTACCTCAGTAGTTGAGTTTACATGGACCCTAAATTCCACTTATAATGGGAATAACCTCCCAACACAATAAAAATGCCTTATACTGTATGAACATCTCAGTCAAAAAGAGACCGGCCAAACTGGAAGAAATTTTCAGTCGGAATGGTGGCAGAAACCATTCATAATCTGATCACTGTGCTTGCTTGACCCATGTGGGGGTAACACTGTCAGGTTTCTGAGAGGTGCTGAAACATGGCGAGAACAAAACAAAACTGGTCTGTGGCTGAAGCAAATGTGTCGCAGGAATTTTTAAAAGTTTGGGAACGACAGATGTCTCAATAGTCTTAATAGGGAAGGGAATCACCTGAGGGCACACAAAACGATACTATCACGATACTCAGGCCATGATATAATACTTTCACAATTTTGCAATACACTTAGTATTGTGATATCATATACTACAATTTCCCACGCCAGTCTTTGTACTGTCTAACTCCTGACTCGATCTCAGCAGTCACTCTTTTACTGTGCTGACTTAACCAGACAGTGAGCATTTAGCACCATCTAGTGGACTGAGAAGTTAATCGTTTTTCATTACTCTGGTACTTAAACAGTTAAGTTTGTGTTTGCCACATTTATTAATGATTCTTAATAAGGTAACATGATACTAGTGCCTCTGAATCAATACAGTATCACCACCACCACAAACTACTGCAATTTTGCGATTTTTACTCCCACCCTTATCTTTTAATGTCAAAAACAAGTTCCTCTTACTATTCTTCTCACAGAAGCAGTACAATTCCAAAAGTGTTGCATTCTGATTAAATGCTTATCGGACATAGACACATATCAGACCCATATGTGTATCCAGGTAAACAGTAATGTCTGGATATGCAATCAGAATTATTAAAATTGGTGTGAATAAATATTGTCTATGTAACCGCAGCTAACTATCTACACTATCCCCATGGACAGGACAAGCAGGGTTGTCCAAAAATATTTTTGCTTTTTTTCTTGCTCCATTAGGTTGCCCCTGTTTTTAGTGAGCAACTGAGCTTATTCCTAAAATTCTGTCAAAGTTGGACAATATTGAAAGGTTGCTACCAATATACTCATTTATCGGTAAACACCAGTGTTGGGAGTAACGTGCTACAAAGTAACGCATTACTGTAATGCCAATACTTTTGCAGTAATGTGGCATGTCATGAAATTACTGTTTAAAAATTCAATAATGTGTTGACTCATCATGAAGAAAGGAACACAGTCAGACCAAGAGAGGAAGTCGCTGGCCCGGGAGTTCATTCGGTCTGCCTACCCTGAAGAGCAGTGGACTCACGTCTACACAGACAGCTCTGCCATGGAAGCAGCCAGGAATGGAGGAGGTGGCGTGTACATCAGGTACGCTGACGAGGAGACCCACATTCCCATTGTGACTGGAAAGTACTCCACCAACTTCAGGGCTGTGGCAGAGGCCCTGAGAACAGCAGCGGCCCACATCAGGGAACATCAAGACAAGGCACACAAGCGGGTCGTCATCTTCACTGATGCCCTCTCTGTCTTGGATGCACTTCAGGACCCCCGACGCAAAGAACTGAATGAACTCGCCCTCACTCTGTCTCAACTAGCCACACAGACGAACGTATCACTCCAGTGGACTCCTGCCCACTGTGGAGTCTATGGAAATGAGACGGCTGACAGACTTGCTAAGGAGGGTGGGCAGCAAGACCAGGAAGACAGGCAGGTCTCTTACAGTGAGGAGAAAACCATTATTAAGGCCCTGTATCACAAGAAGTGGCAGCAGCAACACCCAAACTTCTGCAAGGATGACAACTACTACAGTCTGAGCAGGGCTGACCAAGTCATTCTGTTCAGACTCCGAACTGGACATAACAGAATGCATGCTCACATGCACCAGAAATTTAAAGTTGGACAATCGGACAGATGCCCATGTGGTATCGCCCAAATGACCAGCGAACACCTCCTCCAAGACTGCCCAGGCCACGCTGCACTCAGACGAGCTACGTGGCCTGACCCCACATCGCTGTACCAAAAGCTGCACGGGGACCTCGGGGACCTCCACAGGACAGCAGCATTCGTCAGGGCAGCTGGTGTGACCATCTAGCGATCGACGAAGAAGAAGAAGAAGTAATGTGTTGCACTTACTGAAATTTGATCAGATGCGTTACTCGTTACACGCTTTATTAATATGGATAGATATTTTTAGCGCAAATAAATGAATATACAAACTGACCCTACCGTAGCTGAGACGAGCCATCAGTCGGCGTGACCTGTTGCAAAGAGCCTGAGTCTTCACTACTGAGTGGAGGAAAAAATGAAGCTACTTTGTTTTTGTGGAAACAGATTATTTTTCTTGTCGCGGTTAAAGACAAAAGCATATTGGTGGGTTGCAAACTAAGTGCCGGTTGAGATGGCAATCTTCAGAAGTGCTTGAAAACAGAAACAAAGCTCTGACAAAGCTAGTGCTAAGTAATGGCTAGCTATACTAACAACTAACACAGTGTTAATGGATCTACTGTATTCTCAACAGCCACGACTGGATTTCAAGCACAGGTATGCATCTGGACAGTTTGTGACCCAGCAAGAATTAAATCGACTGATTGCCAGATACGTCATTACAGAATGAAGATGTGATATAAACAGTGACTTTCCATCACACAGCTGAGACAGTGACCCACTGAAGTTAAAACACATTTACTTGCTACATGGAAAAACATTATTCAAAAATGGATTTTGATCTCCAAAAGGAATTTGAGGGACTGGATCATATCTCTGTCATAGCAGACATTTGGACTGTGGATAATGGACATTTTCTTTGGATCACTGCACATCAGATTAAATCCATATCATAAAGGTAAGATAAACATGGACAGCTTTATGCAGTGTTGCCAATTCTCACTCTTTTTCCCTCTCTCTCTCACTCCACAAATCCTATTTCTCACTCCAAAATGAGGAAATTACTGGCAATTTCGTGTTGATTTTCTTCAGATTTTTTCCACAATAAGAGCTCTCAAGGCAGGATAAAGCAGACTGAACATGTTCTAAATGCTCTGTCTGAAACAGTCTGTTTTCAGCATGACATTAATAAACCCGTAATGTAATCCATTAATTAAATGATCTTGCTATGTGTGAAAGATGATTTAAGTATGCATTTAAAAGTAATGTGAAAGTTACTTTTCCAAGTAACTAATTATTTTATCCATCCATCCATCCATCCATCTTCTACCGCTTTTCCGAAGGTCCGGGTCGCGGAGGCAGCAGTTCAAGCAGAGAAGCCCAGACTTCCCTCTCCCCAGCCACCTGCTCCAGCTCTTCAGAGGGGATACCAAGGCGTTCCCAGACTAGCTGGGAGACATAGTCTCTCCACCGAGTCCTGGGTCTGCCCCGGGGTCTCCTCCCAGTGGGACGTGCCTGAAACACCTCAAGTGGGAGGCGTCCAGGAGGCATCCTAATCAGATGCCCATACCACCTCAACTGACTCCTTTCAATGTGGAGGAGCAGCGGTTCTACTCTGAGCCTCTCCCGGATGACTGAGCTCCTCACCCTATCTCTGAGGGTGAGTCCAGCAATCCTACGGAGAAAGCTCATTTCAGCCGCTTGTATCCGCGATCTCGTTCTTTCGGTCATTACCCAAAGCTCGTGACCATAGGTGAGAGTAGGAACGTAGATTGACTGGTAAATCGACAGCTTTGCCTTAGAACTAAGCTCCCTCTTCACCACAACAGACCGGTACAACGTCCGCATCACTGCAGATGCTGCTCCAATCCGTCTGTCGATCTCTCGCTCCATTTTCCCCTCACTCGTGAACAAACCCCAAGATACTTAAACTCCTCCACTTGGGGCAGGAGCCTGTCCCCAACCCGGAGAGGACAATCCACCTTTTTCCGGCTGAGGACCATGGACTCGGACTTGGAGGTGCTGATTCTCATCCCAGCCGCTTCACACTCAGCGGCAAACCGTCCCAGCAAGAGCTGTAGGTCATTGCTGGATGAAGCCAACAGGACAACATCATCTGCAAACAACAGAGATGAGATCCTGTGGTCACCAAGCATGACACCCTCCATTCCCTGGCTGCGCCTAGAAATCCTGTCCATAAAAATTATGAACAGGACCGGTGACAAAGGGCAGCCCTGGCGGAGTCCAACTCTCACTGGGAATGACTCCGACCGAGTGTTGGCAATGCGAACTAAACTCTCACAACGGTCGTACAGAGACCGAATAGCTCGTAACAACAAGCCCGATACCCCATACTCCCGAAGCACCCCCCACAAAAATCCACGAGGGACGCGGTCAAATGCCTTCTCCAAGTCCACAAAACACATGTAAACTGGTTGGGCAAACTCCCACGAACCCTCAAGAATTCTCGAGAGGGTAAAGAGCTGGTCCGATGTGCCACGGCCAGGACGAAAACCACATTGCTCCTCCTGAATCCGAGGTTCGACCAACGGCCGGGCTCTCCTCTCCAGTACCTTGGCATAGACCTTCCCAGGGAGGCTGAGGAGTGTGATCCCTCTAAAGTTGGAGCACACCCTCCGGTCCCCTTTTTTGAAGAGAGGAACCACCACCCCGGTTTGCCATGCCAAAGGCACTGCCCCCGACCTCCACGCAATGTTGCAGAGGCGTGTCAACCATGACAACCCAACAACATCCAGGGCCTTGAGGTACTCGGGGCGAATCTCGTCCACCCCCGGGGCCCGGCCACCAAGGAGATTTTTAACCACCTTGGCGACCTCAGCCCCTGTGATAGGCGAGTCATCCCCCTCGTCCCCAAACCCTGCTTCCTCTGTGGAAGGCGTATCAGTGGGATTGAGGAGATCCTCAAAGTATTCCTTCCACCGCCCGACGATATCCCCAGTTGAAGTCAACAGTGTCCCATCCGCACCATACACAGTGTGGACGGGGAGCTGCTTTCCCCTCCTGAGCCGCCGAACAGTTTGCCAGAATCTCTTTGAAGCCGACCGAAAGTCTTGTTCCATGGCCTCACCGAACTCCTCCCATACCCGGGTTTTTGCTTCAGCAACCACCCGAGCTGCACTCCGCTTGGCCTGCCGGTACACCTCAGCTGCTTCGGGAGTCCCACAAGCCAACCAAGCTTGATAGGACTCCTTCTTCAGCTTAATGGCCCCCCTCACCACTGGTGTCCACCACTTGGTTCGGGGGTTGCCACCACGAGATGCACCGACCACCTTGCGGCCGCAGCTCTGGGCTGCCGCTTCAACAACAGAGGTGGAGAACATGGCCCATTCAGACTCCATGTCTCCAGACTCCCTCGGAATGTGGTTGAAGTTCTTCCGGAGGTGGGAGTTGAAGACCTCCCGGACAGGGGCCTCAGCCAGACGCTCCCAGCACACCCTCACTATACGTTTGGGTCTACCAGGTCTGAATGGCTTCCTCCCCTGCCATCGGATCCAACTCACCACCAGGTGGTGATCAGTTGACAGCTCTGCACCTCTCTTTACTCGGGTGTCCAAGACATACGGTCGCAGGTCTGATGATACGATAACAAAATCGATCATCGACCTGCGGCCTAGGGTGTCCTGGTGCCAGGTGCACATATGGACACCCTTATGCTTGAACATGGTGTTCGTTATAGACAGACTGTGGTTAGCACAGAAGTCCAATAACTGAACACCACTCGGGTTCAGATCGGGCAGGCCGTTCCTCCCAATCACCCCCCTCCAGGTTTCACTGTCGTTGCCCACATGCGCATTGAAGTCCCCCAGTAGGACAATGGAGTCTCCAGGAGGAGCACCCTCCAGCACCCCAGTCACAGACTCCAAAAAGGGTGGGTACTCTGAAACATCATTTGGTGCATAGGCACAAATGATGGTCAGGACCCGTTTCCCAACCCGAAGGCGCAGGGAAGCAACCCTTTCGTCCACCGGGGAAAACTCCAATATAGAGGCAGCAAGGTGGGGCGATACAAGAATACCTACCCCTGCTCGTCGCCTCTCGCCCGGGGCAACTCCAGAAAAGGCCAAGCTCCAGCCCCTCTCCAGGAGACTGGTTCCGGAACCGGAGCTGTGTGTTGAGGTGAGGCCGACTATATCTAGCCGGTATCGCTCAATCTCGTACACCAGCTCAGGCTCCTTCCCCACCAGAGAGGTGACATTCCACGTACCAAAAGCCAGTTTAGAAAGCTTGGGATCAGTCCGCCAAGGTCTCCGCCTTTGACTGCCACCTAATCCACATAGCACCGGACTTCCATGATCCCTCCTGCAGGTGGTGAACCTACTGGAGGGCGGACCCATGTAACTCCTTCGGGCTGAGCCCGGCCGGGTCCCATGGGTGGAAACCCGGCCACCAGACGCTAGCCTTCGAGCCCCTCCCCCAGGCCTGGCTCCAGGGTGGGGCCCCGGTAACCCCATACCGGGCGGGGTACACTGAATCCTTGATATACAATTTATCATGAGAGTCTGTTGGATCGTTCTTCGTCTGGCCCTTCACCCAGGACCAGTTTGTCTTGGGAGACCCTATCAGAGGCAAATTGCCCCGGACAACATAGCTCCTGGGATCACTGGGGCACGCAAACCCCCCCACCACGATAAGGTGATGATCCATGAGGGGGTAATTATTTTAATCATGCAGTAATTGATAAAGTAGCTCAATTACTTTTAAAAAGAAGTAATTAGTAACTGTAATTAGTTACTATTTTTTAGTAAATTGCCCAACACTGGTAAACCGTAATCATCATTCATTCAGCATTCCAAAAATCCTACTTTAGTAGTAACCCCTCAATATTGATCGATCAGCCCAATTTTTGGCATGCAATTATTATTTGCTATAAGCAAAGTGGGCAGTCTTGTGGAAAAACATTTTAAAAACATTTATTTTTCAGACTACCCTAATGACAAGCCAAGGGTTTCATTATATTCTCAGTAGTAGCTATGGTTACATTTTCATAGTTGCTTTAAGAGACATTAAAGAAACCTTTGGTACTAGATATAACAAATAACCATCATGTGCAATTAGTCAATTATCTCAGGGTTTCCTCTAGTAACATTTCTTGGTGGCGGCCAGCTGCGCCAGAGATTTTACCGCCACCCCAAGGCCATATGAATTTATTAAGAAAAATATATGAAGCACTGACTTTCCGCAAGCGCGCACACAAACAATGCGCATGGCCGTCATCCACTCGGAGTCTAGAAGCACCCCGCTCACACGAGTTTTTCAGTCAGTCAGCAAACAGTGTCTTGCTAAGCGTGACTGTCCAACAGAAATATGAGTTTATTAAAGTACTTTAAACGTGGAAAAAATCAGAAGAGGTATGTAAGCACTGGCGTTTATCATGGTTTTAACCCGCTGGAAACGGGGGCAATAATGGAAGAGTCACTTAGCTAACAGATGTAGTTAGAATTCATATGCAGCCGGCTTCATATGAAGGGAAAGGCAAGGGGGACTGATGAATTGCTGAGGATATATTTCACCAGCCACTACAATATTAAGTTATGTTCTGTAGGAATTGCAGGAATGAACAGACTGGCAATTTCTCTCTTTTCTCGCACAAGTAGGCATGCCGTTTTTATTCTCCAGCGGCAGTGACAAAAAGCAACAGCTGAAAACGCTAGCTCTAAACTGAGGTCCTTCAGCAGCTGCCTAAAGAGGTGCCTGATGAGAAAGCCTGAGAGCACAACTATAACTGCCTAAACAGATCATTCTGTACATGAACGCATATTGTGGTGAATTATGTCTTTAGAATCCGCTACAGTTCCCTATTATGTACCTGGCAGGTTAAGATGACCAAAATTCACAAAGTCAATGACTTTAATGTCAACAGCCTTCAGACAAACTAAACGTGTCAACATTTGATTTCAAAATAAGGGAGGTTTTTCCTGCTGTCTGGGTGGTGAGGAGATTTCTAAAAAAAAAAAAAAAAGACCTATAAATATAAAGAAATATTATAACAGAAATAACGGCATCCTTGGTCATTCAAGTTAATTTATTTCATTAAATACAATTTTATTAATATTTTTTCTTTGTAATCAGAGTTAAATTATTGTTCTGTTGTGACTGCAAAATTATGGTCAAAAATGTAAACTGTTATAAGGAAAAAGTAAAAAAAGTACCACAGTCTGTTTCATATTTATCTAAAAAAAAATATATATATATATATTTTAAAAAAACAAAGAAAAATTAGACATAAAATAATCCACAAATTTATAATAAAGTCTCAAATGCACAATTAAAGTCAATTTTACTAGAGGAAATTACAAATTTGAGGAACATGGTTTCAACTTTAGATAGATTTACAGAGAAAAGTAGAAAACTATAAGAAAATTGTTATAAATTTTTGAGAAAAACCTCAAACCTTCAAGACTGAAGTCATTGCTCAAGCTTTTAAGTGGGTGCTCTTTGTACCCTTAACTCTTTTACATGAGTAGAATTTCTGATTACTATACCCACCTGATCATATAATTTAAGTATGCAAGAGTACATTACTATTATGAATGTTTCTTTCCCTTCCCTACTCTCTCAATGGAAAAAAGAAACAGAATAAAAATACAAAAAATACACACATTTTTGTCATTTATGTAAACCATGACAAAAAAAAATCCTGCAGGACAAAACATGACACTTAATATTTTCTAACCTGTTTGTATACCACCATAGCCAGAGAGAGAACCTGAATTAGACAGAGCTCTGAGAGGGCAAGATGAGACAGAAGAGAGGAGCAAAGGAGAGGAAAGTGTTCAGGCAGAGGAAGGAGAGAAGGATGACACCACTAGAAAGTCTAAACACAGGATGTCTGGGTGGGACCCCAACTGGCCCAATATTCAAGCCTCGGTTGTACAATACTTCAAATGGTAAGTTCCATATGCAACGTTACTGTGTAAAATTTTAAAAAAAGAGATAAATAGTATAAAATTAAAATATTCCGGTATATTTACACACACACACCCCCGGGAAAAATATGTTGCCACCGCGCCAGGGTCTTTAAGCCAGAGGAAACACTGTATCTTGTTAATTAGCTTCACTTAAGTGCACTCTCATTATTGAAAACCAAATGGATACTGCCAGCAGAATTAAAAACATAAAAGAGAATAAGCACCACAAACTGACCCCTATATAAAATGTTTGAAGATATTTGTTTTTATTTATTCCTTTCAAACATTTCATTGAAACTCAAGGGGATTGACAAAGTACAGTATGTCATTATCAGTTTATTTTCCCCCTATAGTAGAATAGCCCATCCTTGTTGACACATAAACCAAAAATGACTAACTGTACATGCAGGTAAAGTCTACATGTGTCTGCACTCCATGTAATAGAAAGGTTTATATGACAGTTAGTTCTGACTGAGCAATTTGATTGGACAATAGGGATTCCAGGAGTTACTATATTCCACAATAATTCCACTATGACATTTCACTGGCTATGCATCACTCTGCTTCACAGGTGTTCTAGTAACTGTTAATTACTAACCATTATTTACTGTCAACTCTATCAGTGGCTTCATATAATATCTGAGAATTGTACTGTTGTGTTAGATACCTTAATTTCCAGTGAGGTGCTATTTGAAAAGAAATCATACCTCAGTGACCCGGAAGTCTTACCCTTATAAACATCTGCAAGATATTTCCCATCTGTTTAAAAAAATAGACAAGCTAGAGTTGGATTTATTGATTGGCAAACCACAATACCTTTGTGGTGATAAACTCTTTGTTTCATCTGAAAATGCCAAGAAAAACCAAGTGAAGTGTGCTGAATCCAAATTGCTAGCATGCTAACTAGCCACTGGCACGATGTCACAGTGACCCACAAACCCTATTCAACAGGTGACCAATATGCATTATAAACACTGACTTCTGCACTGAACAATATTTAATTTGTTTATATGTGTGTGAAATGACAATATACCTATTCTTTTCTATATTTTGCTCATTGAGGTGCTTAGCAACAGTTAACTGGGTACATTTAGAAGGGACTATTTTTCTTGGCAGAGCAAAATAACAAATCACAATATTTTGTCCTGTACTGCTGTAATTTAATAGACTGTGTTTGTGGAACTGTTGTATAAAAGCAATATTACACTTGAGGTCACGTGGTATCATGAATATATTTACTGCAAATCCCTTCAGTTAATATATTCATTGATATCACACTCCCTCTCATATAATACTGCTTAAGTAAGCACTTGTGGACTACTGCTTTGAACATCCATTCTAGCACTAAAGCATGTATCTCATGGAGGGGCAACTGCTGATGAATGTTGTTGAAGGTTGCGATTGCTGAGGTTTCATCAGGGTTCATAAAAGTTTGCACAACCGTCTGCCAATCTGCAAATTTTGTTCAAAAATTTTTGTGGCAAGAAAAACTGGTTGTGACAGTAAAAAACTGTTGGCAAACTGTTGTGCAGCCTTTTATGAAGTCCAACAGTTGCAACAACAATCGTTTGTCAGCAGTCGCCGCTCCATGAGCTGCATGCTTGAGGTCAGCATCCTCTTGTTTTGAAAAGCCAGAAGTGACCATAACTGAATGGGAAGGTAGGGCACAAAGTTATCAGTTAATGTTAACAAGCATTGTTAGCATGATGCATCGATCATCACACAGACTCCTGTAACCACTCAATGGAAATTTATCAAAGCCAAAGCACAATTAAAATGCAGATTAAATGGGCAAAGAACCCTTGATGCACATTTACAAAATTTGTAGTAGTCAACAAAACAGTTGACCAAACCAGACCATGTTCTTTTGTAAATTCCGGCATTTTAAAAGCCAGTCTAATGGCATTTATTCACTATAAATTTGTGCCTCTAGTAGGTATTTAGTGATCTGTGGCTTTTCTATATTTTCTTTTTAGCTCCAGAAAAAAAAACTTAAATGGTTATTTACAAGTGATAAACTCTAAACTCTTGCTACTGCAGTGATACAACGATCAATTGATCTCAAGACTTGATTGCAAATGAGCGCTGTTATCTCTGCCTGCCTCCCCCCCACCTCCTCCCTCTCTACTCCCTCTGTAATGTTTACATATTCAAGCAAACTGTCAAGGCCCCAAAACAAACAATTTGTTATCCACCAGAGTTTGCATGGTTAAAAATACTCTGCATCTAATCTGCATAAAAAGTATCAGTCTTCCATCAGAGATTTCCATCTTGTCTTCCGCTCCGCACTCCTTCTCTATTCTTCACAGAACTATCAGATGACAAGGTGAAGACAAGGATAATCAGTCTGGTCAGTGCTTTGAATCCTTCTCCAACTGGAAGGTTACACTCCAGCTTTCCCGTTTTGATGCTCCTGCTGAGAGTTAACCAACACGATGGGTCTTTCGGCAACACGCCCTGTCTTCACTTTGCCCAATGCACAGCCTGTCAAAAGCGTCACTTCAGATTACCATTTACATTGCAGCTTCATAAAACAAAATGAGTTAGTGTTTCATAATCATGATCGAGCAGATCCACCATCGCCGGAGTTAAATGTGGGGAAACAGTGTTGCAGCGTATTACTATTCTTAACCAAACTCAAACCTCTTTAGGGACCAGAGACGGGAATGTTTGTCAGTCATGGGTGAGCACAGGCTTGCCTATCAGCAGAACCACTGAACTGCGACTCTGTCCCACAACACGGGAATAAAATGCAGAGGAGAGGCTTGATGCTTTGATAAAGTTTCATACAAGAACCCAACATGTTATGACAAAAACACACGGTCACATTCATTATAAAGTGTTTTTGTGGTTACAATCCTGCAGCAAATTAGCAATTACATTTTTTTCTAAAGGAGAAGTGTAAATAGAAGCATTTCATTAGCCAAAATACTGTCAGTGATTTGTAGGAACAAGATCCATTATCCAATTAACTTGGGTCGTAAAACGGCTCCCCTGACTGCCAGAATGTGTAGCTGTCTGAATGTGAATGTATTACAACTATTTCTAAGTGCAAAAGAATTCCTTTTCCTTGACCTATTTAACTTTGCTTTTGGCTGCACCTTTGCTCTTGCCTGTGCGAATGCCTCCTGTCTTATGTCTACAAATAGAAAAGAACATAATATAAAAATATAACAAGGCACTTTAAGCAGCAAGTGGTAAGATTTTCATGAGAAAATATCACGCTGCAGGAATCCACAGCAGGATGTGTTTCACACAAGTCGACGAGCGTCAAAGAACACTAACCTTGATATCTTATTTTTCTCCAATTACAAGCAAGAATGATGTCTCATTAGCATCCAAACGCATGCTAAAGTTTCCTTTTTTGTGCGTAAAGGAGCTGACTGAGACTTCAGCTGACGGGCCGTTAAAGTGGCTTTTTTTCCTACTGTGACATCGTACATGAACTCTGGCGACGTCTGTGCTGTAAAAAGCAGCGGCGTAGCGCTGTCTACGGGAAGCTCATACATACTCATGATTGATTGATTGTTACACAGTGGTAAATAAAGAGTGGGGTGCCTTTTCAATCACGGGCGAAGCCTTTGAACATAAATAACAGCTACCATCTTGCCTGTGGCAGTTTCGGTTCACTATAAACACAGGCACTTGGCAGTCATCACACACGGCAGAAAAGTCTCTTTGAGAGGCAGACAGAACTCTTCACAAATGTAAATTTATGTACACCCATCCAACACTTTCCACTCATGACTGGTTTGTGTTTTGCCTCCCTCTCCATCCTACCCATTATCAGGGATGATTAGCAGGGGTTTTTTTCCAGCCCCACTTGGGCAATGAAGAAAAAACCCTGGGTGGAGCGGGACCCTGAAGGAGTTACTAACCCTGACTTGTACGGCACCTGCCGTGGAGAGACGGCAGGTAATCCTCGTCTGGTGTCGACAACAAAGAGCTACCGCAGAAATTCACCTGAGACGTGAGACCATCAAAGGCTTGCAGAGGTACAGTAATAACAACTCAGCTCAGGAGGCAATTTCATTGACGGCAATTAGTGCTGCAGCGCTTGTCTGCTCTCTCCTAGTCTGTAATTTTTGGAATGGCTATCAAGTTTATCAAGCCCCCGAGAAATTACTGAAGAACTTAACTGCAATTAAGTCAGGCTTGAATATATAAAAAAACCCACTCACATTAGAACATTATTTTTTGTTTGTCCCTGCTTAAACTTGTTTCTCACTTCTGCTTTTGAATGTGAAGCATTTATTCAGGCCAGCTTAAGAGAGAAATCTCACCATTTAAGTGACAGTCTGCCAATTTGGCAGCTAATGGACCCATCAGCTCTGAGTACACAGCCAAAGCAAAAAAAAAAAAAGACTTTCAAGGAGTTGCAATTATTCCGAATGGATGTGTTTTTTAAACATATATTTTGACAATATTTTCAGGATCTTTGCCAGTCCTGTAAGATTTGAAGTGAAAAATGAGTCAAGAGCAATCCCCCTTTTTGGCAGGAAACGCATCTTTTGAAATTCACACAGTTGCGCAGAAATATATAAATAGATAAAGCACAATAAATACACTTAAAGCTCAGTGATGCTTATTTACAAGCCTCTTTGGCGTTTAGGGGCTTTGCCACTTTTTCCATCAAGTATCTAAGCGAGTAAAGAACCTTAAAGTACCGACTTGAATCAAGGACAGACTGTGATTTATCTGTCAGGGTGATTTACTGCCCACACAAACCAAATGGCAATCAAACTGTGCAAAAACAATAATTAAACCAGTGATTCAGACAATGATTTGAATCACTAGTCCAATCATTGTTGGACCAATGATTTGACTGGAGTGGTGGCCTAGAGGTAGAGCAGCCGCCCCACAAATGGGAGGTCGTGGGTTCAAGTTCCGGCCGGGTCATACCAAAGACCATATTAAAAAAAATGGTACTTCCTGCCTTCTAGCTTGGTGCTCAGCAAAAATAGAATGGAGGAAGGAAAGTTGGTTACCCAGCCACAGGGGGTGCACAACCCAGGGTACTCCATGTCGGCCCCAAGCCCGGATAAATGGGCGGGGCTGTATGAGGAAGGGCATCTGGCATAAAAATCAACATGCGGATCATCGTGATATAAGGTGATGATATGCTGTGGTGACCCCAAAAGGGAGCAGCCAAAAGACAAAAAAAAAAAAAAATTCAGACAATGATTTGCTTACTAAATTAAAGGACTGCCAAGCTAAAAGATGTTCAGAGTCTCTCCAAACACTGGAACATTTTGTGCCCAAACATTTGCATATGCAGAATTTCCTTGCATCCCATAAAAAGGTCTCCAGCTTGCATCGATCTGCAGATTCACGTCACTGCCTCAAACCGGGTCATCACACCTGCAGGCACAATTACAGCCAAAATCCAGGCAAGACAAATTTGCTGTCAGTCTCTGCACCACTTAAATGTATAAACAGTGAGCTGTCAGATTTTTAAAAAGAAAAGAAGAAGAGGAGGGGAGGTGGCTCATGCAGGTCGATACGGGACAAATGTGAACGTCTGGGGAGCCAGTAATGAACTCTCGAGTGGTCCCCACCTGGACGACTTCAGACAAGTGTGTTATTGACTTCACACAGGCAGACAATCATAGAAATTCACTTTAAATCTGAGGACAGACTGTTGAGAGTTGAGGCATCAGCGAGTTAACGCATCGATTGTACTTTCCTTGTTAGGCTCTTCAGATAATGACGAGTCGGAGACAATTGATATACAACAGCGTGACGGCTTGAGCATTGCAGGAATCATCGTGACACTTCAACTCAATAAATGGACATGTTTGCTCGAAGGAATTTTTGCAATGACTGAAAATGTTTTGTCACAAGGAAAATCAAACATCACAGCAGAAAAATTTAAGCCAAACCCATTTCTGCCGAGACTTCCTAAATAAAGAACATCTGAACAGCCAATGCCTCAGAGTGCCAACTGCTTTTTTTCTGAATTATTGTCTTTGAAATTAAAATACAATTGTAATAAATGAAGAGCTCATTCAAAGAGTGTTTACTTTTTCAGTCCTACACCACAGGACAGACAGATCCTGGTTACTAACAAAGCTCTGCCATAAATTTACATCAAACTAATCTAATGGTGGAGCCGCTGTAGTTTATGAACACACACTTAAATAAGTCACAGATAATGAAGACAAAATGCCAAAATTACTCGCAGATAGATTATCACTGTAATATGTTGGCTGCAAGTAGAATTGCACACAGTATACTGCCTCCTGGAGGGTTATCACCAACCACCAACAATAAGTCAAGAGCACATTAAAGCCTTTTCATCTGCAGTTATTCATCAGAGTGATTCAGTAATGTTAACTACGGCTATGCAGCTCCATGCCGTGCATTATGGATATGACTTATGGAGCTCTGAGGCTGAATTACAGTCATATGCCACAGAGTCCGGCGAGTTCGGCAGCAAGCTAGGGCTCAGCGTGATTTCACCTGTGTGTGTGTGTGTGTGTGCGTGTGTGTGTGTGTGTGTGCGCGCGCGCACGCATGCCATTAAAAGCAAAATGTGCATCTTTTTTGCTCATCCTTTCTAACAAATTTCATAATAAAAATGTTTTAGTTTAGTGCCCTTAAATTTGCACAGATGTCTTCATAATTAATAAACCAAAAAGACATACAAACACTGTGTTCAGAAAGTTGATAATTAACTTCGTTTACAGCTGAAATTTCATAATTAGGGCTAATTAACAGGGGTCTATTAACCTCAAGGACAACAAAATGCTAAAATGAATGATATTCTAAGCTGTAAAACATGTGCTATCAATTTAATGCATACAGCAAAACTACAGGCTCTATTAGCGTAATTTTCCGATTATGTTGTGCATGTTAAAAGGTAATATTAACTTTTTTTTTTATTTTTGCTGTTTACTCTCTTTGGCTCCTGTACTGTATGTCTGGAGGAAAATGAAGATGTCCCAAAAATAATAGTTCCTTAATCAGACACTTTAATGCCTAACCTCAGCACATAAACACATTCGCAGCTTTGTCCACGAAGACGAAATTCTGTTTTTTGATCACACAGTGCCTATCCAAAAAGTATTCAGTCTCTTGGATGTTTTTCTCTTCGACTACTTTTATCAATGGAAGCATGGTCAGTCTATTCTGACAAGGAAAACAAAAAAGGTTCAAGATTCATTTAGTGTCATTCTTAACATGTTTAGCTCATAAACTGTTCTCAGGTCCTGCAACATAGAATAAGTATTCAATAATAAAACAGGATAATAATTAAAAAACATTTTTTAAAAAAAATCTAACAGGGTACTCAGAGAGTGCATACCTCTGCCAAGGTCTGTTTGTCAGTCTGTTAGCAGGATTATGCAAAAACTACTGGACAGATTTTGATGACATTTTCACTAGAGGTGTCACTAGGGTGACAAAGGCTATTAGGATTTGGAGGTTATCCAGGTCAGGATGTGGAATCTGGGTCACTTTTTCAATTTCTTTAACACTGTGAGACAGATTTACAATTGTTCCTTGATATAAGGGTTTTCTTTTTTTTAGCAGTTTTACTTTCCATGGGTAATTCCTTTGTCTGTTATGCTGTGTGTGTTTCTGTTGATTGGTTGTCTACTGTCATGCTGCTGCTACATTGTAATTTCCCAGTTTGGGATCAATAAAGTACATGTATCTATACACTAGCCACCTATTCTGCAGAAGTTGAACTCTATATAAATACTTCAAAAACTGAGTGCATGGCAAGTCATCAAAGCCAACCCCTTCATCTTACAATCTACAGGTGCATCTCACTAAATTAGAATATCAACAAAAAGTTGATTTATTTCAGTAATTCAATTCATAAAATGAAACTCATTTTATATAGATTCATTATAGACAGAGTGATATATTTCAAGTGTTTATTTCTTTTAATTTTGATGGTTAAGGCTTGCAGCTCATGAAAACCCAAAATCAGTTTCTCAAAAAAAAAAAAAAATAGAATATTACATAAGGTCAATTTTAAAAAACTGATGTTTTTAATAGAAATGTTGGCCGACAAAGTATTTCCATGCACACACTCAACACTTGGTCAGGGCTCCTTTTGCATGAATTAATACTGCATCACTGTGGCGTGGCATGAAGGTGATCAGCCTGTGTTACTGCTGAGGTGTTATGGAGGCCCAGGTTTCTTTGATAGCGGCCTTCAGCTCATCTGCATTGTTGGGTCTGGTGTCGCTCATCTCCCTGTTGACGATACTTCATAGATTCTGTATGGGGTTTAGGTCAGGACAGTTTGCTGGCCAGTAAAATATGGTGATACCATGGTCATTAAACCAGGCTTTGGTACTTTTGGCTGCAGTGTGGGCAGGTGCCAAGTCCTGCTGGAAAATGCAGTCAGCATCTCCATAAACCTTGTCAGCAGAGGGAAGCAAGAAGTGCTCTGAAATGTCCCGGTAGACAGCTGCATTGACTTTGGACTTGATAAAACACAGTGGACTAACACCAGCAGATGACATGGCTCCCCAAATCAGGTGCCAAGTCCTGTCACTTGGAAATCAAGGTCCCAGAGTCTGGAGGAAGAGTGACCAGGCACAGAATCCAAGTTGCTTGAGGTCAGTGTGAAGCTTCCACAGTCAATGATGATATGTGGAACCATGCCATCTGCTGGTGTTTTTCCATTGTGTTTAATCAAGTCCAATATCAGTGCAGCCATCTAACAGGAAATTTCACTTCATGCTTCCCATTGCTGACAAGCTTTATGGAGATGCTGATTTCATTTTCCAACAGGACATGGCACCTGCCCACATTGCCAAAAGTACAACTACCTGGTTTAATGACCATGGTATCATTGTGCTTAATTAGCCAGCAAACTCTCCTGACCTAAATCCCATAGAGAATCTATGGTGTATTGTCAAGAGGAAGATGAAATACACCAGATCCAACAATGCAGATGAGCTGAAGGCTGCTATCAAAGTAACCTGGACCTTCATAACACCTAAGCAGTAACACAGGCTGATCACCTCCATGCCATGCTGCACTGATGCAGTAATTATGCAAAAGGAGGCCCTACCAAGTATTGAGTGTGTACATGGACATACTTTTCAATCGGCCAACATTTCTATTCAAAATCTTTTTTTTAATTAATCTTATATAATATTCTAATTTTTTGAGAAACTGAATTTGGGGTTTTCATTTGCTCCAAGCCATAACCATCAAAATTAAAAGAAATAAACACTTGAAATATATCACTCTGTGTGTAATGAATCTATATAATATGAGTTTCACTTTTTGAAAGGAATTATTGAAATAAATCAACTTTTCGATGACATTCTAATTTATTGAGATGCACCTGTACAATAAGCCCATCAAGCAAGTTTCTGAATTTGTTTATCTTGGTCATAAACTGTGGGCGCACATCTCTGAGGATCTCTCCTGGTCCAACAACACCACATCACTGGCCAAGGAGGCTCAAACTCGCCTCCATTTCCTCCACAAACTGAGGAGAGCACGAGTCCCACACCCCCATCATGTGCTCATTCTACCGGGGCATCATTGAGAGCATCCTCACCAGCTGCATGATGGTGTGGTAGGAAGCTGCACCGCCTCCTGCCGGAAGACACAACAACACACAGTGAAAGCAGCCAGCAAGATCATCGGTGCCCCTCTGCCCCCCCCTCTCAGACATCTACATCACCTGCCTCACCCGCAGAGCCATCAACATTGTAGGCGACACCTCCCACCCCTCACACTCCCTCTTCAGCTCCTTGTCCTCAGGGAAAAGGTACCGGAGCCTCTGGGCCCACTTCACAAGACTGCTTAACAGCTTTGTTCACCAGGCCATCAGGACCCTGAACTCTGTCCACCCCCCCACCCCCGGACCGTAACGCACTCGCCCGCACAATAACTACCTCAGCTACTGGCACAGAAAGACTGGCACACTAACAGTAATACATCTGCTGCTGTATGTCTCTGTACTTTACTGCAACCATTTGCGCAAATGCCATACCTGCTGCTGTCTGTTATTGCAATACTGATCATGTGCAGTCCTATCTGTCACTGTCTGCACCTACACTACCACACTGAACTTGCAACTACAAGTATTACTGCTCTACTTTTCTGTATATAGGATTGCTGGGTTTCATTGTTTATCTTTATTTGCACTATGGGATGTCTGGGTCTATCTTTTGTTACCACTTGCACTATGGGTAGCATTACTGTACATAGACTGCTGTTGTTGTTTTTCCAGCCTTATTCCTTTTTCTTTTTTTGATATTGTGTACACTACTGAAGAGAGAGAGAAACGCCATTTCAATTCTCCTGTATGTTCTGTACATATAGTATTACTGACAAATAAAATCTTTGAATCTTGAATCCTCTACCGATGATGGCACTGCTGCTGTTAAACACAGAATTGCCCTTGGTTTGGCAGCATTTGAGAAAAATAAAGAACTTTTAATATCTAAACAGGTTCCATAGAGAATTAAGGACAAAATGTATAATACCTACCTTCTACCCGTTGTCCTTTATGGACTTGAATGTGTAAACTGGACATATGCATTTTGCATAACTACTGAAATCTTCCAAAACAACATTATGAGAGCTATGAATAATCACAAGCTTACAGATCATGTCTCTGTCGATGAACTTTGTCATTTAACATCATTAAATCCAATTATGCTCATTGTGAAGATTAAAACTCTGAAACTCTATGGTCACATTTAATGTTCACAATCAAGTCTTTCAAAAGCATGTCTTGAAGGCATGATTAATAATGGCAGATCAAACAGAGGACGACAATGCAGACGTTGGCGGGATAATATCTATGAATAGTCTAAAATGAACTTATACTATATCCTAAATCAGGCCACCCAGGACAGAGATACAGTGGTGTGAAAAAGTGTTTTCCCCCTTCCTGATTTCTCATTTTTTTGTATGTTTGTCACCCTTAAATGTTTCAGATCATCAAACAAATTTAAATATTAGACAAAGATAACACAAATAAACACAAAACGCAGTTTTTAAATGAAGGTGTTTTATTATTAAGGGTAAAAAAACCTACATGGCCCTGTGTGAAAAAGTGATTGCCACCCCCTAACCCTAACCCTAACCCACTCCCTCATCCACTGCGGCCCGCCAGTCCATTTCCAAAATTCTATTATTAATTTATATCACGTTTGCTGTACTTAGAACCACATTCCTAAATGCAATTATAGAGTCCGCCAGCACAGGGAGTGCTAATTGAAACCTAGGTGACGCGCCGTGCAAGTGGTCAAGGAAAGAGCAAGAGTGAAGGAGCCAAAGAGGGAACAGTGCACCGGCAGAGAACATGTTTTTAAGGTTTGTTGCCTGCTAAGACCCCATTAATAACCTGTAAACAGCAGTAAATGTACAAAGTAGGCTTTTTTTAAACAAGAGCAAATACTACTGAGGAACTGTAGCATTTATTCTTGTTTGGCAGGTGAAGCCTCATGAAGCTTGGAGGTTTTTCTTCTAATTGTGCAGAAAAAGATTTAAATGTTTGAGGTTTCTTTCTAAAGAGTGCGACTGAAGCACTGACAGTTTCAATCCCATGTCAGCAGTAAAAGTTTGGAGACTGTGGTTGCTGTAATCTGCTGATTTTTTTTTTTTTTTGTTCATTTATACCAGTGGCTCTTAAACTTTTTTTATTCCCCATTTTGGGGAGCCAGACGATTAACAAGCCCACCTACCCACAGATTTTTCTCTGCCCCTCCACTCCCACGATGAATCCAAGAGCAAGCTAAGCCTCATCATATTTCCTTTTCTTCTTGGCTTTTTTTTTTTTTTGTTAATTATCATCTGGAATTTCATTTTGATGGACAGAGTTTTAAAAATTAGGTCATGATATAATTTTATCCATCCATCCATCTTCTACTCCTTAATTCTTTTTGAGTCAGTGGAGTGGGCGGGGAGGGGGGGGGGGGGTTGTAGAGCCTATCCCAGCATCTTTGGCCAAGAGGCAGGGTACACCCTGGACAGATCGCCAGTCCATTACAGAGCAGATACGATTTTATCAATAATTTTAATTCTAATATGATAAAACACTGAGTATCTTTTATTTCATTTGCATTTTCAGTTTTAATTGTGAAACTTTTGACTTTGCAGGAAATAATATAACCCCCCCCCCTTCCCAGAAGGCTTACAGCAGGGGTGTTCACACTTTTTTGGCTTGTGAGCTACTTTTAAAATGACCAGGTCAAAATGATCTACCTACATTTAAAAAAAAATGCCAAATATTGCAATATGTTGGCGTACAATGTACGTCGTACATTATATAACTGTGTGAACCCCTATGGCACAATACAATTCAATACATTTACGATCATTACCTTAATCTGATGACTTGCACTGGATGGAGTCAGCCAGGGCTGCATAGGCCGGACACTAGCTGCTGGTAGCTAGTCTGAAGCAGGCTTCCAAAATGATCATCAGTCATTGTGGAACAGTATTTGGACTTAATAATCTTCATGTGGGAAAAGGGTGATTCACACAAATAAGTAGAGCCAAATAATGCAGTCAAGGAGGTAGCATATTTCCTCATGTTTGGATCCTTTTCCTCTGTGAGTAAGTTCTAAAACTGTCCATGAGCCCTGGACTTAAGCTCAATGTCAGCCTGTAGTGTCAAAATCTCATCCTCCACTGCAGACGAGTTCAGATGAATTGCAGTGAGAAACACTCACATTCTGCGATGTCCTTCCAAAGCTGCTGTGTCAAATCATAGGCCATTACTTCATAGTGCCCTGTAACTGTACTTCTTGATAGCTGAAGAGCTTTGATTGAAGATAATATTTCTGCTTTGTTTTTAAAATCCCAAAACAACTCCTTTGCCCCAATGAAGGCCTCTTTTATCATCTCTCCATCTTGAAAGGACTTCTTATGCTTAACAATGCAATGACTCACCCGGAACAATGCTTTAGTGGCTGCCTTTGCCTTTGAATTCAGCTGTGTGAAAACTGACTGCTGTCTAATTAACTGAGATTTCAGTTCCTTCACCTTTCTTTTCCTCAGCTCACTTTTTGGAGGGAAGTCAGTGTCGTAGTTTTTATGAACGGTTCAAAAGTGCCTCTCCACATTTCCCTTCTTTGGAAACGCAATGATAGATTGACAGATCAGACAAATACACTTCAAAAATTACATCGTAAAAAAAAGTCTTCCTCCCATTCAGCATGGAAGTGGTAAGTTTTTGTCTTCTTACTGGGTTCAGCTCCCCCACTCATTTTTAATATCCATTCTTTAGTTGATAGAAATTGGAAGCGCTAACATGGTCACAGCTCGCTGGAGTTTAGCGGTAGCTAGCTAGCGTGTTTGACTTTTGACTGTGCATGCAGGGTGACCTATGACACACAGAGGACAGGACCTCTCCTGATTGGCTGCCTTGTACATCAATCAAATGGTAAATGCCAATAAGAGGACAGATGGGAAGATAGGCGATAGAATTAAAAACTTTTTTTTTTTTTTTTATGTCACGCGATCTACCTGCAGTGCCTTTGTGACCTACCAGTCGATTGCGATCGACGTATTGAGCACCCCTGGTTTACATGTAAATCTGGCCATCGGGAAGTGAGGAAAAAATTTTGTGGCCCTCACTACCACCAAAATTGCCCATCCCTGATCTAGACTTTGGATTTCGACAACAGGTACAAGCTGGTAAGTGATACCTGGATGGAGATACACATCACTCTGAAGTCTCATATCCATATAATGATGGATTTATTTTCAAAATGTTCTCACAAGAACCAATGAGAAAGAGCATCTTTTCTGTGACTATATCTAACTTAGTATTAATTCAGTAGAGTAGGGTAGATGGTAAGAAGGGGTGGAAATTGAGTTTCTAATTGGTATGTGTCCACAAACATGCCTATAAATCAAGTTCATTATATCCACTGATGTCTAAATAACAAACTGCTAACACATTTGTTGTATACAGTAAGCGATACCCATCCAAAACAGTCTGATTTAATTAGGATTGCTTCTTCATCATCTTTTGAGTATTTGAATTCACAACACTGTGCCTGAAGATCCCCTGGTACGTCTACCAAACTATAAATAACCTATTTTAATGCATAGAGTAAATGAAGAAGCCCACACAACAATGTCTTTTTATTCTTTCTGTCTACATTCACGCCTGTGTTTATCTTCCCGTGTTTGCATCCAGTGCATATGCAGCGATCTGAACTTGCTGCCAAGCTGTGTGGGTCAGCAGGAGTGAGGCGGAGTGGTGTGATAAATGTCCTGTTTGGTGCTGACGGAGCAGGTCCTGGAAAGCTATACGGTCCCAGGGGTGGGAGGCTAATCACAGCTGTTTCTCTGGAGCCCCCATGCTGCTGAATGACAAACAATTGTAAAGCGCCACACACGCTAAAAAAACCAACAGATTTTTATCTCCTCCATCCCAAATGTTGATGATCAAGTTAAGTCACTTTGAATTTGACAATAAAGCTCTTTTACAAACAGTTTTACCACCAGGCAGGGGCAGCAAGAGGGAAGCAATATAATTCCAAAAAATAAAAATAAAACTGGTCTAGTTGTAGTCACGTCACATCCTCAGCAATGGTAATAAATTGCCACAGGGATTCAAAGGCATCTGAATGGCTCTGAGAAAAACCTAATGAGTGTTTCCAGCTTTTCATTACCTGGAATTTAATTACTTACAACCACCAGAGTAATGAATGTGTTCGGGAGCTTCGTTTAGCCCATTGTGAGGCATTTGGAGTGTTTTCCATGCTTATCCTCTTGACAATATTTGCATTTGTGATCAGAGCTGATACTGTGTGTAGACACAGTTCTGTTTAACAAAACATTAATTATGTAAACTCAACAAAAGTAGAGCCCAGCTCCCCTGGCCTCCATTTTTACTCCATTTCCCTCCCTCTCTCATCTTCTTACCCCACATCCCTTCACCCCACAAAAACGGCAAACGCTCATATCCAGAGGTACAACACACACTCTGCAATGAAGCAGAACACATCTGGCTGCACAGTCCATCAATCTTTCACTGCTGCGTGGCCTTGCTGAGGGACAACACCGGCTCCTGACCAGTCTTGTTGCTGGTGTTGATGTGAGGTTTCACACAGGATGGCATGAGATCCCCCGAAGAGGAGGACGGTTGAAGAGAAGAGGAGTTAAAGGGGTGGAACAGGAGGCGCAAAAAGAGAGGGAGTTGGGTTAGAAGATAAATTAGAAACCAAGAAAGCAAAGGAAAACTGTGGGAGAAGCAAAGCAAAACCTGAGAGGGAAAGATCTGAGATATATTTGTGCCTACCAAGCACCTCTTATTCAGCTCTGGCAGCACTAAACACACCCGCATGAAAAGCACTGGTCATGGCAATAGCTGCAAGAATATTGAACACACATCTGAAGCGTGGCACTGTTATGCTGGGGAAAAATAAAATGCTTTCAACTTCTATCGCTTTGAGCTGTGGGCACTAAAGATGTGCAAAGTTCATGCAGCTGCCAAGAACATGCCGTAGCACATCTGAAAATAATGTGAAGAAAGGCGGCAGCCGAGCAAACAGAGGCCCCCCAGTGAGCGCGAAGCCTCAGGGCGCGTGGGGAGGTGGAATGGTGTCAAACGAATGGATCGGGTCGATCAGTACGTGAATGGAGTGCAGTGTGAAAAGAGAGGATGACAAACGGGAGACAGAGCTTGACGAGTCATAATAGCATTCCCACCTCTTCTGACACCCCCCCTTCCCCCAGTGCTCATTCCTTCACAAGGTAAGAAAGACTTCTGCTGAGCACAGCGGAGTGAGAGGACAGTTTGGACGTTACAAGGCCGGGTGAAGAATGTGGAGCGCAGTCGGGAAACCTCTGATAGATACTAAAGGAGCGCTCCACGATATCTTTATACTAATCCTGCTCCTCCAAGCGCGAACAGAAAACACCACCCCGCTAGTGCACAAATGAGGTGTGCCACACCATGGAGAAGGTAACAGCTTTCTTTACATCCCAGTGTGTGTGGAAAAAGACAAGGAAAAGGTGGAGGAGTGTGTTGTATGTATAGTGCAAGTGGATAAAGTACCGTGTATGCTCAGTTGTAGCTCGACAGTTAAATGACAGCCAAACGGCAGGTACTGCATGTTTGTATTTTTATAAGTGACAAGAAACATAAACATAAAAAATTCAAATGAAATGACCAGAAGTATCGTCTGTTTTTAATTTATCTGATAAAAATAATTAAACAGCCAAAGACTAAATAATTTCTTTATAATAAGCCAACCAATAAATTGACAGGTGCTCTTTAAGTTTAAATCCATATCTGCTGGTTAATAAATAATGAGATTGTGTCCCTTCATAAATGTAAAAAATGCTATACTTGTCCCATTACACAAAATGTTAATTCAAAATAAGTTAGTGGAGGCTGAGGGAGCTAAACTTCTCACACATTAAACCTCTCACCCTCACTGTCACCCATCTCATTTTGTGTCGTTATGTTTACAACCACAAGAGGCCTCTTTTTTCAAATGCATAACTACAGTTGCACTTAAAGTTATCTAATCCACTGCAAATTACATTCAATTTCCAAATATAAAAACTTTTAGCTGTTTGCAAAAAACAGATTAAACAAACATTTCAACTATTTAAAGCCCGTATCTTACGGAGGAGCGGATGCAACCGCAGTGTTTGTGGGGGTTTTGTCATCGTTCATAAAAGGTTGCACAATGGTCTGCCAACAGTTTTTAAGGTCTCAACCAGTTTTTCTTGTCGGGAATGTATTTTTCCACAAACAGTTGCCAATGTTTGGAAAACAGTTGTAAGCATTTTCAAACGGTTGTAACATGTGTCACTAAAGTTCTTTTTGGCTTGCCAAGTAGTGAACATTAGCAACCGTTTAAGAACCTTTATCACAAAACTGTTCAAGTCCTTAAAAACTGTGTGTGAACTGTTTTGCAACTTTTTTACAAACCCCTCAAGTTGTAAAGTTCTTAAACATTCTTTAGCATCCGCTGCTCTGAGATCCTAGCTTGATTTTTGCCAACATTCGTCAGAAAAGTTGTTGAATCCCAAAAAATCACTATGTTCGTCAGCATTTGCCTCTCCGTGAGATGCTACTCTAAATGTTTCTTGCTTGATTTGTTTCTTCTTTTTTGTAAACACATGAAAGTTTGTAAAACCCGCTTCATGCTACACCTCTGCTGCCCGCGTATGTGTAACCGGAAACCTCGTGCGATGAAATTTTCGTCATCGTCTCCACTCATGTATGAAATGATTGTCTGCAGGGTGAGAGTGAATGAAGGGAAGGAATGAATGTGTTTGTTTATAGTGAGTGACGAAGGGAGGGAGGCCTGAAATAGGCAAATGTGTGTCAGGTTGTTATATTTGTGTATTTATAATATTTATAATATTTATAATTGTGTATTTATAATGTATTTATGTTTTTTGCATTGATGTATGTGGTTATTGTGTATTTCTTTTCTTTCCTTTTTTTTTTTTTCTTTTTACTTGTTTCTCCTTTCTAAAGCCCATCCAGGGACAAGAGTTGCAAATTAGCTAATAGCTATACACTCTGTGCAACACATCAGATTGATTGTCATTGATTAATTGTCTATGTTTATTGCACTGTCCCTGTCAAATAAACAAATCTATCTATCTATCTATCTCCGCTAGTGTCCGCAGTGCTCGACCATGGATGACCATGTGCAGCCCAAATTTTGTGACCGCGCCGCCTGCCCACGACCTGAACACGTTGAAAAGCGCATGTGCAAGACTGAACGTCCCATTCATGAGGTGGCGATATCAACAAAGCATACATCAGTAGACAAAGAAGACAATGAGGAGGCGGAAAACGAGAATAAAAACATACATGAATCATACATACATACATACTTTCTTTCACAGTGGCAGCAGCATCTTCGTGGAAAAGAAGTGAAAACCGGGAAGTCAAACAGCAGAAATGGACTCTATATTTGAAGAGAAACTTTGGGAAAAAGTCCATCGTTTCTTCGTTGGTGAAAATCCTGGCGCGTCAGCACTTTGGTGCTACCCATCGGGCAGGAGTGAAACTACAAATGATGGTTGTGTGCATGCGTCAATTGCTTGGCCTGGGTAGATGAAAAAAGTGAGAATGAGCAGCGCCACGTGTGTGCCAGGCTCGTCCAAAGTGTACACGGACCACAGCGGACTAGAGAGAAATGTAGCATGAAGCAGGCTTTTATCTTTCAAATGAATCACTTGCAATAGGGGCTTGAATAATTTTTGAGTGCAACTGCATGAGGAATACGTCCAACTGGTAAAAACTACTGTACATGCATAAATAATAAACAGTAAATATGAATGTTGCTTTTCCATCGACATATCACAATTCTTTGTTGCAATGAATGTGACCCCCTCTTGCAAAAAAAAAAGTCTAGAATTTGGCATAAAGTACTTAAAATGGTCCCAAACAATTAAAAATGACAAATGGCCTACTCAGTCTAAACAGTCCAGTATAATCATTTGCCTTACAGGGTACAACATATCCTCATGTGGCCCAACAGTAACGCCACAGATCTCCATCAGAGAATCCACTAACCCCATAAGCCAAAAGGCCATTTGTCCAATCTCTCTGTACAAACCATCTCTACCCCTGCCCTGCTCTGCTAATACAACCCCATTTTCAGGAAGCAGAAAGAGCCAATCCTGCTCACATGATCAAGCCTCGATTTCCAGTGGGACCGCGAGGATACAGATTTTATCAAAAGCCAAAGAGAGAGGGCAGCAGACAGCCAAACCCAGTCTCTGAAAAGGTGACATTAAAAAGCGGGCCCAGTGACAGGAAGCGCTCCACCCTATGTACAGTTAAAGGCCAAAACAATGTGAGTACAGTGGCTGCTGAGATAATAACACAACACAGTGTGTTATGAGCTGTCATGTTGCTAAAACCATTAATGATCCACCTGACTGACTGTCTTTGTCTGGGTTTGCCGGTGCCTGTCAACTGTGCTGCAGAACCGTACCACACACAGCGTCACAATAATGGAGATGACTGAAGGAATTCAAAAGCAGTAATTTTCCTGAAATTATCATCTGCACTTGTAAACACATAGGTGTGCAGCAAGCTTGTTCTCCCTGTGGCATCAAAGCCTGCTATCACCGTGGAAGGAAAATCTGAACCAGAAACTGCAATCATCACCAGGACACCTTCATTTTCATGGGTGCCTTGTTTTGTCTCTTTAAAGCCAGAGGTTGCAGTCAGCTCCGTTTTCCCAATTTCCTTAAGACATTTCATCAAAGCGGCAGCTCTGCAGAATCTCCCAGAATCTGGTCTGTCAGCATGAGACTGACAACAGCAGGGCAGCTGTCGGCAGGACAAGCGAGATCTGTCCCTCGTTCCCTCCTCTCATCTCCATGTGCCTGCGTTTTTACAGCTTCACCTGAACCCACACACTCTTCACCTTGACCAGGATACATGACTGGGGAACTGACAAGCCTGGGCATGTGTGTGTGTGTGTCGGTGTGCTCTGAAACATTTGTAGGTCAGGGGGAAAAAGCCTCTCTGGATGTCTGACAGAAGGCTTAGGGATACTTTCTACGCTGGACTCCCACTAAAGCCTTTCTTATTAATGTTATATTATAGCTGTGGGGGTGAGGAGAATACAGAAATGGCAAAATACACACAGTCACAAAAATTGGTTGGAAAATTCAACAGGTAAGAGCAGACACACAGCAATTGCAATCCATTACAAGAGGGTAGACAATGTATTAGAGCGGCCTTCCCTCAAGAGATTTAAAGTGTTTAATCTGAATCACAAGGCTCCATGTGAACGGTTTAGACAGTTATAATCTAACACACCAAAGGAGTTAAAATTCCTTTATTTTCTAGCTGATAAAGTTTGATGGATAAAGGAAGGAACCAGAGCTGAGCAAGGTGGGGAAAAGATAGAGCCCTATATTTTTTGCTGATGTCTATGCACAATACACAAATCAGCGTCTTTCAACTACCATATCAAAATCCATTTTATCTACACGCTGCTTCACCTATAATGCAAAAAGATCCTCTCAAGGCAGTTTCATAGGCTGAATTTTAAAGCCTTGGGTTTCTTAGTCAGGAGCTGCTCTGATTTTCAGGAAACAAAATCGCCGCTGTGATCTTTAAAGTACTGGGTACTTCTTTCACTTAGAGAAAGCTTAGTTTCCTTAAAGTGGGCCAGAATGAGGTTATGATACATGGGAGACGGTGGTACATCAGCACTGAGACAGAAGGAGCAAACTAAAGCCACGTCCTGCTGAGTAGGAGTCATTTTTACATCTATTCCCTACCATCACACAGCTATTCTCCTCAAGAAGGTGAACTCATACCACTAGACCGGACTTCACAGAAGGCAAGAGATAACAGCAAAGCATACCAGGGCTCATCTGAATCTACAAGAATTTTGCCGGGGCATGATGCTGGCGGGCCCTGGGCTGCCCAGCCTGGCAGCCCTCACCCTGGGTTGGGATCTGGGGGCAGCGGGTGGCTTCCTGAACCAGTTTGCGAGCTGGTTTCTGGGAGGGACAGGCTCCCCTTTAGGACCACCTCACTTCCAGTCTTACTTCTCCCCCCTCGCCCCGATTCTGGGTGGAACATGCATCTCCCTGGATACACTTAGGGTTTTGGGGTGGGGGGGTGCTGCACTGTGTCGGTGAAGGGGATACTTCTGTCTGCTCCGCAGTGGGACTGCCCTCACCTCAATTTTAATTGCATTTTAGACACCGAGGGCTTGGGGGGATGGGAGCCCCGCTGCCTATCACTGTGGCTAGTGGTGCTCCAACCACCATCCCCCCAATTTTAACTGCACTCTGGTAGTTCACACACCTGCACACAATCACATCACACAACTGACACACACCCATCATGATCTGTGTATGGGGGAGGGGGAGGGGGGTCTTCCCCCACTCCTGTTGCCCTCCTCCTGCCGGGGGCCTGGGGCCCATCATGTTGTCAAAATCCCTGGGTGCTGCCGAATGAATAGATGCGATCAAGGGAGTGAGAGAGTGATTGAATAAGAGAGTAAGCGAGAGTGAGGGAGTGATGAGTGGAGATGGTGATGGTGGCGCAGTTTTGTGTGGCGCTTTGCATGTCGGGTGGCATCTCGGAGTCCCTGTGGCGGTCCGCTGATCAGTCGCTCGGGTTGGCGCTGGAGGTGGTGGCCTGCTTCTGTGGCCACGGCTGCCCTGGGGTGGGTCGGCGGGGGTGTGGCTGCTGGCCTGCGCTGGCGGTCTCCCCGGCCACTGCCGGGTGCTGGTGCATGTCCATGCTCGCTGCATCTACATCGTGGTCGCCCCAAGTAATAAGGGTGAATGAGTGTGGGGGAGTGTGTGGGGGAGAGCACAAATGGAGGTGAGTAGGTCAGAGCACGAGTGAGAGTGTGTGTATGGGTTAACATGAGTGAGTGCGGGTGACTCTGAGGGCTAGTGGGAGTGGGAGCGAGATTGAGCGGGTACAGGAGTGGGAAAGAGTGGGTGGGTCCAGGAGTGTGAGTGTGGGATTGTGTGGGGGGGGAGGGCGAGCGAGAGTGAGTGAGTGCATGTGGGTGCATATGAGAGCATGAGGGTGTGAATGGGTGGGAATGGGTGTGTGTGCTGGTTGGGAGATAATGGATTGAGGGGGTAGTGCCTCTTGGCTATGTGGGCTCCCTGGGGGGATGGGGGGGCACCTTCTTTGGGTGTGGGGGTCCCCGGGGTGTGCGGTGGTGGCACTGGGGTGGGGGCGGGCCCGCTGTGGGGGTGCCTGGGGGGGCTTGTGCCAGTCTCCGGTCCAGGGGTGGGGGCGCTGGCCTACCGGCGCCTGGGGGCTGGTGTTGACCCCACTGGGGGGGGGCGGGGGGGTTGGCCGGTCCAGGGGTGTGGGCCCGCTGCACCAGCTGCCTGGTGGCCTGGCCTCCCTCAGCTGTCCCTCCTGGGGCAGATGTCTGGCTCTCCTGGGGCTTGTTGGCCTCGGACATTTGTGCTCTGTGGGGGTTGGTGGCGTCCTGCTTACTCGGGGTTTCCGCGGGGAAGGGGGGGGGAGTTGCTGTGACCGGCTGCCCTCTTCGTATGTTTCCTGACAAACCACTCACATGCACACATTTTGCACAAACTCTCATACACACGCACATGGATGCACACACACATATGTCTCTCCTTTAACAGGTGCAGATACCAGACTCCTGTTGAGACCTCTTCGGTAGAAGAAGCTGTCTGTCTTTTGTTTGCTTTAGGTGTTGGTTGGTTTGTTTTCTTTGTCTGTTCCACTCCCTTTTCTTTCGTCCTCCCCATACCTCCTCTCCCCATTCGCTTCCTGTCGGGTCTTTTATGGGTAAAATAATTTAAATAAAGTATTACAAGGGCAGTGCGGTGGCGGAGTGGTTAACACTGCGGCAGCACAGCAACTCACCCTCGGCAGGGGGATCCTGGGTTCAATCCCAGCCCCCGACCAACAGTGATCTGTGTGGAGTTTGCATGTTCTCCCCATGTCTGCGTGGGTTTACCCCGGGATTTCTCCGGTTTCCTTCCACATGCCAAAAACATGCAAGATAGGTTAACTGGCATCAGAACTGGAGATTCTAAACTGTCCTTAGGTATGACTGTGAGAGTGAATGGTTGTCTGTCTGTGACAATGGGATGTCACCACTGTTATGACTTATTGTATGTGTGTTTGTCTTGTATTTGTATTGGTAAATGTTATTATGATTGTTTGTATAGTGCACATATTATTTTGGGATCTGTCTTTGTTTAATTTGAATGCCCTTGGGAGATAATTGGTATGGTTAAGTATTTTGGGTAAAATAATGGATAATGAGTTATTTCACATACCTTTGCCAACATGCTTCCTGTGGGTGTCCAGGCAAAAGACTCTGTGAGGGGTTGAGGGCCTTTTATAGGACACCAACAGGAAGGAAACATGTATGGTAAGTTAGAGGGGTGGTTTAACATTTGTAAATAGGGGATTGAAATATTTATTGAATTATTTATATTGTTATTTATTATATGTTATTTATATTTGTATTGTATATAGTTGGGAAGTATTTATGTATTTTTCGAGATCAGTGGGTATGTGGAAAACAATGGAAATGTTGATTGTTTTGCCTGGGATTATGGTAGGGGCTAATCAGCCCTAATTATCTCTGGTAATATATAACAGGTGTTGGGTCGTTTGTTTAGAGAGTTAGTGTTTGAAGGATCGTGTCGGATGTCTGGAATGATTTACTTGTAAGTTTAATGAAATAAAAACTGGACTAATTGAAAACTGAAATCTCGCATCGCCTCGCCGTGCTACTTTGTTACAGTGTCTCTCTGTGTTGGCCCTGCGATGGACTAGCGATCTGTCCAGGGTGTACCCTGCCTCTCGCCCAAAGATGCTGGGATAGGCTCCAGCCCCCCCGCGACCCGAAAAGGATTAAGCGGAAGAAGATGGATGGATGGATGAAAGTATACAAGTGTTACAAGAGGAGATTACAACAATATACAGTACATATATATACAGTGGGGCAAAAAAGTATTTGGTCAGCCACCAATTGTGCAAGTTCTCCCACTTAAAAGATGAGAGAGGTCTCCCAATTTTCATCATAGGTATGTATACCTCAACTATGAGAGACAAAATGAGAAAAAAAATCCAGAAAATCACATTGAAAATTTTTTAAAGAATTTATTTGCAAATTATGGTGGAAAATAAGTATTTAGTCACCTACAAACAAACAAGATTTCTGGCTCTCACAGACCTGTAACTTCTTCTTTAAGAGGCTCCTCTGTCCTCCACTCGTTACCTGTATTAATGGCATCTGTTTGAACTCGTTATCAGTATAAAAGACACCTGTCCACAACCTCAAACAGTCAGACTCCAAACTCCACTATGGCCAAGGCCAAAGAGCTGTCAAAGGACACCACAAACAAAGTTGTAGACCTGCACCAGGCTGGGAAGACTGAATCTGCAATAGGTAAGTAGCTTGGTGTGAAGAAATCAACTGTGGGAGCAATCATTAGAAAATGGAAGACATACAAGACCACTGATAATCTCCCTCGATCTGGGGCTCCACACAAGATCTCACCCTGTAGGGTCAAAATGATCACGAGAACGGTGAGCAAAAATCCCAAAACAACACGGGGGGACCTAGTGAATGACCTGCAGAGAGCTGGGACCAAAGTAACAAAGGCTATCATTAGTAACACACTACGCCGCCAGGGACTCAAATCCTGCAGTGCCACACGTGTCCCCCTGCTTAAGCCAGTACATGCCCAGGCCCGTCTGAAGTTTGCTAGAGAGCATTTGGATGATCCAGAAGAGGATTGGGAGAATGTCATATGGTCAGATGAAACCAAAATAGAACTTTATTGTAAAAACTCAACTTGTCATGTTTGGAGGAGAAAGAACACCATACCTACTGTGAAGGATGGGGGTGGAAACATCATGCTTTGGGGCTGTTTTTCTGCAAAGGGACCAGGACGACTGATCCGTGTAAAGGAAAGAATGAATGGGGCCATGTATCGTGAGATTTTGAGTGAAAACCTCCTTCCATCAGCAAGGGCATTGAAGATGAAACGTGGCTGAGTCTTTCAGCATGACAATGATCCCAAACACACCACCCGGGCAACGAAGGAGTGGCTTTGTAAGAAGCATTTCAAGGTCCTGGAGTGGCCTAGCCAGTCTCCAGATCTCAACCCCATAGAAAATCTTTGGAGGGAGTTGAAAGTCCGTGTTGCCCAGCGACAGCCCCAAAACATCACTGCTCTAGAGGAGATCTGCATGGAGGAATGGGCCAAAATACCAGCAACAGTGTGTGAAAACCTTGTGAAGACTTACAGAAAATGTTTGACCTCTGTCATTGCCAACAAAGGGTATATAACAAAGTATTGAGATGAACTTTTGTTATTGACCAAATACTTATTTTCCACCATAATTTGCAAATAAATTCTTTAAAAATCAGACAATGTGATTTTCTGGATTTTTTTTTTTCCTCATTTTGTCTCTCATAGTTGAGGTATACCTATGATGAAAATTGGAGACCTCTCTCATCTTTTAAGTGGGAGAACTTGCACAATTGGTGGCTGACTAAATACTTTTTTACCCCACTGTATATGTACTGTATAAAGTTCCTTTTGGCAAAGTAAATGTGTTTGGCACAAAAAAGGTAGCAGATTTCTGTTCTGCTCACCTAGGTGCCTGACAGGACAAGGGAAAAAAAAAAGAATCTACAAAAACTAACTGGGACCTTGACATTTTCCACAACGCAAACAATTACAGCAACAACAACACTGAGGAGAACGCACAGTAGTTGCAACAAAACTGCATTTAAACCTCAAAAAAACAAATCAGTTCTATTATCTTTGATCAGTTAGTGCCATAGGTATGATGCTTGGAGCAAAGTCAAAATATCATCATTTAGAGCATTTATTTACAGAAAATGACAACTGGCCAAAACAACAAAAAAGATGTTGCTTTAGCTCAAACAATGCAAAGAAAACAAGTTTATGTTCATTCTTAAACACTACAATACTTAAGTTTTAGCTTAGGAACAACTCAGAAATCTGTATTTGTGTAATAACTCTGATTTTTGTTCACAGCTTTAATGTGTCTTACAATGTTTAGATGATCACCTAATTAGAACCACCTTAAGTAGACTGAGGTGTCCTTGTGTTGGAATTCAACAGATACCCAACCTGAATGGCTGCCATACATGCAGAGATGCTAATTTAGGAAATATTTTGCAGTAGCCCCTTATTTTTTTCCAGAGCTGTATATGCAGCATGCACATGCATGTGCTGTTATATGAGAAACTGAAGCTGAAGCCCACCTCTCCCAGACAGGCCAAAGCCCCTAAAGTTGTCCACAGTTAAGCCTAGAGTAATAACATAATTCAAAAGAAGAGGACTTTGGGCTTTGGCTTTATACAAACTGACAGGTGCGTAGGCCCTATGTTGACATATACTTTAAAATTCAGTTCTTCTTTGTCTGATCAGCACTGCGTTTCCCTCCATGCTGCAGAACTTAGAGAATGAGCTTGAGGTGCAAACAAGAGAGAGGATAGGGCTGCACAAATAAGTTAATTAATAGATGAGAGATATAGCCACACTTTATCTACAGGATATAAACAATCCTTAACTATGGAGTTGTTCAGAAAAAATATGCAAATATTATTGTTAAACATTTGCCCTACTGCTGTTACTATTCAATGAAATGCAGTGGCATCGCCAGTTCAGGCAAGGGTGTATGTGGTCATTCATTGCTGTTTGTCAACCGTAACAACAGAAAAAGGGCAGAAGAAGACGCCAGCCCCCAAAGAGCACGCACTGTGCAGACTGGAATGTTTCCATCACTGTCTTTGGAGGTCTCTGGCTGCCGTACTGACAATGGAAGGTAAGCAGCTTTAACGGACTGTTATTTTTATTTTACCAGCCCATTTCTCCTCCTAACTCCTTTTGTCTGATCCTCTTTGACCTGCTCTCATTTATCAGGGATGCTCACACATAAGGAGCCGCTGATCGGCACCGGTTAGCTGTTTTAATCCCGGAGGTGAAGCCCCACTAGGTGGTTAGCCGCCTGAGCTAACATCCAAATAACCATTTTTATTTAGTGATAATTTTTGTTGTAACATTAACAATGGATTGAATTTATATGGTGCTTTACATGTCACATGAAACCTCAAAGCTTGCAGTGAATCCATTATTGATTCAATCCAGACAGATAATAATACTGATAAGCTACCTCTGTAGCCGCAGCTGCCCTCCTGGGGTAGACTGACAGAAACATGGCTGCCAAGCCACGCAAACAGCCTCTCTGACCTCCACCAAACATTTATTCACATTCATACACCAGTGTCACAAACATTGGACTATGAATGTGAGTGTCATGAATCACCCCTAAGGGCAGAGAGGAAGACCCATGTACTGGACTGTGAGTTTGTGAGATTTATTGAAAACGTAAAGTGCACAGAACAACTCAAAAAACACAAAGAGATTCACCAGGTAACAAAGCGGGAACAGAGCACGTTGGGAGTCGTTAACAGAAGTCAAGACCGCAGCAAGGAATGCAAGGAGCCGCGGTCTTAAAGGCCAAATGTCACGTAACAGGGTACTTTAAATATCTTGAAACTAGATATAAAAGGGAACCGATCCGTTCGGGTCTTGGTGCATATGCTTCAGTAACAACGGAATATTCGTTAATTTAAAACTGCCGCACTTGGCCTGACACGGCCCCTGGAATCGCCTGGGGAAGAAGGCGGAAGTGACGAAATCGATTGTACCCTAGTTTGATGCTTGGGGTATTTCAATTGATTGTTTATATGGAGACTGGAAGGTTGAAGTGAGCAACAAGAAAGAAAAAACTGGATATTTCACCCATACCTTAAAACGGGACTATCAGGGACAGCTGGGTAATAAGGGACACTTCTCTGGGAAATGTTTTCATACCTGTCAAGTGAGACGTTTTCGCCGTACTTCAACACCGTAAAAAGCGGCTATAAGGAACGGCGGAGCAACAAGGGACACCTCTGTGAAATGCCCCAAATGCAACTCGTGTTGTTATTGTCAAATATTTTATGGATATTTGACAATAACAAAACAACTGAGCGTCCGGCGCAAAATAAAAAAAAAAAGCAGAATTCTGTATTTGTCAGGCGATCTCTGTCTGTTCCGCAACCGCTGCACAGCTCAACATGTTAAACCATTGTCCTAATGACTTCTCATGGTAGTGAGAATAGCTCAAGCTGAGCGATCAACCCACCCAGACAATTAAACTAATGATTGACTCCACACTTCGAACAGTAGTGAGAATAGCTCAAGCTGAGCGATCAGCCCACCCCGACAATTAAACTAATTAGTGACTCCACACTTCTCATGGTAGTGCGAATAGCTTCCGCTGAGCAATCTGACAGCCCCAGCTGTGAGTGATCACACACAGGAGTCCTCAAGACACTCAGTTTTTTTTCCAGTATATTTTTTCTTTTGGGTGTACAGAAATGGCAATACGCCCGTTTTTGCTAAAATTGCATTTTCCCCGTATTTTCCTTAAAATATTTGACAATAACAACACGAACTACATTTAAAACATTTCCCAGAAAAGTGTCCCAAACCACTCCGCCATCTCCCACAGCCGCGCTTGGCACCAAAATACGGCGAAAACGTCTCTCTTGACAGGTATGCGCCTCCATTTTCATATTGATCTGGTCAATTTCTTGACAGCAGCGGCTCTCCTCCACTGTAATAATAATGGCTTCCGAAAAATCAATATTTATGGGGCGCCCTGGACAGACCCCCTTCGGCTTCGCAATTCTGGAGGCAATTAATGTCCAGTTCAATGACATTTTCCACTGGTTCTGCTCTCTGGTCATCGTTGGAACTGTTGTCATCAGACAAAGCATCTGATTCCGTCTCGGACGGCTCGAACCTGTAAGGTTCTATGCCTCTGTCACTGTCTGAACCACTGACAAAAAAAAAAGACAAAAAAAAAAAAAGACAAATCTAAACTAATTTGTTCACAATCGCTGTCACTTTCCGTCATGATTGTCCAATGTTGATAAGTGTGAATGTGGATAGGCAGGGCAGCCAGGGTACAACTGGTGATGTCAAAAACATGGGCGTGGTCTGGACTGGCTGTCACAAGCCAGCAAGCAAGGTGGGGCCTTCACCTGGTGTATTTTGTGCAATTATGTAAATACAGGTGGGTGATATGGTCTCCGGTATGAATATTTGGTTTAAGCTATGTGTATTTTATCTAAATTCGTTGTCATTTAGAAAAAAAAATTACGTGGCATTTGGCCTTTAAATAAGGCATAACATAATGGAACACAGGTGTGGATACCAGAGCGGGCAGGAGAAAACAATGATTAGTAATCTGGATCAGCTGGGAGCAATGAGAGAGAGCAAATTGACAGCTGACAGGGACCCCGCCTACGTGGAACAACAACCCGGAAACATCACTGACAGCTGTCAGCCTAGAGGGAGCACAGAACAGAATAAAAATATAAAGCAATGGCAAAATAAAGATAAGTAACCTAAAAAATGTGAATAACAAACTATAATGAGCGCAAACAGGAAACTAGATCATACTAAGACACAATACCCTTTACCCTTGGCCGGGGGATTGTGGGGATTGTGAGATCGTGGGTTCAATCCCAGCCCCCGACCAACAGTGATCTGTGTGGAGTTTGCATGTTCTCCCCGTGTTTGTGTGGGTTTACTCCGGGATTTCTCCGGTTTCCTCCCACATGCCAAAAACATGCAGGTTAGGTTAATTGGAGACTCTAAAGTGGCCCTAGGTGTGAGTGTGTGTGTGAATGGTTAAGGGATAGCGCCGTATTGTGGTTGCTTCATCCATCCAGGTGGTGGATGCCCTCAATTTCCCCTCTGGGGATCAATAAAGTATACTAAATCTAAAAAAAATCTAAAAATACAGAATACGTGACAAAGCAACCAAGGATAAAATAACAGGAATTACAACTCAAAATGAAAACAGTACAAATATGAAAAAAGACAGAAAGACTGAGCCCGGTGGAATCCCCCAGTGCTCAGATCGTGACAGTGAGGATTCGAACTGCCAACCCTCCAGTTATTGGAGGACCTGCTCTATCTCCTGAGCCACTGCCACCCCAACAGTGGCTCAGGTGACAGTTCAGCCTAACATGGAGTGGGGGAAATCAAAAGCACCTTAAAACCCACTGATGATTCTGAGGGTGAATGGCAGTGGGAGCGAGACTGAGTGGGTACAGGAGTGGGAGAGAGTGGGTAGGTCCGGGAGTGCGAGTGTGGGATTGTGTGAGGAGAGGGCGAGCGAGAGTGAGTGAGTGCGTGTAGGTGCAAGTGGGTGCATATGAGAGCATGAGAGTGTGAGTGCGTGGGAATGGGTGTGTGTGTGTTGATTGGGAGGTGCTGGATTAAGGGGGTAGCGCCTCTTGGAGTAGGCTCCCTGGGGTGGGGGGGCAAGGAGCCTGGCCCCCCATGGAGCCCTTGTGCCTTGCTGCCACCTTCTTTGGGCGTGGGGGTCCCCGGGGCGTGCGATGGTGGCACTGGGGTGGGGGCGGGTCCACTGTGGGGATGTTTGGGGGGGCTCACGCCAGGGGCGCGGGCCGGTCTCAGGCCCAGGGAATGAGGACGCTGGCCTACCAGCGCCTGGGCCCAGGGGCTGGCATTGGCCCCGCTGGGGGAGGCGGGAGTTGGCCAGTCCGGGGGTGTGGGCCTGCTGCACCGGCCGCTTGGCGGCCCAGCCTCCCTTTGCCGGCCCTCCTGGGGCAGATGCCTGGCTGTCCTGGGGCTTGTTGGCCTTGGGACATTTGTGCTCCGTGGGGGTTGGTAGCATTGTCCTGCGTACTCGGGGTTGCTGGGGGCGGGGGGGGGGGGGTGAGTTGCTGTGACCAGTTGCCCTCTTCGTATGTTTCCTGACAAACCACTCACATGCACACACTTATGTCTCTCCTTTAACAGGTGCAGATACCAGACTCGTGTTGAGACCTCTTCGGTGGAAGAAATAGTCTGTCGTCCGTTTGTTTCAGTTGTTAGTTTGTTTGTCTTCTTTGTCTGTTCCTCTCCCACCCCCCCACCCCGGTCGGGTCTTTCATGGATGGAACAATTTAAATAAAGTATTAAAAGTTATTATTGGAAGAGTTTAAAACAATACACTTTACATATATACTGTATATATGTACTGTATAAAGCTCCTTTTGGCAAAGTAAACGTGTTTGGCACAATAAGGGAAGCAGATTCGTGTTCTGCTCACCTAGCTGCCTGACAGGATGGGGGGGGCACTGTCATGTAGGTAAATGTCAGTCTGATGAACGGTTTAAGAGATATCCAAGGAACAGACAGACAGGCACACAGACAGATGTTCTTGCATTAATAGGGAGCTTGTCTGCTCAGTGCTGTGTTTCCCTTCATGCTACAAAACTTAGAGAATGAGCTTGAAGCATAAACAAGAGGGCAAGAGGACAGGGCTGCACAAGTGAGTTAATTAAGATATAGCCACACTATATCTACATAAACAATACTGTCTAATGTCTTTATGCAATTTGAAAGTCTATTTGCATATTCAGAAATCATCAAGCAGCACCCAGCACTATAATTAATGAGCATGTTCCTGTAAATAATCCAAAGTTTGTTTGCTAACTTCACTGAGCCTCAGGTGTACACAGAATAATAGCATGTATGCAAAGCCACGCCACAGCCATCATCTAATGTGGAGACTGAAGGTAAGAGCTTCCGTGGATTAATTCAGGTTAAAAGAGGTTAATGTTGTTTGCACTTTCACTAATGAAAATGTGGGACTATGCAGGACTACAAATGTTTGGGAATATTACCTGTATATTAAAAAAAGCTCGTAAAAACCAACAAACACACAAAGTCAGTGGCAGAGAAAAATTAGATAATCACTAATGAGTGTCTGAAATCTTCAGTCAAATTATAGAAAGGAGGTTCTTAGGCTGCTACCTGCTTATTACTTGTAGACGAATCACTTTGTAAATCACAGAGCAGCAATGTCTCAGGTCTATGAACTGACCGTCCTTCTCTCTCTCTCTCCTCCCCTCCCGACACCCACAGAGATGCATATGCTATTACAGATTTTAATACCAGGTGTGACATTTGTATTCTGCCACACTGTCACCACCTAGACTTGGTTAGTCTAATCAAGTTAATCTGTATGGTGGGAACTGGCTAATGAAGTTAGCGTCTCACGTTGCCCCGGGTTGAGAAATTATGTCTCTGTCAGGGGCCTTTTAACCTCCACATTCGCACATGTTTCCTTCCAACAGCCTCCAGAAATGCACACCTTCACACACCGGCTTAATGAGTGCCTAGGGAGGCAGGCAGACACACACACACACACACACACACACACACCTGCCTAGAATACTGAACTCTTCACAGAAACACTGAGGGTACTGTGGATCCCCGAGAAGCCCCAAGGCTGAGAGGACAAAGATGGAAAGGAAACACAGATATGTGGAAAGAATGATGAGTAATGGAGAGAAATGAAGAACAGAAAGCACCATGGTGCAGGAAAGGATGTGATTGATCCCAGGAAATGTCTTTTAGAAAGCTCACATGACAGAATCTAACAATTCTTCTTGTTCAAAAGCATCAAAGGATGTGGGATTAGTACAGAATGTCATCTCAGTTATGGCATTAAGTCATATAGAAGAGCTGAAACATGGAGGCGAAAGCCATTCAGTGTAGGGCTGGGTGATGTAGCCTCAAATCAACACCATTTAATTTTAATTTAATTTATTTTTATTTATATAGCACTTTTCACAGGCATACAAAGTCACAAAGTGCTTTACAGTGCAACACAATCAAACATTCACCCACTGATGGTGGCATGCTGCTAACACGGCGCTTCCAAACCCACCAGGGGCAACTGGAGTGAAGTGTCTTGCCCAGGGACACAACGGCAGGATATCTGGGGAGAGCGGGATTCAAACCGCCAACCATGTGGTTATTGGACGACCTGCTCTACCTCCTGAGCCACTGCCGTCCCCGGCAGTGGTTAATGATTAATTGAACAATTTACTTCAGTTTTGGTTTTTACAACAATGTTCTTCTTCAATTTTCAACTTTTTTTGTTTATTTATGGGGGTATGCAGAGATATGAAAATAAATAACTTCATTTATCAGTAGAAATACTGTATGTAAAATATTTTTTAAAATCATAATGAGAAGCTAAAGCAGCTATCACTAACACTAAAAAAGCAATTCTACATTGCTTCAACTGATCTTCTATAGTTCCAGCATTTGCATTGTCAGGATAAATTATAAGGCAAAGAGAGGTGAGCTAATGAAGCTGCTGCTGAAGCAGAGACTCATTAAATAAATTAAATGTTAGCTTGTACCATATTGCTGCTCCATTATTCAGTGCCACAGAGCACTATTATTTCATGGTGAATTAAATAAAGAGTTTATTTAAGCCCATATACGTATATAATGGGACAGAGCATGAACACACACACACACACACACACACACACACACACACACACACACACACACACAGAGTGGTAAAAGTATCAAAATTGGGGGATCAAAATAACCAACTTGGGCAAAATTACATCCACTTGAGGGTCTGAATGTCAGTTTCAATTATTTTTCAATTAATCACCCATCTCTAACAAATTAGTAATACCTTGAGTTAAAGATCCCATGTTGTGCATTTACCAGGTATTAATTTTATACTGTGACATCCTCGAGGACATACAGAATTTTGAGACCAAAAAATATTTCTGCTGTCTTACAGATAACTGAAAAGGATATCTGTAAGTTCTGTCTAAGACAGTCATTTTCAGCCTGCTTATTAATATAAATGAGGCCCTAATCTGACTGGGTATTGGCCAATCACAAGTAAGGAGGGCGCTAGGGTGTGTCCTTATGGTGAGGCTCATTTATTTGTGACGTCATAAAACCCACCAGGTGCAACAAGCTCATTTTAACCAAGTAAAGTCTATATTTGTGTAGACTTTATATTTGTTTGTAGAGTGTCCATTTGACCCTTGACTGTTAAAACCACCAAAAACACAATTTTGCACAATATGGTACTTTTAATATCAACTTCCTTCAAATTTCAACAGCACATAATATGACCAGGACAATTTAAAATATTAGGAAAAGCAGAGAACAGCAACTCGCATGGTAACAACCGGCAGGAGAAACAGCGCAGCAGACACCAGCTGTGATCAAGCAGATGCTTTCCATGTTTGTCTTCCGGTAATTTAGCCTCTCTGCAGCTGCTTCACAATAAAAGTCTTCCAGAAAACAAACAGATGTCGACTAATTACTCAGAGACAAACCCTCATGTGTCGAACCACACTCACTTGAATGAGCTTTGTTTCAGCCTCTTGTTCCCTCAATCAGGAGAAACACTTGGAAAGACTTGTGAGCGGTCCTCCACAAAGTCTTTAAATTCATCCTTCATCTGATAAAAGAAACTGGCAAATGATTAAGTATTGATTCGGTCATTGATGACAGATGCACAACTGTTTACTCACACACCTGTACCAGTGGGTAAATTAGAATCCCAAATTACTGCCATTTAACCTAAAGTGCACGTCTTTGGGCTGTGGGAAGAAGCTGTAGTAGGCAGATGTGCCCCAGCTGGCTCATGGATTCAAACCCAGCATCTTCTTGCTGTGAGGCTACAGTACTAACCACTGCAGTACTGATTATTTGTAATTATTAGCAGTAAATTTAAAACCCAATAAGCCACAACTAACAGCTACTAATTTTTTAAACAAAGTGATTTATTGGAAGCTATTGCAATAGTTTATAGGCCTGTTTCATGCAGGTGTTCTGTAAGAGAGCACAATACTACAGCATCTTATAAAAAACTCATTTTGCTCTCAATAAAAACCCTCTTTCAACCTTTCACCCATGTGTCTCCTTTTATGAAATTCTACCAGAACGAATCAACCGGAATCACAGACATTTATTGCAGCTGTAAAAAAAAAAGAAAGAAATATCTTCCCCATCTTGTGGAAGAAGACAGAGAGACCAATCTAAAATCCTTCAGCAGGAGCTCGTGGCACCATGGGGACTCACTGGACTGGGATAAATCCTCCGTTCCATGGCCTCGGCACTGAATGAGCCCGTTTACCCGAGGGAGCACATGTGCCTAACCAAGCCAACAGACAGCCAGTGAAGTGAGAAACCTTCCTCTCGAGGTAAAACCTGGTTAATTCATCTGCAATAATGACAGCCTACCACTGAATCTCCACAAACTGCAGCTGAAACCCAATCTAGAATTGTCTCCTGCTTTTCAGTGAATCACAAATTTTCTTTTCATCCTTTTAAAAACAAAGAGGAATTAAGAAATCAAGTTGCCTGGGAGGAGTTTCCCCCCCCCCCCCTTTCCCTTCTCAGTGTGAGAGAATAAAGCCATGTTAGCCAGACAAACACATTCCTGTCTGCCTCGTGTTCTGGCAGCACTGCCACAGGCGTGACTGTTAGCCCTCCATGCCATGCGGCCCCTCTGATGGGATTAGCTCTTAAAGACGGTGGAAAACAATTCCCCGCTCCCTCTCAATAAGGTCAAAACAAAGCATTGTTGTGTCATGTCATGCGCTGATAATTCTGCCAGCCAGGCACCTGCAGCTATGTTTTCTAATGCACAAGCAACTGATACCAGCAAAGTTCATTGTAAATAAGATTAATGCAATAAATTAGGTGGTCCATTGGATGTAACCTTTCAGTGTTTGGCTAAATCTTCTCTCCCTGTTGTTATTATTCCCACTGGCCTGATTCTATATCCTCTCTCTAAAGGGCAACAAATGGCTTTGCTTATGGAGGCTGTGTGGAGCCTAAAAGCATCAGGTTACCGCCGCACAATAAAAGGTTGGGCTAACAACAAAGTAGCTCTCATAGCTGCCTTTATTTCACAGGCTAAACACAAACTATCTATTTCAGTAGCCATGTTTCCTAACGCGGAAGAGGGCAAGCACCCGAGGGTATCAGGCTTTTTATTCGGCCTTGCAGCTCAGACACTCCACTAATGAGAACATTAATTACATTCCACAAAAACATAAAAAAGAGTGCATTTGTGTGTGTCAGAGCACACCCACAAGAGAGATGAACAATCAAGCATGTTTCACTTCTGAGGTGCTGGTGTAAGGCAACTACGTCGGAACGTTGCTAAAATGCCTCAGGGATGTGTTCAGCAAAATATTACCATTTTCTAATTAGGTTGAGACAAATTATAGAAAGTCTGAATGTGTGAAGGAGGAAGATAAAGCAGGGAGGTGGAGAGCTGAACATAGAGGGTAAACAATGCAATCTGCACTAAAGCCTATTAGCACAGAGCAAGGGATCTCGGCATCAACGGGGTTCTATTGTCAGTTGTCTCATTGTCACATGATAGCAGTGCTAAGCAGGGTAATGCCCGTATTAACCACCATTCGTCTAATGCTTTTTCTCCTGTCTCCTGTGATCAGCCTCCTTTCCAGCCATAATCCAGGACTAAGCTGATTCTTAATTACCCTGGCTGTCCGAGCAGACAAAGGCCAGGGCCGACCTGCTCTGGGGTCTCTGACACACTGTGTACTCCGGCTACTCTCTCAACACCAAATGGCTGCAAAGCCTATTTCTACAGCAAAGCCCAGCTTTGTGATCTTTGGAGTACAATGCATTCATCATCAGAAGAGTGTCCCAAGAACGATATGCTAATTTTTTCATTAGCATTTTCCACACCACAGAAGGATAAAGCAAACAAATGCTCCGTAATAATCCACAAGGCCGTGATTTATTAAAGTTCAAAATGGCCAAAGGAGCTGAGCAAATATTTACATATCATCATGTGGAAGCAATCACCAATCTGCCTCTGACATATATACAAAACACACACTCAAGAGCCCGCCTTTCTGCATACAAACAACCACACACGGAAGGACCAAGCAATAATTACAATGTTCAGTTTGTGGTTTTGAATTAAGCTCTTTGTTAACAGCGCCCCGTGGGCTCCCAGGGCATTCTTGCATATTTCTGTTTTTTAACTAATGTGAGATACATAAACGGTGCTCTGCCTTTGGCTGCGGTAGGTCCACATTATTTACAAAGCCCATGAAGGCATCCCATCCATATTAGCTTTCCTAGAAGTCTGCCATGCACATCAAAATGCCAAAAACAGAGAAGCACTGAAATCTCAGTCCACTGGGCACAGGCCTCATGAGCCGGCAGCTTTACAGCAGATCACATCTCAGTGGAGGTGTCAGCATTTTCTGAACAGCTCCCCATCCCCAGCATTTCACAAATCATCCAGAGAAAGCATTGAGAAAATCAGTTCCAGTTCTTGCAAGCAAAGAACTCCAAATCACAAATTTGCCAAGATAAACCTTATAATCTGCATGGCACATGACACCGTCTGCCCCCCCCCCCCCCCCCAATTTGGACGAGGACAAAAAAAAAATTAATGAAAAATTGGGGCTGTAGAAACAGAAGCAACTCAGTTCCACAGAAAGACAGACATAAAATTCTACTGAGAGCCACAGTCATTGACCAGTTCAATCCACCCTTAATTCCCCCACACACCCTTTCTCCTGGGGCATTCAGCCTCCACTCAGCTGGTGGTGTGAGTCAGGTAGACAACACAGGAACAAATGTAGCAGGTATTTCAAACTCCTTCATGAGCTGTCTCTTTGGAACATCAGCAGCTCAAATATCTTTTGCCCAGAAGCACCCTGGAGGGTCCCGAAGAACTGGCCAGAGAACCCTGAGGGTAGGTTTGTTAAGGCAACTCCACTTTGAATTTAGATGGGAAGATGACCACTCTTTTGGGTCTGTATATGTAGACATAAACTTCAAAACTATGCGCTGGCATTACCAGGAAGTTTGTACTTAAACAACAGAAGCCCAGTGATTTGAGGATAAAGGGTGCATATTATATTGCTCTCTCTTCATTAGTGTCATTGCACAAATGACTTTCTTTTTCATCTTTTTTTCTACAGGCATTCATACCAGCTTGTCAAAAGAAATGACAAGTATACACTGTTTTCTAAGAATCGGCTGTTAATGAAACATTTTGAGAGTGCAAAGAAATGTTAAAGAGCAGTTCACCCTGAGTTATTTTCCCCTGAAATGTCTTGCAAGCATACAAAGTGCATCAACCAAGGTGGGAAATAGATTCTTTGAAGGAAGTAAAAAGAGCTCAGGATCCCCTGAGCAACAGCTGAAATAGTGGCATGTCAAAGTGAGAGGCATTGCAATGGGAGGTCATGTAAGATCGAAAGGAGACTTTCAAGAGGAAGAAGACAATAGGCTGACTGTGACAAGCTGTGTTTGAGAAATCGATAGGCTATTGCTCTGTCTCATTTCAACACCTGAGTCAAGAACAAAGCTTTTCAAGGCCAGCCGAGTTCCCAAACTCGCTTTACTAACATCATTTGACAAAAGCCGTTTCAACCAATACAGCAGTCAGAAGTTGGCATATGAGCACATGCTGTATTCTGCAGATTCACTCCTGTGATGGTGATACTAAACGTCCATTGTCCAGGGCAGAATGAGGCATGCTCAGAAAGAAACAGACTTGCTTCTTTTCATAGAAACCGAGGGACTGGCATGTTAATTTCCAATCATGAGGGCAGTGCGGTGGCGGAGTGGTTAGCACTGCTTCAACAAAGCAACTCACCCTTGACCAGGGGATCATGGGTTCGATCCCAGCCCCTGACCAACATGACACGATATTTTCTAACCTGTCTGTATACCCCCATAGACAGAGAGAGAACCTGAATTAGACAGAGCTCAGAGAGGGCAAGATGAGACAGAAGAGAGGAGCCAAGGAGAGGAAAGTGTTCAGGCAGAGGAAGGAGAGAAGGATAACACCACTAAAAAGTCTAAACACAGGATGCCTGGGTGGGACCCCAATTGTCCCAATATTCCAACATTCAAGCCTTGGTTGTACAAAACTTCAAATGGTAAGTTCCATATGCAAAGTTATTGTGCAAAATTTAAAAAACAGAAATAAATAGTAAAATTAACATATTCCAATTACGATAGTGTCACGTGTCTTCTGCCCCCCCCCCCAAGAAAAATATGCTGCCACCATGCCAAGGTCTTTAAGCCAGAGGAAACACTGCATTGCACTGGTGTCTAAACATTAGCATAAATATGAAACAGAAGAAACTGGGGGGGGGGGGGGACTTTTGTAGTAGGATGTGCCATATTGTATCGTTCATGATACCAGTTCAATACCAGTAAAATTTTGATATCAATGTAAAAATGAATATTTGGGGCCTGCTGCATGATGACGCTACACCGTTACACTGCTGACAGAAGTTACGTGTTACCATAGAAATGGGAAAACAAACATGGCGTGGGAAGCCACTGCTCTGTGGTTGGAGCATCTGCGTCTGGTTGTGTTGAAATATTTTATCTTTAAGGCAGTTTCAGACTGCTGCCATGTTCAAAAAAATGATGCAGCATTGGGGATAATCTGCCCACATTTTTTTTTTTTTTTGCACGTAAAACACGTCAACAACACCGTTTGCGTTGGAGTGTTGTTGACGTCCAAAGTGTCCAGAGTTTTATTTTTGTTCCATTTCATTTGCTTCAGCTGGATTTTATTCAACCCCCCAAATCAAAAAAAAAAAAAAACCCACAAAAAAACAAACATCCCTTCATTGCTACGAGAGCCAGAAAGTCCCAGGAGATGTCCATGCAATGGAGACTACTGATGCAGGTAAACTTATTCAGCATAAAACCCCAAGTGCGTAAGCACACTTACAATGTGGCTTATATTGTTTTCTTGTACTATTTGATACAGAATTTTAAAAAAATTGAAACTCAATCTGAGCTGCTGTTTATAAACTGGAGAAATAAGAGTTTTTGTTTTGTTTTTATTAAATATGTTGAAGGTAAATAACGCTGGCCTCTGAAACTGTTCTTTATAAATTTAAAAGAAAAAACAAAAATTAGTGTTACCATGAACAATATCATTATCATGAAAATTTGCAAAAATATCGTGATATCATTTTTAGGCCATATTACCCCAACCCCAACTTTGTAGTAGACTTGGACAAAAATTACAGTATTACTTATTTTTCTTTTTATACACTGAAAAGAAGACACTGAACTGTTGTCACGCAATTTACTGTACAAAAATGCTATCAAAGGGTAGTTTTAACTGGTTAACTGCAAAGTGTAACTACTGCTAGTAGTCAACAGTGTACAGTCAAGGCTTTCAGGTTTACAGAAATCGCACTGGTAAAAGCAATCCGTCCATCACTGACTACTTACCTCTTTCAAAGTTCTGCCTATAGAGGGTAGCACTTCAAACTGCATCAACCCCACACAGAATGGGGCAAATGCTAGTAATTCTGTCATCTGCAGACAGCTAACTTCTACATATACACACTGAATAAGGGCACATGGTGCTCAGGTTGAGTGGTTGTGCATCAGTTTGTTTTGTCACAGCTTTGATTCCTTTTCCAGATTAAAAAAAACACTGCCTGAGCACACTGATTTTCATCTTCCACACTTTCCAACTAGCTTTCCAGCATCCTTCAAGAGCATTTGCACTGGCAGAGCTGGGTGCCTTGCAGGTAATTATAGGTGGATCTGTAACACAACTTGTGTTACAAATCCACTGTTGTGTTACACAACAATGAACTGTTGACTGATCATTTCATAATTCGGGTTAATTAAATGGGTCATTAACTGCACTTTTTCCACATTTTAACAGCTCACACATGTCTTAATGAAATGTTTGTGGCATATTGTGGTAACATTTTCTTTAATTGTTTAATTATTGCTGTGTAATTGTTTAGCATCTTCTGCATTATTTCTAAAAATGTCTGGTCTCAGTGCATGTTTCTTTAAATCTCTAAGGTTACTTTTAACTCCCTCCTCCCTCTTATATCACTCATTAATCTTAGCTGGCTAGATCATAGTCTTTAGCTCAGAGCCAGCTAATTTAAATTTGTCTTGAATAATGAATGAAATAAAGCATCACTGGTGGACAGGGGTGTGTGGTTTCAGTGATCGATAGGACATGACTGGTCCCTGGAGTACAATAAGCACAGAAACATTCGTGGATGAGCCAAGACTAGTGGCTGCTGCTTGATGGTACTAGCAGTTCAATGTAGCATCACAGTGAAAGTACTAGAAAAGCACTCAAGAGAGCACATACCTCCGCCAAGGCTCCTTCCACCCCTCATGGATCACCTCCAAAATGTAATGGGTTTGTGTGTAGGCCTAGAGCCACCGCTGGTGAAAACTGCATCAAAATCTGTCCATTAGCTTTGGAGGATTCTTGCTAACACACTGTGAGAATATAAGAGCCTTGGTGGAGGTATGTGTTCTTGAATCATCAGCAAAATATAAAGGGTTCCTCTCTAGGCCAGGGGCCACCTCTGGTTAAAATTTCATCTAAATCCATCCAGTAGTTTTTGTGTATCCTGCTGCACAAATAAAAACAAGGCCCTTGGAAAGAGGTATGCACTCTCAGATCGTCACCAAAATTTAATGGGTTCATCCTTGGCCCAAGGGCCACCTCTGGAGAAATTTTCATCAAAATCCATCCAGTAGTTTTTGCATAATCCTGCTAACAGACAGACAGACAAACCACCCCGATTACATCACCTCCGTGGCGGAAATAATAACAAAATAAGCTGGAAAGAGATATATTATCAACTGTGGATCAGTGAACCAGGTGGAAAGAGTGATGTCTATTAGGGTGATTGAAATCTAAAGAAAAAAATAACAATATGAACGCAAGGTTCCTAGCACCACTGTTAACTCTTGAGTTAACGCTTTTGGCTCCCCACTCATCTATATGACAGACAGCTATGCTGGCCAATAACAGAGCAGCAGGCGGGTATTAAGGCTAGTGATGCTTACCCTTTTGTGATGCTTCTCATTTCCTGACGTACAGGAAAATACCTGGAAGGGTTAAACACTTCTTGGAGAGAAACATGGGATAAAGACGGTGTGGGTTTTTTAAGATAAGTGAGAGTTCTGATGTTTTTCGATAATCACGTGACCCTTAGAAGGTTAAAACCTACAAAAACACAATTTTTCAGTTAATTATCCTCTTTAACGTTCAACTGACTAGTTGGCTTACCTCTCACAATAACAACTAGCAATTGCTGTGATTTTTACTATTCTAAACGGAACAGTTTAGACAGGAAAATCTTGCTTTGCCATATTCTCTTAACTTTATCAGTGTCAGCTCATATGTAATGTCATACTCCTGATAAAAGGTTGGAGTAATGTGTAGAAATGTTGTGGATTTAAACAGGAGATGGTACAGTAAATGAAACAGTGTTTAGGTATTGCAGGATATCGTTTGTACATGAAATCCCCGTCTCTATAAAGTACTTTCTTTCTTTTTAAATGCTACCTTATATCAACACCATGGGGAAAAATGTCAGACAGGCTTAACGTTATGGAAAAAATTGATACTACTCAGTCCAAACAGACTCTCCTGGATTTAAGTGTCCTAAATTACCCTTGCCGCTTAAGATGGACTTTATTACTGTTTCAAACAAGAAACACTTCTCCTGTATAAGTCACTGAAGAGCTCGGAACAATGACAGACTTTTTAAGGTGATTTACAAACCCAGGAGGTCATCACCAATGGCGACTTAAACCAAAATCAAACAACTAAAAACTTCACCTTTTGCTATCCAATTATGTGATTTTAAGCTTTTGGAATTTGTTCTATAAGGTTTTGTAGTTAAAGGAAAGAAAATAATCCTTCTCACACATATTCAAAACCTGTTTTCTTATTACTTCCTCATTTGTCTCTGATTTCAAGGAACTAATAAAACACTGAATTACTAACTTATACCTGATATAAAGTGTGACATCAGATGTGCTTAAAATGCTTTATCAGTCTGCTGACTAGTTGACCTCCACGAGCACCCTTCCTCCCGCAGCCTACCCATAACCCACCAGCAACGGCAGCTGAGTGTCACCGCCGTGCTGCAGGAAGAAAGGCAAAAATGTCACCAATTCAGCAGCAGGAAGCTATAAATGAGGAGATATTACCTTGTTTAACAATCTCAGTTTTAGCTTTACATTTCATGCAGGGTAAGGCTCAAACACGGCACTATTTAAAATCAGCAGAGTAGACATTATGCATGCTCTGTTACGCTTTAATGCTCTTCAATTTCCACTGTCCTAATAAAGTTTATGTGAAAGGCTGTCAGTCTAATAAGTGTGGGATATATCAGTATGATTAAATGTGCGGGTTCATCCCCGGGTCTCTGTGAGGATATTTCCCAGCCCGAAGGGACCGGTCAAACCAGAAATACCACTAGCCCACTTCCCCCCTGAGAACAGGCCTCATGGCTCAGTCAACTATTGCCTTCATCTGTTATACAGGCAGGAGGAAAAATGTCCTGTTTTGACTTTTAGAGGAGTGTCAGGGGTTCATATTTCACTAGGGGTTTCATATGCAGACTTCTAACTAAGCAGATGGACAACAGGTCAGGTGTCGACACCACAGCCCCAGTCTAACTCGGATCTCTGACTCCAGAACCCTGAGCATTTGCTATGCACCGCATACGCCACATTAGAGAGCCTGCACAGTTTGGCTGTAAATTTGTTGACACAGAGAAAAGGTAAAGAGGTGAAACACAGCCAGCAGGCTAAATATAAACTGCTCAGGAGGCTTTCTTTCCTCCGGGCAAGGGATAAGGAGCAGTACGCGGAGCATCAGTCTTGCAGACCCCATTTCTGCAGTCTGGAACTCGGTACCTTGGGGAAGAAAACACGGGCTGAAACGGCTGCAGTTCAGAGCCCTCCGTACTTCTTTGTTGGCTAATTGCACATCTGTGTGCGCGTGTGCGTGCGTGCGTGCGTGCATGGTTCAGCTATGCAGTCTCATTCTTTTCATACTCAGACTATAAACACCGTCCCATCTGTGTTCCGTGATAAATTTCTGTGTCCATTATTCAAGCCAGCATATGCTTTTAAGTGATTATGATGCTTTCATTTTAGACCGACACATCAGCCAGATATCATACAGCTTATTTTTTTATGCAGAATATTCAGCCTACCTGGACTCAGCCTTTCATGTTTGAGAGGATGTTTTGGGTTTTTTTTTTTTTTTCTTTTCTTGCACTCCTCACACAGTATTACTGACATCCACCTGCTGCAAGCCAACTTCCTTCCACATGCTTACGTCATCCAAGTGCCGACCACCCGCAGGGCTAGTTCCCACTGCTACATCAAGCATGCAGGCCACAGGCAGCATGCCACTTTGATCAAACTCAAGTAAAATGGACTTCCCAGAGCTCGAATGATCAATACCACATTAATAACACCTGGCTGAGTGAGCAGATAAACTAGCACTCCACTGCAGAGTGGGAAGGAAGAGACAGGCCGGGACATGCAACTGACTGTAAATCTCTCAAGACTTGGCATCTGTGCCAAGGCGCTGGAAGGTGTTACAGAAACCCCAAAGAGCTTGTTGTGGTGCAGCTCAACTCTACCGAGCTATCATCAGTGTCAGGGCGAGCTGAGTCACCGTGGAACCTGCCGGTGAGGCTACACTTCAGTGTATGATGAGCACGCGTGTGCGCGCGCACACACACACACGAGAAAGCGCCGTACGCTCACACGCACGGGGCCTGTTTTCATCAGTATGTTAAAACATTCATAGGGGACGTCACAGAGTGCAACTTTCAAATTAAAATACTGAGTGGCCTATACATCTATGCAAAGAACTGGAATATTGTTAAATTACATTTGAACAGCTTGGCCAAACGCTACACAGAAATGTACGGCCTTATGAGGAGAAATAAAAGAACAGTTCAGTCAGCCATACAACCGCGGTCCAGAAAAACCTTCAGCAAGTTGTGTACATTTTAAATTAAAAAAAAAAAAGAATGTGACTATATGTAAATTTGCTTTACCCTAATATTTAAAAAAAAAAAAAAAAAACAGGAACAAAGACAAAATATCAAATATTGAAAGTTAAAATTTTGCACTGGTTTTCAAAAGATCCCTCCACTACCACACTGATGCCAGCAATATGTCTGACAGAAGCTGGGATTGGAGGATGTTTACCTCCTGTTGCGTCACCTTTTATGACAGCTCTCTGTAAGCGCTTGTAAACAGAGCAATTTCTGCTCTTTTGAAAGCAGAATGTTTCCAGATTTTTCCTTGATATAAAATTTTGTCAGATGGGCAGATCCTCTGCCGTATTTCTTTGCTGGAGAGTAGAAGACAAAAAAAACTGAAAGTGAATCTAACGGAAATATGAGCTGGTGAGCCTTCGCCTTGCTAATTTCTCCAGGGTCTCGTTGGTTTATGTGTCGTGCTCATGTGTTCTTCTCTAAAAGGGGGAAATTGAGTTTTTGATTTCCCATTTGTTGTTTCTGTGGATGTCTATGGCCGGTTTCCCAACCCTTGCACTTGCAATAAGAGACCTTGACAGGATAATAAGTGTCACATATAATTAAAATCTTCAATGTGCCTGGTTTCCCTGCGAGTACTTCCTTTCAGCATGATTTGCTGGCCAGACAGACCACATTGGAGGGGGCGCGTGCGCGGGAGGAGGGCCAGGGTAAATGGCAGAGGTGCATGCAGCAGAAACTATCTTGCCTTTGGGCTTTGTGACCTGCTCTTTGTCTGCCTCAAGAACATGACTCTCAACCAGTACTTGACCTTTCTGAAGAGCAAACAATCCCTCGCCTGAGCAGTCCACATTTCATAGAGCCTTAAACCGATAAATAACAAAAAAGGTTTGGGACCAATTAGAAACAAGACTCTTAACATTTGTGAAAATTAAAAAGAGAAGAACAAAAAGCTTCATGGGATTAATTAAACACAAGAATCATAAGATGCTTTGTGCAAAGACACTTTTTCACACTTGGCACAACAAAAATTTAAAGTAGATTCCTTCCGCACTCAAAATATGTCCTGTTCAGGTCAGCCATGTTTCAGTGCAACAAATCAGAAGACTCTGACTCTAGTGTTGGGCGTTTTTAGCAATATGGAGTTAAAACTAGAGATGGGCCAATCCGATATTTAGTATCTGTATCGGGTTCAATCAGGCAAAATGGCTGGATCGGTATCAGGGAGCATTCATCATTCATCTTCAGCTGCTTAATCCTTTCAGGTTGTGGGGGGCGCTGGAGCCTACCCCAGCATATTTTCTCGGCGAGAGGCAGGCTACACCCTGGACACATCCCCAGTCCATCGCAGCGCCGACACAAAGAGACAGACAGCCATTCACTCACATTCACACCTAAAGACAATTTATCCCCATTTGATGCCAACTGACGTAACATGCATGTCTTTGGGCTGTAGGAGGAAACCAGCAAAAACTCACCTAGAACACGGGGAGAACATGCAAACTCCACACAGAAAGGTCACTGCTTGTGAGGGGTGGATCAAACCCACAAACTTCTTGCTGTGAAGTGGCAATGCCAACTACTGCACCACCAAGCTGCAGTATCAATAAATAATTGATCATTGATCTCTTTTATTACTGTTATCAGGGACCAGTAAATAAATACAAAAAACAATCCATTAAAACATAAAATAAACCATTAAACACCTTTTAAAACTGCCTGGCATTCTGTAAAAATCTGTCACTCCCTCTGCAGTGGGTGGAGCCTGAGATCCAGGCTCCTGTGTGAGCAGAGACTGTGCATCAAAGATGTCATGTTAGAGACCAGATGGCTTTTAACGGCCATTTTTTTATTATTAAAATAAAGAGAAGAAAGCTAAATAAAATATATCACTGCAAACAAAGACGTTATTAAAATAAACAGATGAAATGGAAGACTTAAAGGCAAATAGATAACTGATTTTATCTGTTCTGCATATTTAATTTTTCATACAATCTTTCTAGACTGACAGAGTAAGCGCTCTTGCTTTGGAGAAGATCTTTGTTGGTTTGTTCCTGGTAGCGCTACATTTTGTCTTCTAGTGGATAAAAACACTGAAATAATTTCAATCAAACATAATCAAGAGAGGTTCTGTCCGATGGCTGTGACACTGAGGTGAGCTGTTTATTATTTACAAAGTTATTAAATTATTCTTTTTTTAAAAAAGTGTTTTTTTTAATGTTGATATTCAAGATATAATACAGCAGACATTTCTCTCAATTAATATTTCATCAATCATAATTAGATGTCACAGGAAATGACAAACTTTAAAACTGAAACTACAATTAAACTTTATGTTCGAGCTGTGATGGAGGGAAGAGGTCTGTGACTGTTATTAGGGTTTCATAACAGTCTCATCAAAATCCTATTGGACATAAACTCACATCTTTTTAAAATTCACTCCTGTGGGTGAGGAAACCGCACGCGGTCACCCACTGCCACCTTTCAACCGAAGCTAACAAAAAAAGTAGAGGAAGACGGCAAGCCCCCAGAGTGCATGCGCTGCGCAGAGCAAAAAAAACTCGCCCTTCCAGGCTACGTCAGAGAAATTTATTTGAAAATTATTTGAGGAGTATTCTAAGTTTTCAGTTTTTAATAGGGGAAGGCTTATCATCTTACAGCAGCCAGCCACCAGAGGGCTACTGGGAAGCTTCACTTTTGGAGAGTTCTGATGTCATTCATCTTTATTTACAGTCTACTCTTGACGTGCAACATATGTGCACGGCCATCTTGAATTTTTAACTTCGTGAGCTGTAAATCCAGTTTCGTGACCAGAAATACTTGCTCTGCACACCCCAAAATCAACTCGTCGGAGGCAGAAGCAACATCACATAACAATGAGAAAAGAAAGAAGAGGCCCAAGACAGAACACTGGACACACGCTTCCATCAATGAGGAGACCAATTATGGTGCTTGGCGTCAGACAGGATTTCTTGAGCGCGCACAGCTGATATGTCTCATCGCTCAGTCTTGGATGCGTGTGTGAGGAAGCCAACTGGGTGCTGGCTCCACTCCGCACACAACCCTGCATGACAATAGATGAGAGACAGCAGAGACGGAGAGAAGGACCACTTTTATAAGCAGCCAGTTCAATCACCCACACGCAAATGAGTCCTAAAGGTCGACGCACACAAGATCTGCAGACGTCTTGCTGTGTCCAGAGCCGGCAACAAAACATGCCGACCGTCTTGAGTAAAATCCCACTGTCATTCTCATCTCCTCCCACTGAAACTTTCCCCACTTACTCTCCCCTCACGCACAGCAGCAAAGTTTTCCATCTGCTCTTTGAATTACTGCCCGTGATCCCACAAAGATGGAAATCAACCAGACTTTTTTTCAGGACTCTGATTTAGGTCCAATCCCCACTGTCCCTCATATTCTGTCCACAGATGGTGGGCTGGCTCCTGCGGGGAACACTTCCATGCCGTGGATTTGCTACATGTCTACCGTGCAGGGCAACAATTTTTTTTTTTTTTCTTTTTCATGATGGCTACATTCTTTTTTTCAGATGAAATCACTCACAAATGGATCACTGCATCTATTTTCCTATTCAGTTAGAAGCTTTAACATAGAAAGAATGTCTAATGGACTCTCGAGAACCAATATGCAACTACTACAAATAGGCACTCACAAGTAATGCTACAGTAACCAGCTGAAAAGAGCAGGCATTTAAATCAGTACAATCATTTTTAAAGGGGATGCATTAGTGTGAACTGGAGAAAAACATTCTTTGTGCCACACAGAAGGTGATTATTGTGGAGTATTTTTTTAATTGAGCTTTTACCTGAACATTACAACTTTCCAACACAAATATCCTGTAATAGCTCCATGAGACTATCAAGACTAAGCATGCCTACTTAGCATATCATTACACAATGTCATTAGTGTATTTCTCAGTAACTATTATTGATATGGTTATACCAACATACGGGCTAAACAAAAAATACTTAAATAGATGCTTTCCATGACTGACTGGTACTTTTTGGCTAATATACTGGTAGTCCCTGCAGTTAAGTAAAGCCAAAAAGCAAAACCTCAGTTCCTCTGCCAAAGCTGGAACATTCACCGTGTGTGTTTCTAGTGGTGGCAATCACCAGGAGGCTCACGACACGATATTATCCTGATACTCTGGGCACGATCTGATATGATCACAATCGTGCAATATGCTGAGCGTTTCAATTAACCATCCCGATCTTCGTCTTGTTCAACTCATGAGTTTCTCCTTTGCTGTGCTGACCTAACCAGGCAGTGAGCATTTAGCACCACCTACTGGACTGAAAAGTCAATTACTTTTTTATTACTCTGCTACCCAAAATACTGACTTTTGTATTTGAAACATTTCTTAATATTTTTATCGAAGTATGGTGATACTGTTTTTTCTGAATAGATACAATATCAGCAGCACAAAGTATCGTGATACTACACTATACTGATTTTTCCCCCGACCCTGTATTTCTGTCACACACTGGTGATGTGAATCCTCACATTGGTAGGCAAGCTTTGTGAAAGGAACAATGACAGAAATGGTTTATCATGGCGCATGACAACATTTTTTTTTTAATCAGAATATGCAAAATCTCTCACTAAAAATTATCTGTAGTGTTACAGAAAGAAAACGGGAGATTAAGGGTGACTCTCACTGCCTTGTTCTGCAGGGGCTTCAAGTGAGGTGGAAGATGTCATTCAGCTGAGCAGGCTGCATGCATTTTAAGAATTGGCAAATTGACATCTAAAGAGCGGCAATAAAATATGTATAAAAATAGATCGTTTGTAAATTAAATTGAGGATATTTTCCAACAGAATAGTTGAAGCTGCTTAACCCACACTCTATGATGATGGGGCCTCGGTATTCAGCGTCCCGGTACTGTTCACCTTTTTTTCTTTTTTTCCACTTTCCCAAGTTTATACTGTACTGCTAGAATTTTTTTTTTCAAGTGAGCGGAGATAGTCATGGATCATATCAACACCGCCTTTTCCAACACAGTCAGCAGTGATGAGACCAATCTCTCGGAGTGCCTTCACTGGCTTTAATGCAGCTGCTGGAGCTTACTGGCCAGGACCAAGAACAGCTCGTATGTTCTACTTCCCAGCAACGAAGCCTCGTAATGAACAGACACAAGCAGCCTCAGTGGGAGGTGGACAGCAGTTGAAAAAAAATCCTGTCAACTTTTTTAGCTGATAATTTATTTAAAATATAGGCACATATTGTAAATATAAACTTAACCCAGTCTCCAGGGGAAATATTTCTCCGCTCTGACCTAAACAATTACCCTCTACCACAGTTCCAAAACAATAAAATAGCCAGCCTAATCTCCTCCATCTTCCTGATGTGTCTATATGAAAAATATCTGGGGCCTGTCATGCTTTTTTTTTTTTGAGGTGACTCTGTTTAAACAATGAATGAATGTATAGTCGGGAGACACTGGGTGTCCTTGCATGACAAAACACCAAATATAAATCTGCAGCCCACCATTGCTATCCCCGGGTCATCATTACCTCCGCCAAGGAGGTTATGTTTTCATCGGCGTTGGTTTGTCTGTTTGTCTGTCTGTCTGTCTGTCTGTTTGTTTGTTAGCAAGATAACTCAAAAAGTTATGGACGGATTTTCATGAAATTTTCACAGATTGTCAGAAATGGGGTATCCTACAAATGACTACATTTTGGTGGTGATCCGGATCACCGTCCAGAAGAAAACCGCCAATACGGAAAATGCCATTTTCGTGAGTAACTACTCAACCACTAAGCCTATCATTGTGAATCCAATTGCTAGTCATATGTTTTCATGGTCAAGGAATCTGAAAACGTACACACAAACACTGTATGGGGGGAACTGTGGCGCTTGGCGGAGGTCTGCGCTCTCTGAGTGCTTTTCTAGTTCGTAAATGTACTTACCCTTGATGAAATGATGGCAGCGGATCCAACCTGTGGTGGAAGGCTGGCAACCCTTCCTCTGTTTGCCTGCACACTTGGCTGTCCGGACTAGATCCAATGGAAAGTGATAAAAGGACTTTCCTGTGGCTTCATCTGGCCTGTTATGACAATCTTCCGCCACGCATGTAGTGACCATGGTCAGAGTTGAAATTTCTGCCACTCTAATCCATAGACTATACAAAAAAGTTGGTAAAGGTTTTAAAAAAGTGCCCTAATCGAGCACAAATGCATTTGCAGCTATACGTTGCTTGCCTACCCAAGGGGCGTAGACAAAATGTCACATGATTTGGTGACATTGCTGCAAATCCTCCATAATTCCACTGATTGTCCCTACATTGCATCTATAGCATTTTTTAACATAATTTCTTTGCCATAACCATGTCTCTGTTTTTAGTAGGGCTGAAACGATTAGTCGACGTTGTCAAGAACGTCGATCATAAAAATTTGTCAACACAGATCTTTCTTGTCGACAAATCCTTTAATTTTAAAGTTTATATGCATGCCACGGGGATGTTCAGTTTAACTGTTCCAGCGAAGAAGAAGAGGAACGCATCATGGCAACACGGAGAGAAAATCACAGAGAAGGCCAAAAGTTTCCAAAGTATGGGAGGATTTTACCAAAAATTAACAAATGAAACAAGTTAAATGTAGAGTGTAAAGCAGTGTTGTCCTATCATAGCTGCACTACAGCGATGCATCTATTCACTCCGTCTCCGGCCACCTGTCAGTGGACTGCACCGGTAAGGTTAGCAAGCAATGTTAGCGCTTCTTATTTTCAATGAGCGACTCTCTCAGCTTTAGAAAACTGACCACACTGTTAGTGTGATATTTAAATAGTTTACCTCTTGTCAGACAATAATCTCTCTTATCATAGTTGCTGACAGCTGAGCTGCTTCCGTTATGCTAGCTATATGTTAACTGCAGTCAATGGGTGAATTACAGGAGCAACTTACTCTTTTTCATAATTCTCTATTATTGTCACTGTAATATCAGCCTTCATTCTGAATATTAGTGCATCTTGGTAAATTAGAATACCATGATTTGTAATTTAATTAGAAAAAGATAACCATAATCATCACAAATAAATTTAAAAAGGCTTAAATATTTCACTGTATGTGTAGTAATGGCTCACATTCCTGCACTGATATTTAAAGTGGGGTTTTTTTTAATTTACTTTGGACTGGAAGAAGTTCTTTTAATTGTCATCTGAAGCCTAATTAAATTTTTAAACTTCTAGACCCAGCAAGGTTTCAAACAGGATGGAGTAGCTTGTCATTTTCTTTTTTTACTTTAATGGAGTTGAATATTACTCTAGTTTGTTTTGAACATGCAGTTACAACAGGCTTTATGGAGCAGCAGAGCTGCCATTTGGGTTTTTACACTAACATCTATTATTTAATTGTGTTGCTACAAACACTTCTGATTAAGCTGTCAAGTTCAAGTTTCCAACTCATGTTTGATGGGTCATTTTATTCAGCTCTGGGAACTTTTTGTAAAAGCCTACATTATATTCAGGCAGAGACTGACAAAGTGATTTTCACAGGTGTGCAGACTTGAACAGGTGAGATAAAACATGACCCGGAGCCCCGAACAGGAGCTGTGTCAGCAGGAAGCTGAGCTGGTGGACATGACAGAAATGATCGCGAATAGTCGACTACTCGAAAAAGTAGTCATTAGATTAGTCAGCTATCAAAATAATCGTTAGTTGCAGCCCTAGTTATTAACATAATGGCAACAGGCCTGGGGAAGGAGATGGAGGGCAGAACTGACTCACCAGTCACTGAATAACTGCATCAAGATTTCAGTTTCAGAACAGCTAGGCCTTGTTTTTGTGCAGGTAACGTTCCCTTGATTAGTTGGGCTGCTAGAAAATGTCAGAAAACAGTAAAAAATCTGTGCCCTTTAAAGATGAATTAAACCTATCACATTAGGCCTTTTTTGGGGTCAATATTCTCTAAAAAGACACCTGTGTTACAGAAATACACATAACCTTTTAAAGACCTACGTTTGCCATTGTGCTGGCAAGGCTGCCTGCAACTTTATTCCACCCGTGTCTGTATGTGCTACTACATATAACGCTCTACAATACTGACGCCTCCGTTTATGGAGCGTACAACCAAAGCACTAAACTCTTACTCATCCCATGTCATCCTTTATGCAGAAAGTCTTTTACATCTTTGTTCCAAGTCTTATTTTATTCTGTGAAATCAGCACACAAAAAGGATATTCTGCCTCAACTTTAGATCAAATTGGCAAATGAGTCATGAGACACAGGATAATTACGCCACTCAGCTGACAACATTCGCTGCTAATAGAGGAGACAGATGGTAAGCGAATATCCATTCTATTCCCGTAAGAGGCACAAAGAGGAGTGAGAGCATCAGTTTGGGCTTCACATCATGAAAATGGGGCATATATACAACAAGCTCACAACATCTTTGTGCAAATATGCAATCTTTTTCCTCCTTTTATCAGCCACACTGCAGCCAGTCTCCATATCTCACACCCTCTAATAACTCCACTTCCAATGCACTGACAGCCGCGACTTCCCAAAGCAGAAGCAAGAGTTATGGATTAACAGATATGGATTAGACTGGAGTGAAGAAAGAGAGAGTCCTGAGTGAGAAAATGGTTCCAATTATTATTATTAAGCATTCAGGGTCTTCATTCCATCACATGAATAAAATGGGGCTGCTAATCAGGAGGTAATCTAAAGATAATGGCAGTCCAATCATGAACTCTTCTCCCTGCATGCAGCTGAACAAGCATAAAGCGAAGCCACAAAAAAAAAAAAAAAAAAGACAACTATTGGCAGCTGATGGGAAGGGTAAAGGACGTCAAGGCTTGCGACATTCAAGTCAACAAAGTGGGAAAAAAAATATCCACACAACAGCATGCAAATTTTTGTTGAGACTCTCACACGCACAGTGTTGTGTGGCGAAGCGTTGCTGCTCCACTCAGCTCTTTTAATTACCTGTGTGTGTGATTTAATCCTTCATACATCACTCATTCATCTTAATGATGTGCTCTTGTTTGACTCATGACAATACACATTATGCATGGTCTGCTGCCGCCGTTGTCTCCCATACTCGAGTTGCACAGGCAAGTGGAATATTTAATGAAAAAAAAAAAAGTCGTTATTCTGCATGTGCACTCGCACACCCCAAAATCTTGCATTTTTTTTTTTTTTTTTACAGTGCTGAAGCTGTCTGCTCTTTTGGTTTTTATGTGTGTGTGTGAGACACTTTTTTATTTCCAATACTTATTCCAATATATAGCTGCAACTGTTTTGCATAGGATAAAAAAAAACAAACAGTTGTCTGTCTGTCTGTGTTGGCCCTGAGATGGACTGGTGATCTGTCCAGGGTGTGCCCTGCCTCTCGCCCAAAGATGCTGGGATAGCCTCCAGCCCCCCCCCCCCCCCGAAAAGGATTAAGCGGAAGAAGATGGATGGATGGGAAAAAAAAAACAGTGAATTTGAATAAGAAATGTCACATATTTTGTAAAGCTCTATATTAATGCGTCAGAATTTTTTTTTTAAATCATACACACATGCACACAATCTCACCATATTAAAATGCAGGAATTTTGCACAAAAACACACAAGGGGGGGGGGGGGTCCCATTCATTTTTAAAAATCCTCTCATGTGAGAAGGCTGGGAGCTGATGTGAGTTCTCCACAGCTCTGAGCAGAGATCTAACAGCCGCCCCACAGCGCCACCGAGGACTTAATAATCACGCATTCAGAGTGGAAAGCTGAAGTGGTCCCGGCTCTGGATCCAGGGGTACCGGGGTGGGGGTGGGGGGCTCTCCGGGTTTCTGGGGCTCACACGAGTATTAACAGAGCCAAACACCAAAATGCTGCGCGACAATCCTGCCCCCTCAAAGCAAAGTGGCGTCAAAGTTTGGATCGCAAAGTCAGGCGTGTTTTGGAGCTACCTGGCGCCTTTAAATGCGCTCAGACGGTAACAGACGCAAGAAGGGCTCGGCAGGGGAGGCTGGGCAGCTCGCGGGAATGGGAGCTCCCCCCCCCCCCCCCAGAGTGAACAGAAAAAGAAAAAAAAAAGTTTTTATTCCTCATTTCTCTCTGGGATATGGAAGCTGCCCCACATCGAGTGGTGGGCATCGCAGCAACGTGCGTTAAGCCAAAATGGGGGCAACGCAAAGTTGGCGTGCGCCCGCTTTCCCTCCCAGAATCACTTTTCCATCGCACGCCAACAACTTTCCAGCCGCGCTTCGGGGGAAATGGACACGGACGGGCGCCTTACCTGTTGGCCCCTCGATGCCGTCGGCGTAGATCTGGACGGTCAGAATGAGCAGAAAGGCGCAGGTGTTCATCGTGTGGATGTTTTAGTCCACAAGAAATGTGCAGAAGAAAACATTGCAGTCGTTACTTCTTGGGATCCGGGCGCGCACGCAGAGCAGAGCCCATCTATTATCCCCCCCCTCCCCAAAGAAAAGAAAACAATTCCGACTGTGTAGCGGAGTTTCGAGGACACTGTGGGAGACAGGGCAGAGCTAGTTCTGCAAACTGACGTCAGGGTAAACAGTTGAGGGGAGAGATTTCTTTCACCCGAGCCCACTTCCCAGCCTCCGCGCGCTTATTCAGAGTAGGAGCCGCGCGCCTCCAAGCGGCCGCATCCCGCAATGACACCGCGGTGTTCAAAAGTTAGTCACGCAAAAAAAAAAAAAAAAGACTCCCAACTGTGTGTGTGTGTGCACGCGCGGCACCATGTGACGTGTTGTTGACACGGCCTCGCCACCTCACAGGTATATCTGAGATTTATTACTCCATCATGGAAAGAGAACATTTTTGGTTTAAAAAAAAAAAAAAAAAAAAGATCTGCACAGAGCTGTAAAACACCTGAGTCTCAAGAAGTGAAACAACCCACCTCTACAGGTGCATTAAAAATGAATATTGTCAAAAATTCTCATTTAGTCTTTATAATTTAATTTCAAAAGCAAACTTGTATACATTTAATATTCATTAAAGGGAAATATATAAAGCCCTTTTGTTTTGATTTTAATGATCATGACTTATCCACCGTATTCCTGGGGCAGCCGCTGTAGGAACGATTATGGGGGCAACTTCCGGTTTCGGCTGAAGTAGCGTTAAGTCAGTCAGCAAGAGTGGAGTAGCAGGGGCATTTAAAATAGCGTTTTTAAAACTTTTTCAAATGCATTTTAATGTATAGTCCACATACGTGTTTTGCACTCAAGTGGCAGCTAATTTCAGCCCTTGTAGTTTTTGTAGTTTTTGAATGTTTTGGCGCAGTTCTGGTACTGGTTGCTGGTGTTCGCGGCTGTGCCATAGACTATAAATGGAGGCTTCTCGCCGGCAATGCGTAGATCATGCACTGAAAACTAAAAAGGGCCGTTGGTGTGATCGGTGGCGCAGACACAAGAGCACCAGGTATGTTTTCACTTGTATGAATGTCACAGATCTGACGTTTATGCGTCATATATGTCGCCAGATGCAAGGCTGCATGAAGTAAAATAATAAATAAAAATAGTAGCAGTTTGCTTCCTAAGGCTTAGCGATTTAAGAAAGTTATCAAATAGGTTTTTTTGGGGGGGGGGTGCATTCGTTGCACTACCTTGGAATGATATGGACTTGATATTTAGCAGCTTCAGCATGCATTAATTTTTAAATTATCACAAAATACAGATCAATAAAATTTTGAACAATTGTCAGAAAATGTCTGTACGTGTTAAGTTATATAACAAGCATTCACGGCATGACAGCAGCGTGAGCATTTTAATTTTGGGGTAAAATAAATGGCTACAGTTGTGTGTATTTACCCCACATTAAAACACCCAAGCACGGTGTTGTGGCTCTTTGTGGCTCGGACTAGATTCTGCGTCTGCTCTGAGGTAAATCTGATCATGTCCAACATCTTTTAACAAAATGCATCTGACTTTATTGTGGTGGAGACATTGATATATCTGAGTTTTTATTTGTTTACAGCGTTAGCATCTTAGCAGCAGAGCTAACTAACGGAGCTACTGTCTACAAGGCCACTTTTTAAAGTCATCTTCCCATCCCTCGACAGTCGTGGGAAGTGGTATGATTATACTGGGTTTTTTTGAGGTGCAAAAGGCCGTGTTCCCACATTTTTGATGCCAAAGTCATTGTTTTTTAACAAGGAAAAATGTCCCGTTTCAGTGACAACCATACGTTCTAAACTAGTACCGGAAGTTGCACCCATAATTCACACAAGGCATCATGGGGCCTAGGAATAAGGTGGATAGCTTGTGACAAATCAGAAATCTAGTATCTGGAATTATTGGAATACTTCATTTTAACAGTATACAATTTTTGGTCCATATATATTTGAACACTGACACAAGTTTTATTTTATGTATTTATCAAAATATATTCAAGATACAGTTAAATAATCAATATGGTCTTAAAGTGCAGACTCTCATCTTTAATTTGGGGGTATTCATATCCAAATTGGAGTTATGGTTTAGGAATTGCAACCATCTTTATACATCTCCTTATTTCAGATGCTGAAAAGTAATTGGACAGCTTCCAAATGCAAACGTCACACCTGGAATCAACTCCAGACCTTTTATCTGCTTGACTGATAATGGATTGACAAGGGAATAGCCCATGCAGCCCATGAAATAGCTTTTGAATCAATTGTCCAATTTCTTTTGAGTGTCTGAAATGACTTTGTACAAAAATCATTGCAATTCCTAAACCATAATTCCAATGTGGATGTGAATACCCTGAAAGTAAAATGAAGAGTCTGCACTTTAAGCCCATATTGATTATATAACTGTACCTTGAATATGCCTTAGTAAACAGCAAATATACAATTTGTCAGTGTCCAAATATATATGGGAAAATATAAAATATATCTCCCAAACTAGTTCAGCTGACACAACCACAACCAAAGGTAAAGACTACTGACTAAACAGTTGCCCAGAAGACAATCACAGACACTCCATAAGGAGGGTAAGCCATAGAAGGTCACTACTGAAAAGGCTGGCTGTTCTCAGGGTGCTGTATCGAATCATATTAATGAAAAGCTGACTGGAAGAAAAAAGTGTGGTAGAAAAAGCTGGAGCAGCAGGGATAACAGTAGCCTAGAGAGGACTGTCAAGAAAAGTGGAACTGAGGGAGCTTCACAAGGAGTGGGCTGAGTCTGGTGTCAGTACATCAAGATCCACCACACGCAGATGTCCACAGGAAAGGGGATACAACTGTTGTGTTCCTAATACTAAGGCACTCCTGAACAGGGTCTTAACTGGGCTAAAATGAAAAGGGTCGTGGAGTTCAGAGGAAGAGTGGTAAAGCACAGAATCCAAGACATTTAAAGTCCACTGTGAAGTATCTACAGTCTGTGATGATTTGGGATGCCATATCACCTGCTGGCGTCAGTCCACTGTTTTCTATCAAGTCCAAAGTCAACACTTGTTGTCTAACAGGACAATTTAGCGCATTTCATGCATCAGTCTGCTGGAAAGCTTTATGAAGATGCTGATTTCCTTTTCCAGCAGGACTTAGCACCAACCCACACCAACAACTACAAAATGGTTTGCTAACCATAATATTACTCTGCAGGACTAGCTAGCCATCTGGCTTGTCCTGGACCTGATAGATTCTCTATTTCTCTATGGAGTGTGTGTGTGGGGGGGGGGCTGAAAAGTTCATAGTGGTCAAATTTGATCAAATGTGATTTATTTTTCAACCATGGTGATCCAAGCACTGCAACACTGATGGAAGAAGTCTGTGGACCGAAGGGGAGACTATGTTGAAAAATAAACCACATTTGGTCAAATTTGACCACTATGAACTTTTCACCCCCCCCCCTCCCATAGACTAGAAAGATGAGAAACACCCAACCCAATATTCTGTTAATTTGAGATACTACATTTCTGATTGCTGGAATTGTTAGAAATATAAAATATATTAAGGTTTGAAATTAAATTATGAAAAATAAATGAACATTTTCACATTATTCAAATTTTTTGGGAGGCACCTGTAAGTATGAGCTGGTCAGTTATTGGGGGGGAGTTTTTCACTAGAATATGTAACATTTTCCTCTTAAATATGTGAATTTTCCTGTAAATTGTAAGATGACACAATTTCAGATGTAAAATGTAAGCTGCCCGTCCAACGCCTGGTGAGGGAGATCGCTCAGGACTTAAAGACCGACCTGCGCTTCCTGAGCCGTCATGGCTCTGCAGGAGACCAGAGAGGCCTACCTGGTGGGTCTCTTCTTCGCCAAGAGGGTCACCATCATGCCCAAAGACTTCCAGCTGGCCCGCCGCATCCGTGGAGAGAGAACTTAGACTTTCTGCTGCACATTCACCAGCCATAATGCTCCGCACTGTGTGTCTATATATATATTTATAGTAATATGTACATATGTTTACTAGCTGTTCTTGTTTTTCTTGCCTTCTGATTGTTGCTCTGAGTGTTGCTATCCCTGTGCTGTTGCAATCCTGGAATTTCCCCATTGTGGGACTAATAAAGGCTCATCTTATCTTATCTTATCTTAAATTGCAAGGTCTTTTCTACTTAATTTTAAGAAATTTTGTTTTTTCCTTGAATTTGCACATTTCCTTGCATTTTAGTAAATTTTTTAAATTTGCAAAAATTTGCTATTTTTTTTTAAATCTGTAAGGTTTTGCCTTAAACTTTGCAGCTTGTCTCATAAAATTAAGAATTTCCATACACAATTGCAATTTGCAAACTTTTTTCTTGCAAATTTATGATTTTTTTTTGTGACTTTTCGTTTCAGTATGTAATATTTTTTCTGCTAAATTTTAAACTTAGTCTCTCATAAATTTGCCAGGTTTTGTTGAAACACACACACACACACACACACACACACAATACACATGTTGGTCAGGAGGTGCAGGTTGCAAATTCCTAGTATGGAATTAGGTTTAGTTTAGGTTAACAGTAGAGGGATGTAGTGCGATGTTTTTATTCTTGGACTCTGTGAAAGCAGGGATATATGATTCATAGTTCTGATACTATTTCAGACCAAGTATGAGTACTTCAGTTTGAGAACTCACAATACTGACTACTCATACTAGTACTTGATAAAAAAAAAAATGCTGCTTTCCACCATGCATTGTGCTCGTTGTCTTCTTTTCCTACTCTATTTCTCAGGCACAGCTCTACATTAACCACACAAGGGAAGGTGAAAATATTGTATAAATATATACAGTATAACCCTCTTCTGTTGTGCATCAATGTGGCATAAGTACCAGATTAGCCCTAAAGACCAATATAGTTAAACCCAGATAGCATCATTATCTATAGTCCATATGAGGAAACTCAGATAGTGCAAACTGTTTGCCCACAGGGTAAAATGTGGCAAAAATGTGTCAGTTGAGAGAGCATCATAAGCTGTCTGTGCCTGTGTATTTTCAAGCTGATAAGCTAATTATTATTTGTGATATTAGCAAAACTCTATATAAACCAGATAAAATTCCAAATCTGTGCCAAAAAATCCATCATATTTGTTTCAAAAATTATCAGAGAAAGAAGAAATCCAGTAGCATAGTGAATCCCCATTATCTCAGCTGCACATACAGTGTGTTCCATGGTATATTTAATGCCTTGGAAATTCTTTTGTAACCTTCTCCTGACTGATACCTTTGAACAATGAGATCCCTCTGATGCTTTGGAAGCTCTCTGCAGATCATGGCTTGTGGTGTAAGATGTGACTACAAAAATGTCACGAAAAGCCTACTAGAACAGCTGAACATTATTTGGGGTTAATCAGAGGCACTTTAAATGGTGGCAGGTGTGTGCTGACTCCCATTTAACATGAGTTTGAATGTGATTGGTTAATTCTGAACACAGCCACAGCCCCTGTTCTAACAGGGTGTGCATATTTATGCAACCAGGTTATTGTAAGTTTTTTTTTATTTTTCCTCTTAAAAGATTTCAGTTTGTTTTTCAATTGGGTTGTACAGGTTATAGGCCATATTAATGGTAGAAAAAGTTTTGAAATCATTTATCTTGGCCTCTTTTTTTACATCACAAAAAGCTGGCATTTGAACAGGGGTGTGTAGACTTTTTATATCCACTGTATACTGTATGTCACCAGAAGGAATGAAAATGTCTAAAAAGGCAAAAGAAATCCTGAATCCATGCACATGTTTATACAGATCAAAGAAAACATTTTAAGGAGTCTAGTCAAGACCTACCCTTCCTTCTTTTGCACTACCGACTGCACTATGTGGAACTCCACAATATCGGCTGCTTGTTAATATATTTAAAAATTGCATAGATTAGTATTACTCACTCATATTCTACATTTTATTGCATGCATAGTTTTTTATTTTTATCTTTAGTGCTACTCCATGTTTAATGTTGCAGCATTGCACCGAGACAAATTCCTAGTTTGTGTACTACATGAACAATGGCAATAAATCTCATTCTGATTCTGATTCCTTCAAATTTCATGGACATCTGTACAGTATCCATAATCCTACTAAATATAAACAAGAGTAAACTGATTACTGGAGTAAACTGATAAAGGTAATAAACAGCTTATGGTGTTTACGTGCACTGAGTAAACGGTTTTCTGGGCAAATAAACTAGGTGTGTTAATCTGTTTTTTTCATAAACCGTTAATGAGCCTTTGACCCTGTTTACATGGTCACGAGTAAACCGATTACTTGAGTAAACCGATGAAGGTAATCAGATTACTCTGTTTACTTGACAGTTTGAATACTCAGGTAACTCCAGAAAGCTGATTGTAATCGGTTTACTCATGAACATATTAACAGGGTCATTGACAGACAAATGCCAATAAAAACATGAATTCCCTGGAAGAAGTAATTAAGCCCCACAGTCCATCCCCCACAGAAAACATGCCTTTTATCCTATTTAAAATGGCATTCTGCAGCCCTGGAAAAAATAAGAGTCCGCTGCAAAAGCTTTTCTAAATTATCATCTCTACATTTATGGCAGCAATTCAGTTTGAGTATCTGTTGAGTTCCAACACAAGGACACCTCAGTCAAGGTACTGATTAAGTGATCATCTAAGCTGTGAATAAAAATCAGTTATTACACAAATACAGATTTCTAATTTTCTAAGTAGGGGCTGTGGCGCAGGTGTAGCATGACTCGCCATGCGCATTGGAAAAGCGCACGGGAGGGTTCTTGACAGAAAGGCCCAGCCAAAAGAGGATTTAGCGGGTACACCCACACATCACTCTTTTCCTTTTTGAACTGTTTTTTGGACTAACCTGTTTCTGGAAAGCACCATGCCCCGGTCTCGCCGAGGCAGAGAAGGAACGGCAGCGGGGTTTCCCACAGTGGCGGAGGGATGGGCCGCCGAGTTTATCCAGAGCTTTGTGGATGAAGCCCTCGCCATCCGGGGACCGAAGAAGACGCTGGAATGCATGGACGGGGCAGTAGGGATCCTGGAGGCGCATCCTGGGTTATGGGACTACCCACAGTTCGCCGACCTGCTGGCCACAGTCTGCTCGCTCCAGCGCTCTTTCCCCAGTTTGGTGTTTCCCACGGCGTCGAGACGGCTTTTCAGCAGACCTTAATCCTCCGTGACAATTGGCCCAACCCTCCTCTCGCTCCAGCACGGTCTGTACCAGTTGACAGGCGACAGCGTCATCCAACGTCGAGACGCCGGGAGAAGCCCTCCTCGTCTTCAGCGGCCGCCATCTCTCCAGCCGCTGAGAGGTCCATGCTTTCCCCGATTACACCCACTTCCGCGTCTCCTGAGCTGGCTCTTCCATCATTCAGAGGGGGAACCAAAATTGTCATAAACGCAGAGAAGGATGACTGCCGGCTTTCCGCAGCTGTCAACATCGAGCACCAGGAGGACAGGCAAGTGTTTTTTCATTCCATTCAATGCAATAATGATAAACATTGTCTGTCTCCCGGAAGAGAGGCCCAGTTCCAGCAGTTTGCTGGGCTCTCTCCTCCAGCTGCGGAAGTAGACCTTTCTCCTGTCCTTTCTGTGTCTACCCCACCAATCCCTGAGGGTCCGTCAGAGTGGAGCCATAGGATGTTGGAGGAGCTGGGGGCCCCGGAGGATTCCACCCCGGAGCCAGCACAGAGCTGTTCCCCTGCAGTTATGCCGGAGGAGTTACCAGCATTGGAAATGGCACCTCCGTCATCGTTGGAAGGGGTCAGAATCACCATGGACACGGAGAGGGGTGACTGCAGCTGTGAACATCAAACACCGGGATGACAGGCAAGTGTGTTCTCAGAATCAGAAATCAAAATCAGAAACAGCTTTATTGCCAAGTATATTTACAAGTAAACACACAAGGAATTTGACTTGACATTGGGCGCGCACGTTAGGCGCATCCAATGACACGGCAGCCATAAAGGCGCCTGTCTGCAGTGGGGGTAAAGGGGGGAAGGGGGGGGGAAACACAATAGGCAGAGAGAAAAAACATAGTTATCAGAATCATGCTCGTATAAGCTCATATAAGCTCATGAGCCAAATTTTGATTACACAGAAAAAAACCCTCTATGCACATTAGCAGACAATAGATACAATCACACAGCAGAGGGAGGGAGAGCAGTGTGTGTATATTTGCATGTCATTGTGTAGTGTGAGTGTAACAGTTGTTAGTGAGCAGCAGAGGGCGCCTCCTGGCAGTGGATAGATGTTATAATCATGTGACTTATAAACAAGTCCAGAGATCAGAGTCTATCTCTCTTTTCCTCTTCCTTGCAGAAGGCACATGGGCATTGTCCTTGAGAGACCAATCCGCTGATGACAACAACTGATTGTTGATGTATGGGTAGACATAAGCCACTTCTCCGGCGTTATCTTCATCGAGGAGGAATGTAAACAAGGGTACCAAAACACAAGGTCAAATCTGCACAGTGCACTCAGAGAATAAAAAAAAATTTCTCTCTCTTCGATTCTGTGCTTCAATTTCATACAGGCTTGAATCATACTTTAGATCATTCTCTGGAGAGCACTCAGCGATCCACAGATGTTATCCATCTACCGAAACATAGGTAAAACATGTCCAGAGAGTTCGTTCTCTCTTCAATGCATGCCAGATAGTAAATTCCATGTTAATCCTGCCGCTGACAGTCAGTGCTCCCCCCAGCTGGAGTTCACAGACTACTTTGATCTATTCGATCAAAGTACTTTGAACCTTGTCTGTCTCCTGAGGGAGAGGCTCAGTTCCAGCAGTCCACTGAGTCCTCTCCTCCAGCTGCCAATGCTGACTTTATTTCTATCCTCTCCGTGTCTCCTCCTTGTTCTCCTGAGAATCCGCTGGCCCCAGAACATTGCCACCAGATGATGGAGGAGCCCGGGGCCCTGGAGGATTCTGCTCCTGAGCCCATACAGAGCCAACCCTCAGCTTCCTTGCCGAATCTGGGACCTGCGTTGGAGCCTTCGTCTGAGAGTACCGGGACTGCCACCACCATCATGCCAGCTGCAGGGGCCATCGCAGCAGAGTGGGAGCCTGAGCTGGATCTCCTGGAGGCCGGGCTTGAGACGACATTGCTGGGATCGATAGAGTCCTGGACGGCGGTGGAGCTCGAGCTCAGGCAAGTTTTCTCTCTCGTATTTATGTCAGTATTAGAGAGATCTTGTCTGGCTCTAGGTGAGGAGAGTCGGGTGTAGCCCTCAGCCACATCCAAACTCCCTTCGTCGGGCTCTGCCGCTGCCAGCGACACTAACCTGTGTCTCTCCTCTGTCCCTGAGCCCTCTTCTAGGGTCGCTGGGGAGGTTCTACCATCACCAGGGGCCTCTGTGGATCCGGTCTCTTCACCGGAGGACGCTGGAGCCCTGCAGAGGCCAGCCTGGAGCCAGCTCCCCTCCTGCCTGAGGCCGTCGTGTGGGTCCCTCCACAGATTGGCTCTCCGTGGGTGCAGTGTCCTGGTCTGGGCCCGTCGTGGGGGCTGTGCCCCAAGGTTAGCCCAACGTGGGTGCTACGCTCCTGTTTGGACCCGTCATGGGCACCCCGCCCCAGTGCGGGGTCCACCGAGGGTGAAGCGTTGGCTCAGCTGGGGTCCACCGCGGGTGCCACAGCGCTCCAGCTGGAGTCCACCGCAGGTGCCGCAGAGCTCCAGCTGGGAGCCGCCACGGGTGCAAATGCTGCACGCGGGTGCAGCTGTGTCCCAGGCCGGGATCATCAAGGGTGCTGCCGGTCAGCCTGAGGACACCGGGGCTGTTACTCCTCAGCCTGATGCCGGTGTGGTCCCCTTCTCCTCCCAGCCCAACGCCATGGGGGTTCCCTCCCTACGGTCCGGTCACCTGCCAGTGAGCCTCCCGGTGGGCAGGCCGCCTCCTGCTTCACCCCCGCCCCCCCCGTCCTGGTGGCGCTACAACATTGGTCGACTGCCAGAGGGACTGAGTCTCTGGGCCAGATGGCACGCGTTTTCTGGCAGGCCACCGGACTCTGTTTACCGGACTGCCTGCTGGGCCTGGGACTCTGGGCAGCCTCCCGAGCCTCCTTGCCTTTGGACTTGGGGGGGATAATTGTGAGCCCTGGGTGGGGTATTGTGTTCCCTCCTTTCCTGTTCCCCCTACCTCCCACCTGGGTTTGTGTTGTTTGTTCCTGTTGGGTGGGGGGTGGGGGGGCCTCAGGATGTTACCTTGGGTGTCTGGAAATCCACCTCTTCAGAAGGGGGCTCTGTCAGGAGCCGGCTTGGTTTCCCCAGCTCGGTCCTGCCCTCTCTGTGGGTCTAGGTGTCGCAGCATATGTGTATATTATGTATTTCTCTCTGCCTCCCGTATCCATAGCCACTGTCTGACCGGCAGCTGTTAGACAGCCACTGTGACCTACTTTCTGTGAGCACTGCCGACAGTCTGCCGGTCTGGCCACACACACACACCCCTCTCTCTCATTGCCATCAGCTGTTCCCAGCCCCGTTAATCATTTTCCCCAGTCCTCGCCCAGGTGCTCCTCATTACACCATAACCAGCAGTGCGTGTACTTAAGCGCCTTTTGCCAGTCACACACTGCTGGGTCTTTGACTGATTGTCTGCCTACTTGTGTGTGCATCAGTGAACTGTCAGCACCACTACGGCGTGCATCCACTCCGTGCAGTCCGTGGTTCTCCTGCATCCTCATTGTGATTCCGGCCGTGGGACGCCAGTGTGGATGCACGCCTCATCTCATGCGTTCGTGGGGCGATGCCAGCCCCCGAACGTCCACTGTGTTTTGTCGTACCTTTTTATAAGGCTTTATGTTAATAAATGTGTGTTGGTGGAACCCTGCACGTAAATCCTCATTATTTCACCCCTCGCCGTGCACATTGGAAAAGCGCACGGGAGGGTCCTTCACAATTTTGACTTGGAATTTGGGTGAGTTGTTTTCAGTAGGTTAGAAATAAAACAAAATTGTTTATTTTACTCAGACACACACACATAAATAGTAAAACTAGATAAAGTGATAATTTTGCGGTGGTCTCTTAATTTTTTTCCAGAGCTGTAGTTTGCTCTGACTGCCTCTGAGGGTTTGCACAGAATTTTGTCGCATGTTGACCTCATAAACTAAAAATGTTCACGAGGACACACCATTCTTACAAACCTATATTAGGAAATCATGGGAATCGAGAAAAATCTAATAGGTTCAATTAAAAGCCAATTCGATAACAGTCCTGAGCCCAGGAGCAGCCTAACAACAACACCTACATGTATAGAAGTCACCTCTATTTGAACCGAGTCTCGGCAAAAAAAAACGTTCAATTGCACGTTTTCTCACTTGGAGAAAACGTACAGAGGCACATAAAAAAGATTTTTGACGTGCAGTGGGTACGTGGCGTTTACAGCTTTAAGAAAGCTGTGTAATGGCAGTTTTTTTTTTCACTTTTATTGTCTTTCATTTTGGATAACATGTTGAACTATATAATCAGAGGAGTTATTGTCTAATTTGACCTTGTTGGATTTTCTTTCCCCCTTTGTTATATTATTCTGTTTCTTTTAATCTGTACTTTTAATCTATCCGAAATAAAGATTGATTGATTGATTGATTTCAGAATCAACCAACTACCCCATACTTTAATCCCTAACCCTGACCTCACAGGAACCTTTCATTAGTGGAGTGAAAAACAAAGTAAGGAAAAAAACAAAACAAAGAAAGAAATGTATGTTTTTGTGTGTATTGCTTGAGACGGCTGGGTGCGTAGGTAGGTAACCATCCGCCATCCCCCTCCCACCAACCGAATGAGCGTTGGGAAACCAAAGTAAGAGCTGCATTGTTCTGCACATGCATGGTGAGGACTGTATGCTGCAGTGAGTGAACTTGTAAAAACGTACGGAAACACGTTTTTTTGGATTTAACGTGCAAATGTACGTTTTTAGAGGGGTGGGAAAATGTTTATTAGATAAGCTTTTTACTGAGACCGGGTTGGATTTACTCCCTCTACATACCAGTCAGAGTACACACTCCAATTGCTTCTGCTTAAAAGTGTTAACTGATATTTAAATATCACATTAGCAACGTGACACTTAACATCTTCATGTAACCAATACTGAAAAAAATATTTTTTGTCGTCTATATAACGGCTGTCATAAATTCGCATAATGCAGGCAGGTGAGCATACCTCAATGCCTACCAGTGACAGGTGCAAAACATATTTCTCCATAAATTAGGTAGTCTGTCATGTTGTGTGCATTGAATTTGCATTTAGTAAAACACTTTTTTTTTTTTTTTTTTTTCCTACCTCAAACCACAGCTGTCTGGGTTTTGGAGAACACTTGAAAAACTAGACTGCATAATTTACTCTTGAATTTGTACCTAAAAATAAATGTGATTATGTTAAGAAAGCCATAGTGACTTTATTGTATGGAATACACACAGAAGACGAGGCTGTGTGGCAGTCCACTGTCAGGTGTAATGAGCTGTATATTTTTAATAGTGAGTTATTGGACACGCTTCAGATGACCCAAAGCTTCTGCTCATGTTTGATTATAGCTGCATGTGGCCTTTGGCGTTCACCTTTGAAGTTAAACATCTTGCATAAGTGCTGATGTTGCAGCCACTCCTCCTCACGTTAACGGCTGATACATTTAAGCGCCGCTGCAGGACTCCCAATTTGATCAAAATGCTATTATGCGGGCTTAATCGTCATTCATTTTGTTGTTGCACGTGAACATTAAAGGTGTGGATTTAATTAAAGGTTGCCAAATAGATGCAGCCAAGCCTTATAACATGAGCACACATTGCAGACTCTAATGCTGTTAGCCCTGAATGACAGATGAGCGATACGGTGCTCAGCAAATTACCCGATTTAACCAAAGGTGCACAATGTCTGTCAAACACCTGTAATTACACCTGCTGGAAGCACGGCAGACAGTTGGCTCTTATCTACAATTTGTTTAAACAAAGAGCGCATTTGTGGCCAAAATCGCCTCATCTGATAGTTTAATTCGTGGTCAAACCAGTAGGCATTCTGGGAAAATTCCGTTCACGTAGTGCAACAGCAGGACAGGTGCCAGCAGAGATGAGAGAAGCTCTGTGATGGAAGTCATTTTATCAGCTGCCAATCATCTCCCCTCACACACAGCTACGTGAGCACGGGAACGGTGTTGTGCATGGATTGATAATAACGCATCATCATATGAAGTTGTCAGAGGCAAAGCATCACTGTCTGTCACACACAGCCTTGGCATGCAGCGCAGCGCTTAAAGAACTCAAAAAGTACCCCAACGGCGAATCACACAAAGCATGAGACGGCCAGTACACTTTTTTATCTGTAAGGTGAAACTTCATTGCACTCAAACATCAAAGAGCCAAGAGTGATATCACAAAAAATACAGTTTCAAATGACTGTTATACAGGAGCTGCCTGCTTGATTTAAATGGTTTTCATGCAGCCGAAGGTCCAAAATAGTGGCAAATTTAGACCCAGGAGAATAATTTACCATTGAATTACCTGTTACTATGTTATGTATTAACTAGGAGAGCAGCCGAGGTGAGCGCCAGTGTTCTCATCAGATGGAAACACAAAAAAGTCATAGTAGAAAAGGGAGATGAAGGAAAACACTGATTAAAACCAGGGAGAAGCTTCAAATAAAATCAATCCGTCTGTGTCATTTAAAGGCTTCCAGCAGCAAGCACTCACCCTGCAGGCATCAAAAGTTTTATCCAATTTCCATCAACTGAACTGAAAATTTTTTTTAAAAAAATGAGTCAATTTAGTTGTGTGAAATCAGATTTTTTTTTATTTCAAAAATGTCTCCACCACCTTACAATTTTAGTGACCTTTTCATGTGTAGAATGTAATGATCCTTAGTGCCAAGCAAACTGAATAAATGTGTGTATTTGCAGTACTTGTTAGTACAGAATAAAACATCAGCAGTCACTGAAATTACAGACTGACAGTGTTGAATTCTATAGTAAACAAAATGTAAGTTTAACTCCCAAAGTAAGCATGTTATAAATATTTAAAAGAAAATGATGTTTTAAGCAACAGAAAACTCTAAGATAAAATCAGATTATATATTTACAGATCCTTAAAAAAAATCATATCCTGAATGTTGGAATTACTCATAATGTCTTCTGTTACAATTAATAACACTGACAAGAGAAAACTAACTATAATTGTCATTATTAAATGAACTGTAAGTTATTATTTTCTAATTCTGGGGAAAAATAATATATTATTGATAGAAATATTGTTTATAAATGCCCATAGCAAATACCTCCAGTGAAAATATCTGAAAAAGTTCATACTGTGTTGCAAATTACTGGAAATTTGGTCTCACCATGGGAAAAAAGTTCAAAACCAAACACCAGCTTATATTTAATGAGCTGACAAAAGTGATCTTTGTAAATTCTGCTTTAGAAATTACATATTCATATATTCATCCCTGCTCTATTAAGTTTTGAGCTTGTAAAATCTTACTAAAGCATGTCAAAAACAGACTTTGAAAAGCTCAGTGCAAGAATAAATGTGTGCCTGTAACAACACTGCAGGAGCTGCAGTTTGTTGAAAAGAGTGCAGTTCAACAAAGTCATATTGTTTTATAATTGTTTCCCCAATAGGTGTCCTCTTTTACTTTCAGACTCAGTCTCTCAATTAGTCTCCCAGAATCCCTCTGGGGTCGTCTGCCTCACTTTCTTTTATGTTTCTTTGATGCCTTTCTCCCTATGATCGCCTTTTCATTGTCATTCAAACCATCTGCCTCGTCTTTCTCCTCTCTTCTAATGTGAGAGTCTTCCCAAAAATTTACAGTCCTCCGCCGTGGCTCTTTGCAAATCCCTGAGGAGACCTCTTTCTTGTTGACCTCCTGTCGCAGTCGGTGAACCTTCTCTGGGCTCCTTGCCTCACTGATCTTGTGCTCACTCTCCAGCGTGGCCGTTCCACACCTTCCACCGGGGTGATGCTGGCCAGCGTAGTCAGAGAAATGGGCGACAAGCTGAGGGTTTAGTGTGAGCTGCGCATAAGATGCAGCACATAAACCGGTGACAGAATGAGGTTGGATCACTGCGCTTGCTTTGACGGAGGACGGCGAGCTCTGAGTGTGGCTGCTCGACTGGGGTTTACGCTGAGGTTGGGACTGCTTTAAGGATGAGGTTTTATATGTTTTGTCAGTGCTCTGCTTCCTCTGGTTCTCCAAGATCTCATCAAACTCTAGAGGAAAAAACCAACAACATGGTAATTAAATCTATTTGTATCTATCAATGTCTTCTAAACAATGGCGTTGACTGCTTTCTTACCATAAACACTGTCATGGATTCTGCTCTCTTCACTCTGGCTGCGCTTCAGGTCAACAGCTTGTTTCACAGAGTCTAAAAGGCCGAACATCTCACACAAGGAATTCAAAGTGAGAGCATCTGACAAAATAAATAAAAATGCACCAGTTAGTGGAAATGTTTGAGTACAAGCTTATGAAAACAGGTCCACAATGAATTCTGCTGTTCCAGAAAAATCTTTTATCATAAAAGTTCTTCTCAAATCAGATTAAGCTGGAGGAGCCTTTATGGAAAATCATAATAGAAAATTATTACATAGCTGACACAAAACAAGCACCAAACTAGAGGGCACTCAGAAAGCACATACAGTACCATACCAAGGGCCTATCTCGCAATGTTAAGGAAAGAGAAAAAGTGAACCAGAACCAACATTCTGACCTGGATCATCCCCAGAATCTAATGAGTTCATCTGTAGCCCAAGAGCCACCTCTGATGACACTCAAAATCTATCCACTAATTAATTAGCTCACTCAGGTTCAGGTTCAGGTTCAGGTTACTTTATTTGTACCCGTAGGTAGATTTGTTTTGCAGTCTGGTGACATCCATATTTACAGGCCACAAATTACATTCAACATAGACACAAACACAGGCACACATGAAGCTGACTATAAACATGATAAGAATACTCAAGGCTCCATCAATCAGGGTATAAAAAGACAAAGAGATGAGAGAAAAACCAGAGGTAAGAGAGAAGAGTCATATTTAAGTTAAAAACTAGTCAAAGAGGTTAAAAACTCAAAGGTCTAAAACCCAATAAAATACTTAGAACCCAAGTGACCTCCTACAAAAATAAATAAATATAAAATGGAGTTAATAAATAGGTACCTAAATTATGTGCAATATATTGTTACAGCTTGTTCAACTCTTTGACAGCAGCAGGGACAAAGCTGTTTTTGTAGCGCTGGGTTCTACTTTTTGGGACAGCAAACCTCTGTCTTGAGGGAAGAAGCTGAAAGTACCAGTGCAAAGGGTGGGAGTCATCATTTAAAATGGAGGTAGCCATCCTCTGTACTTGTCTGGTGTACAGGGATGTCAGGCTCAGCTGTGACTCACCAAGCAAACGACTGGACCATGTAACTACCTGATCCAAGGATTTCCTCTGTTTCAGTTTTATCTGACCAAACCATGACACTAAAGAAAAGGATAAAACAGATTCAATAAAAGCCCGATAAAATATTGTCATTATGGTTCGGTCAACTTGGAAGCGTGCAAGTTTTCTCAAGCAATGCAAATGTTGCTGACCCTTTTTGCACACCCTTTCACAGTTCTCTTCAAAGTTTAAATTACTATCGATAATCGTCCCAAGATATTTGTAGGATTGTACACATTCGGTGGTCTGGCCTTTTAGTACGGTGACTTTGTGCCTGGGATTTTTCCTCCTAAAGTCAATAATCATGTCTTTAGTTTTTGTCGTATTTAGCTGCAGGTAGGAATCCTCACACCAGTGAACAAAATCATCAACTACTGGGCCGTGGCCACTCTCACCATCCTGGAGGAGACTGACAATAACTGCTAAACCACTGCGCACGGTGGCGCAGTGGTTTAGCACTGTGGCAGCACAGTTTTACCCTTGGCCGGGGGATCGCGGGGATCATGAGATTGTGGGTTCGATCCCAGCCCCCGACCAACAGTGAGCTGTGTGGAGTTTGCATGTTCTCCCCGTGTTGCGTGGGTTTACTCCGGGATTTCTCCGGTTTCCTCCCGCATACCAAAAACATGTAGGTTTAGGGCGCTCGCGCACGCAGCGACCGGCAGCCGGTGGCTTGTCACCAGACTGCAAACCAAATCTACCTACGGGTACAAATAAGTAACAAAAAAAAAAAATAACTGAGTCATCAGCATACTTTATAATGTGTCTGTTGTCATGTCTGCTCCGACACATGTTTGTGTACAGGATGAAGAGTAGTGGTGACAACACACACCCCTGAGGAGAGCCAGTAGAAGAGCACTTTAGGTCAGACAATGTACCATTGACCCTTACTCTCTGCGTCCTGTTGGTTAAGAAATCCAGAATCCAACCCACCAGATTATTGCTCAAATCAAATTGCTGCAGGAGCCTTTCAACTAAGATATGAGGTTGGATTGTATTAAAGGCGGAGGAAAAGTCCACAAATAAAAGTCTGGTGTGTGTCCCATTAAAATCCAGATGTTTAAAAAGCATGTTAAACAGAGTGACAGTGGCATCCTCCACTCCTCTGTGAGGCCTATAGGCAAACTGCAGAGGATCCAATGCATGCTCAGTCTGCTTTAGGACCTCACATCTGACCAGTTTTTCAAAAATTTTCATTAAAATTGAAGTCAGAGCAACTGGTCTAAAGTCGTTTACCGTTTTAGGACAGCTGGATTTTGGAACGGGAACAACCACGGCTTCTTTCCAGATCTTAGGCACATGTTGTGTCTGTAAGGACTTATTGAAAATGTAATAAGATAAGATAAGATAAGATAAGCCTTTATTAGTCCCACAATGGGGAAATTCCAGGATTGCAACAACACAGGGATAGCAACACTCAGAGCAACAATCAGAAGGCAAGAAAAAACAACATCTAGTAAACATATGTCCATATTACTATAAATGTATATATATAGACACACAGTGCAGAGCATTATGGTTGGTTGGTGAATGTGCAGCAGAAAGTCTAAGCTCTCTCTCCGCGGATGCGGCGGGCCAGCTGGAAGTCTTTGGGCATGATGGTGACCCCCTTAGCGAAGAAGAGACCACCAGGTGGGCCTCGCTGGTCTCCTGCAGAGCCATGACGGCGAAGCTCAGGAAACGCAGGACGGTCTTGAAGTCCTGAGCGATCTCCCTCACCAGGCGCTGGACGGGCAGCTTACGGATGAGCAGCTCCGTGGATTTCTGGCAGCGACGGATCTCTCTCAGAGCCATGGGCCTGTGACGGCGAGGCCTCTTCACTCTGCCGGTGGCCGGAGCGCCTCTCCGAGCAGCCCTGGTGGCTAGCTGTCTCCTGGGGGGCTTCTTCCTCCAGTAGATTTTACGGGCGGTCTGCTTGGTTCTTGCCATCGCTCTTTATTATTCTGTCTTATATTTCTTGCACGCCACCTAAACTCCAGCCCGGCACCCGCGTCGTTTTCGCTACAGCTCCCGGTATGTCGAGTTTCCCATTAGCACAGGGCGGCGGCCAAGTGCTAGCTAGCACTAGCTCCTCCCCGCTGTAGCGTCTCCCGCTGCAAACCGTGGCTCCGTCCGCCGACCCGGGAGACCCCCGGGGCGATCCGTGCGTCCGTGATATATATACAGAGTGAAAGGTGTAGAAAGAAGAAGGAAGATAAAAAAAAAGGCTGTTGCAACGGGCAGCCTACTCGTGTGGCGCCACCGGTCCGGCGGAACCGGAACCGGAAATGCAATATAGGACTCAGTTCATGTGCACAGGACTTTACCAAGCGCCCACATATATTATCAGGGCCCTGACTTTTGTTCACTTTTACAGCGCAGAACTCTAAAGTGCTGATTGTCTTTGAGTTTCTGTTTCAAATCTTGGGTTTCTGTGCTAAAATCAAAGGAGTCAAAACGACCATAAAAACAATTAAGGGCATTAGCCAGCTCTGTGTCTGAATTAAAACCATCTAAAAACACACGATTACTGCGCTCTATGTTCTGAAGGCCTGCAATAGTTTTCATACTGGCCCAGGCTGAACCAAGTTTCTTTGTTGCCATCTTGCTTTCCAACTCTGATTTATAATTCTGTTTTGCTCTTAAAATTTCGGACTTCAGCTCTTTTGTGGCAACCTGTAGCTCAGAAACAGACCCCTGTTTAAAGGCAAGTGCTTTTCTCTGTAAGCAGGATTTAACTGATTTTGTAACCCATGGCTTGTTGTTGGGATATATTTTGACGCGTTAACGTGGAACAATCTTATTTTTACAGAAAGCCATGTATGAGCATGTGACGTCCACCAAAGAGTCCAAATCATCCCCGCAGGCCAGTGTGAACATCTCCCAGTCTGTACAGTCAAAGCATTCCTGGAGGCTGTGCACTGAATCTTCTGTCCACACATCAATGTCTCTCGTCTCCACCTTGCCTCTTCTGAGAGCAGTTTTATATGTGGGCAGCAAATGTACACAGTTGTGATCTGAGGATCCTAAAGGAGGAAGGGGGAGTGATTTATAGGCCCTCTCTATGGATCCATAGCACAGGTCCAATGTCTTTTTTCGCCTGGTTGGGCAGGAGACATACTGATAAAAGTTTTTTAAGTGTCTTCTTTAAAGAAACATGGTTAAAATCCCCAAGAATGAAGTCTGACGCCTCTGGAGAAATTGATTGCAGCTGCTGGATCACATCAAAGATGGTGCTGCAGGCGGAGTCAGCGTCTGCCCTCGGGTGAATTGAATGTGAATGAATGTGAATGAAACAGTTGTGATGAAAAGCTGGGGGAACTCGCGAGGCAAATAAAAGGGGCGTAGTGACACAGACAGCAGCTCCACATCGGGTGTACAGATGCGCTCTCTGACCGTGACAGATGTGCAGTACTGCTTATTAATGTATAAACATACGCCGCCCCCCTGACGTTTCCCCATTACCTCTTCCTGCCGATCCGAGCGCAGCGGGGCTCCAAAGCCGTCAATCCACAGGTCTGCGTCTCGGTCATGCGCAGTAAGCCAAGATTCAGTGAAAGCCATGACACAGCAGTTCTTAAAGTCCTTCTGGTAGCGTACATTCCCTTGAATTTCATCCACCTTGTTTCTCAGAGACTGTACGTTCCCAAAAATCATCGAAGGAAGAGGAATGTTACCAAACTGACGTCTTCTCAGGCGCAATTTCACACCTCCATGCCTTCCGCGCTTCCTTCTGCCGTCTCTCCCGTCTCTCTTTTCACCGCTATGTCCGTCTCTCAAAATAAAGTCCGGCAGTTGCGGCTTAGGCTCAATCACAGCCGCTGCATCAACCGTGTTTAAATGCAGCAACATGTCCCTGGAATAATGTATCCTGCCCGCCATGATGCCAAACGCGTTTACCTCATAGACAAAGAGCCGGAGGAAAAGTAGCAGCAGCGCAAGAAAGGGAAGGAAGTCCATGTTGTTGGAACCAGGGAGCTCTTCGCCATACAGTCCTCAAACACTCCAGGGCAGAAACAACACAGAGGATTTCGTAAAAACATATAAAAGTACATAAAAACAGACACACAGATGACGAACTTTTTCACCAGCTGCCGGTCGCTGCGTGCGCATGCACCCAACCACTCACTCGAAAATATTACCTCCTTGGCAGGGGTAACAAACAAAAAAAAAAAAACCTGACAGATACTTTATTGGCATGGGGCTCTGTAACCTGTGACTGTTTTTCCCATAACTAGTGGTGCTTTATGGCTTTAAAAAAAAAAACAACTTGCAAATTTAAAAAAAAAAAATCTTAAAGGGGTCATTGACTGTTATGAATGACCCCTTAAAGACCCCTTTAAGGGGTCACTGACTGTTGTCATTGACTTCCATATTTTAACAGCTCATACTGTCAGGTTCTGAGCACGGTCTGGGACCGTGTCCATGCCTCTTGTTCATTTTGTTCCTCTGTGATTATTATTATTATTATTAGTAGTAGTAGTAGTAGTAGTAGATTGCTCTCTGTGTATTATTATTATTTAGTATAGTTACTGTCTCCTGTGTCTCCCCAGGTTTGTCTCTAGTGTCTTTATTACGGTCCTGTGGTATAATTGTCTACAACCCAGCCACAGGGGGTGCACAAGCTAGTGTACTCCTAGTGCCGGTCCCAAGCCCGGGTAAATAGGGAGGGTCATGCCAGGAAGAGCATCCAACGTAAAACCTTTGCCAAATCAAACATGCGGATCACAACAGGAAGGTGTGTTAGGAGAGAGAGAGAAAAGGAAAGGCTGAAGTGTGGAAGTGAGAGTAGGGATGTTAGATGTAGGGACTATGACTAGCAAAAGCAGAGAGTTGGCTAATATGATGGAGAGAAGAAAAGTAGATATACTGTGTGTTCAAGAAACCAGATGGAAGGGAAGCAAGGCTAGGAGCAATGGAGGTGGATTTAAACTGTTCTACCATGGTGTAGATAGGAAGAAAAATGGAGTAGGAGTAATCTTGAAGGAAGAGTATGTGAAGAGTGTTCAGGAGGTAAAGAGGGAGTCAGACAGAATTATGAGTTTGAAACTAGAAGTCAGAGGTGTGATGTTGAATGTTGTCAGTGCATATGCCTCACAAGTTGGATGTCAGGTAGAAGAGAGAGAGGAATTTTGAAGTAAGTTGGATGAAGTGGTAGAGAGTGTTACCAGGGGGGAGAGAGTGGTGATTGGAGCAGACTTTAATGGGCATGTAGGTGAAGAGAACAGAGGTGATGAGGAGGTTCTGGGTAGGTATGGTCTTAAGGAGAGAAATGTGGAAGGACAGATGGTTGTGGATTTTGCTAAAAGGATGGAAATGGCTGTGATGAACACATACTTGAAGAGAGAGGAACATATAGGGTGACTTAAAAGAGTGGAGGAAGGCACAAACAGGTGGACCACACCCTATGCAGAAGGAGAAATCTGAAAGAGATGGGAGACTGCAAGGTGGTGGCAGGGGAACATGTAGCTAGACAGCATCAGATAGTAGTCTATAGGATGACTTTGGAAAGCAAGAAGAGAGAGTGAAGGCAGAGTCAAAGATTAAGTGGGGGAAGTTACAGAAGGAAGAAGGTTGCACAGAGTTCAGGAAGGAGTTGATACAGGCTCTGAGTGGTAGGGAAGAATTACCAGATGACTGGGAAAGTACAGCAAAAGTATTGAGGGAATCGGATAGAAAGGTATGTGGTGTATCCAGTGGACAGAGGAAGGAAGACAAGGAGATTTGGTGGTGGAATGAGGAGGTACAGGAAAGTATCCAAAGGAAGAGGTTAGCAAAGAAAAAGTGGGATAGTCGGGGAGATGAAGAAAGTAGACAGGAGTATTTGGAATCTAGGCCCATGGCAAAGAGAGAGGTGGCAATGGCACAGGAAAAGGCATATAGTGAGTTGTATGAGAGGCTAAACACTAAGGAAGGAGAAAAGGACTTGTACCGATTGGCCTGACAGAGAGATCGAGCTGAAAAAGATGTACAGCAGGTTAGGCTGATTAAGGAGAGAAACGGTAATGTACTAACAAATGACAAGAGTGTGTTGAGAAGGTGGAAGGAGTACTTTGAAGAGTTGATGAATAAAGAAAATGAGAGAGAGAGAAAGATGGTGAACAAGGAAGTCCCGAGGATTAGCAAGGCAGAAGTGAGGGCAGCTTTGAAGAGGATGAAGAATGGAAAGGCGGTTGGTCCAGATGACATACCTGTGGAGGTATGGAGATGTTTAGGAGAGATGGCAGTGGACTTTTTAACCAGATTGGTTAACACAATCTTGGAGAGTGAGAGGATGCTGGAGGAGTGGAGAAGAAGTGTTTTGGTACCAATTTTCAAGAACAAAGGTGATGCCCAGAGCTGTAGTAACTACAGCGGCATAAAGTTGATCAGTCACACTATGAAGCTATGGGAACAAGTCGTTGAAGCCAGGTTAAGAGGAGAGGTGACAATCAGTGAGCAGCAGTACGGTTTCATACCAAGAAAGGGTACTACAGATGCATTGTTTGCTCTAAGAGTACTGATGGAGAAGTATAGAGAAGGGCAGAAGGAGTTGCACTGCATCTTTGTGGATCTAAAGAAAGCATATGATAGAGTGCCAAGAGAGGAAGTGCGGTACTGTATGAGAAAGTCAGGAGTAGCAGAGAGGTATGTGTGGGTGGTGCAGGACATGTATGGGGACAGCAAGACTGTGGTGAGGTGTACTGTAGGAGTGATAGATGGGTTCAAGGTAGGGGTGGGGTTACATCAGGGATCAGCTCTGAGCCCCTTCTTGTTTGCCATGGTGATGGACAGGCTGACAAATGAGGTCAGGCAGGAGTCTCCATGGACCATGATGTTTGCAGATGACATTGTGATCTGTGGTGACAGTAGGGAGCAAGTGGAAGAGAACATGGAGAGGTGGAGGTATGCTCTGGAGAGAAGAGGAATGAAAGTCAGTAGAGGCAAGACAGAACACATGAGTGTGAATGAGAGGGAGGCAGGTGCAGCGGTGAAGATGGAAGGAGTGGCGGTAGTGAAAGTAGTTTAAATACCTGGGGTCAACCAACCAAAGCAATAGAAAATGCATAAGAGAAGTGAAGAAGAGAGTGCAGGCAGGGTGGAGTGGGTGGAGACGAGTGTCAGGGGTGATTTGTGACAGAGGGGTAGCAGCAAGAGTGAAAGGCAAGATTTACAAGACTGTAATGAGACCTGCTATGATGTATGGTTTGGAGATGATCACGCTGACAAAAAGACAGGAGATGGAGCTGGAGGTGGCAGAGTTGAAGATGCTAAGATTTTCATTGGGAGTGACTAGGAGGGACAAGATTAGAAATGAGTATATCAGAGGGACAGCTCAGGTTGAGCGGCATGGAGACAAAGTAAGAGAGGCAAGGCTGAGATGGTTTGGACATGTGCAGAGGAGGGATAGTGGATATCGTTATGTCCACAAACCTGGCAATGACGACCGACGAGAATGCCGTCATTGAACTCAACTTTATTACAAGAACTGTAATAGTACAAAGCACGTGTGGCAGTAGTCTCACTGTAACCAGCTCCCAACTCACAACCACACTCCAACTCTAGCCAACTCTCCAACTCCCAGTGAGATGGTGGACTGCCCAATATATAGTGATGTGGAGACGTTAGCCACAGGCCACGTACCACTCCCAATATCCCCACATTCATACATTACATCCCCCCCGCAAAAAATTCAGAATACCATGTAACATTAACAGATCAGCCCTCCCCAATTTAGGATGTCAAATTCCCCTTAAAAATAACACATATTAGCACACATTTCTTAAAGTATTTGAATTTATCAGACATTTAACATTATTAGCTGTCACTGCAGTCTTCATCAGACACTTCTGATGAAGACTGCAGTGACAGCAGTGACAGCAGTGACAGACCCTTCACCCGCTCGCTCACCTGAGGCACGCATGCAGCATGCTCGAAGGATTTGTTAATGGTCTCAGCCACGGCACACATAGGGAATTCAGCTGTTTTGCGATTCCCGAGGACTTTAGGGCTGCGCCCGCACCTAAAGAGACACGCCACGTCCCTCTGCTTTTGTTTTTTTTCCCTCACAGCCGCCCCTGCTTTTCTTCATGGCCACGAGAGGAGCCAGAGACTAATTTTTCTTCTTGTTATCTCCGCACGCTCAACGGGACAGCCCCTCGACATCGCGGATCAACAAGCAATTTTTGCGCAGCCTGGACGATTTCACCGTCCCCGGCAACCCCCACCCCCCTCCACCTTCACCGGCACAGAGCCTTCCCTGCTCGCTGCCATGCTGCACTATCGAGGTCTCGGCCCCCAGCCGAGCCCTCTGGGGGGGAGCAGTGTGGGACAACCCCCCACAGACTAAGGACAGACAGCTCGCTACTCCTGGTTATTTTCCACAGCGCTAGTGTGATGTAATGTGCCATTCATGCTTTGTGTTCACACGTCCTGTCCTCACTGTTGACATAGAGACAGATCAATATGTAGGTGTGACTTGTCACCTCTTTGTCCTGCAAGCTGGAGCAGGTGCTGGCAACCTGCCTATCTGATATGTATGTCTCTCTCATATGCAAATGCCCATGCTCTTTCATGCTTTGTCTGTAACCGGTATAAATACCGCACGTATCATGTAACTCACTCTCTCTGCAACTGCTCAACAGACTGCACCTGTCTTCACGCTACTGAGAGCCCTCAGGGCTCGCTCTGGGCCGCTCTGCACAGCACCAGAGTGAGCTCGTGTTGGCGATGTGACTTAATAAAGGCACTTTAAACTCCTCAGCTCGCCGCTTATTATCCTCCTTCGCCACACTGTTGTCTCTGTCATAGGTTGAAACTCATCGTGGGTACGGAAGGTGTCCGGTGTCCCTCCGGTGTTGCTCGTTGAAGCGGACTCTTCACCCGTCAGCTCTGTTGTAACCTCCGTAGCTTGTTGAGCGTGGGTACGGAAGCAGTCCAGTTCCTCCTCTCTCTCGTCTGAAGTGCTCTGTTGTGCCACGTTGTGAGCTGTGTCTGTGCCCGGCTGTTGTTGCTGTGCTTCAGGGCTCGCTGTATGCTCAGTCTTCCCCTCCTGCAGCTCTGAACCTGGCTGAGCAAGGGACGGAGGTGAGTCTGGCTGCTGCCCCCCTCCCGGTGAGCTCTCCTCCTGAGCGCGCGGGCTGGATGCTTTGGTGTCGGTGCCATTCGGAATTACCTCATCCCACACCACGTCGTTGTTGTTGGGGTCCATCATGCTCCAGCTGCCGCACACGGACCATTCAAACTCAGCGCTGTCTCTAATAGTGAAGTCCAGTCTGTAGAAGAGGTCACATCCCATAATGTTGTCACCGTGCGCGGCTATCTGGAACATGAAGCCATACACAACTTTGGACTTGCAGTAAACCGTCAGCTCCACTGTTCCCACATTGCACAGTCTGTGGCTGCCGTATCTGTACAGCAGCATTGGGTTCTTCTTAATTTTGTGGCTGGGGAAAACCTTCTTCACCGTGGCCCAGTTTGACATCGACCTCACCGCCGCCATGTCAAGCAGTAGCGGTACAGTTACCCCGTCTAACTCAACCATCCTGCATGAATAACCATTGTTGTCGAGGCTTACAGCATGAATGGTTGTTGTTGGCGGGCAGCTGGACTTACTTGGCGGGCTCCACAGCGTCGGGGACTGGCACACTCTGGCAAAGTGGTTTAAGTGCCCACACTTGTTACACCGTTGTCCCCTTGCCAGGCAAAAACATGCTCTGTCCCAGTCCGTTGGGGACCCACAGCTACCACAGACGGGGCCTCTCAGAGTGACCCTTCGGTTAATGGCGTTTATCTTGTACTCTTCTGTCATGTTCTCATCTTCCTCCATACTCACCGCGTTAGCTAGCACTGTCTGTCCGGGTAGCTTCTGTGTTTGGCGCCCACTTAGCTCCGTTGCTAACCTCTCTGCTGCCTCAAGCTGGAGCGCTAGCTCTATTGTGCTAGCTAGCATCATGTTGTTTGGCGCATTAGCATCTTAGCTTGTAGCCTCGGGTTACACATGTGCTCAGCTAACTGGTCCTGCACTATCTCATCTTCCAACAGACCAAAACGGCACATGCTAGCCAAATGTCTCAGGTTAGCAACGAATTGTTGAACTGACTCACCGACTCCCTGTCGTCTCTGGCGAAAATGAATTCATCGTGCTATCACATTGTCTGGTGTAGCAAAGTAGCTAGCAAGAAGGTCAACAGCACCCACATATGACTCCATTGGACCCAGCGTGTGGAAAATTCTCTGACCTTCTATGACGAGGTTGTGGACAAGAAGTACTCCTTTCCTTACTCTGTTGAGTTTTCCCAGGTCCAACGCTGCAACGTAGGTCTCAAATACATCCAGCCATTGCGGCCACGGAGCGCTCGGTTCACCCGGGGACTTGAGAAAGGGCTGTAGTGGTCTCAGACATGCTTCCATGGTTCTATCTCTCGTTGCCAAATGTTATGGCCACAAACCTGGCAATGATGACCAACGAGGATGCTGTCCTTGAACTCAACTTTATTACAAGAACTGTAATAGTACAAAGCACATGTGGCAGTAGTCTCACTGTAACTGGCTCCCAACTCACAACCACACTCTAACTCTAGCCAACTCTCCAATTCCCAGTGAGATGGAGAACCACCCATTATATAGTGACATGGTGATGTCAGCCGCAGGCCACATACCACTCCCAATATCCCTACATTCACACACTACAGATATATTGGACAAAGGATGTTGAAGATGGAGCTGCCAGGCAAGTGGAAGAGAGGAAGACCACACAGAAGATTCATGGATGTAGTGAAGGAGGACATGGTGTTACAGAGGAAGATGCAAGGGATAGGGTGATATTTTTTTTTTTGATTTTGTATACTTTATTGATTCCCAGAGGGGAAATTGAGGGCATCCACCTGGATGGATGAAGCAGCCACGGTACGGTACTATCCCTTAACCATTCACACCTAGGGCCACTTTAGAGTCTCCAATTAACCTAACCTGCATGTTTTTGGCCTGTGGGAGGAAACCGGAGAATTCCCGGAGTAAACCCACGCAGATACGGGGAGAACATGCAAACTCCACACAGATCACTGTTGGTCAGGGGCTGGGATCGAACCAGGGATCCCATGGCCAAGGGTGAGTTGCTGTGCTGGCACAGTGCTAACCACTGCGCCACCGCATGGAGGCAGATGATACACTGTGGCAACCCCTAAAGGAAGGAGCAGAAAGAAGAAGGTATAATTGTCTACCTATTGTCTCCAGTCCCTCATGTTTCCATATCCATAGCCACTCCCTCATGTGCGCTCTTGTTCTGCCCTTGATTGTTGCCCCAGCTGTCTCACGTTTGTAATTATTAGTTACACTATTTATGTTAGTTTGTGCATGTGCTCTGTCTGGCATCATCGTTGTTCATTTTTGGTTTTCTTGTCTTGCTTTCTGCCCCCGAGCAGTCGTTTATTTACATTACGTTTTGTTCCTTGAGTTTTCTGTTTACTTAATAAAATGTTACTCTGGCGTTCAGTCCACGCTCTGGCTCCTCCTTCCACCCATCCTGTACTGCCTGGAAGACAGTATTATGACAGTATGATGCCAGCAACCGAGGACCCAGTGGGCTTGGGCTTCAGAAGTTTGGGACTGGACGTGGATGAGGTGTGGGCAGCACAAACTATCAAGGACTGTGTCTTGGACGCTCGCACCTCCCGCACACCAGAGAAGGCTCTGAGAAATCTGGGCATGGCAGTCACAGTAATTAAGACAACCTCAAGCTTGTGGAGTTACCCTGACCTGCTTAGGCAGCTGATGTTTGTCTGAAACCTCCGACATATGTACCGTGAAATATTGGGGTACGTACCTGGAACGTTGAAGGCTGCGCCAACGAGAGAGCGTCCCCTGGCTTCAACGTTTCCTTCATCCCACCATGCTCTGGTACACACACCATCTCTTCACCCTCCAGTTCCCGCGCCAGTCCCAGCCTTTATCTCTCCAGCCCCACATCCACCACACGGGCTGGAGGAGAGCTCACTATCTGCGTCTTAGCCTGTGCCGACGAGGCGGCGTCCCCGGGTTCTGGCACAGTTATACACTCCTCCTTGTTCCGCTTCAGCCCTGCGGAGCTCCACAACACCGGCTCAAACAGCAGCTGCAATGCCGGCGTCTACAACAGTCGTCCGTCCCGCAGGTTCCTATGGCAGCTGCAGTGTCAACTCCACATCGTTTTGTACCTCCTGTACCAGCTCCACGTCATCCCTCAGCTGTGTTCAGCAGCAGAGGCAATGGGATCCTTGCCAGTGGAAGAGCAGGAGCTAAGGCAGGTCCTCTTTTTTTGCCTTTTTAACATCAGTATTAGAGAGGATTTGTCTTGCTCCTGGCAGGGAGACCCAGTTGCAGCCTCCATCTGCTTCTGAGCTCTCCCTGCCAAGCTCTTCTGCTGGTGGTTGTGTTGTGGACCTGTTACCCACCCGTGTTTCTTCCTCCCTGTCTGAGGTGGCTGTGTCAGGGATGGAGGCCTCCCCTCAAGGCCTGTTTCCTCTGTGGTGCATGTACCAGCTCCAGCAGTCCCCAAGGTGCACGCAGCAGTTTTGGCTGTCTCCAAGGTGCACAAGCCTGTCCCAACTGCCCCCGAGGTGCACATCCCTGCTTCAGTTCTCCCTGAGCTGCACACAGCAGTTCTGGCAGTCTCCAAGGTGCAAGAGCCTGTTCCAGCTGCCTCCGAGATGCACATCCCAGCTTCAGTCCTCCCTGAGGTGCATGCAGCAGCTCCGGCAGTCCCTCAGGCACACAACACAGCTTCAGCTCTGCCCGAGGTGCATGCTTTGGCTCCTGCAGCTCATCCCGAGGTAGTCACTCCAGCAGCAGAAGACCACGAGCTCAAGCAAGTTCTTTTTTTTACCTAGTTAAGACTTGCCTAGCTCCCGATGATTTGGTGATGCCTTGCCCTGCCCTTCTTCCCCGTCAAAAGTGACTGCAGCAGGGGTAGTTCTCCAGGTGTCGGGGCCGGACACTCCTGCACTATCCGTTCCAGAGATCAAGGGACCTCCACCCGTTGCTCCAGAGGTCAAGGAACCTTCACCCATCACTCCAGTGGACAGGGGTCCTGCACCTGCTGTTTCTGAGGTCAGTGTGCCACAGTCACCGGGTTTGGAGCAAAAGGCTACTCAGTTCGTGCTAACCAAGTCCCGTGCTGCGATCTGGGGGCCCATTAACTTTGGTAGGCCCTCTGACCCCCTTCGTCCCATGATCTGGGGGCCCAAGGACAGTGGGAGGTCACCAACCCGCCATGTTCTCTGCTTTGGGGTCCTTTGGACTTTGGGAGGCCCCCTGACCCACCTCATCCCATGATCTGGTGGCCCAAGGACAATTGTAGGCCACCTGACCTATCCTGCATTCTGGTCTGGTGGTCTAGGGACTTTGGAAGACCACTGGCCCCGTCATGTTCTCTGGTCCAGGGGCTCCTGGACGCTGGTTGCCCCCCCGATTCACTGTGCTCCCGGGTCTAGTGATCCTGGGACTCTAGAGACTATCTGTTGGGCATTTTTAGTTTAGTTCTTTTTTTGTGAAATTCCTATGTTTGTTTTTCCCACTGTGCTTTGTCCCCCTCCTCCCACCTGTTTTGGTGTTATTGTGGGATTTTTTTGTTTGCTTGTGTTAGGGGTGTCTGGACTCCACCCCTTAAAGAGGGAATTATGTCAAACTCTGGGCATGTTCTGGGACCGTGTCCACACCACTTGTTCATTTTGTTCTTCTCTGATTATTATTACACAGGGTTACAAAAATAATTTTTTTGTAACTTGTCTGTGTTTTTTCAACTGATTTAAGACAATTTTGCACCGCTGAATCCAAAAATAACATCCATTTCTCTCGATCAGGTCAGGTTTTTATGCTAAGTTGATTTTTTAAAAATCTGATCTTCTGACTAAATTGATTACATTTTTGTGACATTATCGGTTGATTTTTGTGAATATTTCTCATCTGAAATAGATTTTTAAGAGAAAAAATCATTTTCTAACACAATTTATTGATTAAATGTTACAAACTTCAATTACTGTAAATTGAATAGTAGACACTGATAAAAGTAAGTACATGTAAATTGAATGTTACGTCATCATTGTTCAAAATTCAGAGCTTCAACTTCCGTTTACTCGAACCTCTAGAATGCTCAGCGGCAGGGATGTCTCTCTTCAGAGTGCAACAGTAATCAGCCATCATGACAATTTATGACATGTCATAAATTGGTGCATGCAAACTCTTCAGAGTTTGAGAAATTTTCAAGAAATAAAAAAGAATTTTGCATCATATAAAGCGAAAATACCCATACATGTAAACAAAAACGTTTAAAAAAAAAACATGGCTATAGTTCAAAAAGTTGACCTTCCACCCATCCTGTACTGCCTGGAAGGCAGTATTAAGACACATACAGGTCTTAATGAAACGTTTGTGACATGTTATGGTCAAATTGAATTATTGTTTAATTGTTGCAGCATCACTCTGAATTATGTTTCATAGCCCTCTTCAGAATGGTTAGTTTCAGTGCATGTCTCTTTAAATCTTTAAGACTACATTTAAATCCGCCCGCCCTCTTACATCACTATTGCTAATCTTGAATGGCCAGCTCCTAGCTCAGGTCTAGCCTGAGCCAACTACTGTAAATTAGTCTTAAAGAATGAATGAAATAATGCATCACTGGTGGACAGGTATGCGTGGTTTCAGTGGTTGATAGGATATGACCGGTATCTGGAGTACAAGCACAGAAACATTCATGAATGAGTCAGCTCAATGGAGTATCACAGCGATAGTGTACATACACACACTAAGCCAGAATGACACAAGTTATTACCTCCGCCAAGGAGGTTATGTTTTCATCGGCGTTGGTTTGTCTGTCTGTCTGTCTGTCTGTTAGCAACATAACTCAAAAAGTTATGGACAAATTTTCATGAAATTTTCACAGATTGTCAGAAATGGGGTATCCTACAGATGATTAGATTTTGGTGGTGATCCGGATCACCGTCCACAAGAAAACCGCCATTATGGAAAATGCGATTTTCGTCAATAACTACTGAACCACTAATCCTATCATTGTCAATCCAATTGCTAGCCATATGTTTTCATGGTCAAGGAATCTGAAAACGTACACACAAACACTGTATGGGGGGAACTGTGGCGCTTGGCGGAGGTCTGCGCTCTCCGAGTGCTTTTCTAGTTTTATCAACTGTGGATTAGTGAGTGAGATGGAAACACTGACCATGTTTGCATGTACATGAATAAACTTTTGGGATTTGTCTGTCTTTTTGTAATAAATGTGTTGTGGTGAACCCTCGCACGTAGATCCTCATTATTTCATCTTCCCTCTCTGTGCGCTGCGTAAAAGCGCATGGAGGGTCATGACAGTATGAACCAGCCAAAAAGAAGGATTTAGCGGGTTCACCCACACATCCCTTTTTCCTTTCTTTTGTGTGTCGTTTATTGGACTCACCTGTTTTCTGGAGCACAACATGCCCCGGTCTCGCTGAGGCAGAGGAGGAGCGGCAGTGAGGACTCCCATGGTGGTGGAGGAATGGGCCACCACGGGCATCCAGAGCTTTGTGGATGAAGCACTCGCTGCCCAGGGACTGAAAAAGACGTTGGAATGCTTAGCCGGAGCGGTGGATATCCTGGAGGCACACCCTGGGTTATTGGACTACTCACAGTACGCCGACCTGCTGCCCACAGTCTGCATGCTCCAGCTCTCATTCCCCGGTCTGGCGTTTTCCACGGCATCAAGATGAAGGTGCTGCTTCCAGCAGACCTCCATACACCGTGACACTTCGCCCGACTCTCCCCCCACTCCAGCACGCTCTTCTCGGGCAAACGGGACAGTGTCATCCTATGACAAAACGCCGGGAGAAGCCCTCCTCATCCTCGGCTGCAGTAATCTCTTCCGCCGCCGAGAGGTCCTCCAGGGTTGTCCCAGCAATGCCCACCTCTACGTCATCGGAGCCGGCTCCTCTACCATCCTTTGAAGGGGCCAAAACGGCCAGTGACACAGGGGGGATGACGGCCATCGAGCACCGGGAGAACAGGCAAGTGGTTTTTCATTTAATTCAATGTAATAATGATAAACATTGTCTGTCTTCCAGAAGAGAGGCCCAGTTCCAGCAGTCCACTGGGCTCTCTCCTCCAGCTTCAGAGGTAAACCCTTCTCTTGTCCTTTCCGTGTCTCCCCCATCAATCCTCGAGTGTGAGCAGAGTCACCAGATGGCGGAGGAGCTGGGGGCCCCGAAGGATTCTGCTCCGGAACCAGCACGGAGCTGGTCCCCTGCAGTCATGCCGGAGGAGTCATCGGCGTCGGATCTGGCTTCTCTGTCACCGTTGGAAAGGGCCAGTATGGTCATGGACACGGAGAGGGGTGACTGCCAGCCAGCTGCAGCTGCAAACATCACACGCTGGGATGACAGACAAGGGTTTTTTCATTTAATTGAACTTAATTATTTTAAACCTTGTCTGTCTCCCGAAGGAGAGGCTCAGTTCCAGCAGTCCACTGAGTCCTCTCCTCCAGCTGCCAATGCTGACCTTTTTCCTATCCTCTCTGTGTCTCCTCCTATTTCCCCTGAGTGTCCATCGGCCCCGGAACCTACCTGCCGGACGATGGAGGAGCTTGAGGCTCTGAAGGATCCTGCTCCAGAGCCTACACGGAGCCAGTCTTCAGCCTCCTCGCTGGATTCTTCCCCAGCAATGGTTATTTCACCTGAGGACTGTGGGACTGCCGCCACTATCTTGCCAGCTGCGGGGACGGTCGCAGCAGATTGGGAGCCGGAGTCGGACCTTCTGGAGGCCCGGCCTGAGCCTTCATCACCGGGATCGACGGAGTCCTGGACGGCAATGGAGCTCGAGCTCAGGCAAGTTTTGTCTGTTGTTTTCCTGGTGTCGGTTTTAGAGAAATCTTGTCTGGCTCTAGGGGAGGAGAGTCAGTTGCTGCACGTAGCTGCATCTGAACTCCCCTCGCCGGGCTCCGCCACTGCTGGCGACCCTAATAACCTGGTTTCTTCTCCCGCTCCTGAGTTCTCTTCTAGGGTCGCTGGAGAAGAGCCCTCGTCACCAGGGGTCTCCTTGGAACCAGGTCCGCTGCCTGACGACGTTGTGGGACCAGCTCCCCTGCTGCAGGCTGAGTCTCCGTGGGTGCGGCGCTCCGGCTTAGGACCCTTGTGGGGCCGGCGTCCCAGGGTCAGCCCGACGTGGGTGCTGCACTCCTGTTTGGACCCATCATGGATGCCACGCTCCAGTGCGGGGTCCAACGGGGGGGCTGCGCCGGCCCAGTCGGGGTCCATCGTGGGTGCTGCAGAGCTCCAGCCGGAGTTCACCGTGGGTGCTGCAGAGCTCCAGCCTGGAGCCGCCACGGGTGCTGCAGAGCTCCAGCCGGAGTCCACCGCGGGTGCTACATGGCTCCAGCTGGAGACCACCGAGGGTGCTGCGAGTCAGCCTGAGGATGCCGTGGCCCCCTTCTTCTCCTTGCCCAACGCTGTGGGGGTTCCCTCCCTACGGTCGGGTCACCCACCAGTGAGCCTCCAGGTGGGCAGGCCGCCTCCTGCTCCACCCCCCCGGTCCTGGTGGTGCTACAACATTGGCCGACCACCGGAGGGATTGAGTCTCTGGGCCAGATGGCCCGTGTTTTCCGGCAGGTGACTGGACTCTGTTCAGCGGACTGCCTGCTGGGCCTGGGACTCTGGGCGGCCTCCCAAGCCTCCTTGCCTTTGGACTTGGGGGGGGGGGGTGTAATTGTGGGCCCTGGGCGGGGTATTGTGTTCCCTCCTTTCTTGCTCCCCCTACCTCCCACCCGGGTTTGTGTTGTTTGTTTCTGCTGGGGGGGGGGGGGGGGGTCCTTGGGATGTTACCTTGCGTGTCTGAGATCCATCCTTTAAAGGGGGGCTCTGTCAGGAGTCGAGTCGGCTTGGTTTCCCCGGCTCAGTCCTGACCTCCCTGTGGGTTAGGTGCCACTGTTTATGTATGTTTATTATGTATCTCAGTGTGCTTCTATATCCCTAGCCACTGGTCTTAGGCCGGCAGCTGTGAGACAGTTCTCTTCGGCTCACTCTCTGTGAGTGCTGGTTGGCAGCCTGCTGATCCGACCACGCCCCCTCACTTATTACCATCAGCTGTTCCCAGCCCCGTTAATCATCTTTCCTGGTCCTCACCCAGGTGCCCCTCCTCACACCATTACCAGCAGTGCGTGTACTTAAGCGGCCTTTTGCCAGTCACGCACTGCTGGTTCATAGAATTGTCTTCCATGTGGTCAGTCCGCAGTTATTGTCAGCACAACCAAGACGTATTAGCCACTCCACGTTTGCCGTGGTTCTCGTGTGCCGTTGTAGCGATGTCGGCTCCGGGGCACACTCGTGGTTAATATGTTTTCTCCTCATTCGTTCGCTGGGCGATGCCGGCCCCCGAACACCAGCAGTAAGTGTTCTGTGTTTTCTGTAAGTCTTCACCTTTTGGGATTTGTCTGTCTTTTTTGTAATAAATGTGTTGTGGTGAACCCTTTCACATAGATCCTCATTATTTCATCCTCCCTCTCCGTGCGTTGCGTAAAAGCGCACAGAGGGTCATGACAGCTATTTATTGCTTTTTTTGTTTTGTGTTCTTTTCCTTTCTTCCTTTTGGTGTACATGGTTGTCATAATTTATGATTAGTACTTTAACCATCATCCCTTCTGATATGGAAAAATTTAAAAATGGGATGGAAAAGATGTATGCAAAAATAAGACAAAAAGATATCTTTATTTGTGGTGACTTTAATATAGATTTAATGAAAACAAAACAACACAAACCAACTGAAGATTTCTTAGATACAATGTATAGCTTAACCTTATTTCCAAAGATTACAAAACCTACGAGAATAACGACACACTGTGCTACCCTGATAGACAACATTTTTACCAATGTTATTGAATATAATATGGTGAGTGGTATAATAATAAATGATATTAGTGACCACCTGCCTGTATTTGTTTCTTTAGATGTTAATTATGGGGCTAATGAGAGTAAGAATAATAATAAACTATGTAAAAAGATTATCTATAAAAGAATACGAACAGAAGACAGAATCAGTGATTTAAAAGAAGACTTAATGTTACAGAATTGGGATGTTGTCTATAGAGAGAAAAATGTGGACTTGGCATATGATAAATTTATTGATATATTTAAATCATTATATGATAAAAACTGTCCAATTAAAGAAATTAATAAAAAAACACATACAAAAATTGCCCATGGTTAACCAAGGGGTTACAAAATGCTTTTAAAAAGAAAAATTATCTCTATAAAAATTTCATTAAATTAAGAACTAAAGAATCTGAAAAAAGATATAAAACACATAAAAATAAATTAACTGAAATAATACGAACTAGTAAAAAATTATACTACAGGAAAATGTTAAATGAAAATAAAAATAATATAAAAGGAATTTGGGATATATTAAATAAATTAAGGAAAAGTGGAACTAAGAAAATGATATACCCAAAGTATTTTACTGATAATTGTGGTGATATTTATGATAAGAATATGGTAGTAAATAAAATGAATAATTTTTTTGTAAATGTTGGGCCAGAGTTAGCAGCAAAAATTCCAATCCAAGGAAGAGACACCGTGAGTGAGACTTTGATTGGAAGTAACCCTCGGTCAATTTTTCTTACAGCGGTGGATGAACTAGAGGTAAAATCTGTTGTTGAAAAGTGTAAAAATAAATTATCTACTGATTGTGATGGTATTGATATGGCACTAGTAAAAAGAACTGTTGATGATATATTAAAACCATTCACATATATTTGTAATTTATCATTTCAAACTGGCTCATTCCCGCAGAAAATGAAAATAGCAAAAGTAATACCATTATTCAAGCAAGGAAATAAACACCAATACACAAACTACAGACCAGTATCACTTCTCCCACAATTTTCAAAGATTCTGGAAAAACTTTTCAACAACAGATTAGAAAACTTTTTTAAATAAACAAGATGTGCTGAATCATAACCAATATGGGTTAAGAGCCAAGAGTACAACATTGCTGGCGATAATGGAAACAACAGAGGAAATAATAAATGCATTAGATCAAGGAAAATATGCAATTGGTGTGTTTATAGATTTTAGAAAAGCATTTGATACAATAAATCATTCAATACTTCTTAATAAATTGCAAATGTATGGTATTAGGGGAATGGCTCTGAAATGGGTTACAAGTTATCTATCTGAGAGACAACAATTTGTGAAGATGGAAGAATATCTGTCTGGGTGTATGGGAATTGCCTGTGGGGTCCCCCAGGGGTCAGTATTGGGCCCCAAATTATTTAACATACACTACCGTTCAAAAGTTTGGGGTCACCTCAGACAATTTTGTGTTATCCATGAAAAGTCACACTTTTATTTACCACCATGAGTTGTAAAATGAATAGAAAATATAGTCAAGACATTGACAAGGTTAGAAATAATGATTTGTATTTGAAAAAATAATTTTTTCCTTCAAACTTTGCTTTCGTCAAAGAATCCTCCATTTGCAGCAATTACAGCATTGCAGACCTAACATGATTGCACAAGGGTTTTCTAATCATCCATTAGCCTTCTGACACAATGAGCAAACACATTGTACCATTAGAACACTGGAGTGATAGTTGCTGGAAATGGGCCTCTATACACCTATGTAGATATTGCACCAAAAACCAGACATTTGCAGCTAGAATAGTCATTTACCACATTAGCAATGTATAGAGTGTATTTCTGATTAGTTTAAAGTTATCTTCATTGAAAAAAAGTGTTTTTCTTTCAAAAATAAGGAAATTTCTAAGTGACCCCAAACTTTTGAACGGTAGTGTATATATAAATGATATATTCCAAGTTTCTAAATTATTAAAAATAATATTATTTGCTGATGATACTAATATATTTTATTCTGGAAATAATTATAATCAACTAATCCATACTCTAAATAATGAATTAAATAAGCTTAAAAAATGGATGGATTGTAATAAATTATCACTAAATATAGATAAAACTAAGGTAATGATATTTGGTAATTGTAAAAATAAAGAAGGTATACATATTCATATACTGTAGATAATGTAGTTACTGAAAAAGTTAAGGAGATCAAGTTTTTGGGTGTAATACTGGATGATAAAATTAGTTGGAAACCACATGTCAGATACATACAAAACAAAGTTGCAAAATATATTGCAATTATAAATAAAATTAAGCAGGTCCTAGATTATAAATCACTTCATATCTTGTATTGCTCATTAGTACTTCCATACTTGACTTATTGTATAGAGGTTTGGGGTAACAGTTATAAAAGTAAACTTAATTCATTGTTAATATTACAAAAAAGGGCAGTCCGTGTTATACACAAAGTCGGGTACCTCGAACATACTAATTTATTGTTTTTACATTCAAAGTTATTGAAATTATGGGATCTAGTTCATTATTACACAGCACAATTAATGTTTAAAGTCAGTAAAAACCTCTTGCCACACAATATACAAAATCTTTTCAGGGAGAGAGAAGGGAAGTATAATTTACGGGGGAATACAAAATTCAAAATGCACTTAGTAAGATCTACTCGGAAGAGTTTTTGTGTGTCTTGTGTGTGGGGTAAAATTGTGGAATGGGTTGGGGGAGAAACACAGGCAATGTCCTAACATCCACATATTTAAATCAACATATAAAGAAATGATTTTTGAGCAGTATGAGAATGAAGGGCAGTGATGTTACATTGTGTCTTCAGTGAGGGAAGGTTATTGTTGTGTTATGGTGATTGTGAAGGTGATGGTGTTGTCTGTGTTTGTATTGAACATGCCAGAAGTGTATGTTTATTGTTGTTGTAATAGTGTTGGATGTTGGTATTGTTGTCAATATGGACTGTCATTGTTGTGTCATTTTTGTTGTATAATTTGACTATGGGTGTATTATGGTGAATGTGGTTGTGGGATAATAATGATTATGAGTGATACTGTAATTTGTTGGGTATGGAAAAGGGGTGGGACTATATAAGCGTTGGCTTCTTCCCACTCCTTTTGAACATTTTATTTTTGGCTTGTCTTTTTTGTTTTGTTTTGAATTCTCTTCTTTTTTTTTAGAATGTTCAAATAAAAATCAATGTCAATGTCAATATTTATTACTTTACCTAGTCCTATACTGTTGAACATTTTTTCTAGAAACACATGTTTCTTTTGGATAAATCTTATCTACTCTTTTGTTATATCTTTATATTTTTAGAGATTCTTAAGATGAACCATCCACCAGGACCACCAGTGGGACAGGGACAACTGGAGAGGAACTGACTCCTGGACTACAACAGAGCTAAGAAAACACCTAGACACTGACACACAAACCAGCCTGTAATTTGGACACTAAGTTCTGGGCAAACACAGATATTTGAGAAGATGTATAAGGGGTTCAGTTTAGAGCAGGTATCAAGGCTATTGACGTTTACCATTTAGTGATGTACAGGAACAAACACGGAAGAGTTAAAACAGCTTCTTGGAGAGCAAAACAATATAAAGCCTGTGTGTTTTTAAGACAAGTGAGTGTTGTGTTTTTTCAATAATCACATGACCCATAGGCACATTTCAGAAGGTCAAAACCTACAAAAGCACAATTTTTCAGTCAATCACCCCTTAAAATTTACCTGAAGAAAGCTGACGTTTTAAAAGAAAAGCTGGAATTTGAAAAAAAAAAAAAATCCTCACAGATTTATGAGAAAATGTTTCCAAATTTACAAGAAAAAAAACTTGCAAATTTATTTAAAAAAATGCAAAATGTGAGACACTGCAAGAAAAGCTGGAAATTCCAAAGAAAAGCTGAAAATGGACAAGAAAAAAATCTAATTTACATGAAAAATTTGAATTTACATGAAAAAATACAAATTTAAAAGAAAAAGCTCACAGTCATACAGGAAAGACCACTCTGGTTGGGACCTTGAACCAGGGATCACTGTAGATCAACAGTATGTACAGATCCTGAACTGCTAGACCACCAGGCACCCCAGAAATGTGCGTGTTTAAGAAAAACTGTTACTCAAAAACTGTTACTCAAATAATTACTAAAGTAATTTCTGCAGGTTTTTGGGGGCATGCTAAACACCTGTACCAGCATAAAAATGAAATAATTTCCTATTCCTGGGGTTAGACGGGTCCCACTGTGGGAACCTACCTTCCTCCTGCAGGTTGGTCTTCCCACTATGAACCTCAATTCTCTTCAAAGTGGTGAACAGTTCCATCTGGAGACTGGAGAGGACTTCGCCCATCAAACCAGAGTCGGCCACATCTTTCCACAGACTCAGTATCCCATCTAGAGGAGGTCAGTCAGGTAGGACATTAGAATATCAGACAAAGTCTAGAAGTGTATGTTTATCTTTTTTTTTATCCGCTTCAGAGAAGTGAGAGAGATCAATACTTCATCAAAGTGGCTGTGTGCGAGTATGTGTGGAAGGACATTAAAAAAAGGTTACAGGTGAAATCTGAAGAGACTTGAAGCACTGAAAGAAGAAAAATGTGGAGAGGAAAACACAGGATGATATGTAAGGGTTGGAGACATTCTTGAAAAAAATAATAATGAGATAAAGGACATGGAAGTGATGCTGCTTTTGGAGCGAGCACGTCAAATGTGTAATAGAGGTGGAGGGGGAAAGAGTCAGAAAACGTGTTTGATAAAAAGGTGCTCCAAGAAGACAGAAAGGAGGACGAGGCAAATCTAAGGCAGAATGAAAAATCTGTGAGAAACCGAGCAAATCAGAAGAGTCATAAAATGTCAGAGGAGCTGGGTATCTAATCTCACAAGTAGTGCATGCAAATTTGTGTTAGCTTAAATGTCTGTCAAGATAAATGCACTATGCCTGGCGTAAATATTCCAAATTCTATTTGCAGCTCTCTGACGTTAAACTCATTTACTCGTCAGCGTTGGAAAGGATTATATTGGGAAGCGGCACATTCCTGTAAATAGAGGAGCATAAGCCGAGTTCACTTACTCAGAAATGTCGATTTGTTTTAGGAAATGCTATGACAACCAATACCGTGTGTGATGTGAGGTGCTGCACACAGTCATTCACAAGTTCATCTCTAGGCTATTTCACCAAGAACCTGTTTTTTTGTTGTTGGTTTTTTTTTTTTGCTTTGTTTTAATGACAGTCGCTGTACTGAATTTGAAAAGATAAAAATACTTGCTTGCATCCTGTTGTGTCTCTAATTAATAAGGAGTCGAGGTGGAGTTTTGTAGTTTTATTAGAACACGTGAACAGGAACACAGGAGTCACCACGCTTGCACAGGAGCCACAGCGAAGAGACAAGATGGCTCCCGCTGTGGCCTCTTATACCCCAGGTGACACCACCCCCCGGAGGCGGGGCATCACCCCTCTATGCTACAGGGCACCGCCATATTAATACATATATATATATATATATATATAATATACTATCCAACATTCTCCCCCCCTTGAAAAGACACAGTCACACTAATTAGGCCCTCCCAAAATATACACCCGACTCACTCTCTAAGCACCGAAATATATAGACCTATCCACTCATACCACACTGGCCTGGCGGACCACTCCGCTTTCAGAGTTAAACAGTCAATAAACAAAAAGGGCCCCTCACGAAAATAAATTAATCCCGAAATAAATATACTGTATACACTATAGACACTATACATAGCAAATAACTATGTACAACACACAATAGCGGTCCCAAGACTCCACACTAACAAACACCTTGAAAGAAAGTGGCACATTTGCATTTCATACACTCCATTCAAACATTCACACCTCAGTACAACCTCCTACTGACACACTCACACACCCAGGCACTCCACACACACACACATACACAATGGTGGTCATTCCTCACAATTCTCTTCTTTTTTTTTCACATCAAAACAATAACAACCGTAATATATATAACTGTCAGAAACACAACACAACCCAACACACCGTTAGCCCCTTTTTACACCACAACAAAAGTTCTAACACAGGTCTCACGTAGGCTCCCCTCTGGGGCATCTGTCCCGCGGCCCGCTCCCAAAGCGTCTCCGCCTCTTCTTCACCGGAGACGGGCTGCACTGGCGTTTCTTCCATTCCAAATGCCGCAGCTCGTTCGGGTGCCGTCTCGACCCGTCCGTCAGTTCCAGCTAACCGTCGTTGCCAGTCCATACCACTCGTAGGTCACCCTGTCCATCTCGCTGCTCCCTTGACCTGCAAACCCGTCCAAGCCGAGACTCAACCCTAGGGCGCACGTCATCACCCACCCCCAAGGGAGTACTCACTTCTTCCTTCTTCTACAGTGTCGTGAACCAGTACCCACATGGCTCCTTAGCGTCCCACCAATCCGACTCAAGCCTTGTTCCTTGTTTTCATTCTGGGCACGTCTAGGGTTCGTGTCATCCGGTTTCGCCCCAATTGTTTTCATTTCTTGCGTCGGAGCAGCACTGACAGCGCCCAGCTCAACGGTGGTACTTGGTCGGCCACCGGAGCTTTGCTGCGCCTGCTTTCTGGATCCATCCGCCCCCACGGATGCTAAACCATGCCGTTCGGGTCCCTCATCCAAGGAACTGCAAACAGTGGCACAGAGTGCTCGTTGTGGCAGCGTACTCTGGTGCTGGTGGTGGCCCGCTTCGCCTGGACTGGGCCAGCCCAAGTCCCACGCTTCTTCACTGCTTCCCACATAAAATGGTCGGTCCCACAGTCCACCACATGACCACTCCTCCACGACTCCGCAGGCGATGGAGAAACCAAGCTTGTAAAACAAATCACAGCCCATTCAGGGATGAGAATGGGGTTTGGGAAAAAAAGAGGAAACTAAGCCGGGGGTCTTGGGGGACGCAGGCTAACGCTGAGTAAGCTAACGAAATCTGGTGTTTTAGAATGCTCAAATGTGGGCTTATATTTAAAGTTAGAAGTAAGTACAAATGCATTTATAGTTTACCTTTTTAATCTGCTGCTGCATCACGTGTAAATTTATGATATCTGAATGGTATGTTGATGTAATAATACTAAATTATATTTTACTACTATTTAATATGTTTAGAACTGACACAGAATTACATTTACATTGTTCTAGAACAGACAAAATAATTTAACCAAGTAAAATAAATTATAAATATTAACAAAATTGCATCACCGAGTCCATCACCCATTTATTAAAATATACTGACATTCTGCAAACATTTTGATTTATTAATGTGTGCATTTGTTAGTGTTACTAGGAATATAAAAAAAAGTTGCATATTAGTATATTTTAATATTTGAAAGATAATCTAAGAAAGTAAGTAAAACCTAAAAGATGTTTTTTTTTAATATATATTTTATTCAGTTTTTTTGAAAATAAGACAGAACAATAAACACTGCCAGTGCTCAAGAAAATACACAAAGAAATAAGTGATTGTTACACAAAGCCCATATAACTGCAAAAGTGTAAGCAGTCCATGCTAAGCAAGTTTCATAATACAATCCTTTCATTTTACAGGCTGAGTCTTCTTTTTCTTAATGTGATCCATAAGTGGTCCCCAAATTTTAGTAAACATATCTTGAGTATTAGACAAATGATATCGAATCTCTTCAAGGTACAAGCAGGATGCCAAATCGTTAAGCCAGTTAATATAACTGGGCGGCGTATTGGCCTTCCATTCTTTCAGAATGACCCTCTTCGCAACAATCATGCCAAACCTAATAGCATGCTGAAGTGACTGTGAGCAGAGCAAAGTTTGATCTGAACAACCAAGTATTACTGTTAAGACATCAGGTATTATGACTTTTTTATATATAACACTGTTCAAATTAAAAATCTGAGACCAAAAATTTAAAGCGAGGGGCAGGAGAAAAATAAATGACATAAAGTACCATCACTTATTTTACACTTGTCACATAGTGGTGAAATGGTCGGAAAAAGTCTATTAAGGCAAGTCTTAGAGTAATGTAATCGATGTATTACTTTAAATTGTATTAGCTGAAGTCTGGCATTTACTGAACATGAATGAATACCAACTAAGGCTCTTTCCCATAGATCATTTGAGATCTCTATACCTGCATCCCTCGTCCATGCCTCCTTGACATGGGTCGAAGACATTGGCCTAGAGAAAAGATTAACGAATTCTGAAACTAAATGCTTGGAGGTTGGGTGTTTTCTCAAAACCTCATAGAAATCATGTTGTACAGGAAGTTTGACAAAATGGGTTAAAGACTGTTGTACAAAATGTCTAATCTGCAGGTACCTTAAAAAATGATCAGGTGGGAGATTGAACTTCATTTGTAATTGTGTAAAAGATGCAAAGCCTTTGTTGATATACAGGTCCTTTATTAAAAGAATACCTTTATTTGACCATTGCCTGAACACAGGATCTGATAAAGCTGGTTTGAAGGCAGGGTTTTGGCATATAGGTGCATATATAGAAAGGTCAGGAAGATGCAATATCTTCTTAATTTGTTTCAGAATTCTGAAGGAATTGTGCAGCACAAAGTCATGTCTGAACACATTCAGAGGGACGTCGACCTTGCTAAATAATAAAGCAGATAAAGATGTACCAATGAGGGATTGACAGTTATGAGATTCAAGTGCAGGCCAACACAGTATTTGATCCACATTATGATTATCTTGGGACCAGAAGACCAAGGCCCTAGCGTTGCAGGCCCAATAATAATGTCTCATAATAGGCAACCCAAGACCACCCTCGACCGAGGATTTTTGGAGATGTAATTTAGAGACACGGGGGTTTTTGCCAGCCCAAATAAAGGAGATGATAATGGAATCAACTAATTTTAAAAAAAGATGCTGTAAGAAAAATTGGCAGATTCTGAAATAAATATATAAATTTAGGAAGTACAATCATTTTGACAATATTTACTCGTCCAATTAGAGAAATTGGTAGTAATTTCCATTTCTCAATCATGCCCCTAATCTTATTTAATAGTTCTGTAAAATTCAATTTGAAAATAAGTTTGGGATTCCTAGGGATGGTGATTCCTAAATATTCAAAGTGCTCATTTGATATTTTAAAAGGTAATGTGTTGAGAAATGTTTTATCTAGACCATCTGAAAGAGGCATGAGAACACTTTTCTCCCAGTTAATGGTAAAACCAGAGAACTGACCAAATTCCCTAATGATCTCGAGAAGAGGTGGAAGAGACTGTCTAATGTCAGACAGTGTCAAAATGACATCAGCGTACAAGCCAAAAGTGCATTCAGATGCGCTATATCTAAACCCAACTATTTCAGGCTCCATCCTGATGGCAACAGCAAGTGGTTCAAGCGCCAGAGCAAAAAACATTGGCGATAGGCAACAGCCCTGCCTGGTCCCGTGATGTAATAAAAATGGGGCAGATTTATTGTTGTTAGTAAGTACATATGATCTAGGACGTGCATAAAGCATTTTTGCGATAGCTATAAATCTGTCACCAAAGCCAAATCTTTTAAGAGTAATAAACATATACTCCCACTCAATTTGATCGAAGGCCTGCTGTGCATCCAAGGAGACAACAGCAGAATATGGTGGGTTGTTAGAATACATGACGTTCAGAAGTCTACGAGTATTCGAAAATGCAAACCTTTCGGGGATAAACCCGGTTTGGTCACTATGAATTAAGGAACCAATGTGTTCGTTCAAGCGGTTTGCCAAAACTTTTGCAACAATTTTCTGGTCACTATTTAAAAGGCTGAGAGAGCGATAAGAAGCTAGATTTGTTTCATCTTTACCCTTCTTCAACAGTAGACAAATGTTCGCATCGTATAATGTCTCTGGGAATGATCCTTCCTTCACGGAAGAGTTTATCATACGAAGCAACAATGGAGCAAGTTTATCAATGTGAATTTTATAAAATTCAATGCCAAATCCGTCAGGGCCACAAGCCTTACCATTTGGAAATGAACGGATGGCAGCTTTGATCTCCTCTAGTGTGAAGTCAGCATCCAACTGTTGTTTGGCATTTTCACTCAATGTGGGCATATCCAATCTATTTAAGACCCCCATATGTCTTCCTTTGATGACGATGATTTAGAGGTATATAAGTTTTTATAATATTCATAAAAAGTGTTATTTATCTGTAAAGGGTCAGTTATTAGTTCTCCATTAGATACAATTTTATAAATTGCCCGTTCAGCTTGAACACCTCTCAACTGCCTAGCGAGTACGCTGTGTGCTTTATCACCAAGCTCAAATTGCTTTTGTTTAAGCTTTCGTATATAATTACAAACATACTCACCAAGAATGCGGTTGTATTCAAGTCTTGCAGATACAATATTCTTTAGTATTTCATCTGATTTTGCGATACGAAATGATTCCTCCAACAAAGGGAGTTGGGCCTGTATTTCAGACATACGCTTCTGTTTAACCTTTTTATTATAAGACTGGTACGAGATAATATCACCCCTAATAACGGATTTAAATGTTTCCCACAGTGTGGAATCAGATACCTCACCATTATCATTAAAGTGTAAGAAATCTGTAATTTTGTTTGAGATGCTTTCACAAAAAGCTTTATCTGAATTTAATGCCGGATTGTATTTCCAATTATATGAGTGCACAAGCATGTTGAAGTTTATTTTAACAGACACAGGGGCATGATCAGAAATTAAAATATTGTTATAATCTGAACTGACAACGTTGGTAATTAAATTGGAATCAACGAGAAAATAATCAATCCTAGTAAAACTGCCATGTACCTGGGAGAAAAAGGAGTACTGTCTGTCCAAGGGATGTTGATGCCTCCAAATATCCACTAAATTTAGCGATTTAATAAGATTATTTAGGACTGGCACAGATTTTAACATGGGAGCAGTTGTAGTGGAAGATCTATCAAGATGAGGGTCTAGGAAACAATTAAAATCACCTCCTATAATGATGTTACAGTTATTCTGTTCCGCAACAAGACGAAAGATTTTACAGAAGAAATCCGGACTGTCATAATTTGGAGCATATACATTTAAAAGGGCCAATGGCATAGAGTTTATGGTACCTGTTACAAGCACAAATCTCCCACCTGGATCGGTCACCATAGACTTGAATACAAAAGGTATAGTTCTGCGCACTAAGATGGCCACTCCTCTGGCCTTTGAGGAAAAGGTAGATTGATAGACCTGGGATATCCATAAGGCTCTCAACCGTCTCTGTTCTGTGGGGGGAATATGGGTTTCCTGTAAGAAGATTATATCAGAGGACAATGATTTCAGATGTGAAAATACTTTTACTCTTTTGAGAGCTTTCCCCAAACCCCTACAGTTCCATGATGTGAACGTGAGATGACTCACACCTGATCCAGAAGAACCAGCTTGCATTCAAAAATTAAATTTAAAAAATATATGGGCTTAGGCAGTAAATGGCTACACTGGCAGGCAAAACAAACCAAACAAAGAACAAATTAAAAAAGAAAAACATATTATAAAAACCCATTCCCTTAACGCCGCAAAAAACAGGAACAAAGCGGCAAAACCCACTAATACTTGGGAGACTGCTGGGTAACGGACACAGTTTTGCGTTTCAGCAAACCACCAATGGAGCCGCGCAGTCTTCTAATGTAAATCAATTAACTGAAAAAAAAAAGCTACACACAAAGACAATATAATTAACTTGGAATATGCCATCAAAAAAGGACGAGGCAGAATAAAGTGCAGTATTAGAGTGGCGTCAACAGCTGTATAATTTAAACAATGTGCACTTCGCCAGTTATACACTGTCAGTCAGGGAGTTGGCAAACCTCTCTGCATCCGCCGGAGTGTTAAACACTTTAACTTCTCTGTTGTGGACGACCTGAAGTTTGGCTGGAAACCGTAGAGAACACTTGGCGCCGGCATCAGTCAGCTTCTTCTTGACGTTGTTAAAGGCTTGACGCAGTGATGCAACCTCCGCCGTGTAGTCCGGGAAGATGTACACTTTGTTGCCTTGATAACGGAGTGGACCCTGTTGTCTGCTGAGTTTAAAAATATTGGCCAAGTCGCGGTCATTGTGGACTTTGGCGATGATCATCCGTGGGCGCTCGCTGTCCGGAGGCTTAGGTTTGAGGCTGCGGTGGGCACGGTCAATTTTAACGGGCTTGGTCAGGTTATTCGGGCCAAGCAGCTCCGGTAGCAGTCGTGTCACAAACTCCGTGGGATTGCCCTTCTCTTCTCCTTCTTTGATCCCCACGATCCTGATGTTTAACCTCTGCAAGCGCCCCTCCAAGTCATTTAGCTTAGCCTTGAGCCGACCATTTTCCACCTGCAACTCACGGTAGCTAGCTTCCAGTGCCGTGATGTGAACATCTGCGTCGGAGAGTGCCACATCCATACTATCCAAGCGTTGTTCAGTCTGATTATGTTCATTCTGTAATGTGCCCAAATGTGTCTCCACTGTGCTTAAGCGACCCTCCACGGACTTTTTCAACTCTTCCATCTGCGCTGAAACTTTAGCTAGCTCAGCGCCATATTTGTTAACTGCAGCTAATATAGCTTCGTTGCTAGCGCTAGCCGAGGTTGAATTTGATGGTTTTACCTCGTCTCTCTTGGGTGGCATGATTGGAGGTTAGTTTGAAACAGCTCTGACGATAAGTAGGCAAAAAGTTGGTAAGTAGGTGTAGCAAAGATAAACAAAATTTAGAAGTCTGCGACGGAGCCTCGTGGAAACACGTCTACTCCATTACTGCGCACGAGCGCCCCCCCCCAAACCTAAAAGATGTTTAATATTTTTATGCAATGACCATAAAGAAATTATGTTTACTAATAAAAGCAAAGATATCTTAGGAAAGGCAACCCATCACCACCCATGACAAAAAACTTACACATGCATTATGTAACTCCTCCTAGTGAAACAAAAAATGATAAATTATATTCAAAATTCTTAGACTGCATTTCAAATTGTGAGAAAATATGTAATAACATTTATCTATTAACAATCGATAATCAGCATTCAAATGCAATTAGTGTTTCAAAACAGGCATGACGTCACAACTTACACATGCTATTTCATAACAAATTCATTACGCGAAAATTCTCAAGTACATTACTTATAAAGAGAAAAAAATCTTACCTCGGAATGTGTCTTCCGATCACTAATTGCTGTAATCGGGGCCGATTGTGATGAACTTTGATTGACTGGCATCTGAATTTGACCGTGTCCATCGATCGTTTTGAATGCAGCACGAGCGAGTAGTTCGATCTCCTTGTAGCCACAATTTTGAGATGTTTCTGTTTTGAACAGTGCTCAACTAAGGCAACACAACCACGAGATCCATAACTCAAGAAATCGTTGCAATAAACACACTGGGCTTTCCCTGGTACTTCGCATTTCGCTATGAAGTCGGCCATTTTTTCAACCACAACTTCGGTATTTTTACCGATCTTTACAGTCATTGACACAGTTTTTTCGAGCCATTCCCAACGAAACTTGTTCCCTATCCCTTTGTCGATTTCTAAAATTCTTGCTTTGTTGTCTTTTGTGAGTTTTAGGTTCACCATTTTCACGAAATCGGGAAAACTCAGTTGATTGAACTGTCTGCCATTTGCATTTCGCTCTGCGTGTTGGATATGACAAAGGAATAACAAAATTGCCGATTGGTTGCTTCAATAAGTATCAGCCAATCAGTGGCCTTGTTACATTACATTACTGACCTCGCTGGGTAGCGCGTTCTGCGCGGTGGATTTTAGCAGCCGATCGAAAATACGACTCGCTGCTCATAACAGACCTCACCCCCCCCCCTAAAATTTTCTCCTCGAATTTAGATGATTCACAAGAATGGCCCTAGACATGATCAAATCCGAGGAATTCCGCGGATCCGCGGAGGATTATCATCCTTGCCCATTAAGTTGTTACCTTCACCGGCCACCATGAACTCAATTGCACACATTGAGGCCGCCTTGTACCTCGCTGATAGCCACACCAAGCCCACAATGTCCAGGGGGTTGTTGCCATACCCGTAACAGGCAATGTCTGTCCTACTCACGGTGTAATGTGGGAAGAACTTTGTCACTGTCGCCAAATTTAAGATGGAGGTTGCCGACCCCGTGTCCACCATCAATGGGATTGACACCCTGTCCAACACGATGTTGCACAGAATTCGTCCGTCTGTGTTGGGCGAGACCGTATGGACCACCGTGGGCGTCTTCTTAGCCGAAGCCCCCTTTCCTGGTCCCCGTTCTTCCTTCTCAAAATTCCGACAAACCCTGGCGAAGTGGTGGAACAATCCGCACCGTCCACAACACTTCCCCTTCACTGCGCACTCCCTTGCTCTATAGCGGTGCCTGCTGGATCCGCAGCCGTAACATCTCGGTGTCCCCGGGGCAGACCTAATCTTCACGATAGCTTCACACTCGTCGTCGCTGCCGTCGTCCGGATCCAAGGCCAGTGCCTTCCACTGTTTATCGTTCCTGGGCAGAGCCTCCATATCACCGAGATTCTTTGGAATTATTTCCGCTGCCTCGTGTTGTTGCGCTAGCTCCATGGCTGCTAGCAGTGTTAGCTCTCCAGCGTGAGTTAGCAGATGGACCCTAGCTGAGGAGTGTGCCACGTGCTCAGCTAGCTAGTCGCGAACCATCTCCTCCTCCAAGGTCACGAACCTGCACGCACCTGCCAGCTGCCGAATGTCTGCCACAAACTGCTGAACCGATTCTTCGGGTCGCTGGCGTCACTGCCTGAACTGTATGCATCTCATAATGATGTTTTCAGGGGTGCGAAAGTAGCCCGCCATGAGCTTCATGACATCTCCAAATGTGTCACCTCCTCCTAGCATGCTCAGGATCCTCTGGCCCTCCATACCAAGGTTGTGGACCAGAGTAGCTCTCGTGCGTAATTTGTCGAGGTTGCCGAGGTCCAGCACTGTGAGATAATTCTCAAAGGCTGCATACCATCTGGCCCATGGGACCAGCGGCTCACCCGGAGCCTCCAGAAATGGTCAAAAAGCGGTAGCTGCCCTCTCCATGCCATATATCCTCGTCGCCAAATGTTGTGTCTCTAATTAATAAGGAGTCGAAGTGGAGTTTTGTAGTTTTATTAGAACACATGAACAGGAACACAGGAGTCACCACGCTTGCACAGGAGCCACAGCAAAGAGACAAGATGGCTCCTGCTGTGGCCCCTTATACCCCAGGTGACACCACCCCCCGGAGGTGGGGCATCACCCCTCTATGCTACAGGGCACCGCCATACTAATATACAGTATATATAATATACTATCCAACACATCCATTAACTTCAAGTATTGTTTTCAGGAATGTTTGTATTTAAAAAGACACTTGGCAGCAGATACACAGAAACTGATATCTGAAACAGGCCAAAATGTGCTGACAATCTGCTAAGCAATGTTACTTAATCATAACTCTTACCTATTGTGAACGAACTGGAACAAAGTCTAATGAGGTCAACTTTAAAAAACCCTTTAATCAATGCTTTGGTCCTATCAAGAAAAAAAACCTTGGAAATGTCAGATACATATGATAGCAATATTAAAGAGGGGCAAAACGTCCTACTCCAAACTTGTACCTGCCTGTGGTCAGCATTTTTTGAGGACAATTTACAGGAGTGGCAGAGGCTCCCACAACAGCATGATTCAGAGGTATAGTACACTGGCTCGGCACATCAGAGAGGTCAGACAGTTGTGGCTGCAAAGAAGTGTGACACAAGGGACCGACAGACTGCAGCACGACTCTGTTAAATCCTTTAAAGCAGGCTACAGGTACTGTCTCTAGAGGACTGAAGGACAGTGAGATGAAAACCTGCCCTGCCTGGATACAAAATATACTTTTTTTTAAAATGTATTATCTTACCACCAGAATGTGACCTTTTTCAGACAGCCACGAATAAATTAATATATAGATGAAACTTGTATACGGTAATTTGTGAGTTTACACCACATTGTGTAACACAACTGCATAAACAGGTGACCTGCACTCCATGTCCCACACAAAGCATATATTACTCTATTAAAGCAAGAAATGTTTGTGTGTGTCTGTCTGTCACGTTTATAGGACATCATAGGACGGCCTATGATCTCTGCCTGAACATCATAGGACATCCTATGAACTCAGGCGTCATAGGACTCGCGATGCCGTCATAAAGATATGATGTCTATATGACGGCACATAGACAAATGTGTCTTTATGATGTCATATAGACATCACTCACGATGCCTAGACTAATGTGTCTTTATGATGTCATATGGCTCAAAATAGGCAAGGTGAATAAGTCACAGGGCCAGTCTTTACAGCGTGTTTGTGTTTTTTGCACAACAGATTTCTGCAGCCATGGCCAATTCTATGTTGCCACGAGCAGAGTTGCCAGATCAAGCAGTCTTCGTATTCTTGCTCAAGATGAAGAAACTAAGCAAAAGCGTCGCTTTCTCAGCAATGTCGTTTTTAAAGAGGTGCTTACACAGTGAAAATGTGTAACTTTGAAGAATGCCAGTCTACACTACAAATGTGTAAAATACCAAGCAAAGCGCTGATTTTCTCCGGGTGCTCCAGTTTCTTGGTTTCTATGGACATACACGGGCCTTCCTGAACAGGGTTGAAAGTCACTTTTTGCTCAGATCTATTTTCAGGATCCTGCCCATGAACTGAAATTACGACACATCTATCCCTCAACCAGTGGTCTGAACGAAGAAGAAGAAGACCCACCAGACTGAGAGCAATAGAACGAGGAGAACTGCTGCACGTCAGAAAAGATGCCCTGAACATGAAACACCTGAGGTTCCAGCAGTACGCTGCAGGCATGACTGTGAACAACACAGCCGTCTGAGACAGGAGGAGACCCTTCAGCAACAGGCATGCAGAAATACTTGCTTATACTTGGTTTCTATGGGCATGGACGGGTATGCACGGGTATGTACTAGTATATATAATGTATGTATATACAACATAATCAGAGTTTACTTTATATCCATGTGGTGTTTCTTAAATGAGCACAGCGAAGCACTACAGGTGAGAAGTTCACTGCTGTGTAGACTGTGCAGGCAGTTGCCATCTGTTTTGGCAATTCCATAACAATAGCTGATTGTGCACAGATTTTGCTGTTGGGTTGAAATTGCAGCGTGTCGTTTATGCCTTAGTAGATGAGAGACACCATCTTTCACTTGAGGAAAAAAAATGTGTTTGCAGTTAATTTGTTTTACAGTTTTTCTCAGTCACTTCAGTGCATTTCTCTGAACAGAACTGAAATTCTCTAAAGTATTATTAGTTCAACCTCCACATCACCTAGTCACTTGTGCTTATCACAAAAGCAATTTCTCATAATTCTGAACAAACAGCAAATGGTTTTGTCATTTATGCAGCTGCTTGTGTACAATTGTCTGCTGATTTTTACATAATCATTTGCTATTTTGTCAGTCAAATACATTAAACAGGTTTTCCTTTGAATAGTCCTTCACCCCAAAACATTTAGGCAATCGTTTGTTGTTTGACTCATTTCATGCAAAAGTCTTGAACCAGTTATCATTACGCCAAGTAGATTTTTGTACATTTTTGTTTTGGTTTTTTTTTTGTAAATATGCATTAAATTCATTAATTGCTCTCAGGTGAATCTTTACTTTCACTTATGAGGGGAAATCTGTTAAGAATTAGGTCAACCAAGATCCTTCCAGTTCTCGAGAATAGCTCAGAGCTGAATCCTATGAACCTTCAACTGGCAGCTGATGTAAAGCCCTCACAGAGCAGTTACCATTTCTGACACAAAAATGGAAGGACATCAAGAGAATGAGCAGGATCAACAGCCTGGAAGAAGAGACGTAAGGATGCGAGGTGAAAGAATAATGAGACAAATCAGAGGAAGAACAAGATAGGCCTTTTCCTGATGAAATTAGGGCCACAATTGTTGACTATGTTCTAAATCATGGTTTTAGATCAGGGGTCCCCAAACTATTTCTGTGAGGGCCACCTAACTTTTGCCTTCTCTGATGGGGGCCGGGGTCAGTTTGTAACAGAAAGAGTGTGACGATCGCACAGGTGCCTAAACGTAAACATTTATTGTTTTCCAGAAAGCCACACATAACCAAATATTAATAAGCCTTTCTGGGATCTTCACAGGAAAAAAAGTCAGAAAATAAATAATAACACTATTTATGAAATAAATAATAACCAAATAACCCTCTCTGGGTTCTTCACAGAAAAAAAGTCCATGGAACATTAACTTTCTGTTGTGCCATGCACAGTCTTAACAGGTGAAAGTTCAGCTTAGTTGTCAGAGCAGAATCTCTTACTTAAATGACTCATATGAGCAGTCTCTCAAAGTTCTTGTGTTTCTTCCTTACAATCCTTTTGTAGGTTCCAGTAGGCTTGTAGACACCGCTGTTGAACAGCCTTTTCTTTGCATTGAACAAAAAAATAATCATTTGTCCACTGCAGGTTAAATACCCTGCATTCTGAATCAATTTTTCTCTTACCTAACCTTTTCGCCATTCCATCCATCCATCCATCTTCTACCGCTTAATCCTTTCGGGTCGCGGGGGGGCTGGAGCCTATCCCAGCATCTTTGGGCGAGAGGCAGGGTACACCCTGGACAGATCGCCAGTCCATCGCAGGGCCAACACAGAGAGACAGACAACCATTCACTCTCACATCCATACCTAAGGACAATTTAGAATCCCCAGTTTTTGATCCCAATTAACCTAACTTGCATGTTTTTGGCATGTGGGAGGAAACCGGAGTACCCGGAGTAAACCCACGCAGACACGGGGAGAACATGCAAACTCCACACAGAAGGGTCACCGATGGTCTGGGGGTGGGATCGAACCCACGATGGTCAAGGGTGGAATCGATCCCATGACCTTCTTGCTGTGCTGCCACTGTGCTAACCACTGCGCCACCGTGCTGCCCTTTTCGCCATTATTCCGTTTTATTTGACAGGGGTGAGTCTAGGATTTATTTTTTTTTTCTGAGGGAGGGGTTCAGATAGGGGCACAGACTGCAGAAGGGTGGAATAGAATGTCACGTTCTATGCGTGTATTAGTCTCGATCGCGTGGCCAGACTGAAAAAAAAAAATCATAACGCTTACCAGTGTGGAGGAAAAAACAAGTGCAGGCGGACACAGCAAGCCGAAGTTTAAAGGTGTTTTACTCCTCCATCACGAGGCTCACCCAGCGCTCTGGCTGTGTTGTCTAAGAGCAAATTCTAAGTGCGATAGTGAGGCATGTACAGTCCGCTCTTTTATACAGTGATGCAGAGACTGCATGGCACAGAATGCATGGCTGAGCACACGCTCAGCAGGGGAATGAAACGGCGCTTGGCCGGCTTTGGAAGTGAGGTGTGGGAAAAGCTCTGTGCAGGAGGAGGTGGAGGGGGGTGGGGGTAAGCGTCTCTGGTATTGTTCAGGGGGCCGGGCCAAATGTGGAGGCGGGCCATATCCGGCCCGCGGGCCATAGTTTGGGGACCACAGTTTTAGATGGTCAGAGGGTGCAACCAAATATTGGGAGAACCACTGTATCCTCGATTATCCAAACATTTGGTCGGGAAATACAGTAGGTAGGTAACCCAAAAAATGTGCACTGTAGCGCACATACAGAAATACAGTATACTTGCTGTAGAACTTCAAAATGCATAATTGAGTAAAAACAGTTAAAACTTATCATAACCAGGGTCTTTCAATCTATTCCCCTCACACAGTGATGTTATAGTTTTGAAATTGCCATGCAACACAAAAAAGTGTTGTTTTGTTCATTTTCAGTCACTGTTATAAAAAGCCATGGCAGTTTTCATTAGAAAATGCTTACAGTATAAACTGTCCTAATGACAACATAACCAACCATTTTGATGGTCTTGTTCATAAAGATGGAATAAGGAGTCTTCATTTTGATGGTAATGACAGTTTCATTGACATAAATATTTGCTTTTGACTCTAAACTATCAAACAGCTTGGATATTTATAATCAATAAGCAATGAATAGAAGGTCATTAAGTGAAAAGTTGTAGCTAATAGCCTAATCCTTTTAGAATATGATCATAAAGCGCTCGTAGTCAGCTAATAAACACACTAATAAGCACCTATTTAACAGTTAATGTGTTCCTTAAAGTGTTTTTATTTAGTCTGTTGAATAAAGAATATAAGCATGGTTCACTTACTGGGTATTTCAACTGTTTTTCGCTTGACAGGATGTCCATTAGCTGCTGTGGTGTGTAAAAGCCATCGTGGACAGGTGCTCCACTCTGCACTAAACTTCTCTTCCACAGTCTCCTCCAGCTCTTCCGCATTATCTCCTGAGATGGGAAACATATTGCAAAATCATGGCATACTGTATTATCAGTAAACGCAGGCACCAGGAATACTGCCAAAAAATCTATCTGAATACAGTTAAATGTTTTTGTGCAACAAATATGCTTTTAGTGGGCTGCATTTTTTTCTAATATTCAGTTTTCTTCTGAATGCATTATTTTCCTCGTGCATCTGAATGATCTCCAAGTAGTTTCTAAAGTTTTTAGTTTCTGTCATCCTGGTAAGACAACAGCAGCCCAAGCATATGTGTATTGAAAAAAAGAAAATGAACCGTGGAAGCCAAGTGAAATCTACCTGTCAAGGGAGGCGCCTGCCCTCCAACAGGGTCAAGAGCCAGACACGACAGGCTCGGCTGCACTGAGGTCCCGGGAGGAAGCCGCGTGTTGTTGATCAGCACATCGAATTTGGTGCTGCGGCAGGTGTTGCTGCATACGGTGTCATGCTGGTAGAAATCTATCTGGCCGGAGTCCATCATTTTCCTGCGTGGGGAGAGGCAGGTTAAAAGAACACCGCAAAGGAGCCAAGAAAATATTTTTGCTACACAGCTGCCAAGGGATGTTAGAAGTGATTCTGCTAAAAATCTTCCCAGTTATTTGTTTGACATGAAGCACCTGGATCTGGCCCTCTGAAGAAGAAAAAAAAAGATGAAAAGGGCAGATACTACCTATTGAGTTTTGTCCACTGCCTTTCAGAAACACCCAACAAGTGCAAACATGATAAAGGGGTGCAGGTATTACTCGACAGCTTGCATGCATGCTATTTGATCCTGCCATCATGATAATGCTGCTTACAGACTACCTCAGGAATGTGCTGGCAAACACAGACACTCAGGGGTTCCTTGCAAATGAAAATTATATAATTGAGTGTATGAAATATTCCAACTGCATTTTACTGAGGTGTTTTAAATCTTGAGGCTTTAATGCCAATGAGTAAAGTGACCTTTAAGGCCACTTAGGTTCAGATTCTGCAGCTGTTTCTTTAATGTTTCATAGGTCTACCTGAGCATAACCCCTCCCAGTCTGATGGCCCTTTTCCAGTCCTTCAGTGTGGCTTTCCCTGCCAGGTGTACAAACTGCTTAGGACTGATGAGCTGGTTGTTGAACTGTAGAAAAAGGACACACAATTTATGTCTGTGAAAGCAAGGAAGGATTAGACAAAAGTAACAGCAGAGGTGGGTAGTAATGAGTTAAATTTACTCAAGTACATCTAATAAAGTAGTCTTGTTTGAGTCAGTTTCAAAGACAAACCTGTACTTTTTGTCAAGTACATTTGGCTGTACTCTCTGGGGCATATTACGATGATTTAGTCAACAGTCTATTGTCTAAGGCACAGAGAGTGCATTTATGGATGTTTCAAGTCCATTTCGCTATAACAGCAGTGCAAAAACAAATTTTGCACCTGGTAAAAAGTGGGAAGAGGCTGTCCTAATGCTCTTAATTATTCAGAGGTGTGTTTTGAGTGTAACGTGCAATATACCAATTACTGTCTTTGGTCTCATTCCCTTTAATAAACAGGGGCACAAGATCTCACGCATAATACTAATATGACGGCATTTAAATGGGAGGACAAATCCATTTTAATGACAATGCGGGCTCATTCACAAAGTGAAAATGCATTTAAGTGTCATGATGCTGAGCACGGTTGGGGAACCGCAGCTCGGAGCAGTGCCCTTCACTTAGTCTCCAGATGTGAGTCCCATGTCTAGTTATCATTTTGTATTCTGGTGTGTTTCCCACGCTTTAGCTCATTTATCTCCAGACGTAGAGATTTTTTTTTCTTCCGTACGCCGCTACCTTCGTGTATTCCTGCCTGCTCAATCCTGTTTGTAAGTTTTTGTCTCAGTTGTATTTTTGTGTTTTATTAAATCACCTGCAACTCACAGCCAGCGTTTGGTCTCCCTTGTGCCCTGAAGGGGCAATTCATGACAGAAGGACACTGCCAGTTTGGACACAGCAGCTGTGAGTTTGCCTTTCTCCCCTCCTACCTATTTTTTTTTCTTTTTTGAGTCTGTTTGCTGCCTGGGAGAGTCATTGGTATGATACCAGCAAATATGGACTTCAGTGTGCTTGGACTGAACAAGATGGAGCGTTGGGCTGCCGGAGTGGTAGAGTGCATAATCTCGGAGGCTCGTGCCTCCTGCACTCCCGAAGCAGCCTGGAGATGTCCGGACGGCGCAGCGCAGGTAATTGAGGCATGCCCTAGCCTGTGGAGCTATCCGGAAATCATGGTTTTCCTCGAGTCAGTCACCAACTCACAACACATGCTCTGCGGGCTGGAGAGAGGCTCTCCACCAGCAGTACCTGAGCCAACAAAGAAATGTCCCCTGGTGTAGACGCCTGCAGCCTCTCGCCACTTGCCAGCCCCGGAACACCGCGACTTGGTGAGAAGTTCTCTCCCAACTGTACCTGTGCCGACGAAGAAGCGTCCCCTGGTACAGACATCTCAAGCCTCTCGCCACCACCCAGCTGCATCCCGCTAGAGGAACTCCTCCGCCTCACAAGCAGGAGCCCCTTTGCTGCCTCAGAGAACTGCAGCGGTAGCTTTCTCCTCTCTCCAGAATTTTTCTCCGTCAGCTGTTCCGTCAGCTCCTTCCTCCTCATCAGTTGCTGCTGTCCCCCTCTCCTCCATGGCATCAGTGCCTGCTGCTGAACTTCCTACCGCTGCATCGGCTGTCATCATGCCTGCAATGCCGGCTCGTCCATTTCCCACATTGGTGTCCTCGCCCTCAGCTGTTTCTTCATTGGAGTTCCCCGGGGTGACTTATGGAGCAACAGAGCAGGCCAGGCAAGTATGTTTTTCTCTTTTTACACCTATGGGAGCGGGGTCTTGTTTGGTATTAGACAGAGGTTCACAGTGGCAGTCACCCATCACTGCTGATCCTCCGTCCCCTGCTTCTGCTGCCATTTTGCCTGATGTGGACTTTTTGTCTGGCTGTGTTTCTCCTTCCTTGTTCGAGGTGTATACCACTGCTCCAGCCTTTGCCCTCTACTGTTCTCCGTCTGTACCTGAGCTGACGATGGAGCGTCCACTGATGCAGACAACCTCAGCTGCTCGCCTATCATCAGCCTCACCTTCTTCTCCCGAGCAGTGTTCCACACCTCCTCACCAAGCGATCTCTGCAGTCACCAAGAGGGATTCGCCTGTTTTTTTCTGCAGCAGCAAACACCACAGCACGGGAATTAAGGCAAGTACCTTTCATTCTGTTATACCTGAAGATGAAATGCCTTGCCTTATTCCCGATGGGGGGTGCCCAGCAGCAGCCATACACTTTGGCTGAGCTCTCACCATCTGCTGCTGCATCCATCCATGTATCCTCACCTGCTTCTCCCGTGTCCTCCTCTGTGTTTCCTGTGTGTCCGCCACTGGACAATGGAGGGGCCTGCTGTTCCGGTTCCAGTCCTGCAGCCACATCTTGGACGGGAGATGAGTGCCCCCTGTATCCCGAAGTCTGAGCCGACAACGGAGTGTCCCTTGGTTTTGGCATCACAGGACCTGGTGCCATTGGTGAGACATTCTCCAGCGCCTGGCGCTGCATCTGGGGTTCCGCCAGCACCTGCTACCACGTCTGGGGTTCTGCCAGCGTCAGCCCCCACATCTGGGGTTCCGCCAGCTGCCACGTCTGGGGTTCCGCCAATTCCTGCCACCACGACTATATACCACGACACTGTGGTATATACTCATGGTAAAACGACTGAAGAGGTGACTGAAAAATTAACACAGGAAATGGAGAAAGTCTCACATTGGTTGAGGAATTCTTGTTTAACCTTAAACGTCGATAAAACTGTGTCAATGTTTTTTACTAATCGCTACAAATCCAAGAATTCTTGTCATATCTTGATAGAAGGCCAAAAAATTAAGAATGTGACTGAATTTAAATATTTAGGTGTTACACTTGACTCAAATTTAAGCTTTAAAAAACACATTAAAAAGATGACAAACACGGTCAAATTTAATTGTGCTAATTTCAAACATATCAGAAATTCACTGTCTACTGAAGCACCAAGTATGTATCTAAATGCTATGATAATTCCACATTCTCTTTACTGTATGACCAGTTGGTCACAGGCGTGTAAATCTGCCCTGAGGCCTCTGGAATCATTATACAAGTATTCTATCAAGATTCATGACAAGAAAAGACGAACATTCCATCACTGCCCAATCCTGTCCAAATATAACCTGTTGAGCTTTGACAATTTAATCATGTATACAAATGTGTGTCTTTTGTTTAAGGTAATCCATAACTCTGCTGCTCTTCCCTTAAAAAGGTTTGTTTCATTAAGTTCTGTAAATACATCTCGGACAACTCGATCAACAGCACGCGGCGAGTGCAGGATTCCTAAGCACAAGACAACATTAGCAAATTCAACATTTTCATGTGTGGCTATGCGACAGTGGAACATGTTACCAACGGAGTTACTTGTAGTAACAGACTATCACACATTTTCACGTTTGGTGAAAAAACAGTTAATCTCTAAGCAAACCTGTGTCCATAATGTACTGTGATGTAAAGGTGTTAGAGTATGTGATGACGACAGTGGGACCAATAAGAGTCAGTGGTTGAATGTGAAAAATTGTTTATATGGATGGAGTTATAAAAATGTATTATTGTATGTTTTAGTTTTTAGCAATGTTTTGGTTTCTTATCAATGTTATTAATGTCTGTTTTAGTTTTTAGCAATGCTTGGTTTTAGTTTTTTTAATCAATGTTTGGTTTTAGTTTTTTATCAATGCTTACCTGTAGTTTTAGCAAATGTCTGCTTTTATTAATGCTAACACCAGCCTGCCCAGGGACTACAGGTGGAAATTAATACTTGTGCTATAACCTGGTACAATGCATCTTTCCTTTTTAAGGTCAATGTATATTGTGCATGTCCCTGCATAAATAAAAAAAATAAAATAAAGGACTTCCGGTTATGGCGGCCGCCTAGAAGGACACGTATCACTCTGCTCTGCCCTTGGAAATAAAAATTCGGCAAATAACTCTCTCATTTGGAACAGAACTTTTCCCAGCGTTTGGGTGAGGATATGCCGGTGAAGACTAAGGCTGGGAAATCGGGAGGGGGAAAAATTGAATCGCCGAAGCAGTCCAAATTAACGGACTTTAAAGTTTGTGGCGCAGTAGAAAAAGCTGCGGATATGGCGGATGAAACTAGCGGTGGTGCGGTAACTGCTGCTGCTGACGATGGCGACACAGGTGCAGTGCTGGCTGCCATTAGCTCAATGAGAGCAGACTTTTCCGCTAAACTTGATGGGATTATGGCAGCGTTGGATGCAATGAGAAAGGAGTTGGGTGACTGCGTGGAACGAGTGACGCAGGCGGAGCTTCGTGTTTCAAGTGCGGAGGATGAAATTAGCGGACTTCAAATAAAGGTGCGCACTTTGGAAAAAAAAATAAAGATCTGGAAAATAGCGTTCTGGACTTGGAATCTCGGTCCAGAAGGAACAACCTGAGGCTGGTGGGTTTACCGGAGGGAGCCGAAGGTCGTGATTCATGCTCCTTTTTGGAGGGGTGGATCCCGGAGGCGCTGAACAACGCGGAGCTAAAATCATCAGTCGTCTTGGAAAGCTCCCACCGAATTGGCCCACCGAGAGGTAACAAGGCAGCACCGAGGACGCTAATTATGAAGTTTCTCAGCTACAGAGACAGGATGACGATCTCCAACGCGGTGCGGGCCAAAGGAGAAATTAAATACCAAGATCAGCAGGTGCGGTTCTACCCAGATCTGGCCTCAGGAATCCAACAATTAAGGAAGCAGTTTGACCCCATCCGCAAAGAACTGCGCAACCTTGAGATTCGTCATGGAGTGATTCACCCTGCAAGACTTCTGGTCACATATGAGGGCAGAACACGCATCTTCAAGACCCCCGAGGAGGCGCAGGAGCTCATCAAGAAGATCCAGGAAGAGACTGGTGGGAGCTAAGCATGAACAGAATATAGGGTAGAATATTTGAGCATTCAACTGATTAGAAGCATATAACAAGATTACAAAATATAGAATGTATTACATATTAAAAAAAAAAAAAAAAAAAGTACAAAATTGCTAAAAAAATTTGGAGTTAAATTGGAAAATTACAGAAGAGAGTTAATGTTACGTTATTAAAAGCAGTAGAGTTAGGGTGATTGGGAGGATGAAGAAGGAGTGGCTTTGGCTGATCCTCGTGGGTGTGGAACGGTCGATGGCTATATCGGGAGACGGAATTTTTCTTTTGCTTTTGGGGGGATTGCCACAAATGTGGGAAGGGGGAATTTGTTTGTGTGTAGTTTGTAGGGTGAATGTTCAACCACTCTTTTTTTTGCTTTTCTGTTTGAGCATGTTTACACTGCAAGGTAATCCCAAACTCCCTATTGATTATAAATCAAACCGTTAATCTTAATTTAACTTCATGGAATTGCAGAGGTCTACAAAATTTAAAAAAACTTAAACAAGTTATGAATAAAATAAAAGACATGGGTTCAAAAATTGTGTTTTTACAAGAAACTCATCTAATAGAGCAAGATGTAAAAAGAATTAGGAGTAGATGGCAAGGAAATGTTTTCACCTCATCATTTTCATCCCGAGCCAGGGGAGTTATGACTCTCATACATAAATCAGTCCCATTTCAAGTGAAAAATGTAATTGGAGACAAATTTGGAAGATATGTAATCATTCAAGGATCTTTGCTATTAGAAAACATAAATTTGGTGAACTTATATGGTCCCAATATAGATGATCAAAAGTTCTTTGCCAATTTATTTCTTATCTTATCATCACTTACAGGGCAACATATAATAGCAGGGGATTTTAATTGTACATTGAATCCCAGTATAGATAGATCAACAGGACTGGACTGTACGCACAATGGATGTAGGATGACCATTAATCATTTTATGAAAGAATTGAAATTGATAGATATATGGAGAGAAATGAAACCACAAGTTAAAGCATACTCTTGTTATTCCAATACCTACAAGACATTCTCACGTATAGATTATTTTTTGATCTCCACAGAATTAAGGTCCAAGATTCAAAACTGTTTTTATGATAACATCGTGATCTCTGATCATGCACCCTGCTGTCTAATGTATGTAGATAAGAAATTGACAAAGGAACCAGGTAGATGGCAATTTCAGCATAAATGGCTTCAGGATGAGGAATTTGTTAAGTATATAGAAAAACAGATAGATGAGTTCTTTGATATCAATACTACACAAACATCAGCATGTGTAAAGTGGGAGGCTTTCAAAGCTTTTATTAGGGGACATATTATTAGCTATACAGGTTCAAAATCTAAGAAGACTCGAGAGGAGAGAGTTCAATTGGAACATAAAATAAAAATTCTTCAAGAAAGAGTATATGCAGGAAGAGATCCAAGGTTGGAGAACGAATTACTGATTTTGAGAGCTGAATATGACAAAAAATCAGCGAATAGAGCTGCCTCGAGTCTTCTAAGATTGAAACAATCTTTTTATGAACAAGGTGAAAAATCAGGAAAGTTATTGGCATGGCAGATTAAACAATTAGAATCTAAAACACCAATTACCAGTATTATAAGTAACAGACAGGTAGTTATAGATCCTTCAGAAATTAATAGAGCCTTTAGAGATTACTATGAAAAATTATATGATACCAAAAATGAATCTGACTTAACAAAACTACATGGGTTTTTGAATGAACTATTTATACCGTGTATTCCAAATGAAAATAGGGAGATACTGGAGTCTAAAATTAGTCAAGAAGAAGTTGGACTAGCCATTGATAATATGAAATCAGGAAAAAGTGCAGGACCAGATGGTCTTCCAGTTGACCTTTATAAAAAATTTAAGAATAAATTAACAAAACCTTTTTTGGAAATGGTTTTAGAAGCATTTCAAAATAGTAATTTACCATCATATATGAATAATGCCTTAATTATACTGTTGCCAAAACCAGGTAAGCCCTCTAATAAATGTGAAAATATGAGACCAATAAGCCTATTAAATGCCGACCTTAAGATAATTTGTAAAATTTTAGCAAGACGAATACAAGAAATTTTACCAAATATTATTAATCGAGATCAGAATGGCTTTATAAAGGGAAGACAAGGCTTCCATAATGTAAGAAGACTATTTAATATTATTTATTCTAATAAAGAAGCACCGGATACAGCTCTCTTATCACTGGATGCCGAAAAAGCCTTTGATAGAGTTGAATGGCCCTATCTTTTTGAAGTCTTACAAAGGTTTGGACTTGGAAATAATTTTATAAAATGGGTTCAGATAATATATAATAATGCTACTGCAGAAATTCTAACAAATAACAATATTTCAAAATCAATAAAAATCAATAGAGGATGTCTACAAGGCTGTCCACTTTCACCTTTATTGTTTACTATGGCAGTTGAACCTTTAGCGATGGCGATACGTCTACAGTCACAAATATATGGAATTAAAGTTGGACCAACAGAACATAAAATCTCCCTGTATGCCGATGACATAATTTTGTTTATGTCGAATCTTAAAAAATCAATTCCGACCTTGTTGAATTTAATAAAGAATTTCGGGGAAATATCAGGATATAAAATAAATAAAACTAAATCTTCAATATTAATGCTAAATGAGACCCAGAGAAATTACCCAGCCCCTGAGGCAAATCAATTCAATGTTGTAAATCAGTTTAAATATTTAGGAATCCAAATTGTGCCTAAGCTAGAATCAGTCGCCAGTGTCAATTATGAAGCCTTAATGACAGATATTGATGAGTTACTTCAGAGATGGATGTCACTACCAATGTCGATGATCGGGAGAATCAATATACTTAAAAGTAATATTTTACCTAAAATACTTTATTTATTTCAATACATTCCCTTATCACCACCTTTAGATTTATTCTCAAGAATTAAAAAAAAGTTAGTGGAATTTATATGGAACAACAGGAGGGCTAGATTACGTCTGTCTTTATTATATTTACCATTTGATCGTGGAGGTCTGAAATGTCCAAATTTTATGTTGTATTATTGGTCGGCACAACTGAGGTCTATGACATATTATTTTTCATCAAATGATCTCCCTCACTGGACTGAAATGGAATCATACAATTTACCTTTACCTCTTCCCATATTCATATACTCAGATTCGGCAAAAAAATTACAAAAACAAGTTAAAAATCCATTTGTAAAGCATTTGATCAAAATATGGTGTGAAGCTAAAAACTATTTAAAAGAACCACAGTTATTGTCACAATTTAGTCCAATATGGGGTAATCAATATTTTAAACCAGGGAGAGCGGACGCTGTATTTAAAGTATGGAATTTAAAAGGGATACAAAAGATTCAGGATTTATATTTGCCATGTGCAGAAAACATAATGTCTTTTGAAGAGTTGAGGATCAAATTTAATCTCAATAGAACACATTTTTTTAAATATCTTCAACTTAGAAACTTTATTCGATCAAATCAAAATAAAGCTCTCACTCGACCTATCTATTCATCCTTGGAAAAAATGTTGATGAAAGATAGTAAAAGAAAGGGTATTATTTCAGAGTTTTATAACTCATTGACACTATTTTCAAGTGAAAATTCACTGAAAAGATTAAACTACTGGAAAGAAGATCTGCAAACTGAAATTCCAGAGGAACAATGGGAATTGGCTTGTACAGAAGCTCAAACCAAATCAATAAATGTACGCCTTAAATTGATACACTTCAAATGGTTAATGCGGATGTATGTTACACCGGAGGAGTTAAATAGATATAACAAAAATATACCAGATACGTGCACAAAATGTATGGAAAGTAAAGGAACTCTATTTCATTGTGTATGGGAATGTAGATTAATAAGAATGTTTTGGGAAGAGGTGAGGGTAACAATTGAAAAAATAATCTCAAAACAAATCATATTGAATCCTAAACTGTTTTTGTTGGGTCTGTACCCAGAAAAGCATAATTTTAATAAAAGTGAAAGAACGACTTCCGGTTATGGCTGCCACGTAGGACGGACGTGTCTCGCTCTGCTCTGCTCCTGGAGAAAAAAATCGGCAAATAACTCTCTCATTTGGGACAGAACGTATCCCAGCATTTGAGCGAGGATATGTCGGCGAAGCCTAAGGCTGGAAAACCAGGAAAAGGAAAAAGCGAGCCGCCGAAACAGTCCAAATTAACGGACTTTCAGGTCTGTGACGCAGCAAACAAGGCTCCATATATGGCGGAGGAGGCTGGCGGCGGTGCGATTTCTGCGGGGAATGGCGCAGATGCGCTGATGGCTGCCATGAGTTCAATGAGAGCGGACTTTTCCTCTAGATTTGATGGGATTATGACAGCGTTGGAAGGAATAAGAAAGGAATTGGGTGACTGTGTAGAACGAACGGCGCAGATGGAGCTCCGTCTCGCTAGTGCTGAAGATGACGTCACCCGTCTTCAATTAAAGGTGCGCACTTTGGAAAAAAAAAATAAATCTCTGGGAGATAATATTTTGGATTTGGAATCTCGGTCGAGACAGAATAATTTGAGGCTGGTGGGTCTTCCAGAGGAATCAGAAGGTCGGGACGTATGTTCCTTTCTGGAAAAGTGGATTCCGGAGGTGCTGGGCAGCGAGGAGTTGCAATCAGCAGTGGTTCTGGAAAAAGCACATCGTATTGGCCCACGGAGAGATAAGGGACCGCCGAGGACCTTAATTATGAAGTTTCTTAGCAACAGAGACAGGATGAAGATCTTCAACGCTGCACGTGCTAAAGGAGAGATTAAACACCAGGACCAGCAGGTGCGGTTCTACCCAGATTTGGCCACAGGAATCCAACAATTGAGGAAGCAGTTTGATCCCGTACGTAAGGAGCTGCGCAACCTTGGGATTCGTCATGGTGTAATCCATCCTGCGAGACTGCTGACCACGTATGAGGGCAGAACCCACATCTTCAAGACCCCAGAGGAGGCGCAGGAGTTCATCAAGAAGATCAAAGAAGAAGAAGAGACTGGTGGGAGCTAAGCATGAACAAAATATAAGGTAGAATAATTAAGCATTTGCACAGGCATCTGACTGACTTGAAGTAAACAGCAAGTTTACAAAATATAGATTGTATTATATATTAAAAAAACAAAACAAAAACAAAACAAAACAAAAAAAAAAAACTATGATGTACAAAGTTGTTAAAAATTTTGGAGTTAAGTTGGAAAACTACAGAGGAGAGTTAATGTTACGTCATTAAAAGCAGTAGAGTTAGGGTGATTGGGAGGATGAAGAAGGAGTGGCTTAGGCTGTTCCCCGTGGGTGTGGAACGGTCGATGGCTATATCGGGAGACAGAATTTTTCTTTTGATTTTGGGGGGTTTGCCACAAGTGTGGGAAGGGGAAATTTGTTTGTGTGTAGTTTGTAGGATGAATGTTCAACCACTCATGTTTTTGCTTCTCTGTATGAGCATGTTTACACTGCAAGGTAATCCCAAACTCTCTATTGATCATGGACCAAAGTGTTAATCTTAATTTAACTTCATGGAATTGCAGAGGTCTACAAAATTTAAAAAAACTTAAACAAGTTATGAATAAAATAAAGGACATGGGTTCAAGAATTGTGTTTTTACAAGAAACTCATCTGATAGAGGAGGATGTTAAAAGAATTAGGAGTAGATGGCAGGGAAGTGTATTCACCTCTTCATTTTCATCCCGAGCCAGGGGAGTTATGACTCTCATACATAAATCAGTTCCTTTTCAAGTGAAAAATGTAATTGGAGACAAATTTGGAAGATATGTAATCATTCAAGGTTCTTTGCTATTAGAAAATATAAATCTTGTGAACTTATATGGTCCCAATATAGATGATCAGAAGTTCTTTGCTAATTTATTTCTCATCTTATCATCACTTACAGGGCAACATATAATAGCAGGGGATTTTAATTGTACATTGAATCCAGGTGTGGATAGATCAACAGGACTGGATTGTACGCACATTGGATGTAGGATGACTATTAATCATTTTATGAAAGAATTGAGATTGTTAGATATATGGAGAGAAATGAAACCACAAGTTAAAGCCTATTCTTGTTATTCCAGTACCTACAAGACATTCTCACGTATTGATTATTTTTTGATTTCCACAGAATTAAGGTCCAAGATTCAAAACTGCTTTTATGATAACATCGTGATCTCTGATCATGCACCCTGTTGTCTAATATATGTAGATAAAAAATTGACAAAGGAATCAGGTAGATGGCAATTTCAGCATAAATGGCTTCAGGATGAGGAATTTGTCAAGTATATAGAAAAACAGATAGACGAGTTCTTTGACATCAATACTACACAAACATCAGCATGTGTAAAGTGGGAGGCTTTCAAAGCTTTTATTAGGGGACATATTATTAGTTATACAGGATCAAAATCTAAGAAGACTCGAGAGGAGAGAGCTAAATTGGAACATAAAATAAAAAATCTTCAGGAAAAAGTGTATGCAGGAAGTGACCCAAGGTTGGAGAATGAATTACTGATTTTGAGAGCTGAATACGACAAAAAATCAGCGAATAGAGCTGCCTCGAGTCTTCTAAGATTGAAACAATCTTTTTATGAACAAGGTGAAAAATCAGGAAAATTATTAGCATGGCAGATTAAACAATTGGAAATTAAAACACCAATTACCAGTATTATAAGTAATGGACAGGTAGTTATAGATCCTTTAGAAATTAATAGAGCCTTTAGAGATTACTATGAAAAATTATATGATACCAAAAATGAACCTGATTTAACAAAACTAAATGGGTTTTTGAACGAACTATCTATACCGTGTATTCCAAATGAAAACAGGGAGATATTGGAGTCTAAAATTAGTCAAGAAGAAGTTGGGCTAGCCATTGATAATATGAAATCAGGAAAAAGTGCAGGACCAGATGGTCTTCCAGTTGACCTTTATAAAAAATTTAAGAATAAATTAATAAAACCTTTTTTGGAAATGGTTTTAGAAGCATTTCAAAATAATAATTTACCATCATACATAAATAATGCCTTAATTATACTGCTGCCAAAACCAGGTAAGCCCTCTAATAAATGTGAAAATATGAGACCAATAAGCCTATTAAACGCCGACCTTAAGATAATCTGTAAAATTTTAGCAAGACGAATACAAGAAATTTTACCAAATATTATTAATCGAGATCAGAATGGCTTTATAAAGGGTAGACAAGGCTTCCATAATGTAAGAAGACTATTTAATATTATTTATTTTAATAAAGAAGCACCGGATACAGCTCTCCTATCATTGGACGCCGAAAAGGCCTTTGATAGAGTTGAATGGCCCTTTCTTTTTGAAGTCCTACAAAGGTTTGGACTTGGAAATAATTTCATAAAATGGGTTCAAATAATATACAATAATGCTACAGCAGAAATCCTAACAAATAACAATATTTCAAAACCAATAAAAATCAATAGAGGATGTCGACAAGGCTGTCCACTTTCACCTTTACTGTTTACTATGGCAATTGAACCTTTAGCGATAGCGATACGTTTACATTCACAAATATATGGAATTAAAGTTGGACCAACAGAACATAAAATCTCCCTGTACGCCGATGATATAATTTTGTTTATGTCGAATCTAAAAAAATCAATTCCAACCTTGTTGAATTTAATAAAGAATTTTGGGGAAATATCAGGATATAAAATAAATAAAACTAAATCTTCAATATTAATGCTAAATGAGACCCAGAGAAATTACTCAGCCCCTGAGGTAAATCAATTCAATGTTGTAAATCAGTTTAAATATTTAGGAATCCAAATTATGCCTAAGCTAGAATCAGTCGCCAGTGTCAACTATGAAGCCTTAATGTCAGATATCAGTGAGTTAACTCAGAGATGGATGTCACTACCAATGTCGATGATCGGGAGAATCAATATACTTAAAAGTAATATTTTACCTAAAATACTTTATTTATTTCAATACATTCCCTTATCACCACCTTTAGATCTATTCTCAAGAATAAAAAAAAAGTTAGTGGAATTTATATGGAACAACAGGAGGGCTAGATTACGTTTGTCTTTATTATATTTACCATTTGATCGTGGAGGTCTGAAATGTCCAAATTTTATGTTGTATTATTGGTCGGCACAACTGAGGTCTATGACATATTATTTTTCATCAAATGATCTCCCTCACTGGACTGAAATGGAATCATACAATTTACCTTTACCTCTTCCCATATTCATATACTCAGATTCGGCAAAAAAATTACAAAAACAAGTTAAAAATCCATTTGTAAAGCATATGATCAAAATATGGTGTGAAGCTAAAAACTATTTAAAAGAACCACAGTTATTGTCACAATTTAGTCCAATATGGGGTAATCAATATTTTAAACCAGGGAGAGCGGACGCTGTATTTAAAGTATGGAATTTAAAAGGGATACAAAAGATTCAGGATTTATATTTGCCAGGTGCAGACAACATAATGTCTTTTGAAGAGCTGAGGATCAAATTTAATCTCAATAGAACACATTTTTTTAAATATCTTCAACTTAGAAACTTTATTCGATCAAATCAAAATAAAGCTCTCACTCGACCTATTTATTCATCCTTGGAAAAAATGATGATGAAAGATAGTAAAAGAAAGGGTATTATTTCAGAGTTTTATAACTCATTGACACTATCTTCAAGTGAAAATTCACTGAAAAGATTAAACTACTGGAAAGAAGATCTGCAAATTGAAATTTCAGAGGAACAATGGGAATTGGCTTGTACAGAAGCTCAAACCAAATCAATAAATGCACGCCTTAAATTGATACATTTCAAATGGTTAATGCGGATGTATGTTACACCGGAGGAGTTAAATAGATATAACAAAAATATACCAGATACATGCACAAAATGCATGGAAAGTAAAGGAACCCTATTTCATTGTTTACGGGAATGTAGATTAATAAGAATGTTTTGGGAAGAGGTGAGGGTAACAATTGAAAAAATAATCTCAAAACAAATCATATTGAATCCTAAACTGTTTTTGTTGGGTCTGTACCCAGAAAAGCATAATTTTAATAAAAGTGAAAGAACATTCATAGACCTCAGTTTGCTTAATGCCAAAAAATGTATTGCACTATTATGGAAAAAGACTCATAGACCAGATGTGACTCAGTGGTTAAGACAGATGTTAACAAACCTTCCATTAGAAAGAATAACATATATACTAAAATCAAAGGAAATTGTGTTTGAGAATATATGGAGACCTTTTATTGATTATGTAAAAAATTTAAACATAACTCTTGAAGAAGAAGGTGAATGATGTGTGTGGACCTTGTAAATTCCAAACTGGTGAACATAATATGTATACTTATGTATTGGATTGTCTAGACTAAACAGAGGAGCATTGTTGAAGACTTGATTTTGTTGGTGGTTGTTGGTGTTTTTAGTGCATTTTTTTTTTTTTTGTAGTACTTTAGTGTTAGTGTTTGATTGTTTGTATCATGTTTGTTAAAAAAAAAAAAGGTTCAATAAAGATATTGTGGAAAAAAAAAAGTGAAAGAACATTCATAGACCTCAGTTTGCTTAATGCCAAAAAATGTATTGCACTATTATGGAAAAAGACTTATAGACCAGATGTGACTCAGTGGTTAAGACAGATGTTAACAAACCTTCCATTAGAAAGAATAACATATATACTGAAATCAAAGGAAATTGTGTTTGAGAATATATGGAGACCTTTTATTGATTATGTAAAAAATTTAAACATAACTCTTGAAGAAGAAGATGAATGATATGTGCGGACCTTGTAAATTCCAAACTGGTGAATATAATATGTATACTTATGTGTTGGATTGTCTAGACTAAACAGAGGAGCATTGTTGAAGATTTGATTTTGTTGGTGGTTGTTGGTGTTTTTTAGTGCATTTTTTTTTTGTAGTTCTTTAGTGTTAGTGTTTGATTGTTTGTATCATGTTTGTTTTAAAAAAAAAAAAAGGTTCAATAAAGATATTGTGGAAAAAAAATAAAATAAAATAAAATAAAAAAAGAAAGAAAAGAAAGACTGGGGTTCCGCCAGTTCCTGTTGTCACAGCTGAAGTTTCACCTGCCATCATGCCTGTTGCTTGGGCTGCAGCAGCAGAGGCACCGGAGTCATGGTCAGCGGTGTAGCTCAAGTTAAGGCAAGTCCTCTTTTTTTGTCTGTACAATATCAGTATTAGAGAGATCTTGCTTTGCTTTTAGCAGGGAGAACCAGCTGCAGCTGCCATCTGCTCCTGAGTTTTCCCCGTTGGGCTCCACTGCTGCCAGTGACAGTGACCCGGTGTTTGTCTCTTCCTCCCCATCTGAGGTGGCCGTGTCAAGGATGGATTCCCAGGTGGATGGACTCGAGACATGCCCACCTGAGTCGCCTGGGTTCATCACGGGTCAGCAGTCTTTGCCTGAGGTCGCCGCTGGTCAGCAGCCTTCACATGGTTCCGCTGATGGTCTTTGGTCCACTTCGCCTGGCTTCGCCGATGGTCATCAGTTCACTTTGTCTGGTTTTGCTGATGGTCATCAGTCCACTTCGTCTGGTTTTGCCGATGATCATCAGTCCACTTTGCCTGGTTTCACCGATGGACATCAGTCCACTTCGCCTGGTTTCGCCAACGGTCATCAATCCTCTTTGTCTGGCTTCGCCAACGGTCAGCAGTCCTTATCATCTGGCTTCGCCAAGGGTCAGCAATCCTCTTTGCCTGGCTTCGTCACTGGTCAGTCATCTTCGTCGTCTGATTCCATCGCTGGTCAGGCATCATCATCGTCTGGTTTCTTCGTTGGTCAGCCATCATCATCGTCTGGTTTCCCTGCTGGTCAGCCATCTTCGTCATCTGGTTTCCTCGCTGGTCAGCCATCATTGTCGTCTGGTCTCCTCACTGGTCAGTCGCCATCGCCGTCTGGGTTCACCGCTGGTCAGCAGTCATCGTCAGGTGTCAATGCTCCTCAGCTACGGGCTCACATGATCTACGCTTCAGCCCCTGCGGTCCGCAAGGAGCACATTTTCCAGCTGCGATCTCCAGGAAGGGATGCATTGTACGCTACGGTCCGATGGCTCAAGGACACTGGGAGGCCACCCGACAGATTGTGTTCTCTGGTCTGTTGGTGTTGGAATGCTGGGAGACCACCTGATAGACTATGCCTTCTGCTTGGGTGGCTCAGGGACTTTGGGAGGCCACCCAACTTATTACACCTCGTGATCTGGTGGTCTTGGGACTCCAGTAGGCCACCTGAACTGCCTTACTTTTTCACCCGGTGGTCCTAGGGTTTTCTGTAGGTCACCTGATCTGTTCTGTTTTGTGGGTCTTGAGCAAGTTTTTTGTTTTGTCCCTCCTGGCCTGGTTTCCCCCACCACTCTCCCTGGATGGGTTATTGTCTGTTCCTGTTGGGAGGGGTTTTGATGTGTTTTCTTTTTCTTTTGATGTTATGTTGGGATGTCTGGAATCCACCCCTTGGATGGGAGGCTCTGTCATGATGCTGAGCACGGTTGTGGAACCATGCTCAAGCTCTCAGTTAGTCTGGTTATTTTCTGTACTTTCCCCATCTCAGTTTCATTGTTGTATTTGAGTTTGGTTCTGTCTGTACTTTATTTGAGTTTGCCATTTGTTTGGTTATCGTAATCAGTTTGGTCATCATAGTCTTCTTTATTATTATCTGTTTATGGATTATCCTGTATGATAAATCATATTGTCCTGTGTTTGAGTTTGAGCCTTCTCCACCTTTGTCTTTAGTTCTCTCTTAGTAATTTTGGTATTAATTATTATTGTTATTTATTTTTACCTTGTCCTTGCCTTAGTGGATTTATTATTTTCTTCCTTTGTATTATCTGGTCTGGATCTTGCTTTGTACCTTCTCTTAGCCATAGTTAGTTACCTTGTTCCTTTTGTGCTTTTATTTTGACAGTGCTCTTTGTTTTCTTCCGTTGCTTCTAGGTCTGTGCGCTGGCTGTCACAGCTATCATTAGTTTAGTTTGATTGCTCTTGCTCTTGTGATCCACTCCTGTTTATGGTTTTGGTTAATCATTCTTTGCCCTATTTAAGGGATACTGCGCCGCAGCTTGGAGCAGTGCCCTTCACTTAGTCTCCAGATGTGAGTCCCATGTCTAGTTATCATTTTATATTCTGGTGTGTTTCCCACACTTTATTTCATTTGTCTCCAGACATTAAATTAAATCACCCTTTATTGTCATTCAACCATACAACCAATCATGTACAGTAGAACGAAATTGTGTTTTTCCTATCTACAGTGTTAATCACACACACCCCATATGTAGAATCAGAGGGCCACTGCCATGCAAGGCGCCGCCACAGATTTCCCTCCTCCATTCCATTATTGCTGAGCACCAAGCTGGACGGAAGGAAGTTCTGCTTTTATATGGTCTTCGGCATGACCAGGCTGGGATTTGAACCCCTGCCTCCCGGGTGTGGGGCGGATGCTCTACCAACTAAACCACCACTCAGGCAGTGGTGGCTTAGTTGAGCTCCATGAGCTTCATGTCTAGCCTTCCACCCGGCGTTTGTGTATTTTTTGTGTATTCTTTGTGTAGTCCTGCCTGCTCAATCCTGTTTGTAAGTTTTTGTCTCAGTTGTATTTTTGTGTTTTATTAAATCACCTTCAACTCACAGCCAGCATTTGGGTCTCCCTTCCACCCTGAAGGGCAATTCATGACATTAAGGACCATCCACACCACTGGTCTGATTTACTACAATCCCAAACAGTGGGTACTAACTGGAAATTTGTGTGTTTAATTGACATTTTATAGGTGCTTTACTAAGGAAAAATTTCCTCCTTAGCAGCAGGTCCAAATTTGAGTGATTTTCCATGCATCACTTCTATACAGTATTTCCCACCAGAGTTCAAATACTGACTCACAAACACAAGAGAAAATTAGATCCAAGGGAATTATTGGCATTATTGGAACCAGCAAATAATCACGAATGAAAGTGATATTATCCCGCACAACTATGCATCACTCTTTCGCTCATGGGGATCCAGGTTCATTCTCTCTGAAGCACAGTGGAGCAGGCTACGAACTTGTGTAAAAGAAGCTTTAAATAACACCATGTAATTTATTTTATTTTTGTGTTTACCAAATAAATTTGACATATTCCAAGACTTGCTGTGGGACTTTGCAGCCCTTAAAGACAGGAGTGAAAGACAAAGTCAAATTATTAACAGACTCTATGGGGTCACCTGTTGAACACAAAGCAGATTCATGTGACACCAGAGATGTGAGAATACACCGGAGAAAGAGCCCGACTGACCCACTTCAAACTCCTCCATGATCTATGATCTCCACCTGATCATTAACATTCGCTCTGCTGAATGAAAAATTGTTGCATTTTAACTAAAAAAAAAGATATCCATGGACTAAATGCTTCTACGTTGATTTTAAGTCATTCTGTTAAGAGAATGACAGTGAATGAGGAGAAAAATATTTTCAAAACTGTCATAAATTAGATGATGATTGATGTTGGCTGTCGTGAACCGAGACGGTGTTTTCCTTAGGCTCAGTTCTGGCCGTTCTCTGTGGCTCAGTTATCGGGTTTATTGTGTCTTCTTTTGAGTTCTTGATGTTTTTGTGTCTTTGTCCTTTTCTTTTCCATGCCTGTAGGCACCGCTCTGGCCGGCGGCTGTTAGGCAGCCTCTTTGACCTACTTTCATGTAGGCGTTGTCTAACACTCGCCGGTCCGACCACGCCCCCTCTCCTTTGACAGCCAGCTGATTCTTCTCTGGTGATTGTCATCCCCGTGCCTCGCGCATTTTTGTACATCCTCACCTTTTTGGGAACTTTGTGTTTACTTCAATAAATGTGTTGTGGTGTGACCCTGCACATAAATCCTCATCATTTTACCCATCACCGTGCGCTGCGTAAAAGCGCACAGGGAGGTCTTTGACAGAACGGACCAGCCAGCATAGGATTTAGCGGGTCGCACCCACACATCTGTTTTTCTTTTGAACTATTCTTCTTTTTTCCACTCACCTGTTTTCCCGGGCGCCATGGCTGAGTTGTTGGAGAGGGAGCTGCACTCGCTGTGTTTTCTGGAGGAGACCCTTTCGTGGACACTGGAGCCCTGCTCCTCCGAGGCGGCTCGACTTGCTTGGGACACAGCAGTGAAGGTAATTAATAGGGATAGCCTCTGGAACCATCCAGAGGCGATGAAAATTCTCCGGAACATCTTCGCTGTGCCATGCGAGGGGGTGGAGGAGGATTTCCCAGCATTTGACACACACACACACACACACCCCGCGGCCACTCCGCCTTCTTCCTCAGACACTCTGGAGCCTCTCCGCACTTGTGACTCGCAGCCCAGTGATGTGCTGAGGATTCCGGATTATCTGGTTCCCGAACCGTCCGCGAGGAGGAAGAAGCCTCGCCGAAAGAAGCCTCCGGCCCCTCCAATGACAGCCCCGCCTCCTCGCTCCGAGCCGTGGCCTGCTCCGTCTCTGGAGGAACTAGAGGAACGTAGACTGGTTCTTCTAGTGGAGACTGCTCTCCACCTGGAGGCGAAACTGTGGCTCCTCCCGGAGTTGGCCGGGAGGCGACCATGGAATCACCACACCTCCCCGGCCCAGAGACGACAGCTGACATCATTACTTCTCAGGAATTCAGGCAAGTACTTATTCAGTTCACTTGTAATGTCATTTGAAACTGCTTGCCTGACTCCTGAGGAGGTGTCAGCTGGTGATCTTGATGGTCCACTTTTCTCTCCTGTTTTGCTCATGTCATCGTCTTTGCTGGGAGATGGATCCCAGACGCTGAATTGGAGCGCCTGCCGCCTGTCTCCTCTCATCGCTGCCATTCCCGGAGGGCTCACCATGAGGGTTCTGCTAACTCACCACCAGCCTCATCCACCTCCGTCACCATGAAGACGGCTCCTCCGTCTTCATGGTGACGGAGGTGGATGAGCCGAACCCAATATAGGCACGAAGAGAGATGACTGGCCCCCATCAGCAACTGTTTACACAAAAGACCGGGAGATCAGGCAAGTGTTTTGTCATTCTTTCCCATCTAATTATGATGAACCTTGTCTGTCTCCTGAGGGGGAGGCCCAGTCTCAACAGTCCGCTGGGCTCTCCCCTCCAGCTGCAATGGTTGAACTTACTCCTATTCTCTCCGTGTCTCCCCCATTTTTCCCTGAGTGTCCGCCGGCTCCTGAACCTAGCCACCAGACGATGGAAAAGCTCGTGGCCCTAGAGGAGGTCAGAGCAGTGCCAGCATGGAGCGAGCCCCCAGCTTCCCCGCTGAATCAGTAACCAGTGTTGGAGTCCTCGCCTGAGGGCACCAGGTCTGTCACCATCACCCAACCAGCTGCAGAGGTTGCCGCAGCAGAGGAGGAACCTGCACCAGAACGCCTCGACGTCAGGCCAGTGTCGTCATCTGGATCGACTCAGTCCTGGACGGCGGTGGAGCTCGAGTGCAGGCAAGTAATCTCTCCTGTAATTCTCATGTCAGTTTTTGAAAGATGTTGTCTGGCTCTTGGGGAGGAGAGTCAAGTGCAGCCCTCAGCTGCGTCCGGACTCCCCTCGCCGGGCTCCGCTTCTGCCGGCATGGTGAGGAGGGCCATGGGCAGCTCGCTGCAGCTCCCAGGCTCACCTCACCGGGCTCTGCCGCTGCCATTGACCCTGACTCGGTTTCTTTCTCTCTCCCTCCGGGTTCGAAGCTCCTTGCCAGGGTCATCAGAGAGCAGCCAACTCCACCTGAGGCCACCGAGGATCCAGGCTCAGCGCTGGAGGCTGTGGAGAGTCCTACCTCCCTTGCTGGGGAGGTCACTGTGGGAGCAATGAGGTCCCCAATGGGGACCACCACAGGTGCAACGGTGCTCCAGCCGGAGTCCACCGCGGGTGCTGCAGAGCTCCAGCCGGAGTCCACCGCGAGTCCTGCAGAGCTCCAATTGGGGGCCACCACAGGTGCAGGGTTGGCCCGGTCGGGGTCCACCGAGGGTGCAGCGTTGGCCCAGTCAGGGCCCACCACGGGGGTTGTAGAGTTCCAGCCAGAGTCCACCGCGGGTGCTGCAGAGCTCCAATCGGGAGCCACCACGGGTGCAGCATTGGCCTGGTCGGTGTACATCGAGGGTGCAGCATTGGCCTGGTCGAGATCCACTGTGGGTGCTGCTGTGTCCCAAGCCGGGACCACCGAGGGTGCTGCGGGTCAGCCTACGGACGCCGTGGTCTCCTTCTCCTCCCTGTCCGACGCCGTGGAGGTTCCCTCCCCCGGTCTGGTTACCCACCAGTGAGCCTCCCGGTGTGCAGGCCACCTCTGGCTCTACCTCTTTGGTCCGGGTGGCTCTACAATGCTGGCCGACCGCCGGAGGGACTGAGTCTCTGGGCCAGATGGCCCATGTTTTCCGGCAGGCCACTGGATTCAATTCGCCAGACTGCTTGCTGGGCCTGGGACTCTGGGCAGTCTCCTGAGCCGCCACGCTTTTGGACTTGGGGGGGGGGGGTAATTGTGGGCCCTGGGCGGGGTGTACTGTGTTCCCTCCTTGCCTGTTCCCCCTATCTCCCACCTGAGTTTGTCATTGTTGTTCCTGCTGGGGGGGAGGGGTTTCCTTTCCTTGTGATGTTGCTGTGGGTGTCTAGAATCCACCCATAGAAGAGGGGGTTCTGTCATGAACCGAGCTGGTGTTTTCCTTAGGCTCGGTTCTAGCCGTTCTCTGTGGCTCAGGTATCGGGTTATTTATATATTGTGTCTTCTTTTGAGTTCTTGTTGTTTTTGTGTCTTTGTCCTTTTCTTTTCCATGCCTGTAGCCACCGTTCTGGCTGGCGGCTGTTAGGCAGCCTCTTTGACCTACTTTCTTGTAGGTGTTGTCTAACACTCGCCGGTCTGACCACACCCCTCTTCTTTGACAGCCAGTTGATTCTACTCCAGTGATTGTCATCCCCGCGCCTCGCCCAGGTGTACTCAATTTGTGGAGCCAGCAATGCTTGCACTTAAGTGGCATTTGCCAGTCAAGCATTGCTGGTCCGTTGAATTGTCCATTGATGTACATAGTCATGTGTGAACTGTGTGTACGGTAGCATTAGCCACTTCCACTTTAGCCGTGGATTCTCCAGCTTCCTTTGATTGATACCAGCTCTGGGACGCTATCGTGGTTGAATCGCTGCTTCTCATGCATTCCCTGGGCGATGCCAGCCTAGGAACGCCTATTGTAAGTGTCTTTGCATTTTTGTATGTCCTCACCTTTTTGGGAACTGTTTGTGTTTACTTCAATAAATGTGTTGTGGTGTAATCCTGCACGTAAATCCTCATCATTTTACCCCTCACCATGTGCTGCATAAAAGTGCATGGGGAGGTCCCTAACAGTTGGCATTGTGCATTTTAATGTTCCAGTGGATAGAATACCGGCCTGCTCTCCTTCATTCATTCATCCTCTTAACTGCTTAGTCATTTACAGGTCATGGGGAGCTGAAGCCTATCCCAGCATCTTTGGGTGAGAGGCAGGGTACACCCTGGACAAATTGCCAATTCATTCATTTGTGAATGAATGAAAGATCAGGTAAGGGATTATGACAGATTTTTAGAAAATCAGTCCATCAAAATAACGGACACTGAGAAATTCTAGCAAAGGTCATTCACACCTTTTAAATTTGCTGCTGAAATAGCAGTTGATAATGCATTACTAACTTTAGACCTGACTTTTGCAACTCAGAAGCACATTGAAAGAAAACATGCCATGATATGAATGTGCCTCACCCACTTTAAATGAGTCCCCTCCTACAAGCACAAGTCACACACAGTCAGCTACTATTTAGGTGGCGAGGGCACACAGCGGAAAAAAAGACAATGCACTGACAGAAAGTAATGAAAGCACTGGTGCAAGGTGCAAAGTGTCACAAATGTGTGCTTCAGCTTGTCATAATTGGGCCCATAGAGTTACTTTTGATTTGACTGATTTTAAGTGAATGTGATCAATGTGTTTCTCTAAACAGTTTTTCATCCCATCAGATCTGAAATGATTGTTTTTCAGGAAACTTTTAAGGGTGCCATTTCCGCGATCAAAGGTGTGCGTTTGCTCCCTATTATAGTCTATTTAGCACCCTTTGTGTAACGCCATCTTATTACCTGTGTGCTGTATGCTGCAAGGAGGAGGTTCGCTTAACAGAGGTGTGGCAATCCCAGTGCACTGGTGTTGTGCATTTTATGACAATGCACTATTGATCAGAAAAAAACACGTCTATCATAAGAGGCACATGATCAATTGCTATTTCAGCAACTCATAACTCAGCAACGAGTAAGAGTGCACATACGACTGTTCCTACACCAGGGCTGGAATTTGTCAGTGTCCATTACTGGAATGAACCGATTTATTAAAAATCTGTCATAATCCCCTTACGTGATCTTTCATTCATTCATTGGCGATCTCTCCAGGGCTCTCACCCAAAGACATTGATACAGGCTTCAGCCCCTCGCCCCCCACCACCACCCGTAAAGGACTGAAGATGAATGAATGAATGAATTTGCTGTAATAGCGAAATGGACTTGGACATACCCATAAATGCACTCTGACTTTGAAGACAATTGTTGAAATGGAGCGCTTAATCTATTACTGTTTCTTTATATATATTAAAGGGCATACAGCAGGAAAAATAAGTATTGAATACATCAACATTTTTCTCGTTAACTATATTTCTGATGGAGCCACTGACCTGAGATTTTCACCAGATATCAGTAACAACCCAAGCAATCCATACATACAAAGAACTCAAGGCAACTGTGTTCACCAAACAAGTTATATTTAATAAAGTGGAATGACACAGGGAATAAATATTGAATACATTAAGAAAAAGAGGTGCAAAAAGGCATAGAAAGCCAAGAAACTATCTGAAATCCATCAGAATTTAGGAAGTCAACCCATCCCCCATCAGTGCAAATTAATTTCAGTTGGTTAAGTACTGACTGACAGCTGTTAAAAAGGTCTGTGACTATCAGATTGTCACACCACAAAGAACTCATGATGAGTAGAAGTAAAGGGCTGTCTCTAGACCTTTGCAACCTTATTGTTGCAAAACATAATGATGACATTGTTACAGGTACACTTCTAAACTGCTGAATGTTCCAGTGAGCAATGTTGGAGCCATCATTTGGAAGTGGAAAGAACATAATTTTACCATAAATCGGCCATGACCAGGAGCTCATCGAGAGATTTCTGACAAATAAGTCAAAAGAATTTTCATTAGAGTTATCCAAGAGCCAAAGACCACTTGTGGAGAGCTCCAGGAAGACCTGGAGTTAGTAGGTACTGGTGTTTCAAAGAAAACAATAAGTACGTAATGCACTCAGCTGACATGGGCTCTATGCCTGGTTACCTCGCGATACTCCATTGCTGAAGAAAAAGCATGTTGAAGCTTGTTTAAAGTTTGCTGCACAACATTTGGGCAAACCAGTAAAATACTGGGAAAATATGGTCTGGTAAGATGAGACCAAAATTGAACTTTTTGGATGTCACAACACACAGCATGTTTGGAAGAGAAATGGCACTGTACATCCCATCATGGTGTGGGGGTGTTTTTCAGCACACAGTACTGGCAGACTTCATAAAACTGAAGGAAAGATGAATGGATAAATGTACAGAGACATCCTTGATAAGAACCTGTTGCCATCTGCCAAGATGCTGAAGATGAAACGAGGGTGGATATTTCAGCAAGACAATGATCCCAAACATATAGCCAAGGAAACTCTCAGCTGGCTCCAAAGAAGGAAAATAAAGCTGCTAGAATGGCCCAGTCAGTCACCTGACCTGAATCCAATTGAAAAGCTATGGAATGAACTGAAGATCAGAGTTCATAGAAGACACCCACGGAACCTTCAACATCTGAAGACAGTTTGTGTGGAAGAATGAGCTAAAAATCACTCTTGAGCAATGTCTGTGCCTAGTTTCTCCATACAGGAGATGTCTGGAAGCTGTAATTACCAACAAAGGCTTTTCTACTAAATATTAAATTAATTCCACCAAGCATATTCAATACGTATTCCCTGTGTCATTCCACTTTATTAAATATAACTTGTTTTGTGAACACAGTTGCCTTGATTTCTTTGTATGTATGGATTACTTGGGTTGTTACTGATATCTGGTGAAAATCTCAGGTTAATGGCTCCATCAGAAATATGTTTAATAAGGAACATGTTGATGTATTCAATACTTATTTCCCCACTGTATGTGGCTACAAACTATTGAGAGTAAAGCTGCAAATTTGCAAGAAAACAGTTGCACGTGCAAAGAAAAAATAGCAAATGTATAAGAAAAATTCAAGAAATTCATTAGAAAAAAGTTGCACATTGATTAGAAAAAGTGCTAAATTATATGAAAAACATGTAAATTTACAAGAAAAATGTAACAAGTTTATGACAAAAAAACTGAAAAAGTTATACATATATAAGACAATATTAGCAAATTTATGAGGAAAAAAGTCATAAATTTAAGAGAAAAACCTCAAATTTACAAAAGTCATAACTCACTTTACTTTCTCACTCTTACTCGAGTACTCTCTTGGTGTCTACTCTTTATTTATCCTTGTGTATTTAATATTATAAGGTAATGCTTCTTTCACTTTAGTACAATTTCTAGCTACTCTGTCCACCTCTGGCTGATGTGAAAAAATATAAACGTAATGATGATGATGATAATAATAATAATAATATACCAGACCACTGTTCTAAATACACAGAGGGTAAAGGAATAGTTTTGACTATTTGGTGTAGTGCAGAAAGATTCAACAGCTAATTTGCTAATACAGCCCAGTGGCATGTGAAAATTTTCTGTTAGTTTGTGTCCAGGAGAACATAGCTACAATGAGTTTGTTCATTCAAAAATATTAAAATAGGGGATATATTTTATACTGAGACCCAAACAGCTACAGGTTTTTCATTTTTGTGAATTTTGGGCACGTTGCTGAAATAATTAAATAGATAAATCCATAGCTGAGATAAAATAATCATGTGCCTTGACTGAAATATGTGCATAGGAAACCCATCAGTAAATTAATAACTCACTCCAATAAAGTGACACTAATTATATCAGCTTACCTTGACACATCTGACATTGATCCCAGGGCACACAAACTTCTTAAACAGCAGCACCGCCCTGCTGTCTCCACACGTGATGGGGTAGCCATACTCCATCTCCTCTCCTTCCATTTTACTGTCATCTAAAACATCCCGTAGAATGAAAGTAAATACAGTCATGTAAAAAAATTAGGACACCCCATTAAATATTCAGTTCTTTATTAAGAAATGTTCACTTATTGATGTCTAATCTTGTTTTTAATTTATCTCTGGAAAAGAAGGTGACTTAATTGCCGGTAAATAACAAAAAATTATCTTGTTTTACTCATTAAACAAAAAATATCAACAAAAATGCATATTCTAACTGAGGAAAAAGTTAGTACACCTTACCACCTAATAGCTAGTGTTACCCCATCCATCCATCCAGAGGTCCGGATTGTGGAGGCAGCAGTTCAAGTACAGAAGCCCAGACTTCCCTCTCCCCAGCCACCTGCTCCAGCCCTTCAGAGAGGATACCAAGGCGTTCTCTGACCAGCTGGGAGACATAGTCTCTCCAGTAAGCCCTGGGTCTGCCCCGGGGTCTTCTCCCAGTGAGACGTGCCCAAAACACCTCAAGTTGGAGGCGTGCAGGAGGCATCCTAATCAGATGCCCAAACCACCTCATCTGGCTCCTTTCAATGTGGAGGAGCAGCGGTTTTACTCTGAGCCTCTCCCGGATGACTGAGCTCCTCACCCTTAGTGTTACCCCCGTTGGCTGAAACACCTTCAGTGAGATGTTTGCCCCACTCCTCAACGGAGAATTCTTTCAGCTGTAAGATGTTTGAGGGGTTTCTTGCATGTACAGCCTGTTTCAAGTCACCCCACAGCATCTCAATGGGATTAAGATCTGGGCTTTGACTCAGCCATTCCAGGACTCTCCATTTCTAAGTTTTTAGCCAGTCCTTAGTGGATTTACTGGTATGTTTTGGGTCATTGTCATGTTGCAGGGTCCAGTTCCACTTCAGCTTTAATTTTTTTTACAGATGGTCTCACGTGGTGCTCAAGCACCCTCTAATACATACATGGCAGAATTCTTGGTGGATTCTATGATGGTGAGCTGCCCAGGACCTGCTGCAGCAAAGCATCCCCAAACCATGACACTTCCATCTCCATGCTTCACAGCTGGTATGAGGTTCTTTTCCTGGAATGCTGTATTTGGTCTACGCCAAACACGTCCTCTGTTCTGGTGTCCAAATAATTCAATTTTATACTCATCTGTCCAAAGAGCATTATTCCAGAAGTCCTGGCCTTTGTCTACGTTCTCTCTGGCAAACTTCAGTCTGGCCTTCATTAGAGCAAAGGTTTCCTCCTTGCACGCCTCCCATGCAAGTTAAACTTGTGCAGTCTCTTTCTGATTGTAGAGGCATGTACTTTTACATCAACAGTAGCAAGAGTCTGCTGTAGGTCCCGTGATGACATTTTAGGGTTTTTGGAGACTTCTTTTAGCATCTTGTGGTCTGCTCTCGGGGTGAACTTGCTTGGACGGCCACACCTGGGCATGCTGCCAGTTGTTTTGAATGTCCTCCACTTGTAGACTATTTTCCAGACAGTGGAATGGCTGATTTCAAATTCTTTTGAGATCTTTTTAAATCCCTTGCCAGACTCATAAGCTGCTGCAATCTTCTTTCTGAAGGCCTCAGACAGCTCTTTCGATCTTACCATGGTGTTCACTTTCACTTCAACAGTCTGGAGCACACCAAACTAAATGTCTGAGGTTTAAGGCTGCGCGTCCACCAAACGTGTTTTTTTCCGCTCTGGGCGACTATTTTCCATTCATTCTCTATGTGGTCCAGCATTTACAGCGCTGAACGTCCTCGGCAGTGAAACGCTCTCGGTGGTGGCCGTTTTTTGTCGCAGCACTCAGGGCGCTCAGAGTTGACAAAAGTTCAACTTTTCAGAGACTGCAGCTGAGCTTGTTCAATGTCAGACCTCAAGCAGCCAATCAGAACTGCTGCGTGGGACATAGGACGCCGGTACTCGTCTGTACTCAGACTCCTGCATTTCTTGTCATCATATTTTACATCCAGAACTGCTAGAAAACGTTTCCTGCCCATTGTTATTTAGAGACTGCTATTAAAAAATCTGTAGAAAGTCTGACAATAGGAAAAGTGGGAGTGATGAGCTGAAAGTGACAAGCTGTTGCAGGGATACAGGGCACAGACTTTTTTCCCCCAGAGCGCAGCGTACAAACGCTGAAAAAAAATGCTCAAGGCAGTCGGGCGACAAAAAATGCGTTTGGTGGACACGCAGCCTAAATAGAACAAGCCTTCTTTAAAATGCTGAGTAACGATGCTCTAATCATGTGCACCTGATGTGATACACCTGTGTGTGATTTTAGCCATTTTAAGTGGGAATAAATGTGGGGGTATCCCAATTTATTCCTCACCAGAAATTGCCTGTTTTTAGAACTACATTTTACAGAAAATTTTAAAAAGTCCTTTCTTCAGTTTTAATTGTTAAGTTATATTACTTGAATCTCCCAGTATTGTTAAAATTGATATTAAATATTCATATGTCCAAATATATGCTACTAGTCAAAACTGTTATCGAATGCATAGTAAAACCACTGACGTATATCTGCAACCTGTCTCTCCAATCAGGTATATTTCCCAATGCAATGAAAATAGCTAAAGTAATTCCGATATACAAGACGGGCGACAGAGGGGAACTCTCAAACTATAGACCAATTTCACTATTACCGCAATTTTCCAAGATACTTGAAAAAATATTCTATGAGAGAATTGACAACTTCATACTGAAGAATGATTTACTATGTGAGCAGCAATATGGGTTCAGACACAAGAGGACAACTGCATATGCCCTAATGGAATTTACAGAAAAAATATCAACAGCCATTGAAAATAAAGAGTATTCAGTTGGAGTATTCCTAGATCTTAAAAAAGCATTTGATACAGTAGATCATAATTTATTATTAAAGAAACTACAAAATTCTGGTATTAGAGGGGTAGCACTGTCCTGGTTAAGTAGTTACTTAAAGAATAGATATCAGTATGTATGTGTTAGCAACAAAAACTCAGAGTTGCTGAAGGTCACCTGTGGAGTCCCACAGGGTTCAGTTTTGGGACCATTATTATTCAATATGTATATAAACGATATATGTAAAGTTTCAGAAAAAATGGACTTAATATTGTTTGCCGATGACACTAATCTGCTATGCAGTGGAAACAATTTGGAACAACTTCTGGATACACTCGGGAAGGAATTAGAAAAGCTTAAACTGTGGTTTGATTCAAACAAATTAACGCTCAATTTAAGTAAGACAAAATTTATAGTCTTTAACAACCATCACAACAATCCAATACCCAAACTCGGTGTAAATGGTGTAGAGATTGAAAGGGTATCTGAAACTAAATTCCTTGGAGTAATGATTGATAACAAACTGTGTTGGAAGTCACATATTAATTATATTAAAGGTAAAGTTTCCAAATCAATTGCAATATTACACAGAGTGAAATATTTGCTGAATCAACCCACACTATACACCTTGTATCATTCATTAATACTCCCATACATGACATATTGTAATGAAGTATGGGGAAATACATACAAAACAAACATATATCCACTCTTTATGCTTCAAAAGAGAGCTATTAGAATAATAAACAAAGCAGCTTACAGGGAACCAACAAACCCACTTTTTCTTAAACAAAAAACTCTCAAGTTGAAAGATCTGGTTGACTTTAAAACCGCAATAATAATGTTCAAAGTGAAGAATTTATCACTGCCCGCAAATATCCAAAAGTTGTTCCAAACAAGGGAGAAACGATATCACTTCAGAGGAACATGTATATTTCAAAAGCCTACAGTGAGAACTACCACCAAGCAACACTGTATTTCAGTGCAAGGAGTCAGATTATGGAATGATTATGGACCTGAATTAAAATCATGTACAACGCTTGGACAATTTAAACAAAAACTAAAGGAAGAAATACTCCAAACATATTTACAAGACGACATGTAAACTCACATAAGGATTGACATATCTAGCCTGTGTTGTGTTGTAGCTTAGTTTTTTTTTGTTTTTGTTTTTTTTTTTTCTCTCTGTGACATTCTGTCTTAGATTTGTCTTGAATAGTAACCGCTTAACCTAGCTTAGCTTAGTTTTCTTTTTTTCTCTCAGTCACACTTTGTCTTAGCTTTGTTCTAAATTGTAATCACTCTTGTCTTGTTTACTCTTTTTTCTTTTGAATTCTTGGATGGAATATGGGTGGGCAATATAAGCTGCGGCTTCAGCCATCACCCATTTCGGATAACTCACGTGGAATTGTTTAGTAGAAGGAGTCTTTGTCTAATTTGACCTTGTTGTTATATTATACAGTTTCTTTTAACCTGTACTGTATTATCCGAAATAAATAAATAAATAAATTCAAATGTGAAAAACAAACCGCACAGGCTTTCATAGGATGTCCTAATTTTTTCATATGACTGTAGATAAATAAAACACCCTTGACCACCTGCTGTGTCATTATACAATGTGCATTTACAAACCCCCGTTCAAATAAAATTCGGAATCATTAAGGCCATCATTGCACCCTGGGAGGTTTATCAGTAGGCCTACTCTAGTCATTTCTGTTAAATGACAACACAGCATGAAGCCACCAGTGCGAGATTCATTAGCTGCACATAATACATTCTTTGTATTTAATATGTTGTTGATTTTGTATGTCAATCTCCAAGGAAGTATTAATAAATCAGCTGTGACAGGAAATGCTTTTGTGTCAGTTACCCTGGGTCTCTACGGCCAAGACTGTGGTCCCATTGTCAGCAATGTCTTCATTTACCCTGCAGAGGGAGACAAATTCTTACATAAGTGTATTGTTTGCATGACATTAACCATTAAAGTACCCCCAAAAAAGGAAGATCCTGGAGGTGTATTAAGACTTTTACAATCCACAGCCAAAGGTAAAGACTGCAGAATACCTTCTTTTCATCCAAATAACCATCTATATTGACTGCCTGCTCCTTCCTAAGTAATAAAGCATCATTAAGGTTAGCAATTCTGTCTTTCTTTTGGACCTATTTTCAAGAACAAGGGTGATGCTCGGAGTTGTAATAACTACAGAGACATAAAGTTAATCAGTCACACTATGAAGATGGGGAAAGAGTTGTTGAAGCCAGGTTAAGAGGAGAGGTGACAATCAGTGAGCAGCAGTATGGTTTCATGCCAAGAAAGAGTACTAGAGATCAATGTTTACTTTAAGAGTGTTGATGGAGAACTATAGAGAAGGTCAGAAGGAGTTGCACTGTCTTTGTGTATCTAGAGAAAGCATATGATGGGGTGCCAAGAGAGGAAATGTGGTACTGTATGAGAAAGTCAGGAGTGGCAAAGAAGTATGTGAGGATGGTGCAGGACATGTATGAGGACAGTAAGACAGTGGTGAGGTGTGCTGTAGGAGTGACAGATGGATTCAAGATGGGGGTGGGATTATATCAGGGACTGGCTCTGAGCCCCTTCTTTTTTGCCTTGGTGATGGACAAGCTGACAGACGAGGTCAGGCAGGGGTCTCCATGGACCATGATGTTTGCAGATGACATTGTGATCTGTAGTGAGAGTAGGGAGCAGGTGGAAGAGAACCTGGAGAGGTGGAGGTATGCTCTGGATCAGTAGAAGCAAGACAGAATACAGTGGTGTGAAAAAGTGTTTGCCTCCTTCCTGATTTCTCATTTTTTGTATGTTTTTCACATTTAAATGTTTCAGATCATCAAACAAATTTAAATATTAGTCAAAGGTAACACAAGAAAACACAGAATGTAGTTTTTAAATGAAGGTGTTTATTATTAAGGGGGAAAAAATCCAAACCTACATGGCCCTGTGTGAAAAAGTGATTGCCCCCTAAACCTGATAACTGGTTAGGCCACCCTTAGCAGCAACAACTGCAATCAAGCATTTGCAATAACTGGCAATGAGTCTTTTACAGCACTGTGGAGGAATTTTGGCCCACTCATCTTTGCAAAAGTGTTGTAATTCAGCCACATTGGAGGGTTTTCAAGCATGAACCACCTTTTTAAGGTCATGCCCCAGCATCTCAATCAGATTCAAGTCAGGACTTTGACGAGGCCACTCCAAAGTCTTCATTTTGTTTTTCTTAAGCCATCCAGAGGTGGACTTGCTGGTGTGTTTTGGAGCATTGTCCTGCTGCAAAACCCAAGTGCGCTTCAGCTTGAGGTCACAAACAGATGGCCAGACATTCTCGTTCAAGATTTTTTGGTAGACAGCAGAATTCATGGTTCCATTTATCACAGCAAGTCTTACAGGTCCTAAAGCAGCAAAACAGCTCCAGACCATCACACTACCACCACATTTTACTGTTGGTATGATGTTCCTTTTCTGAAATGCTGAGTTACTTTTGCACCCGATGTAATGGGACAAACACCTTCCAAAAAGTTCAGAGTATTTTCCCAAAAGTCTTGGGGATCATCAAGATGTTTTCTGGCAAAACTGAGGTGAGCCTTTATGTTCATTTTGCTCAGCAGTGGTTTTCGTCTTGGAACTCTGCCATGCAGGCCATTTTTGCCCAGTCTCTTTCTTATGGTGGAGTCATGAACACTGACCTTAACTGAAGCAAGTGAGGCCAGCAGTTCTTTGGATGTTGTCGTGGGGTCTTTTGTGACCTCTTGGATGAGTCGTTGCTGTGCTCTTGGGGTAATTTTGGTTGGTCAGCCACTCCTGGGAAGGTTCACCACTGTTCCATATTTTTGCCATTTGTGGATAATGGCTCTCACTGTGGTTCACTGGAGTCCCAAAGCTTTAGAAATGGCTTTATAACCTTTTCCAGACTGACAGATCTCAATTACTTTGTTTCTCATTTGTACCTGAATTTCTTTGGCTCGCAGCAGGATGTCTCGCTTTTGAGGATCTTTTGGTCTACTTCACTTTGTCAGTCAGGTCCTATTTAAGTGATTTCTTGATTGCGAACAGGTGTGGAAGTAATCAGACCTGGGTGTAGTTAGAGAAATTGATCTCAGCTTTCCAAAGATGTTGATGATTAAGCAGGGAGGGGGCAATCGCTTTTTCACATAGGGCCATTTAGGTTTGGATTTTTTTTACCCTTAATAATGAAACCCTTCATTTAAAAACTGCATTTTGTGTTTACTTGTGTTATCTTTGTCTAATATTTACATTTGTTTTATGATCTGAAACATTTAAGTGTGACAAACATTAAAAAAAAATGAGAAATCAGGAAGGGGGCAAACACTTTTTCACGCCACTGTACATAAATATGAATGACAGGAAGGTAGGTGTAATGGTGAAGATGCAAGGAGTAGAGGTTGTGAAGGTAGATGAGTTTAAATACCCGGAGTCAACCATCCAAAGCAATGAAAAATGCACAAAAGAGGTGAAGAAGAGAGTGCAGGCAGGGTGGAGTGGGCGGAGACGAGTGTCAGGGGTGATTTGTGACAGAAAGATAGCAGCTAGAATGAAAAGGAAGCTTTACAAGATGATAGTGATACAGTGAGGTAAAAAGTATTTAGTCAGCCACCAATTGTGCAAGTTCTCCCACTTAAAAGATGAGAGAGGTCTCCAATTTTCATCATAGGTATACCTCAACTATGAGAGACAAAATGAGAAAAAAAATCCAGAAAATCACACTGAAGGATTTTTAATGAATTAATTGGTAAATTTCTCGGTAAAATAAGTATTTGGTCAATAACAAAAGTTCATCTCAATATTTTGTTATATACCCTTTGTTGGCAATGACAGAGGTCAAACATTTTCTATAAGTCTTCACAAGGTTTTCACACACTGTTGCTGGTATTTTGGCCCATTCCTCCATGCAGATCTCCTCTAGAGCAGTGATGTTTTGGGGCTGTCGCTGGGCAACACGGACTTTCAACTCCCTCCAAAGATTTTCTATGGGGTTGAGATCTGGAGACTGGCTAGGCCACTCCAGGACCTTGAAATGCTTCTTACGAAGCCACTGCTTCATTGCTTGGGCGGTATGTTTGGGATCATTGTCATGCTGAAAGACCCAGCCACGTTTCATCTTCAATGCCCTTGCTGATGGAAGGAGGTTTTCACTCAAACTCTCACGATACATGGCCCCATTCATTCTTTCCTTTACACGGATCAGTCGTCCTGGTCCCTTTGCAGAAAAACAGCCCCAAAGCATGATGTTTCCAGCCCCATGCTTCACAGTAGGTATGGTGTTCTTCTCCAAACACGACAAGTTGAGTTTTTACCAAAAAGTTCTATTTTGGTTTCATCTGACCATATGACATTCTCCCAATCCTCTTCTGGATCATCCAAATGCTCTCTAGCAAACTCAGGGGGACATGTCTGGCACTGCAGGATTTGAGTCCCTGGCGACATAGTGTGTTACTGATGGTAGCCTTTGGTCCCAGCTCTCCGCAGGTCATTCACTAGGTCCCCCCATGTGGTTCTGGAATTTTTGCTCACCGTTCTCGTGATCATTTTGACCCCACAGGGTGAGATCTTGTGTGGAGCCCCAGATCGAGGGAGATTATCAGTGGTCTTGTATGTCTTCCATTTTCTAATAATTGCTCCCACAGTTGATTTTTTCACACCAAGCTGCTTACCTATTGCAGATTCAGTCTTCCCAGCCTGGTGCAGGTCTACAATTTTGTTTCTGGTGTCCTTTGACAGCTCTTTGGTCTTGGCCATAGTGGAGTCTGACTGTTTGAGGTTGTGGACAGGTGTCTTTTATACTGATAACGAGTTCAAACAGGTGCCATTAATACAGGTAACGAGTGGAGGACAGAGAAGCCTCTTAAAGAAGAAGTTACAGGTCTGTGAGAGCCAGAAATCTTGCTTGTTTGTAGGTGACCAAATACTTATTTTCCACCATAATTTGCAAATAAATTCTTTAAAAATCAGACAATGTGATTTTCTGGATTTTTTTTTCTCATTTTTCCTCTCATAGTTGAGGTATACCTATGATGAAAATTGGAGACCTCTCTCATCTTTTAAGTGGGAGAACTTGCACAATTGGTGGCTGACTAAATACTTTTTTGCCCCACCGTACCTGGTATGATGTATGGTTTGGAGATGCTGGTGCTGATAAAAAGACAGGAGGCAAAGCTGGAGGTGGCAGAGTTGAAGATGCTAAGATTTTCATTGGTAGTGACTTGGAGAGACAGGATTAGAAATGAGTATGAGGCCGCTCAGTGACTTGGAGAGACAGGATTAGAAATGAGTATGAGGCCGCTCAGGTTGAGCGGTTTGGAGACAAAGTAAGAGAGGCAAGGCTGAGATGGTTTGAACATGTGCAGAGAGGGATAGTGAAGATACTGGACAAAGGATGTTGAAGATGGAGCTGCCAGGCAGGGGGGAAAGAGGAAGAAACCCAGCTTTACTCCCACCCGCTGCTCTTTTATTGGCCACAAAGACCAGCCTACAGTAGCTGTTTGTCTATTCAGGACTTGCAGAAATCTAACAAAATCATGTACATTCTGTCTACACCTCTTGATGGTAGGCAAGAAAGGGGTTGCTGCCAAAGCATTTGTGCTAGATTAGAGCACTTTTTATATTTTTGCCAACTTTTTATACAGTCTATGGATTAGAGTAGCATAAACTTCAACTCTGACCATAGTCACTACAGGCATGGCGGTAAGTTGTAATAATGGGCAAGATAAAATCACGGGAAAGTCTTTATCGCTTTCCATCGGAAGTGTGCAGGCAAACAGAGGGTTGACAGCAAGTCACAACATGGGTCAGATCTGCATCTGCATTAGTGGCATAAAATGGAGGGTGGAATGAACTATGGTTTTAGGGAATAAAGAGACATACACTGAAACCAGCCATTCTGAGTAAGGCTACAAAAGATGATTCACAATGCTGCTGCAATAATTGAATAATTTATGGCAATGTGACCACAATATGTCACAAACATTTCCTTAAGACCCGTGGGAGCTGTTAACATGTAGGAAAAGGTCAGTGAATGGGACCTTTAAATAAACACTTATTTTTTTTAAAAATTACACACGCACACACATCTATATCCATCCATCCATCTTCTACCACTTTTCTGGAGGTCCGGGTCACAGAGGCAGCAGTTCAAGCAGAGAAGCCCAGATTTGCCTCTCCCCAGCCACTTGCTCCAGTTCTTCAGAGAGGATACCAAGGAGTTCCCAGACAAGCTGGGAGACATAGTCTCTCCAGCAAGTCCTGGGTCTGCCCTGGGGTCTCCTCCCAGAGGGACGTGCCCAAAACACCTCAAGTGGGAGGCGTCCAGGAGGCATCCTGATCAGATGCCCATACCACCTCAACTGGCTCCTTTCAATGTGGAGGAGCAGCGGTTCTACTCTGAGCCTCTCCCAAATGACTGAGCTCCTCACTCTATCTCTGAGGGTGAGTCCAGCAATCCTATGAAGAAAGCTCATTTCACCCGCTTGTATCTGCAATCTCGTTCTTTCGGTCATTACCCAAAGTTCATGACCATAGATGAGGGTAGGATCGTAGATTGACTGGTAAATCAACAGCTTTGCCTTAGAGCTTAGCCCCCTCTTCACCACAACAGACCGGTACAACGTCCACATCACTGCAGATGCTGCTCCGATCCGTCTGTCAATCTCTCGCTCCATTCTCCCCTCACTCGTGAATAAGACCCCAAGATACTTAAACTCCTCCACTTGTGGCAGGAGCTTGTCCCCAACCCTGAGAGAACAATCCACCTTTATCCAGCTGAGGACCATGGACTCAGACTTGGAGGTACTGATTCTCATCCCAGCTGCTTCACACTCAGCAGCAAGCCATCCCAGTAAGACATGTAGGTCATTGATGGATGAAACCAGCATGACAGCATCATCTGCAAACAACAGAGATGAGATCCTGTGGTCGCCAAGCATGACACCCTCCGTTCCCTGGCTGCGCCTAGAAATTCTGTCCACAAAAATTATGAACAGGATCGGTGACAAAGGACAGCCCTGGCGGAGTCCAATTCTCAATGGGAATGAGTCCGACCAAGTGTTGGCAATACGAACCAAACTCTCACAACAGTCGTACAGAGACCGAATAGCTTGTAACAACAAGCCTGATACCCCATACTCTCGAAGCACCCCCCCCACACACACAAAAAACCATGAGGGACGCGGTCAAATGCCTTCTCCAAGTCCACAACACACATGTAAACTGGTTGGACAAACTCCCACGAACCCTCGAGGATTCTCGAGAGGGTAAAGAGCTGGTCCGATGTGCCACAGCCAGGTCGAAAACCACATTGCTTCTCCTGAATCCGAGGTTCGACCAACGGCTGGACTCTCCTCTTCAGTACCTTGGCATAGACCCTCCCAGGGAAGCTGAGGAGTGTGATCACACCCTCTGGTCCCCTTTTTTGAAAAGAGAAACCAACACCCCAGTTTACCATGCCAAAGGCACTGCCCCCAACCTACACACAATGTTGCAGAGGCATATCAACCATGACAGCCCTACAACATCCAGGGCCTTGAGGTACTCAGGACAAATCTCGTCCACCCTCGGGGCCCAGCCACCAAAGACATTTTTAGCCATCTTGGCGAACTCAGCCCCTGTGATAGGCGAGTCATCTCCCTCGTCCACAAGCCCTGCTTCCTCTGTGGAAGGTTTGTTAGTGGGAATGAGGAGATCCTCGAAGTATTCCTTCCACCGCCCGACGATATCCCCAGTCGAAGTCAGCAGTGCCCCATCCACACCATACACAGTGTGAACAGGGAGCTGCTTCCCCCTCTTGAGCAGCCAGACAGTATGCCAGAATCTCTTCGAGGCCGACCGAAAGTCTTGTTCCATGGCCTCACTGAACTCCTCCCATACCTGAGTTTTTGCTTCAGCAACCACCTGAGCTGCACTCCACTTGGCCTGCCGGTACACCTCAGCTGCTTTTGGGAGTCCCACAAGCCAATCAAGCTTGATAGGACTCCTTCTTCAGCTTAATGGCCTCCCTCACCACTGGTGTCAACCACTTGGTTCGGGGGTTGCCACCACGAGATGCCCCAACAACCTTGCGGCCACAGCTCTGGGTAGCCGCTTCAACAATGGAGGTGGAGAACATGGCCCATTCAGACTCCATGTCTCCAGACTCCCTCAGAATATGGTTAAAGTTCTTCCAGAGGTGGGAGTTGAAGACCTCCCGGACAGGGGCCTCAGCCAGACATTCCCAGCAAACCCTCACTATACTGTACGTTTGGGTCTACCAGGTCTGAATGGCATCTTCCCCTGCCATCGGATCCAACTCACCACCAGGTGGTGATCAGTTGACAGCTCTGCACCTCTCTTTACCCAAGTGTCCAAGACATACGGTCACAGGTCTGATGAGACGATAACAAAATTGTCATGGTCTGCTCTGTGCCTATCACCATCAGCTGCACGCACACCTGCTTTCCATCAGCACCTGGCTTACTTATACTGTGCTGCCCAGGCTTCAGTGCGGAGTTGTCTCACTATGTTCCAGACGAGCTTCATCTGCCATCCTCAGCCTTCTTGCCAATGCCTATCATCGATCCTGTTCCAAGCCTGCTGTCACTGAAGTCTGAAGGACCTCTCCAGCAGCTCACGTAAGACCCGCCAATTCTACTCATCATCTCTATTAGTCCCCTGTGCACAGGTGGAGCTCCGTGGTGGCGGACTCTCCCCTTCTCTGTGGCGGCGGATTCCTCTCCTTCCCTCCGACTCTATACCTCCACCTCCAAGCCAACACACCAGCAGGAGCTGCAACGACATCTGCAGACACTGTCCTCCGGGCCGCAGCCGCTGCGCTGAACCTGAGCCTTTCACCACCTCTGCATACAGTAAGCCACAGACTGAACTGTCCATCACCTACAGTTTCTACCACTAACTGTCCCGCTTCTGTGTGTTCCTAGGGTTGCCAGGTCGTACGGTGTGCTGCTCTGCTCCTTGCTGTTCCTGCTTACACTTACACACATGCATCCATATGCTCTTCACGCTAACAAACCTAACAAATTTACACTTATGTACAGCCTGGCAGCTCGGTGGTGCAGTGGTTAGCACTGTGGCAGCACAGTAAGAAGATAGTGGGTTCAATTCCACCTCCTGACCATAAGTGACCCTTCTGTGTGGAGTTTGCATGTTCTCCCTGTGTCTGCATGGGTTTACCCCAGGTGCTCCAGTTTCCTTCCACAGGCCAAAAACATGCAAATTAAGTTAATTGGATACCCTAAAGTGGCCCTAGGTGTGAAGGGATTGGCACCGTACCATGGTTGCCCCATTCATCCACGTGGATGCCCTGAATTTCCCTCTGGGATTAATTAAGTATTGTGGAGAGTGCAAATAAAGAAACCACACTTGCACGGCAGACAAACTTTATTCGCTCTCTCACTTCATTCATACACAGAAAAAACAATTCTCTTCATACACCAGGGTCTCTCCTTTTATATCACCCCACTCCTTCCCCCTGCTGCCTGAGATCTTGCATCACAATACATTCAACACATCATCGCCCCCACTGTCCCCGCAGCTACTCCTTCCTGCTGCATCACCATAACTTCTCCCATCACAATACCTATTGTCCTCATCTGTTTAATCCCCTACACTCTACCGGCAGAGGGACTATTTGCCTCCCCTCTGCTTCCAGTCTGAGATGATTATCCCAGCATGGGTTCCCTACACACCCCCCCCCACCAAAGTCTCAGACTGAGTGTCAACCCTCACGTCCTTTTGGCTTCAGTCTCCTCCCATATCTGCTGTAACGAGGGTTCTTCGAATCCGCGGCACTGCTGTGCCGGTGAGGGGCTGATGGGGGTGTGTCTGTCTGCGGGTGGGCAATGGCGAGGGGGGGGTGAACATTCGACTTGCCCGTATGGCTGCTCTGATGAATCGTTTACCTGGGGAGTTCTCAGTGGGGGTCTTCCACGCTGAGGAGCTCGAGCCAACATCACTTGCTCGTCCACCGCCACAAAGGCGGGCTTAAGTCTGTCTATACATATTTTCTCCCGACGACCCCCCAAGTCTAACAAAAAATGTTTGTCCCCTGGTTCCAGCACTCTGAACAGGCCATCGTGGGGTGGACGCAATGGGGGGCGGTGGGCATCGTGCCTGACAAACACAAACGCCGCATTCTTCAAAGTTTTAGGCACAAAAGCGCATGGAAAACAGTGGTGGGCCGGGCCCGGTAGCGTGCCTGTGTCCATGTTATGCTGTGAACGCTGAGACAGATGGTTGTTTGGTGTGGAATCATCTGGTAAAAAATTCCCCGGGGAGCCGCAGTGGCTGAGAAAAAACAAGCTCCGCCGGGGAAGCCTCCAAATCCTCTTTTGGTGTGGAACGCAACCCTAACAGAACCCACGGCAACCGGTCTACCCAATTTGCATCCGTAAGTGAAGCCCTGAGCGCTGCTTTCGGTGTCCTATGGAAACGCTCGCATAACCCATTGGCCTGTGGATTGTACGCGGTTGTGCGATGAATTGCTACACCCAGACTACAGGCCATCGCGGACCAGAGGTTGGAAACAAACTGAGGGCCCCATCGGACGTGATGTCTGAAGGGATGCCAAAACGTGCCACCCATGTTGTCAAAAAGGAACGCGCCACGTCCGCGGACGTGGTTGCCGCTAGCGGGACTGCTTCTGGACAGCGTGTGGTGCGGTCCACCACTGTCAGAAGGTGTGTGAACCCCTGCGATGGCGGGAGGGGGCCCACAAGGTCCACATGAATGTGGTTGAACCTCTTAGCCGGTATATGAAACGGTTCCAAAGGGGCCTTTGTGTGTCTGTGTACTTTGGCTCGTTGGCACGCTACACAGGCTGCAGCCCACTCTTTCACCTGTTTGCGCAGGCCTGGCCATACAAACTTCGCTCCCACCATTTTGACTGACGCGCGCACTCCTGGGTGTGCCAGAGCAGGAACTGACTCAAACACGCGGCAGCGCCAAGCAACTGGGACCATCGGACGCGGGCGTCCCATGGAGATGTCACAGATTGGGGGGGGGGCTTCCGTCTTGCAGTACTCTGCTCTCCAGCCTTAACCCTGTTGGTCCAGACTGGAGCGCACACACGTCCGCATCGCCAATCTGCTCTGCGGCCATGGCTGTATAATCTATCCCTACGCAGACTGGGGCCACTACTGCACACGAGAGGCAGTCCGCCACCACATCCAGTTTACCGGCCACATGCTGAATATCGGTTGTAAACTCCGAGATCGCGGCTAGCTGTCTCTGCTGCCGGCCCAACCATGGTTCCGAAACCTTGGCCATCGCGTACGTTAGCGGCTTGTGGTCCAGGAACGCAGTGAAGCTGCGCCCTTCCAGCCAGAACTGGAAGTGGCGTATGGGCAGGTGGAGAGCCAACAACTCTCTGTCGAACGCGCTGTATTTATGTTCACTGTCGCGCAAAGCCCAGCTAAAAAAGCGAGCGGCTGCCAAGAACCGGCGATGCGTTGCTCTACGACGGCCCCTATGGCCACGTCCGAGGCGTTGGTAGTGAACGCTATCCGAGCCGCCGGGTCCGGGTGCGCCAACAGTGCAGTGTTTGCCAGGGCTGTTTTAACCTCAGAGAATGCCTTCTCCCGCTCCGGAGTCCAGTCGATTCTGTCCGTCGGCTTCCGTTTCTTGAGCGCAGCGTACAATGACTGCATGAGCTGAGCTGCGTGGGGGAGGAACCGGTTATAAAAGTTAACCATCCCCAAAAACTCTTGCAGTGCCCTGACAGTCTGAGGCCGGGGAAAATTCGCCACAGCGCGCACCTTGTCCGGCAAGGGTATCGCTCCCTCTGGTGAGGTGTGGTGCCCCAAAAAATCAATCCCCCTCACGCCGAACTGACATTTCGCCGGGTTGATTATTAACCCGTGCTCCTCCAACCTCCAGAAAACCGTCCTGAGGTGGGTTACGTGTTCGTCCTCGGACGTGCTGGCCACCAGGATATCATCCAGGTAGACAAACACAAACAGCAGATCGCGCAACACCGCATCCATCATGCATTGGAATGTCTGTGCCACGTCTTTTAATCCAAAGGGCATGCGTAAAAACTCAAACAGGCCAAACGGAGTTATTACCGCCGTTTTGGGTATGTCCTCCGTGTGCACTGGGACCTGGTGTTAACCACGGACCAGGTCTATTTTAGAAAAAATACGTGCCCCGGCGAGGTGAACGGAAAAATCCTGAATATGGGGAATCAGGTAGCGGTCATGCGCTGTGGCATTGTTCAATCTGTGGAAATCTCCGCATGGTTGCCACAATCCCTCGGCCTTAGGGACCATGTGTAGTGGGGATGCCCATGGGCTGTTTGAGCGCTTGATGATGCCCAACCTTTCCAAGTTGGCAAACTCCTTGTGCGCTATGGCCAGTTTAGCTGCGTCCAGGCGCCGAGGTCATGTGAAAACGGGCGGCCCAGTGGTGGTGATAAAGTGTTCCACCCCGTGTTTAGTGATGGCCGCCGAAAACGTCAGGACCGGAGTGCTGGGAACTGAGTGAGCAGTGTGTGGAACTTACCGCCTGGAGCTGTGACGTTGGCTAGCGTTGTTGGCCCGGCCCCTCGAGCTGTACAGGGGAGAGAATCAAAAGACATTGCATTAATCAGGCATCTGTTCACAGCATTGACTAGCAGCCCGTATGCATACAGAAAATCAGCGCCCAAGATTGGGAAATTGCATGCCGCTATGACGAATGTCCACTCATACATACGGCCGTGTAGGGATACAGTCAGTGTCCTCTCACCAAAAGTCCTAATGTCCGAGCCGTTTGCGGCCATCAGCTCGGGGCCACTAGCTCCCGCTAGCCGGTCGTGTAGGACGGCAGGATGAGGCTCTTTTGGGAGCCGGTGTCTACAAGGAACCGTCTCCCCGAGCGCGAGTCCATCACGTAGAGCAGCTTGTTTTCTTCACCGGTGGTCGCAGCTGCTACAGACTGCCGGCCTTGGCGTTTCCCGAACGCTTGAATTGGCATGGTGGCACACATCGGCGTACATTCTCTCCAAAATGGCGGTGGTAGGAGCAGAGGGTGTCTCTCTGGCACTTCCTGGCCCCCGCTGCTGCTGCCATCACCGGCTCCTCGCTTCCGTTGGTCCTTGCTGGGTTCCGCCGCCGCCGCGTTCACTGTGAGGGCTCTGGTGGTGAGGATGATCCGATCTGCATCCTGGGCTAGCGCATGGTAGTCACGCGCGGCCAGCAACAGCGAGTTGGCCAGGACCGCTCTTGCCTCTGTTGGGAGGTTCCGGAGGAAAAGGTGGGCAAACAGAAAATGCCCATCGTCCGTGCCCATCAACGCCAACATCTTCTCCATCAGTTCAACCGCCGACCCATCTCCTAACTCGGAGTGCCTCAGGAGCCTCTCTGCTCTCTCACAGTCGGAGAGTGTGTCGCGCCGGGTCAGCGCGGCTTTGAGAGTCCCGTATTTATCGTGGGCTGGAGGCTGTTGGAGCAGGCACGCTACTTGCTGAGTCATGCGAGCGTCCAGCACTGCGACCACATAGTAATATCTGGTGTCATCTGCCGTTATTCCCCGGAGGGCAAACTGAGCCTCAGTGTGGAGAAACCAAGACCGTGGGTCGTGCAGCCAAAAGTCCAGTAGTTTGACCGAAACAGCGCACGTGTTGCTGGGGCTTTCCGTCCAGGCCGTCTCTGGGATGCTTGCCGCGTTGCTGGGGCTTCCCGTCCGGGCCGACTCCGGGGTTTTTGCCTCGTGTTCCATAATTCGTCAAGGGTCACCAGTGTGGAGAGTGCAAATAAAGAAACCAGACTTGCACGGCAGACAAACTTTATTCACTCTCTCATTTCATTCATACACAGAAAAACCAATTCTCTTCATACACCAGGGTCTCTCCTTTTATATCACCCCACTCCTTCCCCCTGCTGCCTGAGATCTTGCATCACAATACATTCAACACATCATCACCCCCACTGTCCCCGCAGCTACTCCTTCCTGCTGCATCACCATAACTTCTCCCATCACAATACCTATTGTCCTCATCTGTTTAATCTCCCACGCTCTACCGGCAGAGGGACTATTTGCCTCCCCTCTGCTTCCAGTCTGAGATGATTATCCCAGCGTGGGTTCCCTACAGTATACAAAATAAATTTGAATCTTTTTCCTCATAAATTTTCAACTTTTTTTGTACATTTGCAACAATACTCACCAATTTGTGTCATTTTCATGAGGAAGATCATACAAATGCATTGAGTCATGAAAATTACAATTTTGTAAATAATTAAAACAAAAAAATCTATTGCTACTTTAGAACATGTAGTAAATGTAACTTATTGCTATGCTACCCTTGCAAACAAATGACAACTTTAACAAGGGGGATAGTTTTGGCTCATTTTGCTAACAAGGAGAATCGCATCCCCCCCCCCGCCGCCCAAATCACCTACTGTATATTCATTCAAATTCTATACATATTTGATTTTTGGAATGTTCCGGGTCTATGAACACGTTTTCACTGCTGATTACCTGATGTTGTCCAGCTGCTGTTATTGACCACCTGCTTCTCATCAGCTACAGCCTTTATTTATTTATTTTTGTTTTTTTTTTGGAGGGGGGGGCTCCTTCTCTTGTTGGACTGCTTGCCAGAAGCTTGGTGTCTCTCTGTGTGCCTGCCTGAAGTGCTTGTGTGTTTTCCTCCTCACCCTCTCCCCACTTTGGAAACTGTAAGCACAAATTATTTCTTCTCTGCCTCAATCATCCTAAAATAATCCATACTCACCCTTTCCTGGTGGACTGGGCCTACTCTGTGGTGGAACCATGAACCTGGAAATCCTCTCACCCTCCAGGTAAATCCAGCCAGCAATATCCATTATTCCCCTAACCTTAAAGTCCTTGGCCTGAGGCATCTTTCCTACCTTCATCAGAGCATTATCCTTAATGAAGCCAAACCTGATGGCGAACAGCAGCCATCCTGTAAATACTCAGTCCTGCTACTTCCAATTAAGAAATATTTCTAAAATATTGCCACTGCTTTTTTACCAACAGCTCAGAACTGTTATCCATGCTTTTGTTTCAACACCTATATTACTGTAATGCTCTATATTCATGCTTCAGTCAAGATGCCATTAACCGTTTACAAGTACTCCAAAACTCTGCAGCAAGGTTACTCACAAAAACCCCACTCTGTTCTCATATCACTCCAGTTCTCTACTCACTTCATTGGTTACAATCAATTGTAGAATAAAATTTAAAATTATCCTTATTTTCAAAGTTCTAAAAATTTTTGCTCCAGAATACATTATAGATAGGGCTTGACATTAACACCCGCCAACCCGCCAATGGCAGGTTTGGTAGTGGCCGGTAAGACAGCCACTCCCACTAGCCACTTTGGCAGATTGTAGTTTTCTCAAATGGCATCTAAAATAATAATCCTATCGAAGTGTTAGATAGAGTCAGGCTCAGCTGCTGGTCGGTAAAGGAGAAGCCATGGATGGTCTACTCTGTGGGTCAGTCTCTCATCCTGCCCCAGTTCACACCGCAGCACGGTGTGAAGAAATGCCACGGTGGGTGGTGGCTTCTCCTGTACCCAGCCCAGAGCGGAGCCTTACTTACTTACTTAGTACTCCTGCGAGGTGAGAGCTGGTGGTCATCACTATGCGTAGAGCCAATCAGGTTAACCAGTGCATGCCAACACTGCCAGTTTTGGGCCAGCAAATCTGCGTCGTCAACAGCGACTCTGAGCTGTCGAAGGTCTCTCTCCACCACATCGAGCCATCTGGTGGTTGGTTTGCCCCAGGGTCTTTCTACCCTGAGGCCCTGGGGTCAAACATAAGGATGACTTTTGTCGGGTGTTCTGGTAAGAGGTGGAGGATACGGCCAAACCAGTGGATACGTTGCTGTGTAATAAGGTGGGATGCTATAAGATGATAATGTGTGGGCTCAGAGCATGTCATTAGAAGTGCACTGGGGCCACCTGATGTTCTCGATGGTTCTGAGGGCCCGACTATCAAACCCATCCACTCTCGAGGCCAGAGTCATATTCAGTGGCCATGTCTCTGACCCATAGAGTGGAATGGAGAGGACTGACGTATTGTATATGCGGAGCTTTGTCTTTCAGGAGATTGAATGATGATGCCATAGAGGTTTCCGTAGTGTCTGCAGGGCTGATACAGCGAGGCCACGTCTGCGGTTGATCTCTGTTTTCATGTCCCTGTTGTTGGTCATTGTGGAGCCCAGATGCACAAAGGAATTGACAAACTCAACAACATCATTCCCGAGCTGTAACGGGGGTGGGTCTGGTCTGTCGCCAACATGCATTAGCTTATAGTCTTCATCCAGCTCACCTGAAGGCCCAGCTTCACTGCTTCTTCGTGGTATACAACTAGTGCATCTCTCAGCCGACTATAGGATGGGCTGAACAGGATAGTATCGTCAGCATATTCAAGGTCAGCCAGATGGTAGTTGCCAAACTGCATGTCATGGACCCGGTTGCAGACCTTAGTCACCACATAGTCTATGACACAACTGAATCGATCAGGACCGGCCACACAACCCTGTCGGACCCTGCTGTTGATGGGAATCCAGCTGGACTACTTTCCATTCACATGGAATGGAAACATGGACACAGCTCTCCATGCTGTTGTAGAACTGTTTAAACAGGGCTACGATCTTGGGTGGGGCTCCGAGGGTCTGCAGGATACTCCAAAGAGAAGCGTGGTCCACGGTGTCGAAAGCAGCCTTAAGATCTATAAAGGCTATATAGAGATGGTGGTCCTTGCGGAATTCATAGGCCTTCTCTATTAATTGCCAAATAGCAAAGATGTGGTCTGAGGTCGAGCGGTTGAGCATGAAGCCTGCCTGCTGAGGGTGACAGCCGCCTCTGATGGCTGGAAGGGCATGACTGAGGAGGATCCTGTCACGCCTCGCCGCCCATCTGCGGCGCCAGCTGCACGCACACCTGCACTTCATCAGCAGCGAGGGATTTAAGCTGCCTCACCCTGGGCTTCGGCCTGAAGCCGTCAGACTTCACTCGTCACGATTGCTGTGAGTAACCTCTACCACTTCAGCAAACATCTCGGTAAGAAGCCCTTACCTTTTTCCTCTCCAAGTCTGCTCCCCTGTGCACAGGTGGATTTCCCGGCGGCGGACCATTCCTCTCCGCCTCCATTCCCTCGCTGCTGCACCGGGCTCTCCAGGTCGCTGTCTACCGGACCTCGTCCTTGCTGTGCCAGCCACCTGCTAACTCCAAGTAAGCTCATCACTATTTTTACATCTCCTGTGTTGGTGTGTGCCCGTCACCCTTCTCCCTTTGCTTCTCCCATAGGGTTGTCCGGCTGTACGGTCTCCTGCCTCCGTGCCCGAAGCAGACGCCACCACCAATACATTCACATCTCGCAGACACACAGTCATACACACTTGTTGCTAATAAAGCTATTGGATCTACTCTGAGCCTGCGTGTGTGTCTCCTGAGCCGTGCATTATGTCAGTACGGCTTCAGCAGAGCGACTCGGCAGACGGCGGGCTCACACGCCGACTTACCACTCTCGAGGCTCGAGTGGACCTAATAGCCCACCAGCAACAGGTGATTTTAAACCAGCTAACCATTATCACTAACCGATTGGACCGCTTGGACCCCCAACAGCCGTTCCCCCCGGCTCGTCAGGGTGGCGCGGCTCCTGCTGCTCTAGCGGCCGTCCAGCCAGCTCCGGTAGCACCGGCTCGGCTCACGCCCATTCCGACCCCCGCCCGCTTTAGCGGTAAGCTCAGCGGTGCGCGGGAGTTCATAATGCAGTGCGAGTCCGTGTTCCACCGTGTGCCCGGAGATTTTCCCTCAGATCATAGCCGAATTGGCTACATTGGGAATCTCCTAGAGGGGCGAGCACTAACTTGGGCTTACGCCGTAATGGCGAGGCCCAGTTATGCCACCCTCACCTATGACCAATTCGTGAGACAATTCCTGGAGGTCTTTAATCATTCTCGTACCGAGACTGTCCAGGTCGATCGGCTTCTCAGTCTTCAGCAGGGAAGCCGGTCGGCAGCGGACTATGCGATCGACTTCCGGGTAGCGGCGGAGGAATTGGGCTGGGATGAACGTTCATTCTGCGGCCTCTTCCTCCGCAGTCTCAATGATGATCTGAAGGATGAACTGGCTGGGCGGGACATCCCGGAGACTCTAGCGGAGCTAACGTCCCTAGCCATCAGTTTGGATAACAGGCTGCGCGAGTGCTCCTCGGGGCGGAAGTCGTCTTCTTCTCGCTCTCGTGGTGCCTCGTCGCGCCTGTTCCAAGCTCGCCCCCTGGCGACGCCGCCACCATCGCGCCCCGAGGAGTCGGAGCCGATGGTGACGGGCTGGACAAAGCTCCCCCCTGCGGAGAGACAACGCCGCCGTGAGTTGGATCTCTGCATGTATTGCGGAGATAGTCAACACACGGTGGAGCTTTGCCCACAGAAGCCAAACGGCGGGGTCCGCGAGTCACTGTAGGGGACCTCGCGGACATCAATTGGTTAAATCCCCTCTCCCAATTGAAGCTGCCCGTCCGATTTTGTCACAACTCCACTGGGCATCTCACCCACGCACTGGTGGATTCGGGCGCGGAGGGCAGTTTTATTTCACAAAGCCTGGCAACCCGATTGGGCATCCGTTGCCAAGTTCTCAAATCTCCTCTCGCCCTAGTCAACCTCTCCCATGTCTCCCTGGGGAGAGTAACACATCAGACTGTCCCTGTTCCTGTGATCATCTCTGGGAACCACCGGGAGGAAATAACCTTCTACGTCCTCCCCAACTCTGTGTCGCCCGTCATCCTGGGATACCCCTGGCTTCGCCTCCATAACCCTGTCTTGGATTGGAAGTCCGCCAGGGTGTCGGCATGGAGTACATTCTGTATGAGCACCTGCTTGCAGTCCGCTGCCTGCTCTCCGTCCTCTTCCCCAACTCCTACGGACGCTACGCCCCCGGATCTCTCTCTGGTGCCATCGAAATTTCACGACCTGGGTATGGTTTTCAGCAAGTCCAAGGCGATGTCTCTTCCCCCACACAGACCCTATGACTGTGCGATAAACATCCGCCAGGGGGCACCCTTACCCTCTGGGCGACTCTACAGCCTGTCGGCGCCGGAGAAGGAGACCATGAATGCCTACCTCAAGGAATCGCTGAGTGCTGGAATTATCCGTCCCTCGTCATCACCATTGGGGGCAGGATTCTTCTTCGTGGGCAAGAAGGACGGTTCCCTCCATCCTTGTATCGACTATCGTGCCCTAAATGATATCACGGAGAAGGATCGCTACACCCTGCCACTCATGGACACCGCCTTCCACTCCCTCCAGGGGGCGAATTGGTTCACCAAGCTGGATCTACGCAGCGCATACCACCTCGTCCGGATCCGGGAGGGAGATGAGTGGAAGACAGCCTTCCGTACCCCGAACGGCCACTTCGAGTACCTGGTGATGCCGTTCAGGTTGACCAATGCTCCAGCCGTCTTTCAGCGCCTAATTAATGACGTCCTCCGGGATTTCATTGGCCTTTTTGTGTTCGTCTACCTGGATGACATCCTCATCTTCTCCAAATCCAGGGACGAGCACCGGGTCCATGTGAGGCGGGTCCTCCAAAGGCTGCTGGAGAACCGGTTGTACGTGAAGGCCGAAAAATGTGAATTCTACGCTAAGACAACATCCTTCCTCGGGTTCATCATCTCCCACGACCAGGTGCTTCCGGACCCAGTGAAGGTGAAGGCGGTGGTGGAATGGCCTACACCTGCATTGAGAAAACAGGTGCAACAATTCATCGGGTTTGCAAATTTCTACCGCCGCTTCGTCCCTAATTTTGGCTCCATCGTTGGCCCTCTGACCCGCCTCACGTCCCCTAAGGTCCCGTTCCGGTAGACCGAAGAGGCCGCGGCTGCTTTTCAGGCCCTGAAGGCGGAGTTCTCCTCCTCCCGGGTCCTTAGCCAAGTCAACCCGTCGCTGCAGTGCATCGTGGAGGTGGACGCTTCGGACACAGGAGTGGGGGCAGTTCTGTCTCAGCGGTCGCCAGGTGATGGAGTCAAACGGCCCTGCGCTTTCTTCTCTCGGCGCTTGTCCCCGGCGGAACGGAATTACGACGTGGGGGACAGAGAACTCCTCGCCATCAAGCTCGCGCTGCAGGAGTGGCGTCACTGGCTAGAGGGGGCGGACCTGCCGTTCGTGGTCCTGACTGACCACAAGAACTTGGAGTATTTGAGATCTGCCAAGCGTCTGAACGCCCGCCAGGCACGCTGGTCCTTGTTCTTTGCCAGGTTCCGTTTTAACATCACCTTCAGGCCTGGCTCCAAGAACGGCCTGCCCGACGCCCTCTCTAGGCAGTTTGCCCCTGAGGAGTCTGAGGACACGGTCCACACCATCCTGCCCAGGTCGTGCATCGTGGGAGCCATCACCTGGGATATAGAAAGCAAGATCCGGAAGGCGCAGGACGTGGAACCTGACCCTGGCGGCGGACCGGAGGGGAGGCTGTTCGTGCCATCCACGGTTCGGGGGGAGGTCATCCACTGGCTACACACATCCAAGCTCACCTGCCACCCTGGCTCCTCCCGGATGATCGACCTCCTTCAACGGTCCTTCTGGTGGCCGGGCCTGCGGAGGGACGCTGCCCGCTACGCCCGGGCCTGCCCAGTATGTGCCACCAGTAAGTCAGGTAATGCCCCTCCAGCGGGTTTGCTCCAGCCTCTGCCCGTCCCTGGCAGGCCCTGGTCGCATATCGCCCTGGATTTCGTCACCGGACTGCCAGTCTCAAACACCTTCGACACCGTCCTGACCATCGTGGACCGCTTCTCCAAGGTGGCACACTTCATCCCGCTACGAGGTCTTCCAACCGCCCTGGAGACGGCGGATCTCCTAGTCCAGCACGTGGTCAGGCTGCACGGGATTCCGGTGGACGTGGTCTCGGACCGGGGGCCCCAATTTTCCTCAGAGGTTTGGAGGTCATTCTGCAACGCCCTGGGAGCCAAGGTGAGCCTCTCCTCCGGCCATCACCCCCAAACCAACGGGCAGTGCGAGCGGACCAACCAGGAGCTTGAGGCTGCGCTCCGCTGCGTCACTGCGTCCAAACCTACGTCCTGGAGTAACCATCTCGCCTGGGTTGAGTACGCCCACAACACCGCCCGCTCTTCTGCTACAGAGATGTCTCCCTTTAAGGCGTCCCTGGGCTACGACCCCCCTCTTTTCACAGCGCAGGAGAGTGAGGTGACGGTTCCCTCAGTTCGGGCGCATCTCAGGCAGTTCCGCTCCATCTGGGCGTCAGCGCGCAATGCGCTTTTACGCACGGCGGAGCGCAACAGAACCACGGCGGACAGGCACAGAAGATCTGCCCCAGCGTACCAGGTGGGTCAGCGTGTCTATGTGTCAACCCAGGACGTCATTTTAAAGGGTGAGAGGAGGAAGCTGGCACAGCGTTTTATGGGCCCATACCCCATCACCAGGATTATCAACCCGGTGGCTGTGCATGTCGCTATTCCCCCCTCCCTTCGCATCCATCCCACCTTCCACGTATCCAAGGTGAAGCTGGCAGTCTCCGACCCCCTTTGCCCTCCTCCTGCTGCGCAACCCGCGCCCCGGATGATTGATGGCCATCCGGCCTGGCCTGTCTCCTCCATCCTGGACTCCCGGCGCCGGGGTCGTGGGTTGCAGTACTTGGTGGACTGGGAGGGTTATGGGCCTGAACATCGACAGTGGGTACCCTCGTCGTTTGTGTTGGACCCGTCCCTCATTACTGAGTTCCACCGAGCGCACCCGGAGAAACCATCGCCAGGAGGCGCTGCTAGAGGGGGGAGTACTGTCACGCCTCGCCGCCCATCTGCGGCGCCAGCTGCACGCACACCTGCACTTCATCAGCGGCGAGGGATTTAAGCCGCCTCGCCCTGGGCTTCGGCCTGAAGCCGTCAGACTTCACTCGTCACGATTGCTGTGAGTAACCTCTACCACTTCAGCAAACATCTCGGTAAGAAGCCCTTACCTTTTTTCCTCTCCAAGTCTGCTCCCCTGTGCACAGGTGGATTTCCCGGCGGCGGACCATTCCTCTCCGCCTCCATTCCCTCGCTGCTGCACCGGGCTCTCCAGGTCGCTGTCTACCGGACCTCGTCCTTGCTGTGCCAGCCACCTGCTAACTCCAAGTAAGCTCATCACTATTTTTACATCTCCTGTGTTGGTGTGTGCCCGTCACCCTTCTCCCTTTGCTTCTCCCATAGGGTTGTCCGGCTGTACGGTCTCCTGCCTCCGTGCCCGACGCAGACGCCACCACTAATACATTCACATCTCGCAGACACACATTCATACACACTTGTTGCTAATAAAGCTATTGGATCTACTCTGAGCCTGCGTGTGTGTCTCCTGAGCCGTGCATTATGTCAGATCCTGGTGAAGAGCTTACCAGGAATGGACAAAAGGGTGATGCCTCTGTGACTGCTGCAAACAAGTTTTTTGCCCTTTCCCTTCCAGAAGGGGAGGATGATGCCCCTGGTCCAGTCACTGGGGAGCTGCTCTGTCACCCAAACATGACTGATAATGTGGGTGAGCCACTGGATTGTACAATTTCCGCTCATCTTCAGCATTTCGGTGGTTATAGCACAAATTCCAGGAGCTTTCCTGTTGTTTATCTTGGTCAGGGCAGCCACGACTTCTCCGTGGGTAACTAGATCGGTCCTGCAGGAATCACAGGGAGCAGTGCATTGTCAGTGGCTAAGAGACTGGGGTCAACGGGAACTGGAGAATGATGCAGGAGATGACTGAAGTGTTCCTTCCAGCGGTCGAGGCAGTCTGTCTCAGTGTTAATGAGTTTTCCGTTGATGTCCTTCACCTGGGCTGTCTTGGTGTGTGGGCCATAGCATGCTTGACAGAGCATACTGAACACATGGCTCATGTTATTTCTGGCCGCTGACTCCAGGCGCTCAGCTTCTTCTGACTAGTACCTCTCTTTGTCCTCTCCAATGACCACATTGCATAGATGGTTTAATCTGCAGTACTCCATCAGGTCGCCTTGGAGGCGGGCCTCTCGGCAACGGTCGATGATTTCTAGAGTCTGCCGAGAGATCCAAGGTCATTTTGTGGAAGATTGTAAATGTCCCAGGACATTGCAGGCAGACTGGATGGTGTTTTCTTGAAAATCTCCCAGTCGCCCACTTTGTCCGTGGCCAAGGCACTGAAGCAGTTGTTGATAGAGCATCGGAACTCAGTGGCGATGTTGGGATCATGGAGCTGGGAGGAGTCCAGGCAGGACTGGTACTTGGCAGAAGGATCAGCCCAAAGCTTCAGCTTAAGCTGAAGCTCCAGAGTGGAGCCAGGCAAGTTTATTTTGTGGCCAGTCTGGAGAAACGGCAACGAACAGACAGCAGCCAGCAGAACACACCTGTCTCCACGCTCAATGATCAAATTACTAGGGGAACGCATCCTGATCCCCATTGTTCCAGTGGTGAGTATCTAATCCCTGTGCTCCCCCCACATCAGCTCCTACCTCTGTGGTTAAACATGATTATTTTTTTGAGCAAGAAGCTCCATTTATTGTCCACATTTGAGCAAATTTAAGTTTTCTTATGACAGAGAGAAAAAGTGACACCACTTTGTTACGTGTCTGGAAAGAACTGATTTACAGCTTTCTTTTTAGTAAATTTCTGACTTTTTCTACTGATTAGAATTGTTCACGAAAATTTGAGACCTTTTTTTCCTGAGGATGAAACTTTTTTCCTCATCAGTTTTCTTTTTCTTTCAATTCTTTTAAACAGGTAGTGTCCATTTAGGTTAAAATCCATCAGCAACTACTAATGAGGTTGTGCAGCCCGAAGGGGTAGGAGTACAAATGAGAATTGAGACAGACTCCAAACCTGTACTTCATTCTCACATTGTAAATATTTTTCTCTACTATTTTACAGTATTTACTACTGTTACTAAATAATTAGTGTTTCTCTTGCTATTTTTATGTACGTATGTATAAGGGTCATTTACATTTAGAAAGGTTCTAAATCTTGAATCAAATGGAGCTCGCTCTTTCTCTTGTATTTTGGGTCTATTTAGCCAAAAGTCATTTTTCTTGCATCCTCCAATCAAATGTCATTGATTTTGTAAATGGCATTCACTTATATAGCGTTTTTTTCCTCATCTCTAGATGACCAAAGCGCTTTACAGATCCTGCTATCCACCCATTCACACACTGATGGTGGTGTAGCTGCCATACACCGGCACTGGCCTGACCCACCAGGAGCAACTGGGGGTTCAGTGTCTTGCTCAAGGACACTCTGACACGCAGACTGCAGACAGAGCGGAAATTGAACCCCTGACCCTCACGATCAGTAGTCGACCACACTACACCTGCGCCACAGGTGTAAGGTGTAACAAGCATTATAGTTTACATTAACTACACTCTATTTTATGTCACAAAGTAAAAAAACAAAACAAAAACAAAACATGAATTTCACCATCACTTTACCCATGCAGGATGGGCTGCAGGTGCAGGGTGACTTGAGTCTTCGGGTCTTTGCCACTGTTCTTTTCCTCCTGGTTTATTGACATGAGTTCCCCTGAAGACAGTGTGACCTCAGCACCCGACATCACCTCTCCTCCGCAGAGCTGCATAGACAAGAGGACAGAGAGCACGGATGCCAACATCCAGGTGACATACATACATGCACTCATGCTATTTAATGCACAAACACACAGCAGATGAAAGCCTCTCTCAGCAATCTTCCTGGCATGCAATCTCCATACTGCGCTTAAAATGACATAATCCTAACATACTGTAGGTAAACCTCGCTTCTTATTGTTAACCCGAATGCGTAAGCAGTAGATAAACTGGAAAATGGGGCAAAAGATTAACATGAGCTGAAATATACAGATCAGAAGGAATGTATCAGTGAAGTAGAGTACATGGGTTCAAAATGTCTTGTCATAATTAAAATAATACTTATAAATGTAATCAGATCTGTTGGGTTACATAGGTGGCAACACTGAAGAACATATAGAGTTGTAAACTCACCAAGGACAGATAAATATGCACTTACGTAAAACCAAAGCTGAACATAAATGGGGAAAAAATCAGTAGAGATTGAGGATTTTTGTTAATTGCTGAAAAAATTATCCTTACTGCCTGATTAATGACACCTCCCAAACATAAATCAGAGAAGAACAAAGAGGCGATATTCAGCAGTATAGCTGAAAAATGTGTGTATTTATGGATGTATATATGGTCCCCTCTGATGATACAGTGGAAATGAAAAGGGAATGAAAATAAAATGTACTTCCCAATGTATCGTATTACTGCTACACAATAGTGTTATGTCCGGAAACCGGCATGACCAATGAAGAGTTGAGCTCTGCTGGAACTCGAACTTTATTACAACAAGTTATTAATAATACAGTACAGGCAAGTTACTGTGCGGTGAACGCTGCATCGCTAAGAGTCGAGAGAGGCCTAAGATGGCCAACTCTCCCCATTTAACCATCTGGCACGGTAACGTCACCCTGCTGGCTGCGTCACCACGCTGGCGCTCATTAATCCCTGTAGTGCCACACTACCCCCCCCCCCATGGAAAAACACAGAACATAACACACAGTCTAATTAACCCTCCCCAATTTGATATCACATAAACAAAACACAGCTAGCTATGGCTAGCGGGTGGACCACCGCGTAGCCCAGCGTGGCTGAGTGGGTTATTCTGCAACTCTCAGCTGGCAGCCTTGCCCCTAGCTACAAAGTCCTTTCTTTTTTCTTTTCTTCCATGGGGAAAGCAGTTCTGTTGGAGGGGCCTTGTAGCGAGGCCGTGGTGGACGCGGCCCTGGAGGTGCTGGGTCCCCTGGACTGGGACCATCTCCCACAAAACTCCAGTCCGGGTCCCACACTGTGTGAGCTGACTCCCCCAAAGCCTCGTTCTCCAGAGCTGTCACTTGAATTCGACGGAGACGATTGGCGTGCCACACCGAATCATCTGTCAGGTGGAAGGTCGCTGGACCCAGCTGAGTGGCAATCCTCATGGGTGACAGTGGTGCTGGAGGCCGTGATGTGGTTGACTGTAAGTCTGGTCGCTTGATTTTGCGGACCCGAACCCAATCCAATACCGCAAGTGGCATTCTATTCGGCTGCACTGGTCACAGTGATGTAGTATCTACGTCCGTTGTGGGGTGTCCATCAGGTTGTAATGGTTTCACTGTCACAGACTCTTCATCCAGTGCTACTGCGGCGGTCCCTGGAGGCTGATGCTGGTCGTGGATCCGGAAGACGTCCGGTGACACTGCTGTGTCCTGCATGATCACGGACTCTTCATCCAGCGGCTCAGCTGCGGCTCCTGTAGACTGGCGCTGTGTGAGGATTCGGAAGCAGTCCGGTCCCTTCTCTCCATCACCTGTTGCTTGTTGAGGTTGGGGTGATGTGTTGCTGTTGTTGGTAACGGGACATGCACCGGGCCGTCTTCGGTCACCGGGGTCCCCTTTCTCCACGAATTCCCCCTCCTGCTGCTGCACGGCGGCTGTCTGAAGCTCATGCCTGGTGAGGATCGGAGGCGAGTCCGGTCGCTGTCCCCTCTCTGGGCAGCATTCCTTCTGTGCACACGGGATGGCTGTGCTCTTGTCGTTGTCATCCTGTTGTGCCTCGTCCTACTCATCATCATCGTCATTGGAGTATGTTGCGTCCCAACCATCGTAGTTGGTCAAGCAGAGTCCACTACTGTCGCAGATGGAGAAACCCAGTTGATTGAAAAGGTCCCATCCTAATATGTTGTCTCCATGTGTGGTCACTTAAAACACAAAGTCAGTAACTACTCTTGACACGTAGCAGAACGTTAGCGTGATGGTCCCTACGTTGCTAACTCTGTAGCCACCATACCCATACAGCGCCATTGGGTTCTTTCCAATCATGTGGTTGGGGAAAAAACGTCTTCATCGTGGCCCAATTCAACATCAACCTCACTGCAGCGGTGTCGAGTAGGAGCGGCAAAATAACGTCATTCATCTCCACCATGCAGAATGCATATGCCGTGCTTCCGGACGTCACAGTGTGGATGGTTATTGTGGGTGGGTGGCTTTGTTTGGCCAGTGGGTTCAGCGGTGTCGCTGACCGGCAAACTTTGGCAAAGAGGTTAAATTTTCTGCACTTCTTGCATCGTTGCCCCCTTGCAGGACAAAAACATGCTCTCTCTCGGTGCGTCGGGGAACCACAGCTGCCGCATGTGGAGCGTTTCATAGCGGTCCTCCGGTCCACGGTGTTTGCTTCGATCTCTTCTGCCATGTCAACAGGTTCCTCCATGCTCACTGCGTATGTCAGGGGTGTCTGGCTTGGCTGCTGCTGCTGCACACTTAGCTCCGATGCTAACCTTCTTCTTCTTTTAGATTTGATTGGCAGTTGGCAACCAGCTTACAGGTGCATTACCGCCACGTACTTCACTCTATATCATCACTCTATATACTTATCATCACTCTATATATACTCTAGCTGGAACGGTAGCTCGATGGTGTTAGCTAGTGTTATGTCATTTGGTGCCGTTAGCATCTTCGTCTGCAGCCACAGGTTGCTAGTGTGCTTGGCCAACTGGTCCTGCACCATTTCATCTTCCAACAAACCAAACCTGCACATGCTAGCTAGGTGGTGAAGGTCTGCAATGAATTGCTGTGTCGTTTCTTCAATTCTCTGTCGCCATTGGTGGAACCTAATACACCAATCCAACACGTTATCTGATGTGGTGAAGTAGCTAGCAGTTCTACAGCATCACCAAACAAGTCCATTGGTCCTAACGTGTGGATCTGTCCAGTGTCCTTCTATGCCCAGGTTGTGAACTAACAGAGCTCACCTCCATACCTTGTCCAATTTGCCTAGGTCCAACACCGACACATATGTCTCGAAGGCATCGAGCCAGCACGGCCAAGGAACGGGTGGCTCACCGGGGTACTCCAGAAATAGTCTTAGTGGCCTCAGGCACACTTCCATGGTTTTATTCTCTTCGCCAAATGTTATGTCCGGAAACCGAAATGACCAGCGGAGAGTTGAGCTGTGCTGGAACTCGAACTTTATTACAACAAGTTATTATAATACAGTACAGGCAGGTTACTGTGTAGCGAACACTGTATCGCTAAGAGTTGAGAGAGGGCTAAGATAGCCGACTCCCCATTTAACAGTCTGGGATGGTGAAGTCACTCTGCTGGCTGCATCACCATGCTGGCGCTCATTACAGGGTACAAATAAAATAACCTGAACCTGACCAGAATTAACCTCTGTAGTGCCACACTACAAATATGATTTTTGTGACTGTTCTTTTGTTTCTGCTGTAATATGAAATAAAGTTTTAAAAATTAAACTGTACAGTGACTGGTGTTTTCTTTATGGCTGCTGTCATATGATTAAGTTATGTAAAGTAGGCTATGAAACAAAATAAAAATGCCATAGCATCATGAGGTATTCTGTAACAGACGATGGCATTTTAGAGATGTCAAATCAAAGAAACTACACTGTCCAACAGACTGTTATGTTTTCACATTAAACAAGTCTGCTTTCATTATAGTCACGTTTTGTCAGTTTTAACTGAGTTTGGTAGCAAAAGACATAGATCCAACAACAGGAAATCATCTGTCCAAACTAGCCCCACACACATGGCGCAATAAACTACATTACATCTATTTCTCACTACAGTAAGTAGCCAAATTCCCGCTAAACAGACGGTTGCGTGCCTTGCTCACCCTCTGGAACTGACGTCTGTCCGGCGCAGCAGCACGCACACCCCTGGGCCGCCGCGCGCTCTTGGTACTGAAAGGTGCACGAACCCCCTCCGGGTTCGGCACCAAAACTCCGCAACACCCTGCCCGCGACTTTAATCGAGCCGTGTCATGGTTTGGCTCGACAGCTTTTGCTTCATCCAGCTCCTGTGAAGAAGAGCATGCGCCGTGGCTCTTCCCACAGAGAAGGCTGCATCTGCCCACTGTCACGAGAGGCGGCCGGCTCGCACGCGATGTTTAAGTCGGTCAAACTCCTCTTACGTGGCTCCGTGGAGCTCAGGCTGAAGGATTTAACGCTCATAAATGTGGTGGAATTTGTGCTGAACTTTAAACAAATCGAACTATCAGCAGTCAGTGGGGTTGGAGTTCACTCAGTTTTTTGTCTCATTTTTGTGCTTTCTCAAAAGAAAAAGACGGTATGCATTAATTAAATAGGCTTGGCTCATATGTTGGTTGTTGGTTTCTCGCCAGAAGATGGCGCTGTTCGCACTTCTATCAGTGTTTAGAAAAAATGTACAGGCTTACAGGTACATCTCAAAAAACTAGAATAATCATGAAAAAGTTCAACATTTTTTGTCACTCATTTCAGAAAGCGAAACCCATATATTATATAGATTCATTACACAGAGAGGGATATATCCCAAGTGTTTATTTATTTTAATTTTGATGATTATGGCTTACAGCCCATGAAAACCCCAAATTCAGTTTCTCAAAAAATTAGAATATTACATAAAATTAATTTTAAAAAATAGTTTTTAATAGAAGTGTTGACCGACTGAAAAGTATGTCCATGTACACACTCAATACTTGGTCGGGGCTCCTGGAGGTGATCAGCCTGTGGCACTGCTGAGGTGTCATGAAGGTCCAGGTTGCTTTGATAGTGACCTTCAGCTTGTCTGCATTGTTGGGTCTGGTGTCGCTCATCTTCCTCTTGACAATACTCCATAGATTCTCTGTGGGGTTTAGGTCAGGAGAGTTTGCTGACCAATCAAACACAGTGATGCCATGGTCATTAAACCAGGTTTTGATACCTTTGGCAGTGGGGGGGGGGGGTGCCAAGTCCTGCTGGAAAATGAAATCAGCATCTCCATAAAGCTTGTCAGCAGAGGGAAACATGAAGTGCTCTTAAAATTTCCTGGTAGACGACTGCGCTGACTTTGGTCTTGATAAAACATAGTGTACCAACATCAGCAGATGACATGGTTCCTCAGATCATCACTGACTGTGGAAACTTCACACTAAACCTCAAGCAACTTAGATTCTGTGCCTCTCCACTCTTTCTCCAGACTCTGGGACTTTAATTTCCAAATGAAATGCAAAATTTACTTTTATCTGAACAAAGGTCATCTGCTGGTGTTTGTCAAGACCAAAGTCAGCGCAGTCGTCTACCAGGAAATTTTAGAGCACTTCATGCTTCCCTCTGCTGACAAGCTTTATTGAGAAGATGATTTCATTTTCCAGCAGGACTTGGCACCTCCCCACACTGCCACAAGTATCAAAACCTAGTTTAATGACCATGGCATCACTGTGTTTGATTGGCCAGCAAACTCTCCTGACCTAAACCTCATAGAGAATCTATGGAGTATTGTCAAGAGGAAGATGAGAGACACCAGACCCAACAATGCAGACGAGCTGAAGGTCACTATCAAAGCAACCTGGATTTTCATAACACCTCAGCAGTGCCACAGGCTGATCACCTCCATGCCACACTGATACAGTAATTAATCCAAAAAGAGCCCCGACCAAGCATTGAGCGTGTACATGGACATACTTTTCAGTCGGCCAACATTTCTATTAAAAAAATATTTTCTGAAATTAATTTTATGTAATATTCTAATTTTTTGAGAAACTGAATTTGGGGTTTTCATGGGCTGTAAGCCATAATCATCAAAATTAAAATAAATAAACTCGACTTCCGGTTATGGCTGCCACGTAGGACGGACGTGTCTCGCTCTGCTCTGCTCCTGGAAAAAAAAAAAATCGGCAAATAACTCTCTCATTTGGGACAGAACGTATCCCAGCATTTGGGCGAAGATATGTCGGCGAAGCCTAAGGCTGGAAAACCAGGTAAAGGAAAAAGCGAGCCGCCGAAACAGTCCAAATTAACGGACTTTCAAGTCTGTGACGCAGTAAACAAAACTCCATATATGGCGGAGGAGGCTGGCAACGCTGCAATATCTGCGGGGAATGGCGCAGATGCGCTGATGGCTGCCATGAGTTCAATGAGAGCGGACTTTTCCTCTAGATTTGATGGGATTATGACAGCGTTGGAAGGAATAAGAAAGGAATTGGGTGACTGTGTAGAACGAATGGCGCAGATGGAGCTCCGTCTCGCTAGTGCTGAAGATGACGTCACCCGTCTTCAATTAAAGGTGCGCACTTTGGAAAAAAAAAATAAATCTCTGGAAGATAATATTTTGGATTTGGAATCTCGGTCGAGACAGAATAATTTGAGGCTGGTGGGTCTTCCAGAGGAATCAGAAGGTCGGGACGTATGTTCCTTTCTGGAAAAGTGGATTCCGGAGGTGCTGGGCAGCGAGGAGTTGCAATCAGCAGTGGTTCTGGAAAAAGCACATCGTATTGGCCCACGGAGAGATAAGGGACCGCCGAGGACCTTAATTATGAAGTTTCTTAGCAACAGAGACAGGATGAAGATCTTCAACGCTGCACGAGCTAAAAAAGGAGAGATTAAACACCAGGACCAGCAGGTGCGGTTCTACCCAGATTTGGCCTCAGGAATCCAGCAATTGAGGAAGCAGTTTGATCCCGTACGTAAGGAGCTGCGCAACCTTGGGATTCGTCATGGTGTGATCTATCCTGCGAGACTGCTGACCACGTATGAGGGCAGAACCCACATCTTCAAGACCCCAGAGGAGGCGCAGGAGTTCATCAAGAAGATCAAAGAAGAAGAAGAGACTGGTGGGAGCTAAGCATGAACAAAATATAAGGTAGAATAATTAAGCATTTGCACAGGCATCTGACTGACTTGAAGTAAATAGTAAGTTTACAAAATATAGATTGTATTATATATTAAAAAAACAAAACAAAAACAAAACAAACAAAAAAAAAAAACTATGATGTACAAAGTTGTTAAAAATTTTGGAGTTAAGTTGGAAAACTACAGAGGAGAGTTAATGTTACGTCATTAAAAGCAGTAGAGTTAGGGTGATTGGGAGGATGAAGAAGGAGTGGCTTAGGCTGTTCCCCGTGGGTGTGGAACGGTCGATGGCTATATCGGGAGACAGAATTTTTCTTTTGATTTTGGGGGGTTTGCCACAAGTGTGGGAAGGGGAAATTTGTTTGTGTGTAGTTTGTAGGATGAATGTTCAACCACTCATGTTTTTGCTTCTCTGTATGAGCATGTTTACACTGCAAGGTAATCCCAAACTCTCTATTGATCATGGACCAAAGTGTTAATCTTAATTTAACTTCATGGAATTGCAGAGGTCTACAAAATTTAAAAAAACTTAAACAAGTTATGAATAAAATAAAGGACATGGGTTCAAGAATTGTGTTTTTACAAGAAACTCATCTGATAGAGGAGGATGTTAAAAGAATTAGGAGTAGATGGCAGGGAAGTGTATTCACCTCTTCATTTTCATCCCGAGCCAGGGGAGTTATGACTCTCATACATAAATCAGTTCCTTTTCAAGTGAAAAATGTAATTGGAGACAAATTTGGAAGATATGTAATCATTCAAGGTTCTTTGCTATTAGAAAATATAAATCTTGTGAACTTATATGGTCCCAATATAGATGATCAGAAGTTCTTTGCTAATTTATTTCTCATCTTATCATCACTTACAGGGCAACATATAATAGCAGGGGATTTTAATTGTACATTGAATCCAGGTGTGGATAGATCAACAGGACTGGATTGTACGCACATTGGATGTAGGATGACTATTAATCATTTTATGAAAGAATTGAGATTGTTAGATATATGGAGAGAAATGAAACCACAAGTTAAAGCCTATTCTTGTTATTCCAGTACCTACAAGACATTCTCACGTATTGATTATTTTTTGATTTCCACAGAATTAAGGTCCAAGATTCAAAACTGCTTTTATGATAACATCGTGATCTCTGATCATGCACCCTGTTGTCTAATATATGTAGATAAAAAATTGACAAAGGAATCAGGTAGATGGCAATTTCAGCATAAATGGCTTCAGGATGAGGAATTTGTCAAGTATATAGAAAAACAGATAGACGAGTTCTTTGACATCAATACTACACAAACATCAGCATGTGTAAAGTGGGAGGCTTTCAAAGCTTTTATTAGGGGACATATTATTAGTTATACAGGATCAAAATCTAAGAAGACTCGAGAGGAGAGAGCTAAATTGGAACATAAAATAAAAAGTCTTCAGGAAAAAGTGTATGCAGGAAGTGACCCAAGGTTGGAGAATGAATTACTGATTTTGAGAGCTGAATACGACAAAAAATCAGCGAATAGAGCTGCCTCGAGTCTTCTAAGATTGAAACAATCTTTTTATGAACAAGGTGAAAAATCAGGAAAATTATTAGCATGGCAGATTAAACAATTGGAAATTAAAACACCAATTACCAGTATTATAAGTAATGGACAGGTAGTTATAGATCCTTTAGAAATTAATAGAGCCTTTAGAGATTACTATGAAAAATTATATGATACCAAAAATGAACCTGATTTAACAAAACTAAATGGGTTTTTGAACGAACTATCTATACCGTGTATACCAAATGAAAACAGGGAGATATTGGAGTCTAAAATTAGTCAAGAAGAAGTTGGGCTAGCCATTGATAATATGAAATCAGGAAAAAGTGCAGGACCAGATGGTCTTCCAGTTGACCTTTATAATAAATTTAAGAATAAATTAATAAAACCTTTTTTGGAAATGGTTTTAGAAGCATTTCAAAATAATAATTTACCATCATACATAAATAATACCTTAATTATACTGCTGCCAAAACCAGGTAAGCCCTCTAATAAATGTGAAAATATGAGACCAATAAGCCTATTAAACGCCGACCTTAAGATAATCTGTAAAATTTTAGCAAGACGAATACAAGAAATTTTACCAAATATTATTAATCGAGATCAGAATGGCTTTATAAAGGGAAGACAAGGCTTCCATAATGTAAGAAGACTATTTAATATTATTTATTTTAATAAAGAAGCACCGGATACAGCTCTCCTATCACTGGACGCCGAAAAGGCCTTTGATAGAGTTGAATGGCCCTTTCTTTTTGAAGTCCTACAAAGGTTTGGACTTGGAAATAATTTCATAAAATGGGTTCAAATAATATACAATAATGCTACAGCAGAAATCCTAACAAATAACAATATTTCAAAACCAATAAAAATCAATAGAGGATGTCGACAAGGCTGTCCACTTTCACCTTTACTGTTTACTATGGCAATTGAACCTTTAGCGATAGCGATACGTTTACATTCACAAATATATGGAATTAAAGTTGGACCAACAGAACATAAAATCTCCCTGTACGCCGATGATATAATTTTGTTTATGTCGAATCTAAAAAAATCAATTCCAACCTTGTTGAATTTAATAAAGAATTTTGGGGAAATATCAGGATATAAAATAAATAAAACTAAATCTTCAATATTAATGCTAAATGAGACCCAGAGAAATTACCCAGCCCCTGAGGCAAATCAATTCAATGTTGTAAATCAGTTTAAATATTTAGGAATCCAAATTATGCCTAAGCTAGAATCAGTCGCCAGTGTCAACTATGAAGCCTTAATGTCAGATATCAATGAGTTAACTCAGAGATGGATGTCACTACCAATGTCGATGATCGGGAGAATCAATATACTTAAAAGTAATATTTTACCTAAAATACTTTATTTATTTCAATACATTCCCTTATCACCACCTTTAGATCTATTCTCAAGAATAAAAAAAAAAGTTAGTGGAATTTATATGGAACAACAGGAGGGCTAGATTACGTTTGTCTTTATTATATTTACCATTTGATCGTGGAGGTCTGAAATGTCCAAATTTTATGTTGTATTATTGGTCGGCACAACTGAGGTCTATGACATATTATTTTTCATCAAATGATCTCCCTCACTGGACTGAAATGGAATCATACAATTTACCTTTACCTCTTCCCATATTCATATACTCAGATTCGGCAAAAAAATTACAAAAACAAGTTAAAAATCCATTTGTAAAGCATATGATCAAAATATGGTGTGAAGCTAAAAACTATTTAAAAGAACCACAGTTATTGTCACAATTTAGTCCAATATGGGGTAATCAATATTTTAAACCAGGGAGAGCGGACGCTGTATTTAAAGTATGGAATTTAAAAGGGATACAAAAGATTCAGGATTTATATTTGCCATGTGCAGACAACATAATGTCTTTTGAAGAGCTGAGGATCAAATTTAATCTCAATAGAACACATTTTTTTAAATATCTTCAACTTAGAAACTTTATTCAATCAAATCAAAATAAAGCTCTCACTCGACCTATTTATTCATCCTTGGAAAAAATGATGATGAAAGATAGTAAAAGAAAGGGTATTATTTCAGAGTTTTATAACTCATTGACACTATCTTCAAGTGAAAATTCACTGAAAAGATTAAACTACTGGAAAGAAGATCTGCAAATTGAAATTTCGGAGGAACAATGGGAATTGGCTTGTACAGAAGCTCAAACCAAATCAATAAATGCACGCCTTAAATTGATACATTTCAAATGGTTAATGCGGATGTATGTTACACCGGAGGAGTTAAATAGATATAACAAAAATATACCAGATACATGCACAAAATGCATGGAAAGTAAAGGAACCCTATTTCATTGTTTATGGGAATGTAGATTAATAAGAATGTTTTGGGAAGAGGTGAGGGTAACAATTGAAAAAATAATCTCAAAACAAATCATACTGAATCCTAAACTGTTTTTGTTGGGTCTGTACCCAGAAAAGCATAATTTTAATAAAAGTGAAAGAACATTCATAGACCTCAGTTTGCTTAATGCCAAAAAACCTATTGCACTATTATGGAAAAAGACTCATAGACCAGATGTGACTCAGTGGTTAAGACAGATGTTAACAAACCTTCCATTAGAAAGAATAACATATATACTGAAATCAAAGGAAATTGTGTTTGAGAATATATGGAGACCTTTTATTGATTATGTAAAAAATTTAAACATAACTTTTGAAGAAGAAGGTGAATGATGTGTGTGGACCTTGTAAATTCCAAACTGGTGAACATAATATGTACACTTATGTATTGGATTGTCTAGACTAAACAGAGGAGCATTGTTGAAGACTTGATTTTGTTGGTGGTTGTTGGTGTTTTTAGTGCATTTTTTTTTTTTTTGTAGTACTTTAGCGTTAGTGTTTGATTGTTTGTATCATGTTTGTTAAAAAAAAAAAAAGGTTCAATAAAGATATTGTGGAAAAAAAATAAAATAAATAAACTCTTGAAATATATCACTCTCTGTGTAGTGAATCTATACAATATATGGGTTTCATTTTCTGAATTGAGTGACAAAAAATATTGAATTTTTTCATGATATTCTAATGTTTTGAGATGTACCTGTATAAGGAAGGTGAGTTGGTAAGGCAGATGAACATTTCTAAACTCAAACTCTGCACTGAAGGTGGGATTTTTAATTTACCTACGACTAAGGACGTGAACAGACATTTTCAGAGGCTGCTGCAACAAGGGACTGCACCCATCCACCCTGACTTGTGACTGTCATATCCCGAGCGCTTTGTCCGCGCTCGGGTTATTCCTCATCCCTGTCAGCTTTTGACAGCTGGTGTCGTCACACGGGTTTCCCGGGCTCTGATTGGCCAGACGCTCGGGAGCTCTCAGCTGTCAGAACCTGGGCAGCTGTGCCGAGTTTCCAATCATGAGCAGCTGGCTTTAAATGTCAGTGCGAGTGAACTGGACGGCGCGGCTGTCTCGTCAGAAGTCCTATGACTTTCCCCTGTCTCCTTACCACATGCTCCCTGGGTTCCTCGACGTATCCCGCTGCATGTAAGTGATTTATTTGGAACTGTCTTCTCCCTCGCTGACGTTCCTTCCTAACTACGGCAGACGAGAGCTCCTCGTTACTGCCATAACTCTCTTTTGTGAATTTATGTTGTGTTGTGTAACGAAGCCTGCGTGGCAAAGTTATGTTGTACACCTAAGTCCTGTGCTTTATAAATAAAGGAACTGAACTGCAATTTACTGAACTGAGGCGTCTTATGCTGGCTCGTGAGGGCCAGCCGTGACAGTAGACAGCCGCCAGAAGGAGACGCCGTTCTCAGTAAGTTGCGTTCTGGGAACTTTGTCCTTCCTGTCCAGGTACGCGGCGTTGGTAATATGCCATCTCAGCGGAGTCATTCTCGGGGTTCCCACGTCCTGCTGACCAAGGCGCTGGAGGAGGTAGATGAAATCCTCATTATCGCCTCCGACCTCGATGGGTATCCAGACACCTCCCTCGCCCCTCCTCTCCTCGGTTATCAGCCCAATGAACAGTGGTATTTAGACCGGGCTGAGGAGGTGCTTGACCGTCTGCCTTCCCGCTACAACGGTCACCCCGAGGTCGACGCGAGGAGACTCGACATCGCTGCCCAACGCCAGACAATTCTGATGTACGAAGAGGAGGAGGCTGCAAGGTGGAGTGATCTCTGGCTCCAGCTGCCTGAGGCGCTGGAGGAGGTGGATGACTTCATCAGCGCTTCCGCCAGCCTTGACGACTCATCCGAAGCGCACTACTACCTGGACTGCGCTGAGAGAACGCTCGACCGGTTGTCTTCCCGCTACACCGACCACTTGGACGTCCAAGCGAGGAGACAAGAGATCGCCGTCCACCGCGAGGTGCTCCAGGAGATCGAGGAGGAACGAGGCCAAAGGCGGAGTGATCGGAGCTCCCGCTGCCCGCTCTGGAATCCGGATCCTTCCTTCGATCCAGTCCTGGAGTTCGCACCATCCGGGGCCCGTCGTAGACGTCGACACCGTGGCCAGAGACGTTCTCAGCGTGACTCCCCTCCGGAATCCGCTCCGGTTCACTGGGCTGACCCCATTCATCCCACTGCTGTCTCTTCGGCGTCTCACCTGGAGGAGACCCCAGCAGCCTTTCCCCCCGGGCCTGCTTTCCCCGCTGAGCTGTCAGCGCGTCACGCCCGGCCTGACTTGGCTGTTGCCCCCTCCGCTTCGACACCTTCTCCAGCGGCTGGGAGTTTGAGAAGTTTTGCTCCAGTGGACAGCGCGGCTACACCATCCCGAGTGGCCCCCTCCCCTCCAAGAGAGTTTCCGGCCACCACCCGGTGGGAGGAGGATGGAATGACGTTCCCAACGGCAGGTTCCACCGCTCCTCCGGGAGCCAGGCAAGTTCAAGTTCACTTTTTTCCATCTAATAGTGATTTGTTCTGTCTGACTCCTGGGGGTGAGGCTCGGGGTTTGCAGCCCCCCGAGCCTCAACTCCCTGCTGATATGTTAATTAAACCCGCTGCCTCTGTGTCTCCCCCTGCTGAGCACGCTTCGACCTCTGAGGAGCGTCACCAGACGAGGAGTGAGCCTGCGGCCCTCGGGCAGAAGACCCCAGCCCCGCAGCCATTTTCTGGGCAGAGGAGGTCGGACGATTGGTTGGAGCCTGTGCCGACGACGGAGCGTCCCCGGGACTCCGCAGATGAACAGTCCGATCCAGCGGGCCGAGAGCCCCTCACCTCCACGCCGCATGAACTGCCAGCGTGGACGATGACGTCGGGGGGTCCTCGAGCTGCAAGAGCCCCTCTTCCTGGGGCGGATGACGTCGCGACGGAGTGGGAACCGGACGACGACCTCCTCCCGTTTGAACCCGGAGCATCGAAGTCCTGGATGGCGGCAGAACCCGAGATCAGGCAAGTGCTCTATTTTCTATCCCTCCTCTTCTTTCTGGAGCATTATTGCCTGTCTCTCGGGGGGGCGAGCCGGGTGCAGCCGTCTGCTGCGCTCGAGCCTGTCTCGCCGGGCCCTGCCGCTGCCGGTGATCCTGATCCCAGTTCCTTTTGTCCCTCTGAGCCTCTCCCCAGGGTCACTGGAGGCGAACCTGCTCTTGGTGCCACCTTGGAGGGTCCGGCTCTCGGCATGGGGTCCACCAGGAGTGCTCCGCCGGTTCAAGCGGAGCTTGACGTCATGGAGGTTCCGGCCCAATCGGGGTCCGACGCGGGTGCTGCTCTCGCCCGATCGGAGCTTGACGTCATGGAGGTTCCGGCCCAATCGGGGTCCGACGCGGGTGCTGCTCTCGCCCGATCGGAGCTTGACGTCATGGGGGTTCCGGCCCAATCGGGGTCCGACGCGGGTGCTGCTCTCGCCCGATCGGAGCTTGACGTCATGGGGGTTCCGGCCCAATCGGGGTCCGACGCGGGTGCTGTTCTCGCCCGATCGGAGCTTGACGTCATGGAGGTTCCGGCCCAATCGGGGTCCGACGCGGGTGCTGCTCTCGCCCGATCGGAGCTTGACGTCATGGGGGTTCCGGCCCAATCGGGGTCCGACGCGGGTGCCGCTCTCGCTCAATCGGAGCTCAGCACCATGGTCGTTTTGACCCAGGTGGGTTCTGGAGACTGTGTAGCTGACACGCCGCTGAGCGCTTTCCAGGCCATGCCCCGTCCTCGCCGTGGCCCCTTTTTCCCCGCCTTTGAGACTGCGGGGGTAAATTCCGGCTGGCCCGGTTCGCCGACCTTCCCCCAGCCATTCTGTTGGCAGGCCGATACTGCTCGACCACCCGGTGACCGGCTCTTTCCTTTTGGCGTCCGGGTCCGGCCTCCTGACAAGCTGGATGGTTCTTTTGGCGCCCTGGTCCGCCCGCCGGAGACATGGTTTCCCTCGGCCCGGGGTTTGGCTGGGCCGTTAGGGCACGTTCCGCTGCTTTTGCTGGCGGCCTGGATGCTGGGTGCTGGGAGGCCTCCTGAGCGGAGTTGTTTTACTCTATTCCCCAATGGGTTTTTTTTTTTTTTTTCTCTCCTTCTCTTGCCCCACCACTGACTTGTGACTGAAATACCCCACTGGGGATTGGACTTCATGTTTAAGGTGACTGTTTTCCGTGGATGGACATATGTTCTCTTGCCATGGCTATCATGAGTATTGCATGTTTCTTTAGGGTGTGGTTGTTTATTTCCTATGTTACTCCCTTACTCGGGTCTAGTTCTCTTTTTTTTTTTTTTTTTTTTTTTTGGCACCTGTGTTGTCTTTTGGTTTTGACGGTTTTCTGTACACATTAACTTGGAGAAGAAGGTATTATTTGTCCTTTTATTTCCTTGATCCTGCCTTGTGGTATTGACTGGTGTTCCTTGTACCCTCATCTTGGCTTTCTTTTTTGTGGTTATGTGAGTGATGTCAATCTAGCGTTGGCTTTTCTTTTTATTCATCTTTGTCCCCGTTTATGTACGGTTTCTGCCTTTTTTTTTTTTCTCTCTCCCCCCCTTCCCCGATGTTTTTGCCCCCTTGTTGTGAGTTGGCCCTGCTCTCCCTCCACCTGCTTCCCCCTCCACCTTCCCTGGGGTGGGGTGGGGGGGGGTCTGGATGTTGCGCGCGACCAGGAGTTCGCGTAGAGGGAGGGGCCCTGTCATATCCCGAGCGCTTTGTCCGCGCTCGGGTTATTCCTCATCCCGGTCAGCTTTTGACAGCTGGTGTCGTCACACGGGTTTCCCGGGCTCTGATTGGCCAGACGCTCGGGAGCTCTCAGCTGTCAGAACCTGGGCAGCTGTGCCGAGTTTCCAATCATGAGCAGCTGGCTTTAAATGTCAGTGCGAGTGAACTGGACGGCGCGGCTGTCTCGTCAGAAGTCCTATGACTTTCCCCTGTCTCCTTACCACATGCTCCCTGGGTTCCTCGACGTATCCCGCTGCATGTAAGTGATTTATTTGGAACTGTCTTCTCCCTCGCTGACGTTCCTTCCTAACTACGGTAGACGAGAGCTCCTCGTTACTGCCATAACTCTCTTTTGTGAATTTATGTTGTGTTGTGTAACGAAGCCTGCGTGGCAAAGTTATGTTGTACACCTAAGTCCTGTGCTTTATAAATAAAGGAACTGAACTGCAATTTACTGAACTGAGGCGTCTTATGCTGGCTCGTGAGGGCCAGCCGTGACAGTGACATGTTGAGTTTGCACATGTCAACCATAAGCAGTCTCTTAAGTACCAAGATTAAACAGGCACACTTAATGATCTCAATAAAGGTGACAAATTATCCCATTTTCAGCTAGCTTAAGCTAACTCAGGGGTCTGCAGCCTGTGGCTCTGGAACCACATGTGGCTCTTTTGCCCATGAGAAGTGGCTCCCCGTGGCTTTGGCAAAGAACGAGAAACACTTTGAAGGCACTCAGAGAGCACATATTGTTATGTCCGTAAAGCGTGGCACAATAATGAGGCTAGTGGTGAACTGAACAGGACTTTATTATTTAACTCACTGGATACAGCTAGACGCTCCTGCTAGGCAGAGAGGTGGTCGAAGAGACCGTGCTTCTTCCGCATCAGCCCTTTATACCCCGGGTGGCGGCAAAACTGGGAAGGTGGAGCCGCCACCCACAACCACAATAATACATGGTATTAATATTAATAAACAACATCACCCCCCCCCCCCAAAAAAAAGAGTCCAAAGCGCACACACAAATACAGGCCCTCCCAAATTTGTAACCCAAATCACACACTAACAATAAACGGAAATATGCACAACCTATCCAAGCGCACAAATAACTACAGATAGAGGGGGCCAGGTGGACTACTGACCCACCCCCACACGGCCAGACAGATTATTCTGCCATCTTTATTGTTGCATAGTCCATGAAATAAAATGCTGCTGTGTTCCTAATGTAATGTAAAATAACCCCCATAACATATATACACAGGTAAAACCTTGAATTAACAACAACCAGTCAGCATGCACATTCATGCCCTGCTATCAACATTCCCAATAAAACGACCCCATAACTCGGGCAAACCACACAGTAATATGAACCCCAAACATGCTAACACAAACATTACTTGGTTTTTTTTTATTTTTTATTTTTGCTTTTTTACCTGGGCAATTAATAATAACACTTTTCAAACACATTGCCCCCTTAAACTTATCAGTCACACACCATGGAGAGCCCCCCCTCCCGGAGACCCGTCAGGCGGGTCCCGACCAGAGTGTCGTCTCTTCTTGGCACCCAGGGATGACCCACGCTGGTACCGAAGTGCCTCACCTCCCTCATAAACATGCCGCAGTTCGTTGGGGTGTCTCTCTGTACCATCTGTCAGCTGCAGGTAATCGTCCCCCCAGACGGCCACCACCCGCAGCTGCCCCTGGTCCTCCTGTCTCCTCCGCTTCCTGTAGGTTCCTCTCACTTGGGCATCTTCTCTGGGTCGGAGCAAATCAGCGACCCCCAGAGGAGCCCTGCTCGGCTTCCAGTGTTCCTGTGTGGCCCGTCGTTTAACTGTGCCAGCCGGTCCTGCCCCGCTCGCTTTCATTATAGATGCCGGTGAAGCCATTGTGACCCCCTGCTTCTTGATACCTCCCAGCCAAACTCCAGAAGCAGAATGAGTCAGCCACTTGGCTCCATCCGCCGTCATGGGTGTCCCACAGCGCCGCCCAGTTCCCTCAGCTAGGGCAACTTGGGCTCTGGCGCAGGAACCCTCCCGCGATGGCCCTGGATGGGGTTGGTCCTGTTCACTTTCCAGATTACTAGGCCAAAGTTTGTCTCATATTGCATCATCCACCACTGCCGGGATTGGTCAGTCCCATAAACTGCAGCCTGACCACTTCTCACCCACACTGCTGGTGATGGAAAACCCCAGTCCATAGAAGAGATCGCAGCCCATCACATTTTCACCCATGCCAGTCACCACAAACTTCAGGTTAGTGACCACCGATGATTTATAACGGGCTGTCAGCTCCACCGAACCCACAATGGGCAGCCTCCGTCCTCCATAGCCGCATACTGACTTCAAATGACCTCTCAGCTGATGATATGGGAAGAAACTCCTCACAGTGGGCCAACTCAACGCTGACCGCACTGTGCCTGTGTCCACCAGTAATGGTACCTCTACTCCATCCAGTTCCACCATACAATACATACGGCCGTTGGTGTCCAGGGAAACGGTGTGGATAGCCGTGGGAGTTGGAGCAGGGTGTCCGCTTTGTGTCGCCGTTCCTCTCGCTCAAACTTCTTACAGGCCCTGGCAAAGTGATGCAGGAGTCCACACTTGCCATAGTGTTTACCGCTTGCCAGACACTCTCTAGCCTTGTACCGGTGCCTAGTGGACCCACAACCTGAACATTCAGGTGATCCCAGGGCGGACCTCATCTTAACAGCTGCAGCGCATTCCTCTTTCTTGCTGTCTTTGCTGTCCGGATCCACAGCCTGTGTCGTTGATTGTGAGTCATGGCGGCGTAGCGTAGCTCTCTCACTGAGGTCGTGTGATAACTTGTCCGCCACTTCACACTGTTGGGCTATCTCCACAGCCATGGCTAAAGTTAATTCTCCGGAGAGTGTAAGCAATCTCGACCGAGTTGACGAACACAGAGTGTGCTCCGCCAGCTGGTCGTAGACCGTTTCTTCCTCTAGCTCACCAATCTGGCAGTCCCCAGCCAGCTGCCGTAGATCTGCAACATAGTGCTGCACCGACTTGCCAGCCCACTGGAGGCGTTGCCAAAACTGGACCCTCCTGACGATGATGTTTGTAGGAGCGCGAAAATGTTGCGCCATTTGCTCAACCACATCATCGAAGCTATCGCTAGCTCCCAAGGTAGAAAGCATACGTTGTCCTTCCATGCCTAAATTGTGGACTAAAATTGCCCTTGCTTATACCTTCTTCAGTTTGCCGATGTTTAGTACCACCAGATAGTTCTGAAACGTGGCAAACCACCTCGTCCAAGGCACTGGAGGCTCCCCCGGACGCTCCAAAAACAGCTGAATAGATGACACGCCCGCATCCATACTTTATCCTCGTCACCAAATGTTATGTCCGTAAAGCATGGAACAATAATGAGGCGAGTGGTGAACTGAACAGGACTTTGTTATATAACTCACTGGATACAACCAGACGCTCCCGCTAGGCAAAGAGGTGGTCGAAGAGACCATGCCTCTTCCACATTGGCCCTGTGGCAGCGAAACCAGAAAGGTGGAGCTGCCACACATAATCATAATAATACATTGTATTAATATTAATAAACAACATCACACATACCTCCACCAAGGCTCCATTTGTTCACCTGTCTCTCCCTCCCTCTGTCCATCCATCTGTACGTTCTTCCATATCACCGTCTGCCTTGGCAGAGGTATGCATTCTTGAATCACTTCCAAATTTTAACGGGTTCATGCATAGCCCAAGGACCACCTTTGATGTAAATTTCATCAAAATCCATCCAGTAGTTTTTGCACAATCATGCTAATAAACAAATGGAAGGAAGGAACGAAAGAAGGAAGGAAACTGATTTTGAAGAAATAAAAATCTGAATAGAAATTTAAAAATTTCATAAAATGATCAAAGATGCAGCAATTTCTGTTATATTACAGTTGCAACTCAATAAATGAGAATATCACTGAAAAGTTAATTTTTTCAATAATTCAATTCAAAAAGTGAAACTCATATATTGTATAGATTCATTACACACACAGAGTGATATATTGCAAGTGTTTCTTTTAATTTTGATGATTATGGCTTACAGCTAATCAAAACCCAAAATTCAGTTTCTAAAAAAAATTTGAATATTACATAAGATTAATTTAAAAAAGTGGATTTTTAATAGAAATATTGGCCTACTGAAAAGTATGTCCATGTACATACTCAATACTTGGTTGGGGCTGCTTTTGCATTTACGGCATCACAGCGGTGTGGCATGGAGGCAATCAGCCTGTGGTACTGCTGAGGTGTTATAGAAGCCCAGGTTGCTTATAGTGGCCTTCAGCTCATCTGCATTGTTGGATCTGGTGTCGCTCATCTTCCTCTTGACAACACCCCATAGAATGTCTATGGGGTTTAGGTCAGGAGAGTTTGCTGGCCAGTCAAGCACAGTGATATGATGGTCATTAAACCAGGTATTGGTACTAATGGTAGTGTGGGCAGGTGCCAAGTCCTGCTGGAAAATGAAATCAGCATCTCCATAAAGCTTATCAGCAGAGGGAAGCATGAAGTGCTCTAAAATTTCACGGTAGACCATTGCACTGACTTTGGACTTGATAAAACACAGTGGACCAACACCAGCAGATGGCATGTTTTTTATGTTTTTCTTGTTTTTTGCTTTTTCCTCCTGTAGAGGCACCTTAGGCAAAGAAAAAAAACAACAACAACAACAAAAAAAAACCAACTGGCTGTTGCTTGGGCAACAATAGTCTGTATGCATGTCCATACATAAACATATGTAAAAGGCAGAAATTTGTAAGGAAACAGTTTCATATTTGCTTGAAATAGTCACAATTTATTTTAAAAATATTCACAAATTCACATGAAAATAGCGATTTTATCAGAAATATGCTCCACAAATTTAACTTATGTTAACATTTTTTTAAATATTGCTCAGTCAGTTAATAGAATCAGAATTGTGAGATTAAAGTCAGAATTTTTTCAGTGGTTCTAATCCTCTTCTTTTAAGAAATGTATAAGAAAAGGAAACATATTTACTAGAAAATGTGCACATTTATGAGGGAAATTGCACATATAGTAGGAAAATAATCTATCTATCATAATCTTATCTTTGAAGCAAATTAATTCTAGGTGAAAACATTAACTGATCTGAGCGAATAAACGTCCCGTGACATTCATAGATCTAGGATCAGGTCTTGTGTGTTTTTAAAGCAGGGTAACTCGTTAGTATGCTGTCTACAAGCTGGTCTCAGATCAGTGCAGACTATAATTGAGCCCACCCCCATATGGAAATGAACCGCTGCATCCTTTGATTGACACTCTGGAAAGCCAATAGAAAGTCGTGACACCACTGTGGCCAATAGTAAATATGCAGTACTGCGCTGTACCTTTTTACTGACGCTGGGTCCTCGGTTCAGCGAGGTATGCACCTTACTTCATTTAGTGGAGCTGACCGCTGGAAATCATGCTTGGAAAGTGCGAAAACATCGGACACGCTGTGAAGAGTGTCGTTACTGGTTTCTGGGTCACATTTAGCGTCTTTTCCGTGTGTGTTCGCGGCCAGGAGGGTAAGAAAACGCCTTTTTGTTGACGTTTGATAAGATAAGGACATCGACTCGTGAGACTCAAACGCCTTGTTGACGCGCATGGACCGTTTATGGTCACGAGCAGCAGTTACCTACTCGTTTTCATTTTTTTTCTATTAAATTTTGATGTAAAAAAAAAACTGGTAAACTCTTGGCAAACAATAAAATGCTTCATGTTAATTTTATTGTCATATATATTCATTTATTATATCTTAACCATATAAAGTATATTGCTACTATTTGAACTGCTGTGCCACCATCTGTGTGCCGATATTCTGCATGATTTTTCTGCCGTGTTTTATTGCAATTTCTAGTTTTTTCTATCAGAGTCAGTGGCGACATATATTAGTCTGTGTTTATTTAACCAAGATATATGACATTTAGTATTGTACTAGGTGCAAAGGTCGCGCATGTGATGTCAGGGTAGCATTCTTTCCAGACTCCTTCCTTGTCTGCGTTTGCAGACTTATCCCAGTTAACTGTTCCCAGTCTTTTTCCCCCCCCAACACAGCAGTCAAACCCAGATGAATCACACTGACCATATATACACACAGACAAACAGAAAAAAAACAAGTTCCTGCCCTGCAGACGATGACTCCATACCACAGATTTTCTTTGTTGTTTTTTTTGTCTGTGTCTGGAGCTTTTGCTTTCATCACACTGGAAGATGATTAAGTTCAGGAGGAATAGTTTTTGTTGTTTTTTTTTACATTGCACATATGCCCTACCATAGCTTTGGTGGGGCCATGGTTGGGGGAGAAACATTTCACCATCTGCAATGTAATGGTGTGATTGACTCAGAAGAAGGGATGAGGCACTGTAGTGACAGGTTGCACAGGTGAACATCCTGTCTGCTAGTGTGAACCTGTAAGGACCTGCCGGCAAAGTATGAGGTGGAAAACTTCATACTTTGCTGACGTGCTTCTGGTTGAATGTCCGCTGTCCTACCACCCAGCATGAACTCAGTTTTATAAAACTTCTACATTTTCTGGTCAGACCAAGCGGAACCCACTAGGTGAAAGAGCTCAGTGAGCAGGGGACAATTACCAGCCACCCAGAACTTGCCCGACATTGCTGCCTCTGTGGCCTCCCACCGGATGGTGACAGATCCACGCTCTGTTGCCCCCAGTTACAGTATGTTGCTGTGGCATTTCCAGGGAATCCTTTGGGGACTTGAGGAGGGCAATAACATTTCAGAGGTTTATGGTGTCACCAGCTGAAGAGCTGTTGGGAAGTTGAAGGGGGGGGTGGCTAGTGTGATGCAGGATGTTTGACAACGGGTGAGCGTAAGGTTATCCTGTGACTTCCCTCCAACCAATATCCCTGAGCCTTATATGGAAGACTAGGACAGGGATTGTGTTTAGGCTCAGATTGACCCTGGTGCCTTCTTAGGTTTTTACCATTCTTGGAACATGTCAACACTTGAACATTTTTTGGCGGGGTGGGTTAGAATCTGAGCATGCCGCCCCCACAGCACTAATCTGTCAGACCACTGTGGGAAAATTTGACTCCTTAATTTTCTGTGGCCAACAGGGACTATCTAAATATTTGTGTTTTTCGTAAAAGTGTTGGTCACTGCAGCCGCAGGTCTGAGGAGGATGTAATGAATCAGTGTTAAAGAAACGAGTGTAAATTTAAATTTGGGAGGGAAATGTTTGATTGTCTGTTTACCGACCATAAAATGTCCTAATTTAAAGTAAAAAAAAAAATGACAATTTGTATACAGTGGATATAAAAAGTCTACACACTCCTGTTCAAATGCCAGTTTTTTTCATATAAAAAAAATGAGACCAAGATAAATCATTTCAAAACTTTTTCCAGCATTAATGTGACCTGTAACCTGTACAACCCAATTGAAAAACAAACAGAAATCTTTTAAGTTGAAAAATAAAAAAACTTACAATAACCTGGTTGCATAAATATGCACACCCTGTTATAACTGGAGATGTGGCTGTGTTCAGAATTAACCAGTCACGTTCAAACTCATGTTAAATGGGAGTCAGCACACACCTGCCACCATTTAAAGTGCCTCTGATTAACCCCAAATAATGTTCAGCTGTTCTAGTAGGCTTTTCCTGACATTTTTGTAGTCACATCTTACAGCAAAAGTCGTGGTCTGCAGAGAGCTTCCAAAGCATCAGAGGGATCTCATTGTTCAAAGGTATCAGTCAGGAGAAGGGTACAAAAGAATTTCCAAGGCATTAAATATACCATGGAACACAGTGAAGACAGTCATCATAAAGTGGAGAAAATATGGCACAACAGTGACATTACCAAGAACTGGATGTTCCTCAAATTGATGAAAAGATGAGAAGAAAACTGGTCAGGGAGGCTGCCAAGAGGCCGACGGCAACACTGAAGAAGCTGCACGAATTTCTGGCAAGTACTGGCTGTTTATTACATGTGACAACAATCTCCCATCTTCTTCATATGTCTGGGCTATGGGGTTGGGTGGCAAGATGGAAGCCTTATCTTACGAAGAAAAACATTGAAGCCTGGCTACATTTTGCAAAAACACATTTGAAATCTCCCCAAAGCATGTGGGAAAATGTATTGTGGTCCGATGAAACCAAGGTTGAACTTTTTGGCCATAATTCCAAAAGGTATATCTGGCACAAACACAACACTGCTAATCACCAAAAGAACATCATACCTACAGTGAAACATGGTGGTGGCAGCAGCATGCTTTGGGGCTGTTTTTCTCCAGCTGGAACTGGGGCCTTAGTCAAAGCAGAGGGAATTATGAACAGTTCCAAATACCAGTTAGTGTTGGCACAAAACCTTCAGGCTTCTGCTAGAAGGCTGAAGATGAAGAGGAACTTCATCTTTCAGCACGACAGTGACTCAAAGCACACATCCAAATCAACCAAAGAATGGCTTCACCAGAAGAAGATTAAGGTTTTGGAATGGCCCAGCCAGAGTCCAGGCCTGAATCCAATCGACTGTGGGGTGATCTGAAAAGGGCTGTGCACAGGAGATGCCCTCGCAATCTGACAGATATGGAGCATTTTCGCAAAGAAGAGTGGGCAAATATTGCCACATCGAGATGTGCCACGCTGATAGACTTCTACCCAAAAAGACTGAGTGCTGTAGTAGAAGCCAAAGGTGCTGCAACAAAGTATTAGTTTAAAGCTGTGCATATTTATGCAACCAGGTTATTGTACGTTGTTTTTATTTTTTCCCTTAAAAGATTTCAGTTTGTTTTTCTGTTGGGTTGTACAGGTTATAGGTCACATTAATGGTGGAAAAAGTTTTGAAATGATTTATCTTGGTCTCATTTTTTTTTTTACATCACAAAAACCTGGCATTTGAACAAGGGTGTGTAGACTTTTTATATCCAGTGTACCTATCAAAGTTTTTGAGCCCAGTGCTTTATTTACTGGCTGTTGTCATCTCACAATCATGATCAGAGTGAACAAACATGCCCTGATCTGCTGTGCATGTCCAGATTAGACATACTCATCTATCCTGAAATAGTGTAACAAAAAAGCATTTAGCATTCTTTGTATTTAAAAGAATTGGCAACAGAGCAGCCTGCAGCTGTATCATTCTGGTTTAGCTTAAACTGAGCTGGAAATTCCACAATCCTCTCAGCTGCACGATGAATAAAAATGTATTCAGTTGGCATTTAATAATTTCCAAAGTAAACCAATTTGTTAAATTAGCAGATGATTAAAAGGCCCATTTAAATGCTGAATATCAATAATTTTGTAGTACTGACATATCAAATGCAAACGTTAGCTTGTTGGCTCACATTGCGTTTTACATTACTGAGTTGATTAAAAGAGCTTGACTAAATATTTAATAGTTTACTCAATTTGCAAATGTAATCCATCAAAATAAGTAGTTATTGTTTAGAAGGAAGTAATTGAGAGGCACAGAAAAAAGAATAAAAAATCAAGTTATCAATAAATAATGTGTCGTACTTTTTAATGGTTTTTTTTTTTTTTTTTGCTTTTCTATTCATTCTGTTTATTTTCTGTTTAATTGTACTTATGTACTTACTGTATTATTTCAGGTAATGGCTGTGGACAGACCCTGCTGGGAACAGAGTCAGGCACCTTAGCTTCTCAGAATTATCCTCGGACCTATTCAAGCAACATCTGGTGTAAGTGGAGGATTTGTGTGCCCGAGGGCCAGACGCTGCAACTGCTGTTTGGGGATTTTGACATTGAGAGCAGTCCAGGCTGTAGCAATGGGTCCATGGTGATAACAGACAAAAATGGGGAAAACCGCCTGGGTGAGTAGTTCACCTCTGATGGGTCGTGGTTTTTGTGGTTCTCCTAGGTCCCTGTCGAGCTGATAAACAGCATGTGATTACTGATGCGCTCTAAACCTTGGTTGTGAAACACACACAGCATACCATTCGATTGATGCACTGACACATTCAGCCATGTCCTGAGGGCATAAAAGTTTAACAAGTGATAGAAATATTTTCTACTAGACATCCCATTATGTTTACGGTCTCACAGCACAGAGCCTGCCTCATTTATCTTCTTTTGTTAGTGTTGCTGTACCAACATGTAGATTTTCCAAGTGAAGGTCTACATGCGTAGCTCTATTATTGCAAAGTAAAAGCTTATTGGAAGGTGTTAGATCAGGTTCAGGTTACTTTATTTGTACCCATAGGTAGATTTGTTTTGCAGTCTGGTGACATCCATATTTACAAGCCACAAATTACATTCAACATAGACACAAACACAGGCACATATGAAGCTGACTATAAACAATAAGAATACTCAAGGCTCCATCAATCAGGGTATAAAAAGACAAAGAGATGGGAGAAAAACCAGAGGTAAGAGAGAAGGGTCATATTAAAAGTTAAAAACTAGTCAAAGAGGTTAAAAACTCAAAGGTCTAAAACCCAATAAAATATTTAGAACCCAAGTGACATCCTACAAAAATAAGTAAATATAAAATGGAGTTAATAAATAGGTACCTAAATTATGTGCAATATATTTTTACAGCTTGTTCAACTCTTTGACAGCAGCAGGGACAAAGCTGTTTTTGTAGCGCTGGGTTCTACTTTTTGGGACAGCAAACCTCCGTCTTGAGGGAAGAAGCTGAAAGTGGCAGTGCAAAGGGTGGGAGTCATCATTTAAAATGGAGGTAGCCATCCTCTGTACTTGTCTGGTGTACAGGGATGTCAGGCTCAGCTGTGGCTCACCAAGCAAACGACTGGACCATCTAACTACCTGATCCAAGGATTTCCTCTGTTTCAGTTTTATCTGACCAAACCATGACACTAAAGAAAAGGATAAAACAGATTCAATAAAAGCCCAATAAAACATTGTCATTATGGTTCGGTCAACTTGGAAGCGTGCAAGTTTTCTCAAGCAATGCAAATGTTGCTGACCCTTTTTGCACACCCTTTCACAGTTCTCTTCAAACTTTAAATTACTATCAATAATCGTCCCAAGATATTTGTAGGATTGTACACATTCGGTGGTCTGGCCTTTTAGTACGGTGACTTTGTGCCTGGGATTTTTCCTCCTAAAGTCAATAATCATGTCTTTAATTTTTGTCGTATTCAGCTGCAGGTAGGAATCCTCACACCAGTGAACAAAATCATCAACTACTGGGCCGTGGCCACTCTCACCATCCTGGAGGAGACTGACAATAACTGAGTTGTCAGCATACTTTATAATTTGTCTGTTGTCATGTCTGCTCCGACACATGTTTGTGTACAGGATGAAGAGTAGTGGTGACAACACACACCCCTGAGGAGAGCCAGTAGAAGAGCACTTTAGGTCAGACAATGTACCATTGACCCTTACTCTCTGCATCCTGTTGGTTAAGAAATCCAGAATCCAACCCACCAGATTATTGCTCAAATCAAATTGCTGCAGGAGCCTTTCAACTAAGATATGAGGTTGGATTGTATTAAAGGCGGAGGAAAAGTCCACAAATAAAAGTGGATGATTATGTAATCTCTAAGTATCTCTATTCCCAATATCTTAAAAAGAATCCATATATGTAATAGAAATAAAAGTAGATAATGTAGAAATAAATGTTCAGCAAAGATGGAAGCTGAACCTTATTTTTCATGATATTAACCAAAAATGGGTTTAAAAAACCTCATCTCACAATGTAAAAAAGTGATCCAGAACACAGATGCTAATCCAGATCTGCCCCCAAATCTAATCCTTGCCCCGAGGGCCACCTCTGAAGAAAATGAAATCAAAAATCCATCCAGTAGTTTTTGAGTAATCCTGTTAACAGAAACATCACAGCAATCACACAACCTCCTTGGTAAGTGTAAGACAGACTAAAAAGTTAATCATTTGTTTTTCACTACATCCCTCTATACTCTAAAAATAATATTTGTATTTGTTGATTATCGCTTCAGTTAAAGCTACATGTGTTAATTTTGCACTGCAGCTGTTTTTATTTTTTTCTATTGATAGAAATACGAAACCATTAAACTGTATTCCTCACTTGTTAATTTGGGAACTTACACACTTTTGTCAAACCATGTGGGCATGCTTAAAAAAAGGGAAAGTTATAGCCGACTTATCATCCATCCATTTTCTACTGCTTTTTTGGAGGTGTGGGTCACAGAGGCAGCAGAGAAGTCCAGACCCCCCCTCCCCACCGTTTCTCCAACTCTTCAGAGAGAATGCCAAGGCATTTCCAGGCCAGTTGGGAGACATAGTCTCTCCAGCGCGTTGTGTCTTCCTGTGGTCTTCTCTCAGTGGGATGTGCCCAAAACACCTCAAGTGGGAGGCATCCAGGAGGCATCCTGATCAGATGCCCAAACCACCTCAACTGGCTCCATTGGATGTGGAGGAGCAGCGGCTCTACACTGAGCCTCTCCAGGATGACTGAGCTCCTCACCCTGTCTTTAAGGATGAGTCCAGCAATCCTAAGGAGAAGGCTCATTTCAGTCGTATGTGTCCATGGTCTCATTCTTTCGGTCATTACCCAAAGCTCATGACGAGAGGTGAGGGTAGCAACATACTGTAGATTGACCTGTAAATTGACAGCTTTGCCTTAGAGCTCCACTCCCTCTTCACCACAACAGACCAGTACAATGTCCGCATCACTGCAGATGCTGCCCTGATCCATCTGTCAATCTCCCGCTCCATTCTCCCCTCATTCATGAATAAGACCCCAAGATACTTAAATTCCTCCACTTGGGGCAGGAGCTTGTCCCAACCCAGAGAGGACAATCCACACTTTTCGGGCTGAGGACCATCAGACTTGGAGATGCTGATTCTCATCCCAGTCGCTTCACACTCATTAGCAAACTGCTCCAGTAAGACCTGTAGGTCATTGCTCAATGAAGCCAGCAGGACAACATCATCTGCAAATAGCAGAGACGAGATCCTGCCATCGCCGAACATGACACCCTCCATAAGCGACTTTCGCATCTCGACTCGCGCAAAGCATCATGGGAACGTGGCTACCAAACATGCTCTATCAATACATTTAATTTATGGAAAGTTCCTGATCTACGAGCATATTGTATGTGTTGGGGTCTTCCCGGTTGTACCCGCAAACGCAAGGATGAACTATATGTTTATCCTTGAGTATGTGCGCTTGCATTTGCGGCCACGTTGCAGAAATTGGCCAAAATGGCCCCCCTGTATGTATGCTGACATAGCAGATTTTTTGTTGTCAAAGGGCCAAGCGCCCTTACTTGCGAGACTCCGAAATAACAACAAAGAAGGTAAGCGAGTGGTTTGACAGCTCAACTTTGGTTTTGTCATGTTGAGTAAATTTCACTACAAGGCATAGCCTGCTTACTTAGATCTATAGGTTGATACTACTATAGTTTTAAGTACCACACGTTTTCAATGATTTGCAATTTTATTTTATACCAGCCTACTTATCAATGGCTTTAATTACATGTGTGTGTAACTCAAGCTTTATTACCAATATACAAAGAACTATATCCTAGATCTAGGCCTGTCTGTCCGTACCTACTACTTCAGGGTTTAGACTCGTGTCAGTTAGGCTAGAACTTCAATACACAACACTAATTATGTTATAATATAGACTTACTGCTTTAATCCAACAATTACGTCCGTCTGGATCCTTCAGCTCCGTGGGGAAGGTATATAACGTGAATGGCGGCGGACACTTACACACGCTGGTCCCGAAGTTACACGCATGTATGCTGCAAGCTTGCTTTATCCACCGCTCTAGATGATACATGCCGTTCCCACACTTCACTACGACACAATGTGCACCTGGCATAACGGAGATTTAAAGCTTGAAGCAGACTTTAAGCGGCAATTGTTCTGGTGTGACAGTACTGTTTGTATACAAAAGCAAGCTGGCTACCGGAATGTTTGGTAGTCGTGAACTTTGAACTCACATAGTCCGCACATGCGCACTCGTAATGCGAAAAAGTCGCTTATTCCTTGGCTGCGCCTAGAAATCCTGTCCATAAATATTATGAACAGGATCGGAGCTAAAGAGCAGCCCTGGCAGAGTCCAACTCTCACTGGAAACGAGTTTGACTGAGTGTTAGCAATACGAACCATGCTCTCACAACAGTTGTATAGGGACCAGATAGCTCGTAGCAACAACCCCAATACCCCATACTCCTGAAGCACCCGCCACAAGAAACTACAAGGGACGTGGTTGAATGCTTTCTCCAAGTCCACAAAACACATTTGGACTGGTTGGGCAAACTCCGACAAACCCTCGAGGATTTTCAAGAAGGTAAAGAGTTGGTCCAATGTGCCATGACCAGGACGAAAACCACATTGCTCCTCCTGAATCCGAGGTTCGACCAACGGCCGGACTGCTATTTATATAAAGGCAACAATATCTTGAGAAATTGTAAAAGAAGTTTCTTTATGATGATTATTTATTTTAAATTACATTGAAATAGTTTTATTTTGTTAGCATTTTTCTGTACTTCCATGCATCGATATAACTGTGACAGAAGAGCAGATAATTTTTTTAACCTTTATTTTACCAGGAAGGGGAAAAAAAAACTAATAATGTTGCCTGCATATTTTGTTTCTGTATATAATGCAACTGACTTCAGAAGAGAGCCGTGCATGCTATAGCTAGTAATTTTTGTTGTGCTCATTTATAGGCCCTGTGTGTGGGAAGCTTAAAGCAGCACAGAAAAATGTGACAATTAACACCAATGAAGTGACAGTAACATTTAAATCTGGACAACACCGGTCTGGACGAGGGTTTCTGCTTTCTTATGCCACAGACCAACATCCAGGTATGCCTGTAATTAGTCTGCTCGGATTTATTGCAACATGGTTGATGTTTGCAACTAGTCTATTAAATTTAATGTGTTCATTATGTAGCCATAGTGAGTGTATGAATACACTGTGTAATCAAGTTGTTAGATATTACTGTATTGTTGTTATTGCTGAAGCGCATGAAGAGCTTGTGTATGTATGTGTTTATTAGGGATGGGAAGCTCTGACATCTTCATGATTCGATTACGATTCACAGGGCTGTGATGCGATTATAAAATGATTATCAATGCATCTTAATCTTTCTTTTTTCCTATTAATAATTTCTGTTTTTCTTATTATAGTGGTGTGAAAAAGTGTTTGCCCCCTTTCTGATTTCTCATTGTTTTGTATGTTTGTCACACTTAAATGTTTCAGATCATCAAACAAATTTAAATATTAGACAAAGATAACACAAATAAATACAAAAATGCAGTTTTTAAATGAAGGTGTTTATTATTAAGGGTAAAAAATCCAAACCTACATGGCCCTGTGTGGAAAAAGTGCTCTCTAAACCTAATAACAGGTTGGGCCACCCTTAGCAGCAACAACTGCAATCAAGCGTTTGTGATAACTGGCAATGAGTCTTTTACAGTGCTGTGGAGGAATTTTGGCTCACTCATCTTTGCAGAATTGTTGTAATTCAGCCACATTGGAGGGTTTTTGAGCATGAACTGCCTTTTTAAGGTCATGCCCCAGCATCGCAATTGGATTCAGGTCAGGACTTTGACTAAGGCACTCCAAAGTCTTCATTTTGTTTTACTTAAGCCATTCAGAGGTGGACTTGCTGGTGTGTTTTGGATCATTGTCCTGCTGCAGAACCCAAGTGCACTTCAGCTTGAGGTCACAAACGGATGGCCGGATATTCTCCTTTGGGATTTTTTGGTAGACAGTAGAATTCATGGTTCCATTTACCACAAGTCTTCCAGGTCCCGAATCAGCAAAACAGCCCCAGATCATCACACTGCCACCACCATATTTTACTGTTGGTATGGTGTTCCTTTTCTGAAATGCTGTTACTTTTTTTTTTCCACAATATCTTTATTGAACCTTTTTTTTTTTAACAAACATGATACAAACAATCAAACACTAACACTAAAGTACTACAAAAAAAAAAAAAAAGATGCACTAAAAACACCAACAACCACCAGCAAAATCAAATCTTCAACAATGCTCCTCTGTTTAGTCTAGACAATCCAATACATAAGTATACATATTATGTTCACCAGTTTGGAATTTACAAGGTCCACACACATCATTCACCTTCTTCTTCAAAAGTTATGTTTAAATTTTTTACATAATCAATAAAAGGTCTCCATATATTCTCAAACACAATTTCCTTTGATTTCAGTATATATGTTATTCTTTCTAATGGAAGGTTTGTTAACATCTGTCTTAACCACTGAGTCACATCTGGTCTATGAGTCTTTTTCCATAATAGTGCAATACATTTTTTGGCATTAAGCAAACTGAGGTCTATGAATGTTCTTTCACTTTTATTAAAATTATGCTTTTCTGGGTACAGACCCAACAAAAACAGTTTAGGATTCAATATGATTTGTTTTGAGATTATTTTTTCAATTGTTACCCTCACCTCTTCCCAAAACATTCTTATTAATCTACATTCCCATAAACAATGAAATAGGGTTCCTTTACTTTCCATGCATTTTGTGCATGTATCTGGTATATTTTTGTTATATCTATTTAACTCCTCCGGTGTAACATACATCCGCATTAACCATTTGAAATGTATCAATTTAAGGCGTGCATTTATTGATTTGGTTTGAGCTTCTGTACAAGCCAATTCCCATTGTTCCTCTGAAATTTCAATTTGCAGATCTTCTTTCCAGTAGTTTAATCTTTTCAGTGAATTTTCACTTGAAGATAGTGTCAATGAGTTATAAAACTCTGAAATAATACCCTTTCTTTTACTATCTTTCATCATCATTTTTTCCAAGGATGAATAAATAGGTCGAGTGAGAGCTTTATTTTGATTTGATCGAATAAAGTTTCTAAGTTGAAGATATTTAAAAAAATGTGTTCTATTGAGATTAAATTTGATCCTCAGCTCTTCAAAAGACATTATGTTGTCTGCACCTGGCAAATATAAATCCTGAATCTTTTGTATCCCTTTTAAATTCCATACTTTAAATACAGCGTCCGCTCTCCCTGGTTTAAAATATTGATTACCCCATATTGGACTAAATTGTGACAATAACTGTGGTTCTTTTAAATAGTTTTTAGCTTCACACCATATTTTGATCATATGCTTTACAAATGGATTTTTAACTTGTTTTTGTAATTTTTTTGCCGAATCTGAGTATATGAATATGGGAAGAGGTAAAGGTAAATTGTATGATTCCATTTCAGTCCAGTGAGGGAGATCATTTGATGAAAAATAATATGTCATAGACCTCAGTTGTGCCGACCAATAATACAACATAAAATTTGGACATTTCAGACCTCCACGATCAAATGGTAAATATAATAAAGACAAACGTAATCTAGCCCTCCTGTTGTTCCATATAAATTCCACTAACTTTTTTTTTATTCTTGAGAATAGATCTAAAGGTGGTGATAAGGGAATGTATTGAAATAAATAAAGTATTTTAGGTAAAATATTACTTTTAAGTATATTGATTCTCCCGATCATCGACATTGGTAGTGACATCCATCTCTGAGTTAACTCACTGATATCTGACATCAAGGCTTCATAGTTGACACTGGCGACTGATTCTAGCTTAGGCATAATTTGGATTCCTAAATATTTAAACTGATTTACAACATTGAATTGATTTACCTCAGGGGCTGGGTAATTTCTCTGGGTCTCATTTAGCATTAATATTGAAGATTTAGTTTTATTTATTTTATATCCTGATATTTCCCCAAAATTCTTTATTAAATTCAACAAGGTTGGAATTGATTTTTTTAGATTCGACATAAACAAAATTATATCATCGGCGTACAGGGAGATTTTATGTTCTGTTGGTCCAACTTTAATTCCATATATTTGTGAATGTAAACGTATCGCTATCGCTAAAGGTTCAATTGCCATAGTAAACAGTAAAGGTGAAAGTGGACAGCCTTGTCGACATCCTCTATTGATTTTTATTGGTTTTGAAATATTGTTATTTGTTAGGATTTCTGCTGTAGCATTATTGTATATTATTTGAACCCATTTTATGAAATTATTTCCAAGTCCAAACCTTTGTAGGACTTCAAAAAGAAAGGGCCATTCAACTCTATCAAAGGCCTTTTCGGCGTCCAATGATAGGAGAGCTGTATCCGGTGCTTCTTTATTAAAATAAATAATATTAAATAGTCTTCTTACATTATGGAAGCCTTGTCTACCCTTTATAAAGCCATTCTGATCTCGATTAATAATATTTGGTAAAATTTCTTGTATTCGTCTTGCTAAAATTTTACAGATTATCTTAAGGTCGGCGTTTAATAGGCTTATTGGTCTCATATTTTCACATTTATTAGAGGGCTTACCTGGTTTTGGCAGCAGTATAATTAAGGCATTATTTATGTATTATGGTAAATTATTATTTTGAAATGCTTCTAAAACCATTTCCAAAAAAGGTTTTATTAATTTATTCTTAAATTTTTTATAAAGGTCAACTGGAAGACCATCTGGTCCTGCACTTTTTCCTGATTTCATATTATCAATGGCTAGCCCAACTTCTTCTTGACTAATTTTAGACTCCAATATCTCCCTGTTTTCATTTGGAATACACGGTATAGATAGTTCGTTCAAAAACCCATTTAGTTTTGTTAAATCAGGTTCATTTTTGGTATCATATAATTTTTCATAGTAATCTCTAAAGGCTCTATTAATTTCTAAAGGATCTATAACTACCTGTCCATTACTTATAATACTGGTAATTGGTGTTTTAATTTCCAATTGTTTAATCTGCCATGCTAATAATTTTCCTGATTTTTCACCTTGTTCATAAAAAGATTGTTTCAATCTTAGAAGACTCGAGGCAGCTCTATTCGCTGATTTTTTGTCGTATTCAGCTCTCAAAATCAGTAATTCATTCTCCAACCTTGGGTCACTTCCTGCATACACTTTTTCCTGAAGATTTTTTATTTTATGTTCCAATTTAGCTCTCTCCTCTAGAGTCTTCTTAGATTTTGATCCTGTATAACTAATAATATGTCCCCTAATAAAAGCTTTGAAAGCCTCCCACTTTACACATGCTGATGTTTGTGTAGTATTGATGTCAAAGAACTCGTCTATCTGTTTTTCTATATACTTGACAAATTCCTCATCCTGAAGCCATTTATGCTGAAATTGCCATCTACCTGATTCCTTTGTCAATTTTTTATCTACATATATTAGACAACAGGGTGCATGATCAGAGATCACGATGTTATCATAAAAGCAGTTTTGAATCTTGGACCTTAATTCTGTGGAAATCAAAAAATAATCAATACGTGAGAATGTCTTGTAGGTACTGGAATAACAAGAATAGGCTTTAACTTGTGGTTTCATTTCTCTCCATATATCTAACAATCTCAATTCTTTCATAAAATGATTAATAGTCATCCTACATCCAATGTGCGTACAATCCAGTCCTGTTGATCTATCCACACCTGGATTCAATGTACAATTAAAATCCCCTGCTATTATATGTTGCCCTGTAAGTGATGATAAGATGAGAAATAAATTAGCAAAGAACTTCTGATCATCTATATTGGGACCATATAAGTTCACAAGATTTATATTTTCTAATAGCAAAGAACCTTGAATGATTACATATCTTCCAAATTTGTCTCCAATTACATTTTTCACTTGAAAAGGAACTGATTTATGTATGAGAGTCATAACTCCCCTGGCTCGGGATGAAAATGAAGAGGTGAATACACTTCCCTGCCATCTACTCCTAATTCTTTTAACATCCTCCTCTATCAGATGAGTTTCTTGTAAAAACACAATTCTTGAACCCATGTCCTTTATTTTATTCATAACTTGTTTAAGTTTTTTTAAATTTTGTAGACCTCTGCAATTCCATGAAGTTAAATTAAGATTAACACTTTGGTCCATGATCAATAGAGAGTTTAGGATTACCTTGCAGTGTAAACATGCTCATACAGAGAAGCAAAAACATGAGTGGTTGAACATTCATCCTACAAACTACACACAAACAAATTTCCCCTTCCCACACTTGTGGCAAACCCCCCAAAATCAAAAGAAAAATTCTGTCTCCCGATATAGCCATCGACCGTTCCACACCCACGGGGAACAGCCTAAGCCACTCCTTCTTCATCCTCCCAATCACCCTAACTCTACTACTTTTAATGACGTAACATTAACTCTCCTCTGTAGTTTTCCAACTTAACTCCAAAATTTTTAACAACTTTGTACATCATAGTTTTTTTTTTTTTTGTTTGTTTTGTTTTTGTTTTGTTTTTTTTAATATATAATACAATCTATATTTTGTAAACTTACTATTTACTTCAAGTCAGTCAGATGCCTGTGCAAATGCTTAATTATTCTACCTTATATTTTGTTCATGCTTAGCTCCCACCAGTCTCTTCTTCTTCTTTGATCTTCTTGATGAACTCCTGCGCCTCCTCTGGGGTCTTGAAGATGTGGGTTCTGCCCTCATACGTGGTCAACAGTCTCGCAGGATAGATTACACCATGACGAATCCCAAGGTTGCGCAGCTCCTTACGTACGGGATCAAACTGCTTCCTCAATTGTTGGATTCCTGTGGCCAAATCTGGGTAGAACCGCACCTGCTGGTCCTGGTGTTTAATCTCTCCTTTAGCACGTGCAGCGTTGAAGATCTTCATCCTGTCTCTGTTGCTAAGAAACTTCATAATTAAGGTCCTCGGCGGTCCCTTATCTCTCCGTGGGCCAATACGATGTGCTTTTTCCAGAACCACTGCTGATTGCAACTCCTCGCTGCCCAGCACCTCCGGAATCCACTTTTCCAGAAAGGAACATACGTCCCGACCTTCTGATTCCTCTGGAAGACCCACCAGCCTCAAATTATTCTGTCTCGACCGAGATTCCAAATCCAAAATATTATCTTCCAGAGATTTATTTTTTTTTTCCAAAGTGCGCACCTTTAATTGAAGACGGGTGACGTCATCTTCAGCACTAGCGAGACGGAGCTCCATCTGCGCCGTTCGTTCTACACAGTCACCCAATTCCTTTCTTATTCCTTCCAGCGCTGTCATAATCCCATCAAATCTAGAGGAAAAGTCCGCTCTCATTGAACTCATGGCAGCCATCAGCGCATCTGCGCCATTCCCCGCAGAAATCGCACCGCCGCCAGCCTCCTCCGCCATATATGGAGCCTTGTTTGCTGCGTCACAGACCTGAAAGTCCGTTAATTTGGACTGTTTCGGCGGCTCGCTTTTTCCTTTTCCTGGTTTTCCAGCCTTAGGCTTCGCCGACATATCCTCGCTCAAATGCTGGGATACGTTCTGTCCCAAATGAGAGAGTTATTTGCCGATTTTTTTCTCCAGGAGCAGAGCAGAGCGAGACACGTCCGTCCTACGTGGCAGCCATAACCGGAAGTCGGATGTTCTTTCACTTTTATTAAAATTATGCTTTTCTGGGTACAGACCCAACAAAAACAGTTTAGGATTCAATATGATTTGTTTTGAGATTATTTTTTCAATTGTTACCCTCACCTCTTCCCAAAACATTCTTATTAATCTACATTCCCATACACAATGAAATAGAGTTCCTTTACTTTCCATGCATTTTGTGCATGTATCTGGTATATTTTTGTTATATTTATTTAACTCCTCCGGTGTAACATACATCCGCATTAACCATTTGAAATGTATCAATTTAAGGCGTACATTTATTGATTTGGTTTGAGCTTCTGTACAAGCCAATTCCCATTGTTCCTCTGAAATTTCAGTTTGCAGATCTTCTTTCCAGTAGTTTAATCTTTTCAGTGAATTTTCACTTGAAGATAGTGTCAATGAGTTATAAAACTCTGAAATAATACCCTTTCTTTTACTATCTTTCATCATCATTTTTTCCAAGGATGAATAAATAGGTCGAGTGAGAGCTTTATTTTGATTTGATCGAATAAAGTTTCTAAGTTGAAGATATTTAAAAAAATGTGTTCTATTGAGATTAAATTTGATCCTCAGCTCTTCAAAAGACATTATCTGCACATGGCAAATATAAATCCTGAATCTTTTGTATCCCTTTTAAATTCCATACTTTAAATACAGCGTCTGCTCTCCCTGGTTTAAAATATTGATTACCCCATATTGGACTAAATTGTGACAATAACTGTGGTTCTTTTAAATAGTTTTTAGCTTCACACCATATTTTGATCATATGCTTTACAAATGGATTTTTAACTTGTTTTTGTAATTTTTTTGCCGAATCTGAGTATATGAATATGGGAAGAGGTAAAGGTAAATTGTATGATTCCATTTCAGTCCAGTGAGGGAGATCATTTGATGAAAAATATGTCATAGACCTCAGTTGTGCCGACCAATAATACAACATAAAACTTGGACATTTCAGACCTCCACGATCAAATGGTAAATATAATAAAGACAGACGTAATCTAGCCCTCCTGTTGTTCCATATAAATTCCACTAACTTTTTTTTTATTCTTGAGAATAAATCTAAAGGTGGTGATAAGGGAATGTATTGAAATAAATAAAGTATTTTAGGTAAAATATTACTTTTAAGTATATTGATTCTCCCGATCATCGACATTGGTAGTGACATCCATCTCTGAGTTAACTCATTGATATCTGACATTAAGGCTTCATAGTTGACACTGGCGACTGATTCTAGCTTAGGCACAATTTGGATTCCTAAATATTTAAACTGATTTACAACATTGAATTGATTTACCTCAGGGGCTGGGTAATTTCTCTGGGTCTCATTTAGCATTAATATTGAAGATTTAGTTTTATTTATTTTATATCCTGATATTTCCCCAAAATTCTTTATTAAATTCAACAAGGTTGGAATTGATTTTTTTAGATTCGACATTAACAAAATTATGTCATCGGCGTACAGGGAGATTTTATGTTCTGTTGGTCCAACTTTAATTCCATATATTTGTGAATGTAAACGTATCGCTATCGCTAAAGGTTCAATTGCCATAGTAAACAGTAAAGGTGAAAGTGGACAGCCTTGTCGACATCCTCTATTGATTTTTATTGGTTTTGAAATATTGTTATTTGTTAGGATTTCTGCTGTAGCATTATTGTATATTATTTGAACCCATTTTATGAAATTATTTCCAAGTCCAAACCTTTGTAGGACTTCAAAAAGAAAGGGCCATTCAACTCTATCAAAGGCCTTTTCGGCGTCCAGTGATAGGAGAGCTGTATCCGGTGCTTCTTTATTAAAATAAATAATATTAAATAGTCTTCTTACATTATGGAAGCCTTGTCTACCCTTTATAAAGCCATTCTGATCTCGATTAATAATATTTGGTAAAATTTCTTGTATTCGTCTTGCTAAAATTTTACAGATTATCTTAAGGTCGGCGTTTAATAGGCTTATTGGTCTCATATTTTCACATTTATTAGAGGGCTTACCTGGTTTTGGCAGCAGTATAATTAAGGCATTATTTATGTATTATGGTAAATTATTATTTTAAAATGCTTCTAAAACCATTTCCAAAAAAGGTTTTATTAATTTATTCTTAAATTTTTTATAAAGGTCAACTGGAAGACCATCTGGTCCTGCACTTTTTCCTGATTTCATATTATCAATGGCTAGCCCAACTTCTTCTTGACTAATTTTAGACTCCAATATCTCCCTGTTTTCATTTGGAATACACGGTATAGATAGTTCGTTCAAAAACCCATTTAGTTTTGTTAAATCAAATTCATTTTTAGTATCATATAATTTTTCATAGTAATCTCTAAAGGCTCTGTTAATTTCTAAAGGATCTATAACTACCTGTCCCTTACTTATAATACTAGTAATTGGTGTTTTAATTTCTAATTGTTTAATCTGCCATGCCAATAATTTTCCTGATTTTTCACCTTGTTCATAAAAAGATTGTTTCAATCTTAGAAGACTCGAGGCAGCTCTATTCACTGATTTTTTGTCGTATTCAGCTCTCAAAATCAGTAATTCATTCTCCAACCTTGGATCACTTCCTGCATACACTTTTTCCTGAAGACTTTTCATTTTATGTTCCAATTTAGCTCTCTCCTCTCGAGTCTTCTTAGATTTTGATCCTGTATAACTAATAATATGTCCCCTAATAAAAGCTTTGAAAGCCTCCCACTTTACACATGCTGATGTTTGTGTAGTATTGATGTCAAAGTACTCGTCTATCTGTTTTTCTATATACTTGACAAATTCCTCATCCTGAAGCCATTTATGCTGAAATTGCCATCTACCTGATTCCTTTGTCAATTTTTTATCTACATATATTAGACAACAGGGTGCATGATCAGAGATCACGATGTTATCTTAAAAGCAGTTTTGAATCTTGGATCTTAATTCTGTGGAAATCAAAAAATAGTCAATACGTGAGAATGTCTTGTAGGTACTGGAATAACAAGAATAGGCTTTAACTTGTGGTTTCATTTCTCTCCATATATCTAACAATCTCAATTCTTTCATAAAATGATTAATAGTCATCCTACATCCATTGTGCGTACAATCCAGTCCTGTTGATCTATCCACACCTGGATTCAATGTACAATTAAAATCCCCTGCTATTATATGTTGCCCTGTAAGTGATGATAAAATAAGAAATAAATTAGCAAAGAACTTTTGGTCATCTATATTGGGACCATATAAGTTCACAAGATTTATATTTTCTAATAGCAAAGAACCTTGAATGATTACATATCTTCCAAGTTTGTCTCCAATTACATTTTTCACTTGAAAAGGGACTGATTTATGTATGAGAGTCATAACTCCCCTGGCCCGGGATGAGAATGATGAGGTGAAGACACTTCCTTGCCATCTACTCCTAATTCTTTTTATATCCTCCTCTATTAGATGAGTTTCTTGTAAAAACACAATTTTTGAACCCATGTCTTTTATTTTATTCATAACTTGTTTAAGTTTTTTTAAATTTTGTAGACCTCTGCAATTCCATGAAGTTAAATTAAGATTAACACTTTGGTTTATGATCAATAGAGAGTTTGGGATTACCTTGCAGTGTAAACATGTTCATACAGAGAAGCAAAAACATGAGTGGTTGAACATTCATCCTACAAACTACACACAAACAAATTCCCCCTTCCCACACTTGTGGCGAACCCCCCCAAAATCAAAAGAAAAATTCCGTCTCCCGATATAGCCATCGACCGCTCCACACCCACGAGGATCAGCCTAAGCCACTCCTTCTTCATCCTCCCAATCACCCTAACTCTACTGCTTTTAATGACGTAACATTAACTCTCCTCTGTAGTTTTCCAACTTAACTCCAAAATTTTTAACAACTTTGTACATCATAGTTTTTTTTTTGTTTGTTTTGTTTTTGTTTTTTTTTAATATATAATACAATCTATATTTTGTAAACTTGCTATTTACTTCAAGTCAGTCAGATGCCTGTGCAAATGCTTAATTATTCTACCTTATATTTTGTTCATGCTTAGCTCCCACCAGTCTCTTCTTCTTCTTTGATCTTCTTGATGAACTCCTGCGCCTCCTCTGGGGTCTTGAAGATGTGGGTTCTGCCCTCATACGTGGTCAACAGTCTCGCAGGATAGATTACACCATGACGAATCCCAAGGTTGCGCAGCTCCTTACGTATGGGATCAAACTGCTTCCTCAATTGTTGGATTCCTGTGGCCAAATCTGGGTAGAACCGCACCTGCTGATCCTGGTGTTTAATCTCTCCTTTAGCTTGTGCAGCGTTGAAGATCTTCATCCTGTCTCTGTTGCTAAGAAACTTCATAATTAAGGTCCTCGGCGGTCCCTTATCTCTCCGTGGGCCAATACGATGTGCTTTTTCCAGAACCACTGCTGATTGCAACTCCTCACTGCCCAGCACCTCCGGAATCCACTTTTCCAGAAAGGAAGATAAGATAAGATAAGCCTTTATTAGTCCCACAATGGGGAAATTCCAGGATACGTCCCGACCTTCTGATTCCTCTGGAAGACCCACCAGCCTCAAGTTATTCTGTCTCGACCGAGATTCCAAATCCAAAATATTATCTTCTAGACATTTATTTTTTTTTTCCAAAGTGCGCACCTTTAATTGAAGACGGGTGACGTCATCTTCAGCACTAGCGAGACGGAGCTCCATCTGCGCCGTTCGTTCTACACAGTCACCCAATTCCTTTCTTATTCCTTCCAACGCTGTCATAATCCCATCAAATCTAGAGGAAAAGTCCGCTCTCATTGAACTCATGGCAGCCATCAGCACATCTGCGCCGCTCCCCGCAGATTTCGCACCGTTGCCAGCCTCCTCCGCCATATATGGAGTTTTGTTTGCTGCGTCACAGACCTGAAAGTCCGTTAATTTGGACTGTTTCGGCGGCTCACTTTTTCCTTTACCTGGTTTTCCAGCCTTAGGCTTCGCCGACATATCCTCGCCCAAACGCTGGGATACGTTCTGTCCCAAATGAGAGAGTTATTTGCCGATTTTTTTCTCCAGGAGCAGAGCAGAGTGAGACACGTCCGTCTTACGTGGCAGCCATAACCGGAAGTCCTGCTGTGTTACTTTTACTCCGGATGTAGTGGGACACACACCTTCCAAAAAGTTCAACTTTTGTCTCGTCAGTCCACAGAGTTATTTTCCCAAAAGTCTTGGGGATCATCATGATGTTTTCTGGCAAAACTGAGGCGAACCTTTATGTTCTTTTTGCTCAGCACTGGTTTTCGTCTTGGAACTCTGCCATGCAGGCCATTTTTGCCCAGTCTCTTTCTTATGGTGGAGTCATGAACACTGACCTTAACTGAGGCAAGTGAGGTCTGCAGCTCTTTGGATGTTGTTGTGAGGTCTTTTGTGACGTCTTGGATGAGTTATCGCTTCGCTCTTGGGGTAATTTTGGTTGGTTGGACACTCCTGGGAAGGTTCACCACTGTTCCATATTTTCGCCATTTGTGGATAATGGCTCTCACTGTGGTTTGCTGGAGTCCCAAAGCTTTAGAAATGGCTTTATAACCTTTTCCAGACTGATGGATCTCAATTGTGACCCATGCTGGCAAAATGAGTAACAATGAGGAAATTTTCAAAACTGAGGTAACGTTATTTTCATATTCTGTATTGAAAGACCTTCCAAATAATATTTAATTTGTAGGAATTGGGCAAAAACTGACCAGCAACGAGCCGATTTTGTTTATATTTTGGCTGGTTTGAAAACTTGCGTTCGATCGGTTCTGAGTTATGTCTTCCACAAAAATGTATTTTTTGAAAGTAGGAGTTCCAGGCTTTGCAATGATACCAAACACTGATGGGGGTTTTCCTGGGACTTGCCGCCAGCAGACAAAGAAAGAATCATGATTTTTGACTTCATGTGCCTGTAGCTCATAATTACCCGGTGCGCATTCCGACTCATTTTGTCTGCAGGAGTCACAATTACTTTTGTTTGTCATTTGTTCCTGAATTTCTTTGGATCGCAGCATGATGTTTAGCTTTTGAGGATCTTTTGGTCTACTTCATTTTGTCAGGCAGGTCCTATTTAAGTGATTTCTTGATTGAGAACAGGTGTGGCAGTAATCAAACCCGGGTGTTGCTAGAGAAATTGAACTCCGCTTTCCAAAGATGTGATAAACCACAGTTTATGTTTTAACAGGGGGCAATCACTTTTTCACACAGGGCCATGTAGGTTTGGATTTTTTTACCCTTAATAATAAACAACTTCATTTAAAAACGGCGTTTTGTGTTTACTTGTGTTTTTTTTGTCTAATATTTAAATTTGTTTGATAATCTGAAACATTTAAGTGTAACAAACATACAAAAAAACTGAGAAATCAGGAAGGGGGCAAGCACTTTTTCACACCACTGTATGTGACTACTTTGTACTTTCAAAGCAAAATATTTGTAATGACCCATACTGAATTTACTCCCAATATTTTTTTTTCTTACTGACTGAAAGAGAGATGTGACAGTTCCTGTATGAAGAAGTCAGAAGTGGCAGAGAAGTATGTGAGGGTGGTGCAGGACATGTGTGAGGACAGCATGATGGTGGTGAGGTGTGCTGTAGGAGTAACAGAGAGATTCAAGGTGGGGGTGGGATTACATCAGGGGTTGGTTCTGAGCCCCTTCTTGTTTGCTATGGTGATGGACAGGCTGACATATGGAATCAGGCAGGAGTCTCCATGGACCATGATGTTTGCAGATGATATTGTGGTCTGTAGTGAAAGTAGGGAGCAGGTGGAAGAGAACCCGGAGAGGTGGAGGTATGCTCTGGAAAAAAGAGGAATGAAAGTCAGAAGCAAGATGTAATACATATGTGCAAATGAGAGGGAGGTGTAATGGTAAAAATGCAAGGTGTAGAGCAGGGGTGTCAAGCTCATTCCATGGAGGGCCAAGACCCTGCATATTTTACTTCCATCCAGTGTCTTCAGCAGGTGTTTTCACTGATCAGCAATCACTGGGAAGAAATTCAGTGAAATCACCTGTTGAAGACACTGGGTGGAGGTAAAACCTGCAGGGTCGTGGCCCTCCGTGGAATGAGTTTGACACCTACTGTATGGTGTAGAGGTAGTGAAGGTAGATGAGTTTAAATACCTGGGGTCAACCATCCAAGCAATGGATGTGCACAAGAGAGGTGAAGAAGAGAGTGCAGGCAGGGTGGAGTGGGTGGGGATGAGTATAAGGGGTGATTTGTGACAGAAAGATAGCAGCTAGAGTGAAAGTGAAGATATACAAGATGGTAGTGAGACCTGCTATGATGCATGGTTTGGAGATGGTGGCGAAGACGAAAAGATAGGTAGCAGAATTGAAGATGCTAAGATTCTTATTGGGAGTGGCTAGGAGGGCCAGGATTAGAAATGAGTATATCACAGGGACAGTTCAAGTTGAGTGGTTTGAGGACAAAGTAAGGAACCAAGGCTGAGATGGTTTGGACATGTGCAGAGGAGGGATAGTGGATCTATTGGACAAAAGATGTTGAAGATGGAGCTGCCAGGCAGGAGGAAAAGAGGAAGACCACAGAGAAGATTCATGGATGTAGTGAAGGAGGACATGAAAAAGGTTGGTGTTACAGAGGAAGATGCAAGGGATAGGTTGAGATGGAGGCAGATGATCTGCTGTGGCGACCCCTAAAGGAAGCAGCCGTAAGAAAAAGATGTGACAAGTCAAGGAATGTTCCATTTATCCAGCATATATCCCACTACAGATAGCACATTACCTGGTTACTTCATTTTCACCTCTGGTATAGACAGACATGGGTTGCTGCTAAACTCTGGACATTTAAAAATGAATTTGTGCATCGATTCAGAATCTTCCATGTACAGGGATGCTTTGCAACTAAAACAATAATTTCCCCCACCCCTAGTGTTTATAAGTTGTTTTTTGGGGGGCGGAGGTTGCACTGACGTAGTTTGTGAATATTTATCCTTGAGTATGTGCGCTCGTTTGTTGATGTGTGAGTGTATGAGTCACAGTTTTTTGGCATTCGTGCTCCGTTTCCCTCTTTGGTCTGGCGTGTTTGCTTAGAAAAACGGGAGCGAGACTCCTTCTCTCAGGCTGAATGGAGTGAGGCCTCAGGCTTCAATCTGTCACTCTGGCCCATTTCTCCCCCACGCCTCTTCATCAGCTTCTTTAGTGTTTCCAGCCCGCTGCCATGTTGTCATCATGAGGCTTCTTAGTCCAGGGACCATGTGTTTAATCCGGAAAATTTCACTCTCTCCCAATACGACATAAGGTGATATCCTAATGGTTTGGGGATTCTCATCCAAATGTTATGTATTTGAGTGCAAATTTCAAGGTTCTCCCAGTGGAATAACTTTTAATGACTATATAGACATGTTTATTCACATTACTCATCTATACTTAGAAGTGATGTTTACGTTCTCCAGATGACGGTTGGTTCTGTACAGCATGTATCATAGTTTCCTGTTTTTTACTCTGTTGTTTATGGGCTCTGGTGGTGTCTGGACCCAAGCCTGTTTTCAGACATACAAACCACTGTCTGTTAACTGTGATCACACGAGGGCCATTTGCTGTACTCGGAGTAACAAAGGCCTTAGTCAGATCTACAGCGATGACCATTCGTCACCAAATATAGATCATCCCAGACTGTCTCACACTGATCTGTGTGTGTTTGTGTGGCTGAGTGAAAGGCGGTGGGGGTCATTATGTAAGGCTGAGACAAAGCATCTCCTCACTACCCTGTTGGTGTACAAGCATACTGTACATACTGTATTAATAGCAAAACCTGTTTCTTTTTTTTTTTTTTTAAGGTCTCATATCTTGTTTACAACGAGGAAGTCATTTCAGCTCCCAAATTTTGAGGTAAGTGGATAACTTCTATACTTTCTGCAATGGCGTGTGTTCCAGAAAAATTCAAAGTGTTTCTAATATTTTGTTCATAATCTCTCAGCGTATACTGCCCGGCTGGATGTAAGAATGTCACAGAGGATGTTTGGGGGAACTCTGAGGAGGGTTACAGAGATGTAAGCATGCCCTGTTTGTTGTCAATTCTGGACTAGTTTAACAGTTTAATCATTATTCAGACATTAATTGATGTGTGTTTGTCCGTCCGCCACAGACCTCAGTCCTGTGCAAGTCGGCAGTCCATGCTGGGGCTATTTCAGATATTCTGGGGGGTCGTATCACTGTGAGTCGTGGTAGAAGTCTTACAAGCTATGAGCCCACCTTTGCCAATGGGATACTTTCCCAAATGTGCGTTTGTTTTTATATATTTCATTTAAAATGAGGGGTTGCATTAATGTCTCAAAGTTCTCAGATTGCCACAGTGTGTTTTTGTAAACATTATTCTAAACTTTGAACTCTCTTCTTCCGACAGGGGATCATTGTCAGAAAAGAAGCTGCTTTTCATCAGAGGTATGACCTTTATAACTTTCATCAGAACAGAATATTTCAGATTAAATAACAGTATTTGTTGATGTGCAGAGTTTGAAGAGATCATTCTCAGATGTGAGGATGTAGCCAAAATGGCGCTTTTAAACAATGGTAGGAAACAGAACAGGACCCCCTGGAGTGTAGAGGTGCCTGATGTTGGACCAGGTGCCAATTTTTGGATGAAACTCTGTAAACATGCAGGAAGATGTGGAGACAGGACGAGGCAGCGTGAACTAAGTACAGTCTAGACAGGAAGAATACAACATAGCAATGAGTTTTACAGAAGCATCCACACTGAGACAATGCAGAATACAATTTGAAAATGTTATTTAAACAAATCCCTGTGTGTTTGCAGCTATCTGTGGGTGTTTTTACAAGTAAATATAACCTCAGCCTGACGATCTCGGAGAAAATGAGAATGTGAATGTGAGTGAATTGAGGATGAGCATAGTTTTAACAGTCTGAAAAAGCAAAAAATATAAACAAATGGAACAGGAATAGAAAATATTCAAAGGTTAACAGAAGCACCATCTTCCTTGCAGAACTGTCTAATCCTCCTGCATGCCTTTGTTTATGAAGACAAGTTGTTGGGCTTAAAAACTGGAATTTGATCACTTTAATTGGTGTTATTTTTCCCTAAACAGAATGCAACAACATCTTACCTGTTTTTGGCTTAAATGCCTCGTCTTTCTGGGATAAAAACAGTCAACGGCAGAGAATGTTCTCATCCTCCAGAAACGTTGACTCCAACCATGAGTTCCTTCTCTGGACAGCAGATCTTAATGATCGCAGACCGTGGGTGGAGATGGAGCTGAGTGAGAGAAGCACAATCATGGGTACATTGAACATCTCTGTTCAAATACATTGTTTTTCCCCCAAAATACATACAGGTACATCTCAATAAAGTGGAATATCATTGAAAACTTAATTTATTTCAGTAATTCAGAAAGTGAAACTCATAGATTATATAGATTGATTACACACAGAGTGGTATATTTCAGGTGTTTCTTTCTTTTAATTTTGATGATTATGGCTTACAGCTAATGAAAACCCAAAATATAATTTCTCCAAAAATTTGAATATTACATAAGAACAATTTAAAAAAATATATATATACAGTATTTTAATAGAAATGTTGGCCGACTGAAAAGTATGTCCATGTACACACTCAGTATTTGGTTGGGGCTCCTTTTGCTTGAATTACTGCTTCAGTGCGGTGTGGCATGAAGGTGATCAGCCTGTGGCACTGCTGAGGTGTTGTGGATGCCCAGGTTGCTTTGATAGTGACCTTCAGCTCATTTGCATTGTTGGGTCTGGTGTCTCTCATCTTCATCTTGACAATACCTCAAAGATTTTCTATGGGGTTTAGGTCAGGCGAGTTTGCCGGCCAATCAAGCGCAGTGATACCAAGGTCATTAAACCAGGTTTTAGTACTTTTGGCAGTGTGGGCAGGTGTCACGTTCTGCTGGAAAATGAAATCAGCATCTCCATAAACCTGTCAACAGAGAGAAGCATGAAGTGCTCTAAAATTTCCTGGTAGATGACTCCGCTGACCTTGGACTTGATCAAACACAGTGGACCTACACCAGCAGATGACATGGGTCCCCAAATCAGATGCCATGTCTTGTCATTTGGAAATCAAGGTCCTAGAGTCTGGAGGAAGAGTGGAGAGGCACAGCATCCAAGTTGCTTGAGGTCCAGTGTGAAGATGGTGATAATTTGGGGAGCCATGTCATCTGCTGGTGTTGGTCCACTGTGTTTTATCAAGTCCAAGATCAGCAGAACCATCTACCAGGAAATTTTAGAGCACTTCACGCTTCCCTCTGTTGACAAGCTTTATGGAGATGCTGATCTCATTTTCCAGCAGGACTTTGCACTTGCCCTCACTGCTATACTGTAAGTACCAGTACCTGGTTTAATGACCATGGCATCACTGTGCTTGATTGGCCAGCAAAGTCGCCTAACCTAAACACAGATAATGTATGAGGCATTGTAAAGAGGAAAATGAGACACCAGACCCAACAATGCAGACGAACTGAAGGCCATTTTCTTAACACCTCAGCAGAACCACAGGCTGATCGCCTCCCTGCCACGCCGCTTTGATGCAGTAAATCTAGCAAAAAAAAAAAAAAAAAACAAGTATTGAGTGTGTACATGGACATACTTTTAAGTTGGCCAACATTTAAATTAAAAATCAGTTTTTAAAAATTGATCTTACATAATCAAATTTTTTGAGAAATTGAATTTTGGGTTTCCATGAGCTATAAGCCATAATCATTAAAATTAAAAGAAATAAACACTTGAAATATATCACTTTGTGTGTAATGAATCTACTGTATATAATATACACTAATCATAAAAAGTGAGGGATATTTGGCTTTTGGGTGAAATTTATGGAAAATGTAAAAAGTTCTTGCTACAGTGATCTAATATTATGAAAGTAGTGCATTTAAGTGGAAGCATACAGTGGGGATTTCCTCATCTCTAAAAATGTATGCTACTCAACTCCAGGCACATTTAAGGGAGGACAGTGGTACCAAAGTATCACGTCAGACTATTCAATAATAAACACCTTCATTTAAAAACTGCATTTTGTGTTTACTTGTGTTATCTTTGTCTTATATTTAAATTTGTTTGATCTGAAACATTTAAGTGTGACAAACATACAAAAAAATGAGTAATCAGGAAGGGGGCAAACACTTTTTCACACAACTGTATGTCTTTCTGTGACTCTTCCAGTCTTTCTGTATCTCTGTTGCAACCTGCTGATGACACTCTGTCACTCTAAGAACATTCTGAGAACATTCTGTTTGAAGCCTCGCAATGGCGAGGTACTGTTGATTAGTTGTGAGGTGTTGTCTTGGTCTCATGATGTCAAAATGTGAACAGCATGATGAAGAGGACTGTTTACATATCAATTCTAATTGAACCAGAAAATTTGGTCAGTTCATGGATCAAACACCTGTTGTGCATTTTGCCGTTCAGCACCTTGTTAGAGAACAGCAAGTTATGCAAAAAGTACTGAAACATTGAACAGTTGGACATGTGCATTCAAAAGGTTAGAGAAGGTCAAATTAAGTTCACCTGTAAAGGTTATAGTGCATTTTAGGTGAAATTTCACCCGAAAGCCAAATATCCCTAACTTTTTGTGAGTAATGTATTTGTTTCTCTTTTTTTTTTTTTTTTTTTTTTTTTTTTTTTTTTTTGTTACTTATTTGTACCCGTAGGTAGACTTGGTTTGCAGTCTGGTGACAAGCCACCGGCTACTGGTCGCTGCGTGCGCGAGCGCCCTAAACCTACATGTTTTTGGTGTGCGGGAGGAAACCGGAGAAATCCCGGAGTAAACCCGCGCAACACGGGGAGAACATGCAAACTCCACACAGCTCACTGTTGGTCGGGGGCTGGGATCGAACCCACGATCTCATGATCCCCGCGGTCCCCCGGCCGAGGGTAAAACTGTGCTGCCACAGTGCTAAACCACTGCGCCACCGTGCAGCGGTTTGAATTGAATTATTGAAATAAATCAGCTTTTCAATGGTATTCTAATTTATTGAGATGCACCTGTGTTTGTTGAGTGAGTTTGCATTGGGACAAAGTCACCTCATTTCACAGAGCCTACAATATTATAGAAAGAAATTACAGTCTTCAAACTTCTGTGGACAAATATAGCAACAGTGGGAAGAAAATGCCTCCCTTTTAACAGGAATATAGTTTTAACCAAAAAAGGCTCAGGGAAGATGTCTGTGAAGACCGGATGGGGTGAAAAGAGAGAGAGGAAAATATAACTTGTATAAAGGTTATTAGATTTTTTTTGTTAATGGATCCCAAGAAATTACAGATTTTTGCTAAAGTCCAACAACCTTTTAAGTGTTTGTATTCTTGCTGTAAAATCAAGACTTTGATCCTAATGTTTATCTGACCATTGAAATTCCTCTGTTCTCTTTTCTCAGGAATAATTACAACAGGATCGAGGGATCACTACCTTGAATCCTACGTTCTGCTTTTCAGGCAAGATAGAAAGACCTGGAAACTTTACAAGGATGCTCTGAGCAAAGAAAAGAAGGTAAATATTATATTGGGCACTTTTACAGCCCCGCTGGCTGTGCGTGTATAACATTTAATGAAAACATGGAGTTGTCATGGTTTTATATGGCGCTTGCTGTTCTCTAGTAGTAATGCATATGGTCTTTATGACTGTTAGGTATTTCAGGCGTACAGTGATGGCCACCTCAGGGTGCTCAACAGCTTGTTTCCTCCTGTGGTGGCTCGATTTATACGGCTACAGCCTCTGAGCTGGCATGGAACAGCTTCGGCTCAAGTCCAAGTTCTGGGCTGTCCTGTTGCAAAAGCCACACCAAGGTCACGTCCACCTGAAGGTAGGCATCAGATCATAGACTTCCAATTTATCCAGAAAAAAAAATCTGTGCAGATTATTAGATTAACAGTTGAATGACATGCTACTTGTCTAACAGGCTTTCCATCTATCAAAGTCAATGGGGGAACTCCACTCCCGAGCCCCTCTCCCCCCTCTACAGATGGCCCAGTGTTGGTGGAAACAAAGCTAAGTAAGTACTTGTGTCATTATCTAAATTTGTCTTCATTAAAATTTATAATATTTTGTTTAGGAAAGGACAGCGTCATTAAAAGCTATGCAGTTTATCTAGTTAGTCTGACATTGTGTACATTGCAGTAAACTGCATTTCTTCCTCTCACTTGTTTAAATGTTTACTTGGACACTTGCACTCTTACAGACTCCAGTCAGCCTGTGATAGTGGCAGTGGTCCTTGGACTGATAATGTGTGGGAGTTGTTTGTTGGCTCGGTTCTGGTGGAAGCGAAGGTATTGTACCTTACTGCAGTTAAACCAATGGTGTTCACTTATATAGCGCATTTTACTCATCTCTAGATGACCAAAGCGCTTTACACATCCTGCTATCCACCCATTCACACACTGATGGTGGCGGAGCTTCCATACACAGACGCTGGCCTGACCCACCAGGAGCAGCTGGGGGTTCAGTGTCTTGCTCAAGGATACTTTGACATGCAGACTGCAGACAGAGTGGGAGTCGAACCCCTCACCCTCCGATCAGTAGTCGGCCACACTACACCTGCGCCACACCTGCCCTTAGTCTTTCATGTACTAACATCAAAATACAGCCGTGGACAAAATTGTTGGTACCCCTCTGTTAATGAAAGAAAAACCCACAGTGGTCACAGAAATAACTTGAATCTGACAAAAGTGGTAATAAATAAAAGATCTATGAAAATTAACCAGTGAAAATCAGACAATGCTTTTGAATTGTGGTTCAACAGAATTACTTTAAAAAACCAAACTCATGAAACAGGCCTGGACAAAAATGATGGTACCCCTAGAAAAGATTGAAAATAATGTGACCATAGGGACACGTTCCACCAAGATGTGTCCTCTAATTAACATCACAGGTGTCTACAAACTTGTAATCAGCCAGTCGGCCTATTTAAAGGGTGACAAGTAGTCACTGTGCTGTTTGGTAACATGGTCTTTACCACACTAAACATGGACCAGAGGAAGCAAAGGAGAGAGTTCTCAGGAGATTAAAAAGAAAATTATAGACAAGCATGTTAAAGGTAAAGGCTATAAGACCATCTCCAAGCAGCTTGATGTTCCTGTGACTACAGTTGCACATATTATTCAGAAATTTAAGATCCACAGGACTGTAGCCAACCTCCCTGGACGTGGCCGCAGGAGGAGACAGATAATACGAATGGTAACAAAAGAGCCCAGAACAACCTCTAAACACATTCATGGTGAACTCCAAGGTCAAGGTACATCAGTGTCGGATCGCACCATCCGTCGTTGTTTGAGCCAAAGTAGACTTCATGGGAGACGACTAAGGAGGACACCACTGTTGAAAACAAATCATAAAAAAGCCAGACTGGAATTTGCCAAACTGCATGTTGACAAGCCACAAAGCTTCTGGGAGAATGTCCTGTGGACAGATGAGACAAAACTAGAACTTTTTGGCAAGGCACATCAGCTCTATGTTCACAGACGCAAAAATGAAGCATACCAAGAAAAGAACACTGTCCCTACTGTGAAACATGGAGGAGGTTCTGTTATGTTCCGGGGCTGCTTTGCTGCATCTGGCACAGGGTGTCTTGAATCTGTGCAGGGTACAATGAAATCTCAAGACCATCAAGGTATTCTAGAGAGAAATGCGCTACCCAGTGTCAGACAGCTTGGTCTTAGTCGCAGGTCATGGGTCTTGCAACAGGATAATGACCCAAAACACACAGCTAAAAACACCCAAGAATGGCTAAGAGCGAAACATTGGACTATTCTAAAGTGGCCTTCTATAAGCCCTGATCTAAATCCTATTGAACATCTGTGGAAGGAGCTGAAACATGCCATCTGGAGAAGGCACCCTTCAAGCCTGAGACAACTGGAGCAGTTTGCTCATGAGGAGTGGGACAGAATACCTGCTGAGAGGTGCAGAAGTCTCATTGACAGTTACAGAAATCGTTTGATTGCAGTGATTGCACCAAAAGGTTGTGCAACAAAATATTAAGTTGGGGGTACCATCATTTTTGTCCAGGCCTGTTTCATGAGTTTGTTTTTTAAAATAATTCTGTTGAACCACAATTCTAAAGCATTGTCTAATTTTCATTAGTTAATTTTCATAGAATTTTTATTTATTACTTTTGTCAGATTCAAGTTATTTCTGTGACCATTGTGGGTTCTTTCATTAACAGAGGGGTACCAACAATTTTGTCCACGTGTGTAGCTTTTAAGCACAGCCTATAAAATAAAAATGGACCATGTGCCAGCATTTACCTCCATTGTAGAAGAGTAAAGCTCTACTTCTGGATTTAGGGCACTTCAATCTTGTGCTGGTGACATCATTTGCTGCTGTAGTCTGCACAGTAGTGACAATGAAGCGGAGTTGTGACTTTGAGTTACCGCCCATATGGCTGTGCAACCCATAAGCCACTTCCTCAAACACAACCAGTCATGACCACAGCCCATTTTTTATAGCATCAGATAATAAATTAAAACCACACTGATCCAACAGACAAGCACTTGAATACATATTGCCACAGTAAAAACTACATAGACAGAAACTTTTTTTTTTTTTTTTTTTGAAAAATTTATTTGAGAAGAAATGAGTTTTCAGTTTTGCCAAGTGCCACACATAATAATTGGTAGCAGTGGGGCTCAAAATCTTACTTGCAGCCAGCCACCAGAGGGCAGTGAAGATCTGCAGGCTTCACTTTTGGTGAGCTCTCACATCATCCATCTTTATTTACAGTCTATGGTTTTGATTCATGTTGTACTGTGGCAACAAAAGGCTGTAACGTATAATTTCTATTGACCATTTAACAAATTATGAAGACCACATGTGTACAATTTTCAAAGTCCATCGTTAAAGCTCCTGACAAAACCATAATTCTTTTTCCATGATGTAAATCAAAGAAAAGCAGCAAATTCTTAAAATTATTCCTTACTGTTTTTCTCACTTCACCTTTCTTCTTGTTTCTTTCCATTTAGGAAAAAAGAGTCACAAATAAAGCATTCCTTACCCACAAGTAAGTTGGTTACTCTGTCTGTCTTATTCTGAATTAATCAGTTTTTGAATTGCTGTGAATAAAAATATCATCACATCATCCAGGTTGTCAGAGTTTCACATCAAAGACTCTCCCCTGCCCGCACTCTGAACTCATCTCCTACCCTCTAGAGAGAAATGTTCACGATGCGCTTCCTGCTTCACCTCTCAATGGTGAGAATTTTTTTTTAAATGATTTTAATGGAAAAGCACTCATGCAGCTTTGCTTTTCTGTAAACACTGCCATCTGCTTCCTTTCTTACCCTTTCAGACTTTGTCACCTCAGGTTTTTCTCTCAACTGTCTTCTCCCTCTCTAATGGTCTTCAGCGGTCAGTTTGAGCAGCTCATGCCAGGCCTGACTTGCAAACAGTCACTCCATGGGCTGTCTATTCTTTCCCCTGGCTCAGCCCATCACCCAGTCACAGTATAAACATTCCTTTCTTTGGTGCACGGAGCCTCTGAAAGAGACCCTTTAATTGGGGCTTGATAAAGGGCACTCATCCTACTCCCCCCCCCTCCCCGTCGGTCCCATCTCCTGACCCCCCCCCCCCCTCCCGCCACCACCACCAGCAAGGGGGGCCGTGCTCTAAGAGGTCCGGTGATAAACGGGACACATGGGCGATGCTAAGACAATCAAAGCCCTCAACTAAAGCCTGTCTAATTAAAATAGCTCTGGGTCTGAGACTCCCTGTGTGCTCTTGAGTGAGGTCTAGGCCTCCCACACCACAGCTTCTTCTGCACGGACGAATAGTGTGGTTGGCTGAAAGTGCCAGACTGCCAGTTCTCATCCCTCCGATTAGAGGAGACATTGTTGGTGGCCAGGGAGCTCATGCAGGGGCTCTACACTGGCCTGGTATGAGAAAGCTGTTCAGAAGAAAGAAGCGTTTTCCAGGAATTGCTCTATAAGATGCAAATAAGAATTCTGGAGTGTTTCCCGTCACTGAAATGATACTGGTAGATGGTGCTATTGATGCTTTTATTAATATTTTTTCCATAAGCATTTTCCCTGTATGACAAAGTTATTCTCACTCATTTCACATGCAAAAATTTGGCCACTACATGACAAATGGCTTATCTTTTTAAATATATTTAAGTGTGTCAGGTCCCCAGTTTTGCATGTGCCAAATTTTAATTTTTGTTCATGCAGTAATGTTTGCTGGTAATATTTATTTTACCATGTCCATGTCCCACAGACACTGTTTACATCTTTTCAATAAAAGTATACTCTTATTTTGTGTATCACTGGGTAATTAAATGAGTTTAGTAATGAGCTAAAATGTATTTATTCTGGTTTTCACATATACATGAAAAATAAATTTGAAGCTTAAGTCATGATTACTTGTAGCAGATTACAAAAAGAAAAACCTGCAGACCGTGCACCAAAGAGGGAACTTTAGAATTTTAGTGCCTTAAAAAAATAGAAAACATTCTCTGCCACTCGGAGTAGAGCTTAATTATGGTAACTCATTCAGTTGTCGTTGATAATCTTTGAGAACAGTATCTTGGCTGAATAATGTGCTCCGTCCTTTGGACTCCACTAAGCAATTGCTGCCTTGAGGCTCTAAGTTGTTCACAAAACTGAAAAGGTATAAGCTCAAACTTACAGCTGTATGGAATGGGATTTAGAAATGACGGCTAAGAGGAAATTAAGTCAAAATTTGCTCTGAGAATCAAAAAGGCTCTTGAGTTTACAGGAGTTGATGGGTGCAGTTTTACTTTAAGGTGTTGCTGCATAAAAAGGGTGTATATGGAGAAGACATCAGAAGAAAGCTACCCGTGCCTTACAATATACTCAAAAGTTGACTTATGGAGAACACAGTCGCATCATGATCAGCCAACGTCATGTGCAACAAGTGCTCTGTGGACAGATGAATTTTGTTAAAGTCAAACTCAAGTCAGGTCTGACCGTGCACATGTAAGCTTGTCTAAATTACACTCAGTTCAGTCTACATGAAAATTGGTGGACTATGATGATGATGATGGTCGAGTCTGATGATGACATTAGGGTAAAATATGTAGCTAGTTACGTTAGTTTGGCATGCCAGAGTGACGGCCTAGAGGTAGAGCATCCTCTCCACTTCGAGCCCCAGTTGGGGGACGCCAAAGATCATATAAAGTGGTACTTCCTGCCTTATAGCTTGGTGCTCAGCATAATAGAATGGGGGAAGGAAACTTGGTTACCTCACCACTGGGGGAGCACAAGCCAGTGTACTTACTCCCTGTACTGGTCTCAAGCCCGGATAAATGGGGAGTGTTGTGGCAGGAAGGGCATCTGGTGTAAAAATCCTTACCAAATCAATATGCGGATCATCGCAATATCAGGTGATGATATTGCGATGATCCGCAATATCATCACCTGATATTGATGATATTGATGATATCACCTTTCGGGGTCACTGTGGTGACCCCGAAAGGGATCAGCTGAAAGAAGAGGGAGAGTTGGGTTCGTTTAGCACCAAGACTAGAAACGGAGACAGCTGGGCCTGCTCTGTCTGGCAGCAGCAAAATTGTCCGGCTGTAGTCCTGTGCATAGACATTTCTTGACTGTGACCAGTTACTTGCTGCTGAACAAATGAGCTACAATTTGGTCATCAGGCATATCTGTATTGTCCATGCCAACTCTTTTCTTATACACTGGACTTTCACAATGCTTCTGATATTATTATTATTATTATTATTATTGTTGTTGTTTTTGTTATTATTATTATTATTATTGTTAATGTCATGGCACTGAGGCTGTGGCCAGTAATGGTTATGGACTGGACTGTGTTAAACACAGAACTGAAATTACACTTGTGCTGTTGTAAACCAAACAAACTTTGAAGTAGTTTTTTTTTTTTAATTTTTTTATTGCTAGTCTTTATATATTGAATTGTTTTAGATGCATATACCTTAGGGGTATTGCATAAAACCAAGATAAGGGATTAAGCCAGGATTTTCAAGTAATCCAGGCTTAATTTATACTTGATTTAGTTGCATAAAAGCAGGATAAATGATGCCAAGCTAAGTTGCTATGGAGATTTATTCTCTGTAGCTAGCCTGGTCCAGAGCAGGCTAAGAGTCAAGCTAAGATTAATCCTTGTGACTTATTTGTCAGTGTAGGGGTCAGTCCTATGAGAAATCAGTCTTTCCACTGTCATTAAATGATCTACTGTAAATATGTTGCAGCATTTTAATTACCCTGCATTGAATAAAACTCAAAGATATGAAGAAAAATTGATCTTGCATTAAAATAATACAGATAGATAAGATAAGCCTTTATTAGTCCCACAATGGGGAAATTCCAGGATTGTGACAGCACAGGGATAGCAACACTCAGAGCAATAATTTAGAAGATAAGAAAATAAGAGCAGTGAATATACATATGTACACATAAATATATAAATATATATACACACAGTGCGGAGCATTGTAGCTGGATGGAATAAACAGCATAACTGTCTATTTAGTTGCCCTACCTGGTATGAATATGTACCCATACATATTGTCACCCTCCATAGCGACTGATATTGTCCTAGTTGTATACTGGAGGGGACCATTTGTGCAAGTCTGTTGCGTCTTTTGCATTCACTACTATTAGGTCGTCATGTTTTTTTTGCTATCTCTGCAAGCAGCCCTGCTTAGGTTATACAGTCTGACAGCCGTAGGTAGGAAGGACCTGCGAAACCTCTCAGTCGCGCACCTAGGATGATGTAGTCTGCTGCTAAATGAGCTCCTCAGTGCATTCAGTATGTCCTGCATGAGGTGGGACTCGGACTCCAGCAGAGATGACAGTTTAGCCACCATCCTTCTCTCTCCTATCTCCTTCACTGGGTCAAGGCGCTGCCCCAGGACAGAGCTAGCTTTCTTGATCAGTTTGTTCAGTCTCTTCCTATTGGCTGCTGTATTGCCACTGCCCCAGCAGACCACTCCAAAAGTGATGGCTGATGCCACCACCATGTCATAGAATGTCTTCAAGAGCACCCCTTGTACACCAAAAGACCTGAGCCTCCTCAGTAGGAACAGCCTGCGCTGTCCCTTCTTGTAGAGTGCGTCGGTATTGTGTGACCAGTCCAGTTTATTGTTCAGATGAACACCCAGGTACTTGTAGGATGTCACCATCTCAATGTCTATTCCCTGGATGTTTACTGGTGCTGTGAGGGGTTGTCCTTGCCTGCGGCAGTCCACCACCAGCTCCTTAGTTTTCCTTGTGTTGATCTGGAGGCAGTTCCTATGGCACCAGTCCACGAAGTCCTGGATAAGTCCTCTGTACTCAGCTTCATCTCCGTTGGAGATGAGGCCAACGATCACAGAGTTGTCAGAGAACTTCTGTAGATGGCAGTGTGTTGTGTGAGAAGTCTGCAGTATAAAGGGTGAACAGGAAAGGAGCCAAAACCGTTCCCTGGGGGGCCCCCGTGCTGCCGATGATCGTGTCGGACACACAGTCCCGGATTCTCACAAACTGTGGCCGGTTAGTGAGGTAGTCCAGGATCCATGATGACAGGTGCTGGTCCACCCCTGCGCACCGCAGCTTGTCCTTCAGGATCATCGGTTGGATGGTGTTGAAAGCACTGGAGAAATCAAAGAACATGATCCTCACTGCCATTCAAGTATGCCCACTGTTCTTTTAATTGTACCAACCATTTTTATAATCATCCATATAGTGGTTATTACTGTAAGGCCCAGCTTTACACTTTTAATATTTATATACATTTATATTACTGTCTGAGGAGGGATGATACACAGCCTATATTGCTGCAGTCACTGACATCATCAATGTCTGGTGACGTTCCTGTGTAAGTGCATTTATATGACATTACTGTCGCAGCACATCGTTATCTTTCCAGATGACAGGTTAGTTTCACTTAAACTGGCTCTATAAAATAGTGTACTGGATACTGCGCTTGTCATTTTGAAGCTGGAGAGCAAAAATTTTTTTTTTTATTTGATTCAATAAAATGTACATATAAATACAATATATATCTATAAATACATTCTATAAATTAGGATAACACAATAAGGTGCAAGCACTTATTTCCACTGTGGTCCTGAAACACAAATTAAAACATGACAAAATTGGTAAAATAAAATTAAACACTAAAATATAAAGGAGCTTTCCTCCTGACTGCTAAGCCTTGAAAATAGATGTTTTTGACCAGTTTATTGAAGAGGTTTGCTGTTTACACATTGAATTTGTGGAGGTAAGTCATTCCACAGAAGAGTACTGGTATATTGAAATAAGGTGAATATATGCATTTACAGACATGGTTACAGTGTAATGAGATATTCAGTAACATGTCTAGTTTCTGGATGTCCAGGTCCAGTTTTCTCAGTATCTTGCATTTTATTTCCATTTCTAAGTCCAGATCTAAAAACTTTCTGTTTCCTTCTTATTCTGGCTTCTGCCATATTTGTGTTTTTAAGTGCACTGGATAGAGACATCTTATATCCCAAGCCTTCTTGAGTCCATCAGCAGTCTCTTCATCTGCAGATGTGCATTCAACTCTTGCAGATGTGCCTTCCCCACCATATTCAATAGAACTTACATTAACAGTTCTGACAGGAACTGTGATTATGATTTTAATTAGAGAACTCAAAGCATCATCCTCATCTCGTGGCTCATGAAGTTTAACTGATACCAGACACTGCAGGTAAGCAAGTCAGTCAGCACATATGCCACGTCCTTTTTGGACACGTTGGTTCTTTACGAAGGACAGATAAAAACAATTACAACTTTAATACTAAAACAGCATCCATCTTAATCTTAATTTTATTCTCTCTTTTCAGTAGTATGGGGGGGGGGGGTCTTCCCACAACAGCACTCACACTGATGGTGCCGACATAAAAATTGCAAACAAAAAAATATCTCATCCAAGAAACTTTAGCACAGTTTGTTTTCACAATTTGCTTAAAGAGAACATGCTCACTTTTAGACATTAAGCATTTCCCATCAGCCTATGTGGTTGCATTCCCCCAGGATGCTACAATATTTCTCTTTTTCTTTATTTACAGCAGCCATTTTTCCTTTTTTAGACATTATATGCTTCATCTCATAGGTTTCCATGAGAAGTTGTTGTTCTGCTGGTGAGAAATATGCTGCTCATGTTTTGCCTGCTGTCTTACCTGCAGTACGATCACTGATTCTGTGATCGATCGTGTGGTCTATTTAAGTTTGCCGTGAACGTGCACTTATCCCAACTATCTACACCTGGCTCGACAATGGTGCAACTGAATAAGCCAGGATAAGCAGGTCCAACTATGTTAAGCCACAATTTTTCACTTATCCTGGCTTTCTTGAGTCTACTTTTATGCAGTACCCCTCTTATATCATATTAATATTTACCTCAAGCCCATTGCAGTCCTGGATTTGTTTTATAGATATTCTTGCCTTGGTTCTGCTGACTTTTTCTGCAGCTTATCTGTTAATCAAAACTAAGAGAAAGGAGGACGTCGGTATGATTTTTTACCAACTCTGTACTGACTTCCCGTACCATATAAAATAAATTATAAGGTCGTCCTCCTTGTATATCAAGTCCTAAATGGGCTTGGGCCAAGTTCTGTTGGTAGAACAGTTAGTATATTTGCCCTCAAGAACACTGTAGTCATCTGCAGCTGGTTTATTGATGTATGACAACAGCCAAAAGAAAATTGGGGGGTAGCTTTTACAAATTATATCCCAAAGCTACTGAACACGCTATCTATAATTATTAAATCTAAGCTGAAAACATACTTGTGTACCTTTTTTACCTTTGAAGTTACTTTTAATATGCTGTGTGCAAGTGCTTTTTTGATCTTCTCTATTCTTATACTGCTTTTGCGTTCTGTGTGTTTTTGTTGTGGGCTATGTGTTTTATAATATTTGTATTAAAGTGGATTTTTCTGTTTTTACCTAATTGCTATTTTCTTTTCTTTTCTTTTATTGCAAAGCCCTCTGAGTTGCATTTCTTGTCTGAAAGGTGCTCTTTGAAAGATGATTGTTATTCTGTGTTCCCAGACTACGCAGCGCCTGCTCTCTCAGGACAAAAAGTTGGCTCCACATTCAGACCTTCCTCAGATGAGGGCTATACTACTCCCTTCACCTGCAGCCATTATGACACTCCTGGGTGCCTGCCAGAGTATGCAGAGCCCCTTCCTCCAGAGCCAGAGTATGCCACCCCATTCAGTGAGCTGCCTTCTGAGTCCAGCCCACTGGCTTTGACAGGGATTGCTCGCAGTGGCAAACATGGACCTTCCACTGGTGTCGGAACCAAACCCAGCCACAGTCATTATGACTGCCCTTCACACAGAATGCTCTCCAATGGATACTGCACCCCTGCACCACATACCAGTGGCCCACGCCCAATTAGTGCCGTCTACGCAGAGCCCAAGTCATGTGACTCTTTACTACAGAAGCATACATATGAGGAGCCTTTATGAACATTGGTAGTGCAGACATAAATAAGGACTTCAGATATGAGTGGGGAGCTGAGGTGTACATGTAGTGTAACCTCATGTGGACAATAAGCTGTGCAATGCTGCCCAGTGTGCATGAATGTGTTTTACCAGTGAGTGATGGACCTGCAGTAGGACCAGTTGACGTGTGTGTCTGTGGGTGTGGTACTCGCAGTGAGGACTAAGGTCACAAAGGTATCCTTTTGGAAGTAAGAGTAATAGAAACACAGTTTTACCCCCTTGTGATGCACAAAGTGAGCTGTGGCAGCAGTGGCCTTCCTTTTATGTGTCCTCTAGTTATCATAATTATGCTGACAGCATGTTTACAGTCAGGAGCATTAGCAGTGCAGATGGATGAAGTATTCTGATGACATTTTATGCTTGTACACTTAACCAAAATATAAGCACACAAAGATGCCAAGTTAAAATGATCTTACATGGAACATGCACAAAATATTTAGTAGTGTACTGGATGATTGCTTTTGCTCAAATTTGGTGGCCCAATTGTGACATTACTCACTGATTGTTGTTCCAGCCATCAGCTCCACGGACCATGACAATGTGGTGGCCAGTCAGTGTGACCGTTACACAGACAATCCTTCCACTGTGGACAATAAAAGGCGACCTAAAAATGCAGAGTTTTGTCACAATGCTGCAGATGTCGCAAGTAAGATATCTGGGCAGCTTGGTGGTGCAGTGGTTAGCACTGTAGCGGCACAGTAAGAAGGTCACGAGATCGATTCCATCCCTGACCATCCATGACCCTTCTGTGTGGAGTTTGCATGTCCTCCCCGTGTCTGCATGGGTTTACCCCAGGGACTCCAGTTTCCTCCCACAGGCCAAAAACATGCAAGTGAAATTAATTGGAGACTCTAAAGTGACCCTAGGTGTGAATGAAGGGATTGGTACTGCACTGTGGCTGCCTCATCCATCCACGTGGATGCCCTGTAATTCCCCTCTGGGATTAATAAGGTATAAAAATACAATACAGAGATGTCTGTTACAGCTGTGTCTGCACAAATGAATGTGTCTCATTCAACCGTCAGCCGCTTGATGAGTCCCAGGATCGTCACATTTGGGTTGGGATGACATTCCACAGGCCACTATCAACAACACGGCAAATTCTGTGCACTGGAGGTGTACGGCTCTGTGTAGTGCCAGTAGTGGGCACACTCTGTACTCAGTGCTGTGAGCTCTGACCACTCAGTGTTCAAGTTGCCATAATTCATGAATTACTGATATAAAAGTGAAAGTTAAAGCACGGTCAAAAACGAATGTTCACCATAATTGCTAAGCTAAAATATTTCAGTGTAAAAAAAAAAAAAAAAAAAATTAAAAACATGAATGTATGCATTTATATTTTGGTTGAGTGTACATTCTCTTATGACAGGCATCAATAGCCATGTATTGTCTTACAGTGTCTGCACATATTAAAACTTGATAGAAGTTCAGCAGATGTTACTAAGAATGAACTTATAATACTGCTAAAATCACAGTTTGTAGCCAGCTTAAAGAAATAATGCAAAAGTGGACTGAATATTACAAAATACTGTATTCACATTTGTCAACACGAAAAAGTACAAAAGCACTATATAAATGGTACACTGAAACAATATGATCAATAATGCAAGTGACCACTAGGTGGCTCTCATGAGCTTCAGACCTCAGCTGTAATGATGATGAAATATGTAATTGTCAGCACAGATGGTTGTTTACCATTGGAACATGTACAGTAAACCTAATACTTAACCATAGTATAGCAAAGACTCCAAAGGCAAGGTGGCATTAATGTGTAAGTGGAGTGCACAGTAGCAAATGACAATGGCACGCTTCAGAAGAACATGGAGTATCACAAAATATTAAAATGAAAACATTTTCAGCCTGTGACCTTGTTTTCTCAAAAAATGGCACAGAGCTGAGTGAAATGACCTTTGTACATCTCATGTTTTGTTTTAATCCAAAGTTTGTACTGTGCAAAGTCCCTCGGCCTTCTAGAAATACTAAACACAAGCATTAAATAACAATGTTCTAATTTAATTGGAGCTTTAATACAGTTACTAAAATCTGTTATATAAGAGTATATTCTATGAAACGGGTCAACTGATGTCTGATTTTCATATGGGAATTATAAGTTTCAAATAAAACTGAAGACTTTTTTTTACAGTATCTTAAAAGAAAAAAATACTGATTTACTTTTATGAATAAAAATGCAAAATTATTAAATACAAGGCATTTTGTATAATAAGGGTGAATTGACAGTTTTCACTGAATAAGAAACTTCAATAAAAAGCCTCTTAATTTATACTGAAGAAAAATTTTTGGTATACTAAGTCAAGTGGAATACTTTTTCAGTGCTTAAAGTCTGTATATGCATTTTGTATGATACTAAAACTATTCCTTACTAGAAACTCCAACTTTTGTCCAGCTTTATCCTGTAGTAACCACTGTCAGAACTGAATGTATGTACATAAGTTCATTGTAGAAAAACATTAAACAGTTTTGAAAACTTCAGACAACCTTGAAAATAAGTAGTAAGGACCATACTCCACATGAATAATTTCTACACTTATAACACAGCTTTTCTGCCACCAACATGTTCCCCCAACATTAATGTACACTGTTTAGTGTGACTGCTTTCATCGGGGCTGAACTCCTTCCTCTGCCTCCTCATCCTCCTCTGTCTCCTCATGTGAGTAGTGCATCAGAGACTGGTGTCTGTTCCTGGAGGGGGCATCTTTAAAACGCAAGCCACAGTCTTCACATGCATACAGAAGTCCCTCTTTGTGATGGCCTGGGTTTGCACCTTCAGACCGAGACATGGATTCATTTCCATCAAGCAGGATCGGGCCAGGATGAGTAACACTCACCTCTGAAGGATCCCGAGATTTTGGAGCTGTGTGTGAGCTGCTCCCTGGGCTGTTCGATGCATTTAGCTGACCACTGGATGGAGGCAGAGTCCTGGGACGCCCTGGTGAAGAACCTTCACCCCGATATGCAGCCCCAGTCTCCCCGGTGTGTTCAGGAGCCAGCCCATGCACTGTGCGGTAGTGGAAGCGGATCCCAGAGCGGTTGGAAAAGCCTTTACCACAGATGCTGCAGATAAAGGGCCTCTCTCCTGTGTGGATGCGGGTGTGGATCTTGAGAGCTCCCGACTGGGTGAAACACTTTCCACAATGGCTACAGCGGTAGGGCTTCTCACCCGTGTGGGTCCTCTGGTGTGCACGGACTCCTGCCAGATGAGGAAAACCCCTGCCGCAGAAGCCACAGGAATATGGCCTTTCACCTGTATGAATCCGCCTGTGGATCTTCAGCGCTCCAGACTGGCTGAAACTCTTCCCGCAGTCGGAGCAGGAGTAGGGCCGGGCGCCAGTGTGCACATTGAGATGTATACGAAGGTTGCTGTGCGAGTTGAAGGCCCGACCGCACTCTGTGCAAAGGAAGCCAGATGGTTTGTGGGCATGCTCGGCGCGCTGGTGCTGTAGAAGCTGGGACGGTCTGGAGAAGTAGGCAGAGCAGTGCATACACTGATGCGTTGCCAAGTTTGTAGACGCTCTGCCCCTGTCATCTTGCTGCTGCCTGTGCTGGTGATGGCAGGTCTGGGAACAGGTAGGAAAGGAGTGCTGGCAGGAGAGGCAAGGAGATGCACCAGATAGCTGTGAGGAGTGTGAGTGTGTAAGATGAGGACAAGGTAAACAAGATGTTAAAGGGCAGTGGTGGTGATGAAAATGGTGATGAGCATGGGTGTGAGCAAATGGGGAGTCTGTGCCTTCCTGCTGGCTCAGTATGTGAGAGCAGGTTTGTAGGCCACGGTGGCAACACAAGCAGGGAAACAGGCGGAGATGGGGCATGCAGTCGGAGGACAATCTGGAAGGAGTGGCGTCAGAGTTGTGGTCCTGGCTCCGAGTCCCTCCACTTGCCGCCTCCCTCTGCGGTCCTCTTGGAGGACTGGTCTCGAGGTCAGATGTGCTGCTGCTGATTGGTACAGTGGTATCTGGTAAACACATGCTGAGGCTCACGGCAGCAGTGGCGCTAAGGTCTTTGGGATGGCATACTGCCTCAGAGCGTGGCACCAAGGAAAAAGATTGTCTAGGTGTTAAAGTCTCAAAGGAAGGAGAGCTGGAGAACGGGCAGCCAGGGCAGGCGCAGGCATGATGCACATCTAAACCTGAAAACACACAACTGTTATACATTTCTGAGTAAATAAAAATATGGCGACACAATGCTCTTAGTGAGTCCCACCTTCTCTTCTGTTAGTGTCCACTCCTTTCCTCTGTGATGGTCCCGGCTGGATCCGTCTGCCTGCTTCTGACTGTGTCTTGTCCTGGACGGGTCGAAGTGGGTGAAGAGGTTCAAGCGAAGTAGCTTTGAATCCAAGAAGAGCAGCAGTAGCTGTACTGCTTCCACTAACTGGCATTCCCCATGCTGAGTTTAACACATCTGGCTGATTTTTTGAGGGGTTACCAGATGTGAGGAGGTCACCGATGAACTGATGCATGTCCATCCAGGAGCACTGAGCCTGCTGTGAGAAAGGAAGAAATGTCAGAGAGCAAGGAGGACAAGTTGGATGGTGGACAACATTTTTTCTGTGGTTATGGGTTGAACAGTTTCCCTAACAATGTGTGAACTGAGCTTTGAAATACACTACTCACAAAAACGAAGGGATATTCGGATTTCAGGTGAAATTTATGGAAAATATAAAAAGTTCACGCTACAGTGATATTATATCATGAAAGTAGGGCATTTAAGTAGAAGCATGCAGTGGTGATTTCCTCATCTCTAACAATTTATTGAAACAAAAGCCAACAACAGTGGTGGGTATACCACAACAAAAAATGTCAATGTCTCAATAACTTGTCATGTGCCCTTGAGCATCAATTAAAGCTTGACAACGACGTTTCATGCTGTTCACAAGTCAACTTGTCTGCTGAGGCATGGCATTCCACTCTTCTTGAAGGGTGGCCCTCAGGTCATTGAGGTTGTGGGGTGCAGGTTACGAGCCTCTACACGGCAACTCAGCTGATCCCATAGGTTTTCTATGGGATTCAGGTCTGGAGAAAGTGCAGGCCGCTCCATTTGAGGTAGCCCAGCCTCCAGCAACTGTTCCCTAATGATGCGATGTCGATAAGCTGGAGCACTGTCGGCCATGAAGATGAAATTAGGTCTGTGTTGTTCTTGCAGGGGCACAATGACCGGATTAATGATGTTATTCAGGTAGTATTGGCTTGCCACTGTACCATTCACAAGGTGTAGACTGCTAGATCGTTGGCTGCCATCATTTCTGCTCAACGTGAATCGACTTTCATCAGAGAACAGCACTGAGGCCCACTGGTCCCTTGTTCAGCGTAAATGCTCCCTGGACCATGCAAACAATGATGCCTGTGCCTGGTGATGTGGTCAGGTACTCTTGCAGGGCGTCTAGCACACAGACCATGCTGATGTAAATGTTTCGAATGGTCTGACGTGACACTTGGGTGTCTCTCACCTCCCTTAAATGTGCCTGGAGTTGAATGGCATTCAGGTTTAGGTTCAGGTTCAGGTTACTTTATTTGTACCCGTAGGTAGATTTGTTTTGCAGTCTGGTGACATCCATATTTACAAACCACAAATTACATTCAACATAGACACAAACACAGGCACATATGAAGCTGACTATAAACATGATAAAAATACTCAAGGCTCCATCAATCAGGGTATAAAAAGACAAAGAGATGGGAGAAAAAACAGAGGTAAGAGAGAAGGGTCATATTAAAAGTTAAAAACTAGTCAAAGAGGTTAAAAACTCAAAGGTCTAAAACCCAATAAAATATTTAGAACCCAAGTGACATCCTACAAAAATAAGTAAATATAAAATGGAGTTAATAAATAGGTACCTAAATTATGTGCAATATATTGTTACAGCTTGTTCAACTCTTTGACAGCAGCAGGAACAAAGCTGTTTTTGTAGCGCTGGGTTCTACTTTTTGGGACAGCAAACCTCCGTCTTGAGGGAAGAAGCTGAAAGTACCAGTGCAAAGGGTGGGAGTCATCATTTAAAATGGAGGTAGCCATCCTCTGTACTTGTCTGATGTACAGGAATGTCAGGCTCAGCTGTGGCTCACCAAGCAAACAACTGGACCATCTGATACCTGATCCAAGGATTTCCTCTGTTTCAGTTTTATCTGACCAAACCATGACACTAAAGAAAAGGATAAAACAGATTCAATAAAAGCCCGATAAAACACTGTCATTATGGTTCAGTCAACTTGGAAGCGTGCAAGTTTTCTCAAGCAATGCAAATGTTGCTGACCCTTTTTGCACATCCTTTCACAGTTCTCTTCAAAGTTTAAATTACTATCAATAATCGTCCCAAGATATTTGTAGGATTGTACACATTCGGTGGTCTGGCCTTTTAGTACGGTGACTTTGTGCCTGGGATTTTTCCTCCTAAAGCCAATAATCATGTCTTTAGTTTTTGTCATATTCAGCTGCAGGTAGGAATCCTCACTCACACCAGTGAACAAAATCATCAACTACTGGGCCGTGGCCACTCTCACCCTCCTGGAGGAGACTGACAATAACTGATTCTGAACTGATGATGACAATTCATCATCCGGTTTCGCAGGGCACTGTTCACAATGGAGCGGTCATCAGCGTGGGATGTGGCCAAAGGACGTCCACTTCTATGCCTTTCTATGACTCTTCCAGTCTCTCTGTATCTATGTTGCAACCTGCTGATGACACTCTGTGACACTTTAAGCTCAGTGGCCACTTTCCTCTGAGAACATCCTGTTTGACGCCTCACAATGGCAAGGTAACGTTGATCAATTGCTAGGTGTCGTCTTGGTCTCATGATGTCAAAATGTGAACAGCATGATGAAGAGGACTGTTTAAATACCAATTCTAATTGAACCAGAAAATTTATTGGTCGATTCATGGATCAAACACCTGTTGTGAATTTTGCCGTTAAGCACCTGGTTAGAGAACAGCAAGTTACGCAAAAAGTACTGAAACACTGAACGGTTGGAAATGTGCATTCAAAAGGTTATAGAAGGTCAAATTAAATTCACCTGTAAAGGTTATAGTGCATTTTAGGTGCATCCTGAAATTTCACCCGAAAGCTGAATATCCCTAACTTTTTGTGAGTAGTGTATATTGCTTTTTGGTTTGGATTTTTTAACCTCAAATAAAAAAAGGACATGTATATAGTAAACCACACTGTATCAGAAAGGTATTAGCACATGACAAGATGCTTTAGGAGTGTTTTCCCAAAAGACTTTTTTTGCCTTTGCTGGACAGACAAAGAAGAAAGATGGTAAATGGGGTGAAGAACAGGGGAGAAACAAGCAAGGCAGAGCTCTCTGGCTGGAAATCAAGCTACAGATCAGCATAGCTGAGCATTATGCTCTTGTGGTATGAGTTGAAACCACCAGACCACCAATGTGTATAACAAGGTTTATACACAGCCTGGCCAAAAAAATTCACACACTCTCTAATACAGGCCTATTCAATTAGTGGCCCGCGGGCCACATGCAGCCCAGAACCAACCTCTGAGTGGCCCAGACCATGCCAAGGAAATATAAATTTTAAGAAAAAAATATGAAAGGAATGACGGTCCACAAGCGCACACACGAACAACACGCGTGACCGTCATCTGCACAGAGTTCAGAAGCGTCCCGCCCACGTGAGCGCGTTCCAGTTGCAGGCAGAGTGGTTTTCTAGCATTGCTGTCCGAGAGAAACATGAACTTATTAAAGTACTTTAAACGTGGAAAAAGCAGAAGAGATATGTAAGCAGTAGAGGCATTTATGGTGGTTTTAACCCGCTAGAAACAGGAGCAATAATGGGGAGTCGCTTAGCAAACGTGTGGTGAGGCTTCATACTGTATGCAGGGAAAGGCAAGAGTGACTGAATCGCTGAGGACTGAATTCACCAGCTACTACAATATTCATCCATCCATGGATATTATACACCTGGCAAGTTAAGATGACCAAAATTCACGAAGTCAATGACAATGACAATCTGTCAGCAGCCTTCAGACAAACTAAACATGCCAACATTTGGATTTCAAAATAAGGGAGGTTTTTCCTGCTGTCTGGGTGGTGAGATTTCTAAAAACTATAAATATATAGAAATATTTTAACAGAAATAACTGCATCTTTGGTCATTTAAGTTAATTTATTTCATTAAATATATTTTTATTAATATTTTTTCTTTGAAATCAGAGTTATTGTTCTGTTCTGGCTCTGCAACATTATGGTTAAAAGTGTAAATTGTATAAGGAAAAAAAGTCAAAATTTTACCACAATCTGTTTCAAATTTATAAAAAAAAAACCCAGTAATTTAAAAAATAAACAAAAATTAGCCATAAAAAAATCCACAAATTTATAATAAAGTCTGAAATGTACAAGAAAAGACAATTTTACAAGAGGAAATTACACATTTGAGGAAAATGGTTTCAAACTTAGATAAATTTACAGAGAAAAGTAGAAAAGTATAAGAAAATTGTTATAAATTTTGGAGAAAAACCTCAAACCTTCAAGACTGAAGTCATTACTCAAGTTTTCAAGTGGGTGCTTTTTGCATCCTTAACGCTACTAAAAATTTTTGGTTGACTGATATGTGTGTGTAATGGAATGTGTAGTAATAAAAAGAGGTTCCTACTCACACATGTGGTGATTTGAAACAAAACAAACCACAATGGTGGCTGTGCAATGTTTGTTAATGTTATCAATCTTTTCTTGGAGGATTTGCGCACTGAAGTGTTTGACAGTTCTTTTTTTATTCAGCTAAATGCACTTTGTGATGTGCCAAGGTCAGTTATGACCAGGATGTAGTATATTTTATTTCAAAAGGGAAACAAATGTTAATGCTTCTAACAGTGCACATTGAGGTTTTTTTGCACTTTGAGATATGCCTGAGTAAGATGTGACCAAAATGGTTATTAACAGAATTTTTTTCATTCTATTTATTTAATTGTCATTCAAGAGGAAAAATATTTCTACTACTTCAAGTTCTGCTCAACCCCAGCACTATTATTGTGTTTTTATGTACTTTTGATGTGCCTTTGTCATGTGCCAAGCGCACATTTAAAACCAAGACAATGAATAAAAAGTGCATATTTTTCATCATATTGATCTGTATTGGTTTGAAATTTGTCATTCAACAGATCGCTGAACATGTGTGTCCCAGTTATCTTGATTTCAAATTGTGGCCCAACTGATTTTGTAATTGACTAGCCCTGCTCTAATATTTCGTTGGACTGCCTGTACCTTTGATTACAGCATGCATTCGCTGTGGCATCATTTTGATGAGCTTCTGCAATGTGACAACATTTACAGCGGGGAAAATAAGTATTGAACACGTCAACATTTTTGTCATTAAACATATTTCTGATGGAGCCATTAACCTGAGATTTTCACCAGATATCAGTAAAAAAAGTAATCCATATATACAAAGAAATCAAGGAAACTGTGTTCACTAAACAAGTTATGTTTAATAAAGTGTAATGACACAGGGAATAAGTATTGAACACATGAAGAAAAAGAGGTGCAAAAAGCCATAGAAAGCCAAGAAACCACCAGAAATCCATCAGAATTTAGGAAGCCATCCCATCCCCCATCAGTGCAAATTAATTTCAGCTGCCTTTAAAAAGGTCTGTGAATATCAGATTGTCACACCACAAAGAACTCATGATGGGAAGAAGTAAAGAGCGCTCTCTAGATCTTTGCAACCTTATTGTTGCAAAACATAATGATGTCAATGGTTACAGGCGCATTTCTAAACTGCTGAATGTTCCACTGATCACTGTTGGAGCCATAATTCAAAAGTGGAAAAAACATAATTTTACCATAAACAGGCCACAACCAGGAGCTCCTCGCAAGATTTCTGACCAAGGAGTCAAAAGAATTATCAGAAGAGTTAGCCAACAGCCAAAGACCACTCATGGAGAGCACCAGAAAGACCTGGAGTTAGCAGGTACTACTGTTTCAAAGAAAACAATAAGTAATGCACTCAACCGACATGGGCTCTAAGCCTGCTCACCTCGCAAGACTCCATTGCTGAAGAAAAAGCATGCTGAAGCTCATTTAAAGTTTGCTGCACAACATTTAGGCAAGCCAGTAAAACACTGGGAGAATATAGTCTGGTCAGATGAGAACAAAATTGAACTTTTGGATGCCGCAACACACAGGAAGTTTGAAGAGAAATGGCACTGCACATCAGCCCAAAAACACCATACCAACAGTGAAGTCTGGAGGTGGGAGCATCATGGTGTGGGGGTGTTTTTCAGCACATGGTACGGGCTGACTTCATATAATTGAAGGAAAAATGAATGGACAAATGTACAGAGACATTCTTGATAAGAACCTGTTGCCATCTGCCAAGATGCTTAAGATGAAATGAGGGTGGACATCTCAGCAAGACAATGATCCCAAACACACAGCCAAGGAAGTAATAATAATGATGGTTTGCATTTATATAGCGCCTTTCAAGAAACCCAAAGCGCTTTACAATGAAAATCCATTATTCATTCATTTCACAGACAAGACAATGGTAACTGTAAGATACTACTGCAGCCACAGCTGCCCTGGGGCACACTGATGGAAACGTGGCTGCCAATCCGTGCCAATGCCCTCTCCGACCACTACCGAACATTTATGCACATTCATGCCCAGTGTCATGGACACTGAAGGCAAGGTGGGTAAAGTGTCTTGCCCAGGGACACAACGGCAGGATGGCTGGGGAGAGCGGGATTCGAACCGCCAACGCTCTGGTTATTGGACAACCCGCTCTACCTCCTGAACCACTGCTACCCACATTTCCCTCCTCCGTTCCATTTTTTGCTGAGCACCAAGCTGGACAGCAGGAAGTTCCACTTTTATATGGTCTTTGGCATGACCTGGCTGGGACTTGAACCCCGACTGCCCGGTTGTGGGGCAGATGCTCTGCCACTAGGCCACCACTCCAAAACGCTCATCTGGCTCCAGAGAAGGAAAATAAAGCTGCTAGAATGTCCCAGTCAGTCCCCTGACCTGAATCCAATTGAAAATCTATGGAACAAACTGAAGATCAGAGTTCTTAGACGACACCCATGGAACATTCAAGATCTGAAAACAGTTTGTGTGGAAGAATGGGCTAAAATCACTCCTGAGCAATGCCTGTGCCTAGTTTCTCCATACAGGAGGTGTCTGGAAGCCGTTATTACCAACAAAGTCTTTTCTACTAGATATTAAATGAATTTCACCAAGTGTGGTTAATACTTATTCCCTGTGTCATTCCACTTTATTGAATATAACTTGTTTTGTGAACACAGTTGCCTTGATTTCTTTGTATGTATGGATTACTTGGGTTGTTACTGATATCTGGTGAAAATCTCAGGTCAATGGCTCCATCAGAAATACACCACGTTCCAAATTATTATGCAAATAGGATTTTAGTGTCATAAACATTCAATTTTTTGTTGTTCAATTAAACTCATGGATGGTATTGTGTCTCAGGGCTCTTTGGATCCCTGATATCAATCTCAGACACCTGCCATAATTAGTTTGCTAGGTGACCCCAATTAAAGGAAAACTAACATAAGAAGGATGTTCCACATTATTAAGCATGCCACAGGTTTCAAGCAATACAGGAAAGAAAAAGGATCTCTCTGCTGTTGAAAAGCATCAAATAGTGCAATGTCTTGAACAACGTATGAAAACATTAGATATTTCACAAAAACTTAAGCGTGATCATTGTACTGTGAAAAAATTTGTGGCTGATTCAGAGCACAGATGGGTTCGTGCAGATAAAGGCATAATGAGGAAGGTTTTTGCCACCATTACAAAGTGGCAAACAGGTATTTGAAGCTGCTGGTGCCTCTGGAGTCCCACGAACCTCAAGGTGTAGGAGTTGAGTGAAGAGGCTTGCAGTTGTGCATAAACCTACTATTTGGCCACCCCTAACCAATGCTTACAAGCAGAAACGGTTGCAGTGGGCCCAGAAGTAGATGAAGAATAATTTTCAAACAGTCTTGTTTACTGATGAGTGCCGTGCAACCCTGGATGGTCAAGATGAATGGAGTAGTGGATGGTTGTTGGATGGCCACCATGTCCCAACAAGGCCGCGATGTCAGCAAGGAGGTGGCGGAGTCATGTTTTGGGCCGGAATCATGGGGAGAGAGCTGGTATGCCCCTTTAGGGTCCCTGAAGGTGCGTAAATGACCTTGGTAAAGTATATAGTGTTTCTGACTGACCACTTTCTTCCATGGTACAAAAAGAAGAACCGTGCCTTCCGTAGCAAAATTATCTTCATGCATGACAATGCACCATGTCATGCTGCAAAGAATACCTCTGTGTCATTGGCTGCTATGGGCATAAAAGGAGAGAAACTCATGGTGTGGCCTCCATCCTCCCCTGACCTCAACTCTATTGAGAACCTTTGGAGCATCCTCAAGCAAAAGATCTATGAGGATGGGAGGCAGTTCACATCAAAACAGCACCTGTAGGAGGTTATTCTGACATCTTGCGAAGAAATTCAAGCAGAAACTCTCAAAAAAAAAAAGTTCAATGGATGCAAGAATTGTGAAGGTTATATCAAAGAAGGGGTCCTATGTTAACATGTAACTTGACCTGTAAAGATGTTTTTGATTGAAATAGCTTTAGATTTCAGTAAATATGACCTGCTAATGCTACAAATTCAGCAAATGACCATTTTCAGTTCTTTACAACCTATAAAATTTTTTGAAATTCTGTTGTGCATGATAATTTGGAACAGTGCATTTTGAGTTTTTTTTTATTTTTGCAAAAAAATAGTTATCATCGGAAGGTTTGTTCAAAAAAATTTGAATTATGCTCTAACGGTTGATGGCTTGAAAATTATACTGATTGTCATATGCATTGACTATTTAGGAAAATCAGAGACAAATATTATTTGCATAATAATTTGGAACGTGGTGTATGTTTAATGAGAAAAATGTTGATGTGTTCAATACTTATTTTCTCTGCTGTATTTCTGTCCAGAGTTGCATTAATTTTTCACCAAGATCTTGTTTTGATAATGGGAGAGTTGGACCACTGTGCAAAGTCTTCTCCAGCACATCCCAAAGATTCTCAATGGGGTTAAGGTCTGGACTCTGTGGTGGGCAATCCATGTGAGAAAATGAGGTCTCATGTTTTCTGAACCAGTCTTTCACAATTGGAGCCAGATGAATCCTGTCATTGTCATCTTGGAATATGCCTGTGCCATCAGTGAAGAAAAAATCCACTGATGGGATAACCTGGTCATTCAGTATATTCAAGTAGTCAGATGACCTCATTCTTTGGCCACATAACATTGCTGAACCTAGACCTGACCAATGGGAGGCTCTTCTCTTATATTTGCTTGGTTAAATCCAGGTGGTGAGGGTTTTTTTGCCAGGCAGTGTATAAAAGTAACAAAGGTAGCATTATTGCCTCCTGATCAGTAGGCGTCGCATTTGGTCTTATACATATTGTACTTGCTGTCAGGTTGAGACAAATATCCACACACTGAACATTTGCCTTCAGACTCACCCATTTCTCTGTACAATTCACAGTATGTGGTAACCCCTGAGCTTCCTCCCAAATGATGATGCATGACATCAACCTGCTATTGGCTTTTAGATCCTTACTGGTCACCATAGTTCTCATTAGCCAACAGCTCAAATGTATATAATATGATTGTTTTGGACCTGTAAAAGTTTTTTTAAAAACAATTATGTTAGGGTTTTTTTCATGAAAATTAAGCCCACATGACCTTTAAGCATAAACTATATTTCAGAGAAGGGCACACCTAACACTGGTTGAAAAGATTCACCTTCGCCATATTACTTGTTTGAAACTGCGGGAGTAGCGGGGAGAAAGGGGAAGAGTGCACACTCACTGGGTAGTCAGTAACTAGGATCCAGTAACAAATATATTGGTAGCATGAAATAATTTGATCAAATAGATTGTAAAGCTAGTTATTAATGGGTTACACCCACAAAAATACGAAAATTCTCATGCAGGTAACTATCGACTTCTATCTGGACAGGATGATTATTGCAGCCACCTTCTGGACAACTGATAAACTACAGGTTTGAGGAACTTCCACAGTGGTTTCACTTCTCAGACCATGAATCCACAATACACATGTTGTCTGTTACACTCATGTTTTTAACACAGAATTATTTCTATTTATGCCAAGTTATACATAAATCTTTAGAATTGTTTCACAAATAACTGGGTGATAGGGCGGCATTAATAAGATGTTGCACACCGGATGAGGAAGGCACAACAAATATCTATTGTGAAATAAAAGAAAAGAAAAAGAAAAGACTATGGCAATGAGAAATTAAACAAGGGGTTTATATAATTAATGATTTACACGATTTAATAATCTTAAGACATTCTCTGCTGTGTTTCTGAGGTGTGGGAAGCTTTTAAATGCTTAGTTTTGAGGACATTTATTGTGTGTATTTTAAATTTGGACCGAATAATAATAGCTATCATAAATCCTGTTTTTGTAGTATTTATTTGCCAGAACAATATAAAGATCAGATAGACACATGTACATACAGAACAAATATACAGGTTTCCATTATTCACATCAGAGATACATTCAATATTTACATAATTTAACGGGTAATATTCGTGTCTAGGGTGAACGATAAGGCCCCATTATTAACTTTAAGTCCAGTACAGGAAGTAAAAGAATGTTGATAATAAAGCAGTAATGATTCAAGAGTGATATGTTGCTTAATTAATAACAGTTGCTTACTTACATTGTCGCTACACTTGTTTTTGTCCATGAAGTCAACCAAACGAAGGCGTTAAACGTTAGCGCCTACAGTAGATATTTTGGGTTTATTATGGATATTTTTTCTAAAAAAACAGCTCGAAGCAACGATAGCGACGAATGGAATTAAAATATTGTAAATAAACGTACACGCTGCGTGATACTCGTTACTGTCGCCCATCCATGAAGCTCAAACATCCGGTCACCTGATTTTGTATTTCCGGGTTTGTGAATTATGTGATGGGAGTTGTAGTTTTTTCATATCCTTATAGTTTTCTTGCTAGTAATCGAATTGATCAAATATTAGCTCTTATTACAGATACAAATATGATAATGCAGTGGTAGAATTAATTTATTAAAATTACTTTGATCATTTCAGTCTATTGCATGATTAGCAAATTAAGGCAGCAGGGTTGGTTTTTGATCTTTGTTACAAGAGATAACAGATGGACAAACTAATTATAGTCAACTAAATTTAGCTGTTTTTCCCTCATGCATCTGTTTTGTGAAAATGTGTTTTTAAAATAAGTGTGTTGTCTTGTAGCTGCATGGAAGTATAATTTCAACAATGAGCACAGTTACAGTATATAAGATAAGATAAGCCTTTATTAGTCCCACAATGGGGAAATTCCAGGATTGCAACAGCACAGGGATAGCAACACTCAGAGCAACAATCAGAAGGCAAGAAAAAACAAGAGCAGCTAGTATACATATGTACATATTAATATAAAAAAATATATATATATCTAGACACACAGTGCGGAGCATTGTAGCTGGATGGAATAAATATATATATGGCCACAACAATCTAGTAACTAGGATACTAGGATCAGATACTGGTAATAATCCGATTTGACGTGTTTACATGGAACTGAAAAACAGATTATTGGACACTAAACTATGGGTGTTTATGTGATTTCTCATAATCTGATTATTTATCCAATTATTCTGTCTATACTCCTTGAATAATCAGGTAACACCAGAAATCCAATTATCTCTTCTTGTCATCTTGTCATCTTCTATCATTTCTCAGGAATCACTACTCTTCCTTGTGTTACAACACACTTTCTGGGCCAAGGCCAGAACTGCCTTTCTCCCAGCCTGGGAACACCAAGTCCACCTCAACCCCACATCAAGGTGGACCAGTTCACTGTCACCCTTACTCACTGGCAAGGGAGACTAACACTTGCATGGTCTCTTTTGCACACAGCCCTACACCTCCATCCCAGGCCGGGATTCAAACCCATGCCACTGTGATCTAGATCGTCCCACTCCTACCACTGAGCCAACGAGGAATTCCTCTCTAGCACCTTGGCCAGGAGTGGAGGTGTACCCTGACGGTGTCATGAACTGCACCACTGACTAATTCCCCATGGAGGGGTGCATAACACTTGGCATTTGCCAGAATAATCACTAAACTCACTCACAATGATCCTCAAGTGGGTCTGCATCCAGGTTGTACTCAAGGTCAAAGTCAAAGGTCAGGCGATCTGGGCACTTATGTGATTTCAGAAAAATCAATACCCCTCCTAGGAAATTGACCCAATTCTCACCAAATTCATACTAAATGATCATCACGTGAGTCTGCATCAAAGTTGTGCTCAAGGTCAGGAGAACTCAGTGCTTATAAGATTTTATGAAAACTGATGGTTACCCAGCCACAGGGGGAGCAGAAACCAGTGTATTCCCTGTGCTGGTCACAAGCCCGGATAAATGGGGAGGGTTGCGTCAGGAAGGGCATCTGGCATAAAAATACTTGCCAAATCAATATGCAGATCACCGCAATATCAGGTGACAACATGCTGCGATGGTTGGCCTACTGAAAAGTAAGTCCATGTACGCATTCAATACTTGGTCGGGGATCTTTTTGCATGAATTACTGCAACAATGCAGTGTGGCATGGAGGAGACCAGCCTGTGGTACTGCTGAGGTGGTATGGAAGACAAGGTTGCTTTGATAGCGGCCTTCAGCTCATCTGTATTGTTGGGTCTGATGTCTTTCATCTTTGTCGACAATACTACATAGATTCTCTTTGGGGTTTAGGTCAGGAGAGTTTGCTGGCCAATAAAGCACAATGACACCATGGTCATTAAGCCAGGCATTGGTACTTATGGCAGTGTGGGCAGGTGCCAAGTCCTGCTGAAAAATGAAATCAGCATCTCCATAAAGGTTGCCAGCAGAGGGAAGCATGAAGAGCTCTAAAATTTCCTGGTAGATGGCTGCACTGACTTTGGACTTGATAAAACACAGTGGACCAACACCAGCAAATGACATGGCTCCTCAAATCATCACTGACTGTGGAAACTTCACACTGGACCTCAAGCAACTTGGATTCCGTGCCTCTCCATTCTTCCTCCAGACTCTGGGACCTTGATTCCACATGAGAGGACTTGGCACCTGATGATGATATGGCTCCCCAAATCATGTGCCAGTCGCGATGGCGAGCCACCCAAGGGACCTTGTGTGAACTGTGCGGGAGCCAGGAAGTTAGAGGGCATACCATTCTTCTACTGGACGTTGCATGGTTTTCATCTGAACTGGTATGATCCATCCACATTTCCATTAAAAACCAGTGGATTCAGGATAAAAACACTGGACTGTTAATTCACAAGAATTAAAGGATTAGTAGACTTGAAAGAAAAAGACTCTTATTCTGTGGTTAACAGATTTGTTCAATCTTTTGCTGAATTGTTTTGAGTTTTGTATTTTTTTTTTACAATTTTTATTTGATTGACCATACATGATTATACTGTAAAGGTATTGCTTACAGTACAATGTTAAATGTTTGGTTGTAAACAACAAAACAATTGTAATGGTTAAACTTAAAGGGTACCTATACTAAACTTGAAAGAAACTTGACATAAAATAGAACTAAACTGATTTGAACAGAGATAACTCAAGTAGGTTGAAGAACTAGCTTGAACTGAACTAAAAACAACTAAAGGTTGCAACCTATTAAAATAAGACTAAACTAAATCCTTTTAAACCTAAAAGGTCTAAACATAAAAGGGGATTTATTCTATATTAATGTATGTCATTGTTCTTTTGTCCATTTAATAATAAGCTGTAGAGGGTAAAAGGGAAGGATGTGGAGGTGAGGCACGAGCGTAGGACGACACAGAATCTTTATTAAGTTGGCCTCCGTCGGTCTATGATGACCATGGAAGAGAATCCTAAACGTCTACTCTGCTGGAACAGCACCGCCTGTGGCTGAACAGACCGATGCGCGAATGGCAGTCCCTGTCACACAGGTCGCACTTGTGGGTGGTCTCTGTGCTGCTGGAGCTGTGGCGGCTCTTCCTGCGGGTCCTTTTTTCATCTGCTGCAGCAGTCAGTCTCTCTTCACCCGCCTTGAGCTGTCTGGTCAGGGTGCCTCTCTATTTGGAGCGGTCCGTTACAAGGTCCTCCCAGTGCTCTGTGTTGATCTCCAGGGCCTTCATGTCTTTTTTGCAGACGTCTCTAAAGCGCAGCTGTGGGCGGCCAACGTCTCTCCTGCCAGTCACCAGTTCTCCGTAGAGGACGTCTTTGGGGATTCTGCCATCCTCCATACGGTGAACGTGGCCTAGCCAGCGGAGCCTGTGCTGCCTGAGTAGAGTGAACATGGAGGGAAGGCCGGCGCAGGACAGAACTTCTGTGTTGGGCACTTTGTCCTGCCAGGATATGTCCAGGATACGGCAAATGCAGCGCAAGTGGAAGGAGTTCAGTCTCTTTTCCTGCCGGGCGTATGTTGTCCACGTCTCACTCCCATAGAGCAGTGTGCTGATGACACAGGCGTTGTACACTGCCATCTTCGTCTTGACAGAGAGTTTGGGATTCTCCCACACTCGTGTGGTGAGGCGAGCGAGTGTGGAGGCTGATTTTCCAATCCTCTTGTCGATCTATGTATCAAGGGAGAGGTTGCTGCTGATCGTGGACCCCAGGTACGTGAACCGATTCACGACCTCCAGCTCGTAGTCGTCGATGGTGATGGTTGGTGGTGCTTTCGTGCCTTGCGCCAAGACGTTAGTCTTCTTCAGGCTGATGGTAAACACGAAGTCCTTGCATGCCTGGGAGAAGCGGTCCATCAGGGTCTAAAGCTCCTGCTGTGTGTGGGTCGTGACTGCAGCATCGTCTGCGAACAGCATGTCTCTGATTAGAGCCTCGTGTACTTTGGTTCTGGCTTTCAGGCGGGCGAGGTTGAAAAGCCTGCTGTCAGATCTTGTGTGCAGGTAGATTCCCTCTGTTGCTGTGCTGAAGGCATGCCTCAGGAGCATAGCAAAGAAAATCCCAAAGAGGGTTGGCGCAAGTACACAGCCCTGTTTCACTCCGCTGCGTATGTTGAATGGCTCTGAGACGTTGCCATCGTGCTGCACTATCCCCTGCATGTTGGTGTGAAACGATTTGATGAGGCTTTGCAACTTTGGTGGGCATCCTATCTTTGGCAGGATCTTGAAAAGGCCCTCTCTGCTGACCAGATCGAACGCTTTGGTGAGGTCGATGAAGGCGACGTACAGGGGCATGTTCTGTTCTCTGCATTTCTCCTGGAGTTGGCGGATGGAGAACATCATGTCTACCGTCGATCGCTCAGCGCGGAGCCACACTGAGACTCGGGGTAGACACGTTCAGCAAGCTTCTGTAGACGAACGAGAACAACTCGTGCATAGACTTTGCCAACAACGCTGAGGAGGGAGATGCCCCTGTAGTTGTTGCAGTCGCTTCTCTCCCCTTTGTTTTTGTAGATGGTGATGATCTTGGCGTCCCTCATATCCTGTGGTACGGCACCTTCCTTCCAGCACTGGCAGAGGACGTCATGCAATGGCAGCAGTAGGGCGGTCTTGCAGTGCTTGATCAGGTCCGGGGGTATGCCGTCGTTGCCGGGTGCCTTGCCAGTGGCCAAGCTATCAATGGCCTTGCTGAGTTCGTCGATGGTTGACTCAGCGTCAAGTTCATCCATGGATGGCAGGCAATCGATGGCATCAAGGGCTGACGGTGTCACGGTGTTCTGTCTGGAGTAGAGGTTGGAGTAGTGCTCCACTCATCTCTCCATCTGCTTGTTCTTTTCTGTGATCATCCGCCCAGTGGAGGATTTGAGGGGGGCCGTCTTGATCTGAGCCGGACCAAGTGCTTTCTTGATGCCATTGTACATACCACGGATGTTCCCTGTTATGGCAGCGGTTTGAATGTCTTGGCTGAGCTGAGTCCAGTACTCGTTGGCACAGCGCCGAGCAGTCTGCTGAACTTTGCTTCTCGCAGCCCTGAGAATCTGGAGATTCTTCTTGTTTGGGTACTTCTTGTACTCGGCAAGAGCTGAGCACTTGGCTTCAATGACGGGGGTCATCTCGGTCAACTTGGCATCAAACCAGTCCTGTGACTTCGAGGTCTTCCTCCCAAAGGTAGCCAAGGCTGTGCGGTGGATGGTGTTTCGCAGGTCTTCCCACTTCTGCTTTGCAGATTCTCCTTCTTGTGGTACACCAAGTTCCTTCTCAAAGGTGGAGGCAAACCGCTCAACAAGTTCTGGTTGGGCCATCTTGCTGGTGTCAATCCGTTCCTTTCCAGGCTGTCTAGCACGATGGAATTTCTTCAGCTGCAGCTTGACCTTGCAACACACCAATGAATGGTCTGTGTCGCAATCTGCACTCTGGAATGAACGGGTGATTAGCACGTTCTTCAGTGAGGTGTGCCTGGTCAGGATCAAGTCCAGCTGGTGCCAGTGCTTTGAGCGCGGATGTCGCCAGGAAACCTTGTGTTGGGGCTTGGTCTTGAAGAACGAGTTTGTGATGCACAGATCGTGATAAGTGCAGAACTCGAGCAGCCGCTGTCCGTTGTCGTTCATTCTGCCCACGCCAAATGGTCCAAGACAGGAGGGCCAGGAGTCGTGGTCAGCACCCACTCTGGCATTGAAGTCTCCAAGGAGAATGAATTGTTCAGAGTTGGGGATGATCCTGACAGTTGTTGCGAGATTCTCGTAGAACTCGTCTTTTGCCTCTCGTGTGGCTGTCAGTGTTGAGGCATACACACTGACGAGGGTGACTGGGCCTTGAGTGGTGTTGAGGCGGATGGTGAGGAGTCGTGCAGAGCCATTGCTGCCCGGTTCCACCATCTTCAGCAAGGTGTTCTTCACTGCGAAGCCCACTCCGTGTTCCCTGTGTTCGTCACTGCTCTTTCCCTGCCAGTAGAACGTGTAGTCCTTCTCTCTCAGTGTGCCTGCGTCAGCCAACGGTGTTTCCTGGAGAGTGGCGATATCCACTTCCAGTCTCTTCAGCTCATTATTGATGATGGCAGTCTTCCTGGTGTTGTTGATGTCCTTGAGGTTAGCAGCAAGTCCTGTCATCATAGTGCGGACGTTCCAAGTTCCCAGTTTTAGAGTTGGTCTCTTTTGTTTTTTTGTCTTGCCTGGTGTGAAAGTTCTCAGCCTGCCGTTCGGACTTCTCCTCATCCCTATGCTCCCAATGAGGAAAGCAGGCTGTGGCGGGACAACACCTTATTGGCTGGGGGCTGCCCAGCTTGAGGCGGGTGGTAGCTGTCCAGTGAGATCCGATGATCTCTCCCACCGTCAGGAACAACCCCTGGCGCCACGGTCTACGCCAATTGAGTGGTGGCTTATAACCGGTAACTGTCATTCCCCGTGTTTTGTCTACGCCAAAGGCAAAGCTGGAGTGTCCTCTCCAGTGATCCGGTGTTCTACCTTCCAGCGTTGGGCGTTGGTAGGATTCAAGCCTGGGCAGGAAGATATGGAGGACAAGATGTTGCCCATGCAGCATGTCCCCCCTCTCCACGTCACTGATGAATCCAAAGGAACAGCAGGGCTGCTACAGTTTGGCACCAGCGCCATCGCAGGAGCTGCCAGAACGATGTTGAGCACAACAGAGAACTGCCTTAGGGACTCCGACTCCGGATTTTTCTGCAGGGTTGACTCCCGAAGCCTTTCCCGTGACCGGGTGTGCCGCAAGGAAGCAGAGGTTTGAAATCAGGGTTTACCTTCCCCTAGATGGGCTACCTTCCCAGGTTGACGAGCCACCATCTACCCGAAGCATCTGGTTTTAAGGCGCCAGAGATCCGCTCTTGCCCCTTCTCCTATTAGTAAAAGCAGTTCCGCCAGGCTTAGAGACTAAACCACACGGGCAGGCTAGGAGTTGGACTAAGTTGTCAGAGGCTTTTCGAGACGCACGCCATAAGGAGCATTTTATAAGCACTGGGAGCTTAACTCCAGTGCCGCTCCTGGCTATGACAACCTTGGAACCATCTTTATTAACCCTCTAACATATGTACAGCCTATGGCCCCAGCGTGGGACACTGGGGCAGAGTTCTGTAGAAGCCCCCCCAGTTTCTCTGAGTTCTGTTTTTATAGCTTTATTAACCTCACATAGAAACTGGGGCTGGTGCATTATGCACTGGGTATGGACAAAGGAATTGTGTGATGCAATTATCATAACACTTGTTACATACAGTACATTACATTTACATTACCCCCTCCCCTCCCACACACTTCATGCTGCAGTTTGGAGCAGTAGGGGGCGAAGGCGCATCTTCTTTCTTTCCTCGGGGGGGGGGGGGGGGGGGGTGCATAACTTAACAGTCCAGTCTGATTACCCCCCAGGGGCTCTTTCTCCTTAGGTCCATTGTTCTATCTTCTGGGTGTGAGGGACAATCCCTCACCACTGTATCTTGTGTCCACCACAAAGCCGGTATTTTAAACATACTTCCTGGTCTGGGGTCTTGTGGAAGATGTGAAAATGACGAGGCAGCGTTCTTTCTCAGAGTCAGGTTTATTCACATCTCCATCATTTCAACAGCAGAAAAAAGAGAGAGTATGAAACAATAACTCTCGTCCTTAAATATCAGGGACTTCACACCTCATAGATCACATGTCCCACATCCGCGGGTTTCTTTTTTTTGAGCGTGGCATACGGTGGCTGCATGAGCTGCGCCGCGCGGGGGAGAAAATGGTTATAAAAATTCACCATTCCCAAAAACTCCTGCAACGCCCTGACTGTCTGCGGCCGGGGAAAATCTGCCACAGCGCGCACTTTGTCAGGCAGCGGAACTGCTCCTTCGGGGGAGACGCGGTGTCTTAAAAAATTGATCTGCACCACCCCAAACTGACATTTCGCTGGGTTGATTATTAACCCGTGATCTCCCAACCTTCGGAAAACTGTGGCCAGGCGTTTTTCGTGTTCGTCTTCGGACGCGCTGGCTACTAAAATATCGTCCAGGTAGACGAACACGAAAGGGAGATCGCGAAGCACCGCGTCCATCATGCGTTGGAACGTCTGAGCAGCCCCTTTAAGTCCGAATGGCATGTGTAAAAACTCGAATAAACCAAACAGAGTTATTACCGCTGTTTTGGGTATGTCCTCAGCGCGCACTGGGACTTGGTGGTAACCGCGGACCAAGTCTATTTTAGAAAAAATGCGCGCCCCTGCCAAATGAACCGAGAAATCTTGGATATGTGGGATTGGGTAGCGGTTGTGTGCTGTAGCGTTGTTTAACCTGCGAAAATCCCCGCAAGGGCGCCATGATCCGTCAGCTTTCAGGACCATATGTAGGGGGGAAGCCCACGGGCTGTTTGAACGTCGGATAATGCCCAACCTCTCCAGGTTGGCGAACTCCTCGCGCGCTATGGCCAGCTTAACTGCGTCCAAGCGCCGAGCTTTTGCAAAAATGGGCGGTCCGGTAGTGGTAATAAAATGCTCCACCCCGTGCTTAGCGACTGTTGCCGAAAATGTGGGGACCGTGAGTGCTGGGAACTGAGAGAGCAGTGTGTGGAACTTAGCGCCTGCTGTTGTGACGTTGGCTTGTGCTGTAGGCGGGGCCACTCGCGCTGCACAGGGGACAGAATCAAAAGAAAATGCATTAACCAGGCGCCTGTTAGCGAGATCAACCAACAACCCATGTGAGCACAAAAAATCAGCCCCTAGCATATTGAAATTTACTGTTGCTACAACAAAAGTCCCCTCATATGCACGGCCGTGTAGAGACAGAAGCAGAGTCTTCTCACCAAAGGTCTTAATCTCCAAGCCGTTCGCCACTGTCACCAGGGGACCTCCGGAACCCGCCAGTCTGTCCGCGTAGGAAGGAGTGATGAAACTCAACTGGGAGCCTGTGTCGACGAGGAACTGCCTCCCGGAGCGTGTGTCTGACAAGTAGAGCAGCTTGTTCTCTTCCCCGAGGGCCGCGGCTGCTACCGACCCCCGGTCTTGGCATTTCCCGAACGCCCGAACTGGCACGGCGGTACACACTTGCGTGCCCTCTCTGCGAAACGGCGATGGTAGAAACAAAAGACGTCTGGTCCACGCTCCCTGGCCCTTGCTGCCGCCGTCGTCGGTGAGTCTGGCACCGCTGTCTCTGGCCTCCTGTCGTCTGCGGTCGTCGCGCCGAGTTCCGCTGCAGCGGCCGTGGCTGCGCGCCGCTTGGTGGCATTGACAATCCGCTGCGCCTCTCGGCCCAGCGCGCGGTAGTCCCGTAGGGCCAACAGTGGCAAACTGGCCAGAGCCACTCTCGCTGCTGACGGTAGCATCCTGAGGAAGAGGTGGGTGAAAATTAAGTGATCATCGTCAGAGTCTTTCAACCTCAACAACTTCTCCATCAGGCTCGCGGGCATGTCGTTTTCCCCCTCCGTCAGCACCAGGAGCCTCTCTGCTTGCTCCTCCGCCGAGGGGGTGAATTGCTGGATGAGTGCAGCCTTCAACGCACCGTATTTGTCGCTCTCCGGCGGCTGGTCGATCAGGCTCTCCACATGCTGGGCCGTGTTGTTGTCCAGCTTTGCGACTACGTGGTAGAATTTCGTGACATCTACCGATATCCCCCGGAGGTTGAACTGCGCCTCAACTGCGTTGAACCAGGAGCACGGATTGTTCTGCCAGAAGTTCGGAAGCTGGACTGTAGCGGCGTTCGCTTGGCTGGGGGCTCCTGACGCGGCTGGCCCAGGGGAATTTCTTTCTTCCATGATACGTCTCAGGGTCACCAGTGTGGAAGATGTGAAAATGACGAGGCAGCGTTCTTTCTCAGAGTCAGGTTTATTCACATCTCCATCATTTCAACAGCAGAAAAAAGAGAGAGTATGAAACAATAACTCTCGTCCTTAAATATCAGGGACTTCACACCTCATAGATCACATGTCCCACAGACCACCTTGCATAATAAAGACAGTCACAAAGCATTTCACCACTTGGCATAATAAAGACAGTCACAATGCATTTCCCTCCATGATATTACTTCCACTGTCTCCCACGCATCCTTTAATCGACCCCCTACAGTCTCCAGCCTTGCATAACAAGGCTAAGCTTCCTGCCTTTGTTCTGACCTAAAATGCGAGTCACAGAACCGGTCCAACAGGTCCACTGAGTGTTCACCACAGTCTCTTCTTTATCTCGAGTTTATTACTGTTCCTGTAGTCAAATCTAGGTGACTCTGATACTGGTCTATCATCATCGTTGTCCTATTACACTGTGTTGTATGCTAGTACATACTATACAGCCCTGTAATTAACCCTCATAGGTGTTACAGTGGCATGACCTTAAAAAGGCGGTTCAGGCTCGAAAACCCTCCAATGTGGCTGAATTACAACAATTCTGCAAAGATGAGTGGGCCAAAATTCCTCGACAGCGCTGTAAAAGACTCATTGCCAGTTACCGCTAACACTTGATTGCAGTTGTTGCTGCTAAGGGTGGCCCAGCCAGTTATTAGGTTTAGGGGGCAATCACTTTTTCACACAGGGCCATGTAGGTTTGGATTTTTTTCCCTTAATAATAAACACCTTCATTTAAAACCTGCATTTTGTGTTTACTTGTGTTATCTTTGATGATGTGAAACATTTAAGTGTGACAAACATACAAAAAATGAGAAATCAGGAAGGGGGCAAACACTTTTTCACACCTCTGTAACTGTGCTTTGATACACCCACCAAAACTTTTTTTTGTTAAATGTGCTTTTTGCCTTCCCATCACCTATTTTGTGTCAACACCATCAGACACAAAAACACACATTAATTTTCACTCACATTATGCCGGACTGGGCAGCGTGGTAGCGGAGTGGTTAGCACTGTGGCAACACAGCAACTCACCTTTGGGGGCAGCACGGTAGCGGAGTGGTTAGCACTGTGGCAACACAGCAACTCACCCTTGGCTGGGGGATCCTGGGTTCGATCCCAGCCCCCGACCAACGGTGATCTGTGTGGAGTTTGCATGTTCTCCCCGTGTCTGCGTGGGTTTACTCCGGGATTTCTCCGGTTTCCTCCCACATGCCAAAAACATGCAGGTTAGGTTAATTGGCATCAACTGGGGATTCTAAATTGTCCTTAGGTATGACTGTGAGAGTGAATGGTTGTCTGTCTCTCTGTGTTGGCCCTGCGATGGACTGGCGATCTGTCCAGGGTGTACCCTGCCTCTCGCCCAAAGATGCTGGGATAGGCTCCAGCCCCCCCGCGACCCGAAAGGATTAAGCGGAAGAAGATGGGTGGATGTGGTGGATTATGCCAGACTTACAAAAACTATACCAAAGTCGTTGTTACCTACAGACTGATAGAACCTAGAAGAAAGTTACTTTCAACATGTAGTTTTATATTATGAAGGTTTTTGTCTGCTTTTTTAATTGGACTGTATATCAGAATACCAACTTTAACCTCAACAGCAACCAAAATGATTTTTAAATTTGAAAACAGAATATAGTGATAGGAGATGGGGAAATAAGTATTTGATCCCATGCTGAATTTGTAAGTTTACCCCCTTACAAAGAAATGAATAGTCCATAAATTTTATGGGAGGTTTACTTTAACAGAGAGAGGCAGAATATCAACAAAAAAATAAAGAAAAAATATTAAATAAGGGCTATAAATTAATTTGCATTTGATCAAGGGAAATACGTATTTGATCCCTAAGCAAAACGTGACTTAGTTCTTGGTGGAGAAACCCTTGTTGGCAAGCACAGAGATCAGACGTTTCTTGTAGTTGATCACCAGGTTTGCACACATCTCAGGAAGGATTTTGGTCCACTTCTCTTTACAGATACTCTCCAGATCCTGAAGATTTTGAGGCTGTCGTTTGCCAACTTAAAGTTTCAGCTCCCTCCACAGATTTTCTATGGGACTAAGGTCCGGAGACTGGCTAGGCCACTCCAAGACCTTAATATGCTTCTTCTTGAGTCACTCCTTTGTTGCCTTGGCCGTATGTTTTGGGTCATTGTCATACTGGAAGACCCATCCACGACCCATCAGTGTTCTGGCTGAGGCCAGGAGGTTCTCATCCAAGATTCTACGGTACATGGCCTCGTTCACTGGCCCTTCAATGTGGTGAAGTCTTCCTGTACCCTTAGCAGAGAAACAGCCCCACAGCAGAATGTTTCCACCTCCATGTTTGACAGTGGGGATGGTGTTCTGGTATCATATTCAGCATTTCTCTGCCTCCAAACACAGCAAGTCAAGTTGATGTCAGAGAGCTTAATTTTGGTCTCATCTGACCACATCGCATTCTCTCAGGTCTTTTCTGAATCATTCAGGTGTTCACTGACAAACTTCAGACAAGCCTGTACATGTGCCTTCTTGAGCAGGGGGACCTTGCAAGCCTGCAGGATCTCAATCCTTTACAGTGAAGTGTGTTACCAATGGTTTTCTTGGTGATTGTGGTCCCAACTCCCTTGAAATCATTAACAAGCTCCTCCTGTGTAATTCTGGGCTGAACCCTCACCTTTCTCAGAATCATCCTTACCCAATGTGGTGAAATCTTGCATGGAGCTCCAGAGTGAGGGTGATTGACTGTTATCTTATATTTCTTCCATTTTCAAATTATCGCACCCACAGTGGTCTCTTTCTCACCAAGCTTCTTGCTGATGGTCTGGCTGGTCTATAATCTTGTCTGAGATCCTTTGACAGCTCTTCAGTTTTGCCCATGGTGGTGGAGAAGTTTCAATTGAAGAGATTGATTCTGTGACAGGAATCTTTTATACACATAACAGGTTGAGATTGGGAGTACTTTCCTAAAGGGACAGGACTAATTTATGTGTCTCATGGATACATAACCGGTCTGTGTGGGTCAGAATTCTTGCCAGTTGGTACGGGATCAAATACTTATTTCCCTCGATCAAATGCAAATTAATTTATAACCCTTATTTAATATTTAATATATTTTCTGGATTTTTTGTGGATATTGTCTCCCTCTGTTAAAATAAACCTACCATAAAAATGATGGACTGTTCATTTCTTTGTAGGGGGGTAATGTCACGGCTGGCCCTCACGAGCCAGCATAAGACGCCACAGTTCAGTAAGTTGCAATTCAGTTCCTTTATTTATAACGCACAGGACTTAGGTGTACAACACAACTTGCCACGCAGGCTTCGTAACACAACACAATATAAATTCACAATAAAGGTTAGCGGCTAGGGCGTGGGGCACTCGTACGCCGCAAAGGCAGGGAATATAAAACGTGGAACAGGGAGAGAGTTATGGCAGAGATGAGGAGCTCTCGACCGCCGTAATAAGGAAGGAACGTCAGCGAGGGAGAAGACAATTCCAAATAACGAATCACTTACATGCAGCAGGATACGTTGGGGAACCCAGGGAGCATGTGGTAAGGAGACAGGGGTAAGTCAAAAGACTTCTGACAAGACAGCCGCAGAGTCCAGTTCACTCGCACTGACATTTAAAGCTAGCTGCTCATGATTGGAAACGCGGCGCACCTGCTCAGGTTCTGACAGCTGAGAGCTCCCGAGCATCTGGCCAATCAGAGCCCGGGAAACCCGTGTGACGACACCTGCTGTCAAAACCTGACAGGGATGAGGAATAACCCGAGCGCGGACAAAAGCGCTCGGGATATGACAGGTAAACTTGCAAATTCAGCAGGGAATCAAATACTTATTTTCCCCACTGTACATTTCCACAGATGACCAACAATCCTTCACAAAATAATAAATATCATAATGAAAAATGATCAAAATATGATTCTGATGGAGGTGACATGGACCTGATGGAGCTGACGTATTTCTTACAGAGTTGACAAAAATTTGAATTTGTGGTCATTTTAACTCTAAAATGTATTGAACCAATCAGTCACAACATTAAAACAATGAGTATGTTCATAAAGATTTACCTTATACAGTATATGACAAATGATTTATAGATTATAGTCTCCAATACATCTACTATGGTAATATAGTAATCTCAGATGATTATTCTTCTTTTGTTTGATTGTGTCTTGCTTGTTAGTGGTCATAAGTGTAGGATTACAAAAGTAAATTTTTGACTGTATCTGTTTTTCTTAAAGTGACACTCCACCAAAAATCAAGTTTTTTTCTGTTGTTAACATGTCTGTAACATGTTTTTTGTGACTTACAAAACATATCAAGAGCAAAATCAGTCCCAGGTCTGTGTTTTTCTGCTGTGAATGTCCGGTTAAGCTCCACCCCCCCCCCTTCAGAAAAAAAAGCCAACTCTGGACAAAGCATTTCTAGTCACATAAGCATTCGTGCTTAGCCTGACTGGTTGCAACATTAACCAATAAGGCTCACAAACTCCCCCAGGCACTCCATTCTGTCCCCGCCAGGGAGGATGGAGGAGGAGACATTAAACCCTCCACTCCCTCCAGAGGAAGGAGACAAGTTGGGTAATCGTTGGGTGTGTGGCGCAACGGCCGGGTGTGCCGTGCTGAGATTGTGGTTCCAGTGCCTGGCAGGCACCCGTCAGCCCCCAAGTGGGACCGCAGAGAGCCAGCTCACTTTGGCGGGGGTCAGTAGCGTGTACATGTATGGCTGAATCACTCTATTGTTTTAACTAGTAGTCATTATTTAGCGAGGCAGTCTTCGGTGTTCTCAAGTCAGAGGATAGTGGAGGGCTGGCCTTACAACATCCGCTACTGGTGGGTGAGAGTATGGGTGGAGCTAATTAGAATATTCATAGATCAGTGCATACTGAAGTAGGTGGAAGATGTAAAAGCTCTTTCCAAGCAATTCTAAGGCAATGAAAGTTTTTTGTGGATTAAAAAACCACAATCTACTATTTTGGGCAATACGCATTTGCTTTTGAGGTGGTTTTACATAGAGCCGCCAGAGTGCGTCTTTAAATAGTGACTGATAATGTGACACTGACTTTAGACCCCTGACTAATGTGACACTGACTTTAGACTTTAGAGTCTGGATTAAACTAAATGGAACACCTGAAGAAGCAAAGGCAGTAATAATTAGAGATCTCACTGACTTAAATAAATCTAGATGAACACTGATTAAGAAAATTAAGAGACTACGATAATCCATATCCACACACATGGCAAGAGCAGTCCTTTTGTGACATAACATGATAATGTACTCATGACTGACTTTAGTAGACATCAATCATCCCCAATTGGAGGAAGTCATCTGACACAGAGAGAAGAAATTCAGGCTCTGAAAATATCTCATTATGCTGAACACAAACTACAAGAGATAGACAATGATATTGATCCTGACAACCACTTCTTCAATAATATTCATAATCACTGTGAATATTTCACTGAAAAGCAATTTAAAAGTCAAGTGCAAGTAGATGGTAAATTATCAATAATACACTTTAACAGCAGAAGTCTTCACAAAAACTTTCCACAGATTCAGGACTATTTAAAACAGCTAGATAGAAAATTTACAGCTATCGCAGTCTCTGAAACTTGGCTCAATGAAGAGCAGGCTTCTCTGATGGCAATAGAGGGATATCAGATGTTCCATATTAACAGATCTCAAAAAAAGGGTGGTGGTGTTGCACTGTGTATTGATGAACTGTATAGGTGTAAACTTGTAAATGGAATGTCCTTTGCACTACCAGGGATTCTGGAATGTGTTACTGTTGAGATTGACCAAGATAAAACAAAAAAATCTAATTATAAATTGTATATATAGAATGCCAGGAACTTGCATTGAGACATTCAGAGATAAGTTAGTTGAGTTGTGCAATAATATAACTAATAAGAAAATGGTTGTAATCTGTGGAGACTTCAATATTGATTTACTAAATCCATTTCAACAAAATGTAATTACAGAGTTCATGAATTCTATGTACAGTATGAGTCTATATCCTACAATAACACATCCCAGTAGAATCACAGTCCACACTGCTACACTTATTGACAACCTGTTTGTTAATATTATTAATAAGAAAATAGAAAGTGGATTATTGATAAATGACATAAGTGACCATCTGCCAGTCTTTGCACTTATCCATGACCACACAGGGGCCAATACAGAAAAAAAACTTTAAAATCTTTCAGATACAAATAACAAAATGCAATCAGTTCTTTTAAAGAAGACCTGCTGAAGCAACACTGGACAAAAGTCTATGTATCAGATGTAAATTAAGCCTATGATGCATTCATGAACATTGGTGGTGCAGTGGTTAGCACTGTTGCCTTACAGCTAGAAGGTTCCTGGTTCGAATCCCCAGGCTGGCAGGGGTTGGAACCTTTTTGTGTGGAGTTTGCATGTTCTCCCTATGTTGCGTGGGTTTACTCCGGGGGCTCCGGTTTCCTCCCACAATCCAAAGACATGCATGTTAGGTTAATTGGCTGTTCTAAATTGTCCCTAGATATCTGTTTCCTATAGGCCCTTAGACGGTGGAGGGAGTTTTTCCTCTCTACCGTCGCCAAGTGCTTGCTCACAGGGGATCGCCTGATTGCTGGGGTCTTTCTGCAACTGTGGGGGTTCCCCCCTACAGTTGATAGTGCTATGAGATGACTGTTGTTGTGAAATGGCGCTATATAAATAAAGTTGAATTGAATTGAATTGAATAGAGGGTTAGTACTAGTGAAAGCGCTTTGAGTGGTCTTTGTGACTAGAAAAGCGCTATATAAGTGCAGGTTAGTTAGTTAGTAACTGCTCTTTATGAAACAAAAAATGTCCATTAGTAAAGAAAAAGCTTAAACAGAAGTTTGTCGACAAACCATGGTTAACTAAGGGATTACAAAAAGCATGTAAAAAGAAAAATTCACGATATAAAGTTTTTCTAAAGAAAGGGACAAAAGAAGCAGAGCAGCGGTATAAAACACAAAAATTAGTTAATATATATAATGAGATGTAGTAAAAGAGACTATTACAGTAAAGAACTGGAGAAAAACAGATATAACACTAAAAACACATGGACAATACTTAACAATATTCTTGGAAATAAAAACAGAAATACAAGCTACCCAACAAATCTTTCAAAAAAAAACAAAAAAACAAAAAACGACTCAGAGGGTGAAAGCAGGCTCACCTGCAGATGAATTTAAAACATTTTTTGTTAACATTGATCCTAATTTAGCATGAGAAATACCCATTACGGCACCTATAGGTGATACAATAAGCAAAAACATTGCTATAAAAGACTCCATCTTCATAAAGAACACAGATGAGAAAGAGGTCACTGAAATTGTTAAATCGTTTAAAAGTAAAACATCTACGGATGTGATGGTATTGACATGCTTTTAGTCAAAACTATCATTGAATGCTTAGTGAAGCCACTGACATATATCTGTAACCTGTCTCTCCAAACAGGTATATTTCCCAATGCAATGAAAATAGCGGAAGTAATTCTGATATACAAGACGGGTGACAGAGGGGAATTTTCAAACTATAGGCCTATTTCACTATTGCCGCAATTTTCTAAGAAACTTGAAAAAAATATTCTGTGAAAGAATTGACAACTTTATCATGAAGAATAATTTATTGTGTGAGCAACAATATGGGTTCAGACACAAGAGGACAACTGCATTTGCTCTAACGGAATTTATAGAAAAAATATCAACTGCTGTAGAAAATAAAGAGTATTCAGTTGGGGTATTCCTGGATCTTAAAAAAACATTTGATGCAGTGGATCATAAATTATTGTTAAAGAAACTACAAAATTATGGTATTAGGGGGGTAGCACTGTCCTGGTTATGTAGTTACTTAAAGAACAGATATCAGTATGTAGGTGTTGGTAGCAAAAACTCACAGTTACTGAAGGTTACTTGCGGAGTCCCACAGAGTTCGGTTTTGGGGCCATTGTTATTCAATATGTATATAAATGATTGGTTCCAAGGTTGTCATAGCCAGGAGCGGCACTGGGGTTAAGCTCCCAGTGCTCATAAAATGCTCCTTATGGCGTGCGTCTCGGAAAGCCTCTGACAACTAAGTCCAACTCCTAGCCTGCCCGTGTGGTTTAGTCTCTAAGCCCGGCGGAACTGCTTTTACTAATAGGAGAAGGGGCGAGGGCGGATCTCTGGCGCCTTAAAACCAGATGCTTCGGGTAGATGGTGGCTCGTCAACCTGGGAAGGTAGCCCATCTAGGGGAAGGTAAACCCTGATTTCAAACCTCTGCTGCCTTGCGGCATACCCGGTCACGGGAAAGGCTTCGGGAGTCAACCCTGAGGAAAAATCCGGAGTCGGAGCCCCTAAGGCAGTTCTATGTTGTGCTCAACATCGTTCTGGCAGCTCCTGCAACAGCGCTGGTGCCAAACTGTAGCAGCCCTGCTGTTCCTTTGGATTCATCAGTGACGTGGAGAGGGGGGACATGCTGCATGGGCAACATCTTGTCCTCCATATCTTCCTGCCCAGGCTTGAATCCTACCAACGCCCAACGCTGGAAGGTAGAACACCGGATCACTGGAGAGGACACTCCAGCTTTGCCTTTGGCGTAGACAAAACACGGGGAATGACAGTTACCGGTTATAAGCCACTGCTCAATTGGCGTAGAGCGTGGCGCCAGGGGTTGTTCCCGACGGTGGGAGGGATCATCAGATCTCACTGGACAGCTACCGCCCGCCTCAAGCTGGGCAGCCCCCAGCCAATAAGGTGTTGTCCCGCCACAGCTTGCTTTCCTCATTGGGTGCATGGGGATAAGGAGAAATCCAAATAGCAGGCTGAGAACCTTTGCACCAGGCAAGACAATAAAACAAAAGAGACCAACTCTAAAACTGGGAACTTGGAACGTCCGCACTATGATGACAGGACTCGCTGCTAACCTCAAGGACATCAACGACACCAGGAAGACTGCCATCATCAATAATGAGCTGAAGAGACTGGGAGTGGATATCGCCACTCTCCAGGAAACACGGTTAGCTGATGCAGGCACACTGAGAGAGAAGGACTACATGTTCTACTGGCAGGGAAAGGGCAGTGACGAACACAGGGAACACGGAGTGGGTTTCGCAGTGAAGAACACTTTGCTGAAGATGGTGGAACTGGGCAGCACTGGCTCTGCACGACTCCTCACCCTCCGCCTGAACACCACTCAAGGCCCAGTCACCCTCGTCAGTGTGTATGCCCCAACACAGACAGCCACACCAGAGGCAAAAGACGAGTTCTACGAGAATCTCGCAACAACTGTCAGGATCATCCCCAACTCTGAACAACTCATTCTCCTTGGAGACTTCAATGCCAGAGTGGGTGCTGACCACAACTCCTGGCCCTCCTGTCTTGGACCTTTTGGCGTGGGCAGAATGAACGACAACGGACAGCGGCTGCTCGAGTTCTGCACATATCACGATCTGTGCATCACAAACTCGTTCTTCAAGACCAAGCCCCAACACAAGGTTTCCTGGCAACATCCGCGCTCAAAGCACTGGCACCAGCTAGACTTGATCCTGACCAGGCGCACCTCACTGAAGAATGTGCTAATCACCCGTTCGTTCCAGAGTGCAGATTGCGACACAGACCATTCATTGGTGTGTTGCAAGGTCAAGCTGCAGCTGAAGAAATTCCATCGTGCTAGACAACCTGGAAAGGCACAGATTGACACCAGCAAGATGGCCCAACCAGAACTTGTTGAGCAGTTTGCCTCCACCTTTGAGAAGGAACTTGGTGTACCACAAGGAGGAGAATCTGCAAAGCAGAAGTGGGAAGAGCTGCGAAACACCATCTACCGCACAGCCTTGGCTACCTTTGGGAGGAAGACCTCGAAGTCACAGGACTGGTTTGATGCCAAGTTGACCGAGATGACCCCCGTCATTGAAGCCAAGCGCTCAGCACTTGCTGAGTACAAGAAGTACCCAAACGAGAAGAATCTCCAGATTCTCAGGGCTGCGAGAAGCAAAGTTCAGCAGACTGCTCGGCGCTGTGCCAACGAGTACTGGACTCAGCTCAGCCAAGACATTCAAACCGCTGCCATAACAGGGAACATCCGTGGTATGTACGATGGCATCAAGAAAGCACTTGGTCCGGCTCAGAGCAAGATGGCCCCCCTCAAATCTTCCACTGGGGAGATGATCACAGAGAAGAACAAGCAGATGGAGAGATGGGTGGAACACTACTCCGACCTCTACTCTAGACAGAACACCGTGACACCGTCAGCCCTTGATGCCATCGACTGCCTGCCATCCATGGACGAACTTGACGCCGAGCCAACCATCGACGAACTCAGTAAGGCCATTGATAGCTTGGCCGCTGGCAAGGCACCCGGCAATGACGGCATACCCCCTGACCTGATCAAGCACTGCAAGACCGCCCTACTGCTGCCATTGCATGACGTCCTCTGCCAGTGCTGGAAGGAAGGTGCCGTACCACAGGACATGAGGGATGCCAAGATCATCACCCTCTACAAAAACAAAGGGGAGAGAAGCGACTGCAACAACTACAGGGGCATTTCCCTCCTCAGCGTTGTTGGCAAAGTCTACGCACGAGTTGTTCTCGTTCGTCTACAGAAGCTTGCCGAACGTGTCTACCCCGAGTCTCAGTGTGGCTTCCGCGCTGAGCGATCGACGGTAGACATGATATTCTCCATCCGCCAACTCCAGGAGAAATGCAGAGAACAGAACATGCCTCTGTACGTCGCCTTCATCGACCTCACCAAAGCGTTCGATCTGGTCAGCAGAGAGGGCCTTTTCAAGATCCTGCCAAAGATAGGATGCCCACCAAAGTTGCAAAGCCTCATCGAATCGTTTCACACCAACATGCAGGGGATAGTGCAGCACGATGGCAACGTCTCAGAGCCATTCAACATACGCAGCGGAGTGAAACAGGGCTGTGTACTTGCGCCAACCCTCTTTGGGATTTTCTTTGCTATGCTCCTGAGGCATGCCTTCAGCACAGCAACAGAGGGAATCTACCTGCACACAAGATCTGACGGCAGGCTTTTCAACCTCGCCCGCCTGAAAGCCAGTACCAAAGTACGCGAGGCTCTAATCAGAGACATGCTGTTCGCAGACGACGCTGCAGTCGCAACCCACACACAGCAGGAGCTTCAGACCCTGATGGACCGCTTCTCCCAGGCATGCAAGGACTTCGGGCTTACCATCAGCCTGAAGAAGACTAACGTCTTGGCGCAAGGCACGGAAGCACCACCAACCATCATCATTGATGACTACAAGCTGGAGGTCGTGAATCAGTTCACGTACCTGGGGTCCACGATCAGCAACAACCTCTCCCTTGATACAGAGATCAACAAGAGGATTGGAAAATCAGCCTTCACACTCGCTCGCCTCACCACACGAGTGTGGGAGAGTCCCAAACTCTCTGTCAAGACGAAGATGGCAGTGTACAACGCCTGCGTCATCAGCACACTGCTCTATGGGAGTGAGACGTGGACAACATACGCCCGGCAGGAAAAGAGACTGAACTCCTTCCACTTGCGCTGCATTCGCCACATCCTGGACATATCCTGGCAGGACAAAGTGCCCAACACAGAAGTTCTGTCCCGCGCCGGCCTTCCCTCCATGTTCACTCTACTCAGGCAGCGCAGGCTCCGCTGGCTAGGCCACGTTCACCGTATGGAGGATGGCAGAATCCCCAAAGACGTCCTCTATGGAGAACTGGCAACTGGCAGGAGAGACGTTGGCCGGCCACAGCTGCGCTTTAGAGACGTCTGCAAGAGAGACATGAAGGCCCTGGATATCAACACAGAGCGCTGGGAGGACCTTGCAACGGACCGCTCCAAATGGAGAGGCACCCTGACCAGACAGCTCAAGGCGGGTGAAGAGAGACTGACTGCTGCAGCAGATGAAAAAAGGACCCGCAGGAAGAACCGCCACAGACCCAGCAGCACGGAGACCACCCACAAGTGTGACCTGTGTGACAGGGACTGTCATTCGCGCATCGGCCTGTTCAGCCACAGGCGGTGCTGTTCCAGCAGAGTAGACGTTTTAGGATTCTCTTCCATGGTCATCATAGACCGACGGAGGCCGACGAAGATATAAATGATATATGTAAAGTTTTGGAAAAAATGGATTTAATACTGTTTGCAGATGACACTGATTTATTATGCAGTGGAAGCAATTTGGAATAACTTTTGGATACACTCAGAAAGGAATTAGGAAAGCTCAAACTGTGGTTTGATTCAAACAAATTAACGCTCAATTTAAGTAAGACAAAATTTATAATTTTTAACAACCATCACAACAACTCAGTATATAAACTCAGTGTAAATGGTGTAGATATTGAAAGGGTATCTAAAATTAAATTCCTTGGAGTAATAATTGATAATAAACTGTATTGGAAGTCACATATTAATTATATGAAAGGTAAAATATCCAAATCAATTGCAATACTACATAGAGTGAAATATTTGCTGAATCAACCCACAATATGTACTTTGTATCATTCATTAATACTCCCATGCATGACATATTGTACTGAATTATAGGGAAATACATATAAAACAAACATATATCCAGTCTTTATGCTTCAGAAGAGAGCTATTAGAATAATAAACAAAGCTGCTTACAGAGAACCAACAAACCCACTTTTTCTTAAATTAAAAGCTCTCAAGCTGAAAGATCTGGTTGATTGTAAAACTGCAGTAATAATGTTTAAAGTGAAGAATCTATCACTGCCTGCAAATATCCAAAAATTGTTCCAAATAAGGGAGAAACAATATCATTTCAGAGGAGCATGTATATTTCAAAAATCTTCAATGAGAACTACCACCAAGCAACACTGTGTCTCAGTGCAAGGAGTCAGATTGTGGAACGCTTTTGGACCTGAATTAAAATCATGTACAACGCTTGGACAATTTAAACAAAAAGTAAAGGAAGAAATACTCCAAACATATATACAAAACGACATGTAAAATCACATAAGGATTATCATATCCAGTCTGTGTTGTGCTGTTGCTTAGTGTTTTGTCACGTTTTGTCTTAGCTTTGTTCTGATTTGTAATCACTTTTATTTTATTTTATTTTTGAATTCTTAGATGGAACATGGGTGGGCAATATAAGCTGCGGCTTCAGCCATCACCCATTTCGGATAATTTATGTTGAATTGTATAATCCGAGGAGTTATTGTTTAATTTGACCTTGTTGGATTTTTCCCCCTTTGTTCTTTTATTCTGTTCCTTTCTTTTAATGTTTTAATCTAACCTATCCAAAATAAAGATTCATTCATTCATTCATTCATTCATTCAGACCAGAGGTCATATGAACTGAAAATTGTCACTGACAGAATTTTTGAGCAGTGACGGAAAAATCTGAAGGCTGGCTCTCCTTTTGACAGATTACACTGGGCATAAGTTATTGTACCTTTTACTTCTAACTTCCACCTGTCCACGTTATTGGGCATATTGAATAGTGATTATCTAGTGTTTCTCCAGCCTCTGTTCAGTTCAATAAATGCATAATTTGTATTGTAGGCCCATGATTACATGTAAATAAAAACCCAAGCTATTCATCATCTTATGATATGAAAATTAAAATGACAGGTCACAACAAATTACAACCCAGTCTGTCAAAAAGATAGATAACAAGAAAGTGTTGTGTAACCTCTGCTTTCTTTAGGTGTAGTTTTTGTTGGTCAAAGGTGCAAAGTCATTGTGCTGCCATAAACCAGCAATGTGCCAACTTTGCACCAAGCTACTCCTTTTTTAAAAGACACGACTTACACAAATTTAAAGCATCACAGAAGTTGCTTATTTGGCCAATGAGGGCACAGAGTGGCTGCACGGTGGCGCAGTGGTTAGCACTGCGGCAGCACAGTTTACCCTCGGCCGGGGGATCGCGGGGATCGTGGGTTCGATCCCTGCCCCTGGCCAACAGTGATCTGTGTGGAGTTTGCATGTTCTCCCCGTGTTGTGTGGGTTTACTCCGGGATTACTCCACAAATTACCAAAGCCACTGGCAGAAGGGACAAAGTGCAGCACAAATTTGTGCTTTAGATCATTGTAATGGGGCTCAGTGAGTTGCAGAAGAAAAAGTAAAACAAGTTAAGGAAGTGAGTGAGAAAAAATAGGTGCAGAAAGAACTGCAAGTATAGTCAGAGAGAATCAAGAAGCAGATTATTCTGCCACCGTGAACCAGTCGTGCTCTGCCAACACATTAAAACAGAGTCACTGTTGTGGTTTCAGTTCAGGGAGCCTCAGTTGAGCCCACGGTGGGCACGCCCCCAGAGGTGCCGGCTGCAGCGGACCTGGGTGCCATCTCACTGGAGTCATGGCTCGCTTGTCCGTAACGTCCCAGGCTGGGTCCCATACCAGCTGGGTCAGCTCCAGCGCTGCATCTTGATTCGAGGTAACTGCTTGTACCTCCCGCAGATGGCTGGTGCGCCATCTCAAACCATCAGCCATCCAGGCGGCAGCTGGTGTCCTCCGTGTGGCTATTCTTATCCGTGATGACGAGACCGTCTGTGGGTCCCGGCGGTCGGATTGTTGGACCTGAACCTAATCAAGTAGTATGCGCGGCAATCAGTTCGGCTGCACTCGGCGCTGCTGCTCTCTCGTCTCTGATGCTGGTTGCTGCTGTGGTGGTGTGCCATTCACGCCAGCGGCAGGACATGCCCTTGGTTGGCGTTGCTCTGCTGGGTCCTGCTGGGCCACGAACCCGCCATCCTGCTGTGCTGCGGTGGCTCCCTGAGGCTGATACTCGGCGAGGATGCAGGATGAGTTCAGCTTCTTCTCTCGCTCATCTGGTGCTGGTTGTGGTGGGGGTGATGTGTCACTGTCATTGGCAACGAGACGTGAGACAGGTTGTCGTTATTTACCGGGGTCTCCTTTCTCCACAAACTCCCTCTCCTGTGGCTCCACAGTAGCTACTTGAAGTCCGTGCTGGGGGAGGATCAGAGGCGAGTCCGATCTGTGCTCTCTCTCCATGCTGTGTTCACTTTCTGTGCTGTCTTCTCTGGCTGTACCCATGTCCGCGAAGTCACACCCTCCCCCATGTGATGAGGCTGCGGCTCGCGAACACTCGAGCTGCGCAGGGACCGGCTCTGGGTCCCACGTGACTGTGGACTGGGGCTCTTGTGGCTGCTCCGGTTCTGCTGGGTTCTGCCTGGCGTGTGATGTGAGGCAAGGAGTGGCTGCGTCCATGTCTGCGTGCAGCGGACTCGAGTCGTCGTCGTCCAAGCAGAGTTTGCTGCTGGGTTGTTGTGCTGTGGTGCCCTGCTGTCCCGCGGTGTCTACTTTGGGGCCCTCCCGAGAAGATGCGGGGTCAGCGGGCTCAGCAACCGGGGCCACCGTCTGTACCAGTGGAGATGACTGTGGCGAGCGCAGGCCGGGGCCCGCTAGCTGTGATGCTACCTGGGCCATTATCTCCAGCTGGGCCACTAATTCCATTGCCACCATCTCCAATAGGAGGTGCAGTGTCCTCAACACCATCTCCTATAGCCATTTCACCATGACTGCCACTGGGTGGTCTTCCGGCTCCTCCTGCAGTGTGTGCTGTATCGTCAGATTTGTGGCGTACCACTTCATCTGCGACTGTGTTGTCCTGTCCTCCGCGTGCCCAAAATCACACGTGCTAGCCACACAGCGAAAGGCATCCATATACCGTATGATCAACATTTTTTTGATGAAACAGGCTCTTTTTTAACAACTGAAAAAAACTAAGCAGTTTTATTGCACATAAAAGTTAAAACTTTTCTCTCAAGACAGGCTGTTTTAGAGGTAGTAGGGAGACAATAAGTGTCATAAATTTAATATAATAATAATTAAATAAAATTGAAAGGAATAATTGTGGTCAGTACATTCTATAGCTAATCCCTCATTACAGCTCCAGTTTTAAATATTTAAATCTTTTTGTCCAAGAGCAGTTACAGCTGCTAGACATGGTTTGTCCCATGTCTGAAGAATCAGTGCATAGAGAGTCTACAGGGTATTGTCAAGAGGGAGATGAGAAACACCAGACCCAACAATGCAGATGAGCTGAAGGCCACTATCAAAGCAACCTGGGCTTCCATAACACCTCAGCAGTGCCAAAGGCTGATCGCCTTCATGCTACACTGCATTGATAGTAATTCATGCAAAAGGAGCCCTGACCAAGTATTGAGTGCGTACATAGATACTTTTCAGTAGGCCAACATTATTAAAATATATTGTGTTTTATTGGTCTTATTCTAATTTTCTGAGAAACTGAATTTTGGGTTTCCATTAGTTGTAATCCATAATCAAGAAAATTAAAAGAAAAAAAAAACTCTTGAAATATATCACTCTGTGTGTAATAACTCTACATGTGTTTCCCTTTTTGAATCTAATTACTGAAACAAATTTTCAATGATACGCTAATTCATTGAAAAACACCTGCATGTTTGGACTGACATAATTTTGCCCCGCCACACCTCCAGAGAGGATTTTAAATCAAATGATCTAATTATGATTGAAAAGCAGCCTTTCAGCTTTGATTCAAGAATTAAAAAAAAAAAAAATAAATACATTAATTGCTCAGGAACCCAGCCACAGGGGGTGCACAAGCCAGTGTACTCCTAGTGCCGATCCCAAGCCTGGGTAAATGGGGAGGGTTGTGTCAGGAAGGGCATCCGACATAAAACCTTTGGCAAATCAAACATGCAGATCATGACGAATGAGAATTTCATACCGGATTGGTTGAGGCCTGGGTTAACAACGACCGCCACTGGTGCTGTTAACCAACAGGGTGTCAGTGGAAATTGGGCTACTGTTGGTCAAAGATCGAGGAGGAGGAGAGGGGGAAGGCATGTTAGGAGGGAGAGAGGGAAAAGGAAAGGTAGAAGTGTGGAGGTGAGAGTAGGGATGTTAAATGTAAGGACTGACTGGTAAAGTCAGAGAGTTGGCTGATATGATGGAGAGAAGAAAGGTAGATATACTGTGAGTTCAAGAAACCAGATGGAAGGGAAGCAAGGCCAGGAGCATTGGAAGTGGATTTACAGTATCTCACAAAAGTGAGTACGCCCCTCACATTTTTATAAATATTTTATTATATCTTTTCATGGGACGACACTGAAGATATGTCACTTTGATACAATGTAAAATAGTCAGTGTACAGCTTGTATAACAGAGTAAATTTGCTGTACCCTCAAAATAACTCAACATACAGCCATTAATGTCGAAACCACTGGCAACAAAAGTGAGTACACCCTTAGTGAAAATGTCCAAATTGTGCCAGTTAGCCATTTTCCCTCCCTAGTGCCATGTGACTCATTAGTGTTACAAGGTTTCAGGTGTGAATAGGGAGCAGGTGTGTTAAATTTGGTGTTATCGCTCTCACACTCTCTCATACTGGTCACTGGAAGTTCAACATGGTACCTCATGGCAAAGAACTCTCTGAGGATCTAAAAAGAATTGTTGCTCTACACAAAGATGGCCTAGGCTATAAGAAGATTGCCAACACCCTGAAACTGAGCTGCAGCATGGTGACCAAGACCATACAGCGGTTTAACAGCACAGGTTCCACTCAGAACAGGCCTCATCATGGTCGACTAAAGAAGTTGGGTGCACGTGCTCAGCATCATATCCAGAGGTTGTCTTTTGAAAATAGATGTATGAGTGCTGCCACCATTGCTGCAGAGGTTGAAGGGGTGGGGTCAGCCTGTCAGTGCTCAGACCATACGCCGCACACTGCATCAAATTGGTCTGCATGGCTGTCGTGCCAGAAGGAAGCCCCCTTCTTTTGTAACTTTGCTTTTTTTTTTTCCACAATATCTTTATTGAACCTTTTTTTTTTTAACAAACATGATACAAACAATCAAACACTAACACTAAAGTACTACAAAAAAAGAAAAAAATGCACTAAAAACACCAACAACCACCAACAAAATCAAGTCTTTAACAATGCTCCTCTGTTTAGTCTAGACAATCCAATACATAAGTATACATATTATGTTCACCAGTTTGGAATTTACAAGGTCCACACACATCATTCACCTTCTTCTTCAAGAGTTATGTTTAAATTTTTTACATAATCAATAAAAGGTCTCCATATATTCTCAAACACAATTTCCTTTGATTTCAGTATATATGTTATTCTTTCTAATGGAAGGTTTGTTAACATCTGTCTTAACCACTGAGTCACATCTGGTCTATGAGTCTTTTTCCATAATAGTGCAATACATTTTTTGGCATTAAGCAAACTGAGGTCTATGAATGTTCTTTCACTTTTATTAAAATTATGCTTTTCTGGGTACAGACCCAACAAAAACAGTTTAGGATTCAATATGATTTGTTTTGAGATTATTTTTACAATTGTTACCCTCACCTCTTCCCAAAACATTCTTATTAATCTACATTCCCATAAACAATGAAATAGGGTTCCTTTACTTTCCATGCATTTTGTGCATGTATCTGGTATATTTTTGTTATATCTATTTAACTCCTCCGGTGTAACATACATCCGCATTAACCATTTGAAATGTATCAATTTAAGGCGTGCATTTATTGATTTGGTTTGAGCTTCTGTACAAGCCAATTCCCATTGTTCCTCTGAAATTTCAGTTTGCAGATCTTCTTTCCAGTAGTTTAATCTTTTCAGTGAATTTTCACTTGAAGATAGTGTCAATGAGTTATAAAACTCTGAAATAATACCCTTTCTTTTACTATCTTTCATCATCATTTTTTCCAAGGATGAATAAATAGGTCGAGTGAGAGCTTTATTTTGATTTGATCGAATAAAGTTTCTAAGTTGAAGATATTTAAAAAAATGTGTTCTATTGAGATTAAATTTGATCCTCAGCTCTTCAAAAGACATTATGTTGTCTGCACATGGCAAATATAAATCCTGAATCTTTTGTATCCCTTTTAAATTCCATACTTTAAATACAGCGTCCGCTCTCCCTGGTTTAAAATATTGATTACCCCATATTGGACTAAATTGTGACAATAACTGTGGTTCTTTTAAATAGTTTTTAGCTTCACACCATATTTTGATCATATGCTTTACAAATGGATTTTTAACTTGTTTTTGTAATTTTTTTGCCGAATCTGAGTATATGAATATGGGAAGAGGTAAAGGTAAATTGTATGATTCCATTTCAGTCCAGTGAGGGAGATCAATTGATGAAAAATAATATGTCATAGACCTCAGTTGTGCCGACCAATAATACAACATAAAATTTGGACATTTCAGACCTCCACGATCAAATGGTAAATATAATAAAGACAAACGTAATCTAGCCCTCCTGTTGTTCCATATAAATTCCACTAACTTTTTTTTTATTCTTGAGAATAGATCTAAAGGTGGTGATAAGGGAATGTATTGAAATAAATAAAGTATTTTAGGTAAAATATTACTTTTAAGTATATTGATTCTCCCGATCATCGACATTGGTAGTGACATCCATCTCTGAGTTAACTCATTGATATCTGACATTAAGGCTTCATAGTTGACACTGGCGACTGATTCTAGCTTAGGCATAATTTGGATTCCTAAATATTTAAACTGATTTACAACATTGAATTGATTTACCTCAGGGGCTGGGTAATTTCTCTGGGTCTCATTTAGCATTAATATTGAAGATTTAGTTTTATTTATTTTATATCCTAATATTTCCCCAAAATTCTTTATTAAATTCAACAAGGTTGGAATTGATTTTTTTAGATTCGACATAAACAAAATTATATCATCGGCGTACAGGGAGATTTTATGTTCTGTTGGTCCAACTTTAATTCCATATATTTGTGAATGTAAACGTATCGCTATCGCTAAAGGTTCAATTGCCATAGTAAACAGTAAAGGTGAAAGTGGACAGCCTTGTCGACATCCTCTATTGATTTTTATTGGTTTTGAAATATTGTTATTTGTTAGGATTTCTGCTGTAGCATTATTGTATATTATTTGAACCCATTTTATGAAATTATTTCCAAGTCCAAACCTTTGTAGGACTTCAAAAAGAAAGGGCCATTCAACTCTATCAAAGGCCTTTTCGGCGTCCAATGATAGGAGAGCTGTATCCGGTGCTTCTTTATTAAAATAAATAATATTAAATAGTCTTCTTACATTATGGAAGCCTTGTCTACCCTTTATAAAGCCATTCTGATCTCGATTAATAATATTTGGTAAAATTTCTTGTATTCGTCTTGCTAAAATTTTACAGATTATCTTAAGGTCGGCGTTTAATAGGCTTATTGGTCTCATATTTTCACATTTATTAGAGGGCTTACCTGGTTTTGGCAGCAGTATAATTAAGGCGTTATTTATGTATGATGGTAAATTATTATTTTGAAATGCTTCTAAAACCATTTCCAAAAAAGGTTTTATTAATTTATTCTTAAATTTTTTATAAAGGTCAACTGGAAGACCATCTGGTCCTGCACTTTTTCCTGATTTCATATTATCAATGGCTAGCCCAACTTCTTCTTGACTAATTTTAGACTCCAATATCTCCCTGTTTTCATTTGGAATACACGGTATAGATAGTTCGTTCAAAAACCCATTTAGTTTTGTTAAATCAGGTTCATTTTTGGTATCATATAATTTTTCATAGTAATCTCTAAAGGCTCTATTAATTTCTAAAGGATCTATAACTACCTGTCCCTTACTTATAATACTGGTAATTGGTGTTTTAATTTCCAATTGTTTAATCTGCCATGCTAATAATTTTCCTGATTTTTCACCTTGTTCATAAAAAGATTGTTTCAATCTTAGAAGACTCGAGGCAGCTCTATTCGCTGATTTTTTGTCGTATTCAGCTCTCAAAATCAGTAATTCATTCTCCAACCTTGGGTCACTTCCTGCATACACTTTTTCCTGAAGACTTTTTATTTTATGTTCCAATTTAGCTCTCTCCTCTCGAGTCTTCTTAGATTTTGATCCTGTATAACTAATAATATGTCCCCTAATAAAAGCTTTGAAAGCCTCCCACTTTACACATGCTGATGTTTGTGTAGTATTGATGTCAAAGAACTCGTCTATCTGTTTTTCTATATACTTGACAAATTCCTCATCCTGAAGCTATTTATGCTGAAATTGCCATCTACCTGATTCCTTTGTCAATTTTTTATCTACATATATTAGACAACAGGGTGCATGATCAGAGATCACGATGTTATCATAAAAGCAGTTTTGAATCTTGGACCTTAATTCTGTGGAAATCAGAAAATAATCAATACGTGAGAATGTCTTGTAGGTACTGGAATAACAAGAATAGGCTTTAACTTGTGGTTTCATTTCTCTCCATATATCTAACAATCTCAATTCTTTCATAAAATGATTAATAGTCATCCTACATCCAATGTGCGTACAATCCAGTCCTGTTGATCTATCCACACCTGGATTCAATGTACAATTAAAATCCCCTGCTATTATATGTTGCCCTGTAAGTGATGATAAGATGAGAAATAAATTAGCAAAGAACTTCTGATCATCTATATTGGGACCATGTAAGTTCACAAGATTTATATTTTCTAATAGCAAAGAACCTTGAATGATTACATATCTTCCAAATTTGTCTCCAATTACATTTTTCACTTGAAAAGGAACTGATTTATGTATGAGAGTCATAACTCCCCTGGCTCGGGATGAAAATGAAGAGGTGAATACACTTCCCTGCCATCTACTCCTAATTCTTTTAACATCCTCCTCTATCAGATGAGTTTCTTGTAAAAACACAATTCTTGAACCCATGTCCTTTATTTTATTCATAACTTGTTTAAGTTTTTTTAAATTTTGTAGACCTCTGCAATTCCATGAAGTTAAATTAAGATTAACACTTTGGTCCATGATCAATAGAGAGTTTGGGATTACCTTGCAGTGTAAACATGCTCATACAGAGAAGCAAAAACATGAGTGGTTGAACATTCATCCTACAAACTACACACAAACAAATTTCCCCTTCCCACACTTGTGGCAAACCCCCCAAAATCAAAAGAAAAATTCTGTCTCCCGATATAGCCATCGACCGTTCCACACCCACGGGGAACAGCCTAAGCCACTCCTTCTTCATCCTCCCAATCACCCTAACTCTACTGCTTTTAATGACGTAACATTAACTCTCCTCTGTAGTTTTCCAACTTAACTCCAAAATTTTTAACAACTTTGTACATCATAGTTTTTTTTTTTTTTTTGTTTTTGTTTTTGTTTTGTTTTTTTAATATATAATACAATCTATATTTTGTAACCTTACTATTTACTTCAAGTCAGTCAGATGCCTGTGCAAATGCTTAATTATTCTACCTTATATTTTGTTCATGCTTAGCTCCCACCAGTCTCTTCTTCTTCTTTGATCTTCTTGATGAACTCCTGCGCCTCCTCTGGGGTCTTGAAGATGTGGGTTCTGCCCTCATACGTGGTCAGCAGTCTCGCAGGATAGATCACACCATGACGAATCCCAAGGTTGCGCAGCTCCTCACGTACGGGATCAAACTGCTTCCTCAATTGCTGGATTCCTGTGGCCAAATCTGGGTAGAACCGCACCTGCTGGTCCTGGTGTTTAATCTCCCCCTTAGCTCGTGCAGCGCTGAAGATCTTCATCCTGTCTCTGTTGCTAAGAAACTTCATAATTAAGGTCCTCGGCGGTCCCTTATCTCTCCGTGGGCCAATGCGATGTGCTTTTTCCAGAACCACTGCTGATTGCAACTCCTCGCTGCCCAGCACCTCCGGAATCCACTTTTCCAGAAAGGAACATACGTCCCGACCTTCTGATTCCTCTGGAAGACCCACCAGCCTCAAATTATTCTGTCTCGACCGAGATTCCAAATCCAAAATATTATCTTCCAGAGATTTATTTTTTTTTTCCAAAGTGCGCACCTTTAATTGAAGACGGGTGACGTCATCTTCAGCACTAGCGAGACGGAGCTCCATCTGCGCCGTTCGTTCTACACAGTCACCCAATTCCTTTCTTATTCCTTCCAACGCTGTCATAATCCCATCAAATCTAGAGGAAAAGTCCGCTCTCATTGAACTCATGGCAGCCATCAGCGCATCTGCGCCATTCCCCGCAGATATCGCACCGTTGCCAGCCTCCTCCGCCATATATGGAGTTTTGTTTGCTGCGTCACAGACCTGAAAGTCCGTTAATTTGGACTATTTCGGCGGCTCGCTTTTTCCTTTTCCTAGTTTTCCAGCCTTAGGCTTCGCCGACATATCCTCGCCCAAATGCTGGGATACGTTCTGTCCCAAATGAGAGAGTTATTTGCCGATTTTTTTTCTCCAGGAGCAGAGCAGAGCGAGACACGTCCGTCCTACGTGGCAGCCATAACCGGAAGTCGTAACTTTGCTTTTTATTCATTTTTCATATTACATATTACATTCAGAACACAGCCCGAAACTCTATATACAATAACATTTTACATCTCTATATATTTAAAGAAAAAAAAACAAGAAACAAACAAAGGAAAAAAAAAGGGAACAAATGGAGGAGCATCAAGTTTTCAGTTTCCATCTCCAAGTTCTTCTGGTTACTTCAGTGTCTTTGGTTAATCTTTCAATTTCTGTCTCGTTGTTGCACTTTGTAATGTGTCCATTTCCACCATTTTTTTCATATTGTCCTTCTTGCATTCTCAATTGATATATTAGTTTTTCCATTAGACGTATATTCTCAACAATGTCTGTCCATTGCTCTTGGTCAGGAAGAACTTCTAAGTGCCATTTTCTTGTAATTGTTTTTTTACATGCAATCAACATGATTTTTACTAGATAGCTGTCCACAGCCCGTATTACACTGTCACTTTTAAGATCACATAAATACATCAAGTTACAGTTCAATGGTATATTATATCCCAATATCCTCTGTATAATCACATAACAGATTTTCAGAATGATGAGATTTTTCTGCATTTCCAAAATATATGTGAGTGGTCTGCATTTTGAGCCCCACATTCTCTCCAGCACATAGATTTGGTATTTGCATATGTTCTTTGGATCTGTGGTGTGATGACATAACGAATCAGGTTTTTCTATCCAAATTCCCTCCATGTCCGTGAACTTGTAGCTGTGTGTTGTGTTTTCCATATTTCTTGCCAGTTTTCTTCTGTTATGTTTAAATTTAGCTCTTTCTCCCATTTCTCCTTTATATAGTTACTTTGTGGTAACCCACCACACTCTACATGGACAATCCTCACACTCAGTAGGTCTGGAGGAAGCAGAGGACAATTCACCTACGGACAGAGAGCCCCTGGGGGACAACCAGAACAATGGACTGTTGTTTATACATCCCCGGATTAGGGAGCGGACATCTGGGCGCCAGTTGGTCATGCGAATGATATGTATTGACTGATATGTATATCAATATGCTAATGTGCCATGCATTCTCTCTGTTTGTATAACATCAATAAAAGAGCTTACGATACATGCCTCAGTAGACAGTAGAGCACAGTAGCGCCAAGAGCTACAAAGTGCATCTGATTATATTGGAGGAAAATAAAACTTTGCAACCTTCCAGCTCGTCGCATCTCGCCTGATATTATTCCTCCACAACTTGAATGTTTGTTTGCCATAAGTTTCTGATATAATTTTGAAATAATTCTGGTTTTATTTCCTGCATACAAGCTTAAAATAAATTGTATAATCTCACTCACATCTGTGTGGAGGTTATGCCTAATCTTTCTCACATAATAATCTCTCATCTGCAGATATCTGAAGAATTCAGAGTTTTCTAGTTTAAATTTTCTTCTCATGTTTATGAAATTCTCCAAATCTTTTTTCCCATAATGCACCATGCTGTGATTCCCTTGTTCACCAGATTTTTGTATCCCCTATCTTGCTTTGCTGGTTCAAACTGAGTGTCAAATGCTGCCTATTTCAATAATTGTAGGTCATCTTTTATATTATACTTTTGTACTATTTTATACCACAGTTCCAAAATAAATTTAGTGATTGGGTTTATTTGTTTATACACATCTTTATCTCCCATTGTGCTTTGCACTGGGAGTCCCTCAATTTCCCTTTCCATTTCTTTCCATTTTGCCTCATATCCTCTGTTGCACCAACATATGATATATCTTAGCTGTGATGAGAAGTAATATTCTTGTAGACTCGGTAGGACCATGCCACCTTTCTCTTTTGGTAGCTGGAGAGTTTTACATTTCACCCTTGACTTTTTACCTCCCCAAACAAACCTTGATATCACCCTGTTCCACTTTAAAAACTGAGCACCAGGAATCTCTATTGGTAAAGCTTGGAAGAGGTAAAGCAGTCTAGGCTGTATGCTAATTTTGACTGTCTCAATTTTTGAATTCAGATCAATGTTTAAGATTGACCATCTATCAATATCTTTTTTTATTGCTTGCTCTAACCTATCATAGTTTGAATGAATGAATGAATGAATCTTTATTTTGGATAGATTAGATTAAAAGATTAAAAGAAAGGAACAGAATAATAGAACAAAGGGGAAAAAAATCCAACAAGGTCAAATTAAACAATAACTCCTCGGATTATACAACTCAACATAAATTATCCAAAATGGGTGATGGCTGAAGCCGCAGCTTATATTGCCCACCCATGTTCCATCTAAGAATTCAGAAATAAAATAAAATAAAATAAAAGTGATTACAAATCAGAACATAGCTAACACAAAACGTGACAAAAAACTAAGCAACAGCACAACACAGACTGGATATGATAATCCTTATGTGATTTTACATGTCGTTTTGTGTATATGTTTGGAGTATTTCTTCCTTTAGTTTTTGTTTAAATTGTCCAAGCGTTGTACATGATTTTAATTCAGGTCCAAAAGTGTTCCACAGTCTGACTCCTTGCACTGAGACACAGTGTTGCTTGGTGGTAGTTCTCACTGAAGGTTTCTGAAATATACATGTTCCTCTGAAATGATATTGTTTCTCCCTTATTTGGAACAACTTTTGGATATTTGCAGGCAGCGATAGATTCTTCACTTTAAACATTATTACTGCAGTTTTAAAATCAACCAGATCTTTCAACTTGAGAGCTTTTAATTTAAGAAAAAGTGGGTTTGTTGGTTCCCTGTAAGCAGCTTTGTTTATTATTCTAATAGCTCTCTTCTGAAGCATAAAGACTGGATATATGTTTGTTTTATATGTACTGTATTTCCCCATACTTCAGTACAATATGTCATGTATGGGAGTATTAATGAATGATACAAAGTATATAGTGTGGGTTGATTCAGCAAATATTTCACTCTGTGTAGTATTGCAATTGATTTGGATATTTTACCTTTAATATAATTAATATGTGACTTCCAACACAGTTTATTATCAATTTTTACTCCAAGAAATTTAATTTTGGATACCCTTTCAATCTCAGCACCATTTACACTGAGTTTAGATACTGAGTTGTTATGATGGTGAAGTTTGCTTTTTTTTTTTTTTTTTGTTACTTATTTGTACCCGTAGGTAGACTTGGTTTGCAGTCTGGTGACAAGCCACTGGCTGCCGAGTTTAGATACTGAGTTGTTATGATGGTGAAGTTTGCTTTGTAGATTTTACTTAAATATTTGGGTATGTTCACTCCAAGGTATTTTATTTCTTTTTGTTTCCAGTTTAGTTTGATCTTATTGGTTATTTGGTTTAAAGGGTTATAGTAGAATGTCAGTATTTGTGTTTTTGATATATTTATCTTGTATTTAGAAAATTTCTATCAAATCCATCATTTCCTTTATTGATTTATCTGGTTGTTCAAGATAAACTATAATATCGTCTGCAAACAGTCCAGTCTTGTGCTCCGCTCCTTTTACTGTTACACCTTTTAATTTCTTATTTTGATGCACCGCTTGAGCCAGTGGCTCTATGAACAGAGCAAACAAGGTGGGCGATAGGCAGCATCTGTCACGAGCCGGGCCTCGATCTCTCTGTGGGTTTTGGTTTTACTGTGTATGTGTATTTTGTACTTATTTCCTTATCCATAGCCACTCCCTGACTGGCAGCTGTTAGTCAGCCTCGGTGACCTACTTTCTCCCACGCTGCTGACTGTCTGTCGGTCCAGCTACGCCCCCTCGCTCTCCCTCTGGTTCCATCAGTTGCTCCCAGCCCCGATAATTATCTTTTCCGCGCCTCGCCCTGGTGTGCCCAATTTGTGTGGCCAGCGGTGTTTGTATTTAAGCAGTTCTTCGCTAGACAAACACCGCTGGACCATTATACGTATTAGATGGCTGTTTTCCGTCGTCTGTCACGTTCCGAAGTGACGGTTAGACGACGGAAAACAAGTCTGACCGCAAGCACAAGTCTGACCGCGAGCACACACACATTATTTGTGTGTGTGCTCGCGGTCAGACATGGACGACTCGGACTGTTCCTGCACAGTGAGTAAGAGCTTTTCCGTGTTTCTGTTTGCAGTTGTGCTACTATGCTTGTCTGTAGCGTTTCCCCCCTTGCAGCACAACTGCTACGTTCGGGCATTGCTGCCCTGCTCTACTCCCGTGCCAGTCAAGCGTCCTTGAGAACTCTAAGTGTACCCAAGCATTTTGTCCTGTTAGTTTTTGTGGCCACGGTGCACAGTGGTCTACCCGCTGCACACTATTAGTGTCAGCCATTATGTGCACAGCTGTTTCATTCCTGTAAGTCTTTACTTTTTAAACTGTGTGAATAAATGTGTGTTTGGTGTAACCCTGCACGTAAATCCTCATTCCTCCTTCTCTTCCTCCGTGCACTGTAAGAAGCGCACGGGGAAGTTTATGACAGAATAGTCCAGCCCAATAAGAGGATTTAGCTGGTTACACCCACACTAATTATTTTTCATTTTTTGGACTGTCCTTTACTCACCTGTTGGTTGGAGCACGATGTCCTGGGCTCGCCGACCTCGTCGCCGCAAAGGAGGAACGGCAGCTGGCATCCCCACGCTGGAGGAAGAGTGGGCAGCAGATTTGATCCAGGACTTTGTGGAGGAGGTCTTGCGTCCCGTGGTCCCAAGAATAAATGGGAGTGTTTGCTTGGGGCTATGGGCATCTTAGAAGCGCATCCTGGCCTCTGGAGGTGCCCACAATACACAGAGCTGCTCTCCACGGTCTGCGCACTCGAGCGCTCATTTCCTGGTTTATCTGCAAGCACACTTCCCGCCGAGCCAAAGCAGAGCTGTTCCCCTCATTGGCAATCCGTCTCCTCCCCAGCTCAGCTCGAAGTGCCAGCCTCAGCCTGTGCGTCTCCAGCTCCACCACAACAGCGTCATCTAATGACAAGACACTGGGAGAAGCCCTCCTTGTCGACAGCGACTGCCATCATTCCAGCTGCCGTGAGGCCCGCTGAACTCACCCCAGCCACACCTACCTCCGTCGTCATAGGGACGGCTCCTCCACCTGTCTGCAGAGGGACCCACATCACCGCTGACACGGTGAGGGATGACTGTCTACCGTCTGCAGCTGCCAAAACCAACGACCGGGATGACAGGCAAGTACTTTTTCTTTCTATTCCATCTAATAGTATTGAATCTTGCCTGTCTCCAGAGGTAGAGGACCAGTTTAAGCAGTCCACTGGGTCTTCTCCTCCAGCTGCAAAAATTAATTCATTTCTCCCCCTCTTCATGTCTCCTCCCATTCTCCATGAGGGCCTGCCGGTCCAAGAATCAGGCCACCTGATGATGGAGGAGGCCCTGGTGATGGGGCCCTGGATGATCCTGCCCAGGAGCCCACACGGAGGCGTTTCCCCGCAGTCACACCGGCAGACGAGGAGTGGGCGAATCTGCTCGCCTTAGTCAACTGCCGGGTCGAGGAGGAGTGCCGTGAGAGGGAGGTCCGAGGATGCATTTCCCCGGCTGTGAGGGTTCCACCTCCTACGCCTGCTCAGCCCCCTGATTTGCCTTCAGACAAGGAGTGGGCTAATCTGCTTGCCTTAGTCAACAGCCGGGTCGAGGAGGAGCACTGTAAGAAGGAGGTCTGAGGACGCGCTTCTCCAGCTGTGAGGGTTCCTTCCCCTACGCCTGCTCAACCCCCGGACTCTCCTTCAGATGAGGAGTGGGCGAACCTGCTCACCATAGTCAATGGCCGGGTCGAAGAGGAGCATCAGAGGACCAGGACTGCAACCACCATCATGCCTGTTGCAGGGACCGCCACAGCAGAGTCATCCCCGGACCAGACCCCCAGCCGACGGGACCCGGACCGTCATCGTCGACAGCGTTGGAGTCCTGGATGGCGGTAGAGCGCGAGCACAGGCAAGTTATCTCTCCTGTAGTTCAATTGCCTATGACTGAGAGATCTTGTCTGGCTCTTGGGGAGGAGAGTCGGGTGCGGCTCCCGGCTGAACCTGGATTCCCCTTGCCAGGCTCTGCCACTGCCGGTGACCCTAACCTTTCCTTCTCTCAAATGCTTGTTGAGCCCATCACTAGGGCTGCCAGAGAGGAGTCGTCACCACCGGGGTTGCCTACTGACGATGACGGGAGGTTGGCGGTCCCCAAGGAGGTCGACGGGGGCAAAGCACCAGGGGCAACGACGGAGGTTACGCACCCCAAATCGCCGGAGTCCTGGATGGCGGTGGAGCCCAAATTCAGGCAAGTGTGCTCCATTGTGTCAATTCTGCATATGTCAAAGTCACACTGCCCAACTCATGGCGAGGAGGGCCCGGGCAGCTCGTAGTAGCCCTCGGGGCCGCCTCACCGGGCTCTGCCGCTGCCGGTGACCCTGACCTGGTCTCTTTTTCTCTCCCTCCGGGGTCGGAGCCCCCTGCCAAGGTCGCCAGAGAGCAGCTGACCTCACTGGAAGCCGCCGAGGATCAGGATGCAGCGCCAGGTGACGTTAGGAGCACCACCTCCCTCACTGGGGAGGCCACTGCGGGAGCAATGAGGCCCCCGATGTGGATCACTGCTGGTGCAACGGTGCTGCACCTGGAGCCCATCGCGGGTGCAGCCATGTCCCAGACCAGGACCGTGGTGGGTGCAGCACTGGCCCAATCGCGGCCCACCGCGGGTGCTGCGGAGCCTCAGCCGGAGGTCACCACGGGTGCTGCGGAGCCTCAGGTGGAGGTCACTGCGAGTGCTGCGGAGCCTTAGCTGGAGGTCATCACGGGTGCTGCAAGGCTCCCACTGGAGTCCACCGCGGGTGCAGTGGAGCCGGCCCAGTCAGGGTCCACCACGGATGCAGTTGCAGACCACCCTGAGGACCCTGTGGTCCCCTTATCCCTGCCCGATGCCGTGGAGGTCCCCTTTTCCCGGTCCTATTACCCACTAGAGAGCCTTCCGGTGGGCAGGCCGCCTCCTGCTTCACCCCTTTGGTCCTGGTGGCTAAACTACGCTGGCCGGCCGCCAGAAGAATTGACTTCCTGAGTCAGGTGGCTCATGTTTTCCGGTCCACCAGACCTTCTGCAGGGCCTGGGACTCTGGGCTGCTTCCTGAGCCCCAACGCCCGTGGTCTTGGGTGGGTTAATTGTGGGCCCTGGGCAGGGCATTGTGTGCCTTCCTTCCTGTTCCCCCTACCTCCCACCTGGGTTCGTGTTGTGTGTTTTTGTTGCTCCTGTTGGGGAGGGGGGGGGGTCTTCTTGATGTTACCTGGGGTGTCTGGGGATCCACTCCTTAAAGGGGGGGCTCTATCACGAGCTGAGCCGGCTTGGCTTTCCCAGGCTTGGCCTCGATCTCTCTGTGGGTTTTGGTTTTACTGTGTATGTGTATTTTGTACTTATTTCCTTATCCATAGCCACTCTCTGACTGGCAGCTGTTAGTCAGCCTAAGTGACCTACTTTGTCCCACGCTGCTGACAGTCTGTCGGTCCAGCCATGCCCCCTCGCTCTTCCTCTGGTTCCATCAGCTGTTCCCAGCCCTGGTAATTATCTTTCCTGCGCCTTGCCCAGTTGTGCCCAATTTGTGTGGCCAGCGGTGTTTGTATTTAAGTGGCTCTTCGTTAGACAAACACCGCTGGACCATTATACGCGTTAGATGGCTGTTTTCCACCGTCTAACCGTCACGTCCTGAAGAATTATTTGTGTGTGTGCTCGCGGTCAGACATGGACGACTCGGACTGTTCCTGCACGGTAAGTAAGAGTTTTTCCGCATTTCTGTTTGCAGTTGTGCTACTACGCTTGTCTGTAGTGTTTCCCCCCTTGTAGCACAACTGCTACGCTCGGGCACTGCTGCCCCGCTCTTCTCCCGTGCCAGTCAAGCATCCTTGAGAACTCTAAGTGTACCCGAGCATTTTGTCCTGTTAGTTTTTGTGGCCACGGTGCACAGTGGTCTACCCGCTGCATGCTGTTAGTGTCAGCCATTATGTGCACAGCTGTTTCATTCCTGTAAGTCTTTACTTTTTGAACTGTGTGAATAAATGTGTGTTTGGTGTAACCCTGCATGTAAATCCTCATTCCTCCTTCTCTTCCTCCATGCGCTGTGAGAAGCGCACGGGGAAGTTTATGACAGCATCCCTGTCTAGTTGATCTTTGTATATTTACCTTGTCTGTTAAGCTACCATTTATCTTGATTCTTGCCACAGGTTTTTGATACAGTGTCTTTATGCATTGAACTGATTTTTCATTAAATCCAAAGCGTTCCAACACGGTATATAGAAACATCCAATTAACCCTATCAAACACGTTTTCTGTGTCTAAACTCATTATTACTGTGCTTTTCTTTATGTATTTGATTAATTATGTGTATTGTTCTCCTGATATTATCATGCATTTGAAGTCCCTCTATAAAACCAGTTTGATCATCCTCTATCAATTTTGTCAAGAATGTCTCTAGTTGTTTACAGATAATTGTAGTATATATTTTATAATCCACATTTAATAAAGAGATTGGCCTATAATTTCCACATTGTTCTCTGTCTTTTCCTGGTTTTAAAATAACTGAAATAATGGCTTTGTTCCATGATGGAGGTATTTTGTTGTTGTGTAATGTCCAGTTAAATGAGTTTAGGAGCTGTGGTGTGAGTTCTTCTATAAACAATTTATAAAACTGAATGAAAGAATGAATGAATGAATCTTTATTTCGGATAGATTAAAAGTAAAGATTAAAAGAAAGGAACAGAATAATATAACAAAGGGGAAAAAAATCGAACAAGGTCAAATTAAACAATAACTCCTCTGATTATACAGTTCAACATAAGTTATCCGAAATGGGTGATGGCTGAAGCCGCAGCTTATATAGCCCACCCATATTCCGTCCAAGAATTTAAAAGTAAAACAAAACAAGAGCAATTACAATTCAGAACAAAGCTAAGACAAAATGTGACAAAAAACAACTGAGCAACAGCACAACACAGACTGAATATGATAATTCTTATGTGATTTTACATGTCATCTTGTATATATGTTTGGAGTATTTCTTCCTTTAGTTTTTGTTTAAATTGTCCAAGCGTTGTACATGATTTTAATTCAGGTCCAAAAGCGTTCCACAGTCTGACTCCTTGCACTGAGACACAGTGTTGCTTGGTGGTAGTTCTCACTGAAGGTTTCTGAAATATACATGTTCCTCTGAAATTATATTGTTTCTCCCTTATTTGGAACAACTTTTGGAAATTATTTCAGATACCCTTTCAATATCTACACCATTTACACTGAGTTTAGATACTGAGTTGTTGTGATGGTTGTTAAAAATTATAAATTTTGTCTTACTTAAATTGAACTTTTAATTTGTTTGAATCAAACTACAGTTTAAGCTTTCCTAATTCCTTTCCGAGTGTATCCAAAAGTTGTTCCAAATTGCTTCCATTGCATAATAAATTAGTGTCATCTACAAACAATATTAAATTAATTTTTTTCCAAAACTTTACATATATCATTTATATACATATTGAATAACAATGGCCCCAAAACTGAACCCTGTGGGACTCCGCAAGTAACCTTCAGTAACTGCGAGTTTTTGCTACCAACACATAGATACATACTGATATCTGTTCTTTAAGTAACTACATAACCAGGACAATGCTACCCTCCTAATACCATAATTTTGTAGTTTCTTTTTTTTTTTCTTTTTTTTTTCTTTAAGTTTTTGTAAAGGGTATACATGTCATTACAGCAATGCATTGTTTACATTTTCATCACATGTTCCCTTTTTTTGTTTTTTGACAACATTGGAAGAATAGTTATTACAACACACTTTTTTTTAAGTGAAAGAAAAAGAGAATTAAAGAAAGAACAAAAAAACAAACAAAAAACAAAACAAGAAAAGACAAAAAACAAAAACAAAACAAAAGAACAAAAAAAATAAGTAAAATAAATAAAAATAAAAGAGCATCTGAGTAGTGTTGGAACAAAGAGAGGTGCCATTATTGAAATGGTATTTGTCAAAGATTAGATCTGATGGAAGACACATATGCGATCCAGGGTTGCCAAAAGTTCAAGAACCCATCCATGTCCTGTCTCAGTGCGAATGTCAACTTTTCCATCGAGTAAATGTCTTGAATCACGTTAATCCAATCTTCAGGTGTAGGACAATCCTTCAACATCCATTTTTTAGTTAGAGCTTTTTTACTTGCCAATATTAAAACAGTGAATAAGTATTTTTCTCCTCGTCTTTCCAGTGAGTCCGGTAGTAAACCCAAATACAAAGTTACAAAAGAAAAGGGGACTGTTATTTTGAATATTTTCCCCAATATTGTCTGTACATTGGTCCAATATTGGTGGATAACTGGGCATGACCAAAACACATGAAAATGATTTGCAGTCTCTTCACCACACAAGCGCCAACAATTCAACCCCTTATGAGTAAATTTGTTTTGTGCAGGTGTTCTGAAAAATCTTACCAAATTTTTCCATCCAAATTCTCTCCACTGCAGGGATGAAGTACTTTTCCATTGTTGTTTATTTAGCTTTTCCCATATTTCCAGTTGTAAAGTGAAATTCCCCTCTTTTTCCCATTTCTCTTTTATATATAAGATAAGATAAGATAAGATAAGATAAGATAAGCCTTTATTAGTCCCACAACGGGGAAATTCCAGGATTGCAACAGCACAGGGATAGCAACACTCAGAGCAACAATCAGAAGGCAAGGAAAAAAACAAGCAAGCAAGAGCAGCTAATATACATATGTACATATTACTATAAAAAATATATATACACACACACACACACAGACACACAGTGCAGAGCATTGTAGCTGGATGGAATAAATATATGAATATATGAACACAGTGCAGAGCATTGTAGCTAGATGGAATAAATATGTAAATATATAAACACCCACAGTACGGAGCATTGCAGCTAGGTGGAATAAATATGCAAGTATATAAACACACACAGTGCGGAGCAATGTAGCTAGATGGAATAATATGTAGATATATAAAAACACAGTGCGGAGCATTGTAGCTAGATGGAATAAATATATAGATATATAAATATAAACACACCCAGTGCTGAGCATTGTAGCTAGATGGAATAAATATGTAAATATATAAACACACACAGTGCAGAGCATTGTTGCTAGATGGGATGAAACAGCATAACCGTCTACTTAGTTATCCTACATGGTATGATTATGTGCCCATACATATATGATGTGTTGTCTACTTTTAAGTCTTGAAGACCTTGGTATAGTTTAGAGATGTATCTGATCCCTGGGATCCCTTTAAATTCCATTAAGAAGACCTTCAGAACACCTGACTGGGCCCTTTCCAAATCCTCCTTTTTAAGTATATTGTTTATGTGGTGTCTAAGCTGAAAGAACCTGTAAGGGTCTTGATTTATTAGACCTTGTTTTTTCAAATCTTCAAAACTTCTTAAAATTTGCCCTTTAAAAAAATCGTAATATTTTATCAGTCCGTTCTCTTTCCACTTTTTAAATCTAGTGTCCGTTTTATTAGGAGTAAAGTCTTGATCATAGGCAATCCATTGCAGAAATCGATAGGGTTCTTTAGTTTGATTCTCTCTGACTATCTTAAACCAAATTTTTAGCGGGGTCTCTATCCACGGGTTAGTGTTATTCAAAAGTTTAGGTAAGGCATTATTCCCTATTATCGCCTGTAGGGGGATGTCACTTGTTATTTGGCATTCCATCTCCTTCCATTGTGCAGTGTAGACTGGGTTACATATCTCTACTAAAGTTTTAATTTGTGCGGCTTTAAAATAGTCCCTGATATTTGGCAGCGCGAGCCCACCTTTACTTTGTTTAGCTGTAGGGTTCTATATCTGATTCTAGGTCTCTTGCCCTGCCATATGAATCTTGAGATCCTTCTGTCCAGTTCTTGCCATGTTTTTTTGGGAGGTTCTACCGGTATTGTTTGGAAGAGGTATAGAAGACGTGGAAGTATATTCATTTTGACTGCTTCAATTCTTTGTGCAGTACCCAAGAATGGTATCATATTCCATCTTGCTAGATCAGATTTTATTTTTGCCACCAGTGGATCATAGTTTAATGTTATAATTTTGTTGAGTTGTTTTGGGATATTGACCCCCAGATATTTCATAGATTCCATCTCCCAGTTAGTTTTGAGTTTACTTAGTAAATATTGATTTGGGTCATAGTTGAATGTTAAAACTTGGGTTTTATGCATGTTTAGTTCGTACCCTGATAAATCTCCATACTCTGAAAAAACTGAGATTAGTTCTGGAAAAGAGGTGTCCGGCTGCCCCAGGTATATTAAAATGTCATCAGCAAAGAGTGCTATTTTATGTTCCTTCTGACCAAGTGTAATACCTTGAATTTTTTGATTCTGTCTTATCCATTGGCTCAGAGGTTCTATGAAGATTGCAAAGAGCAGTGGAGACAAGGGGCAGCCCTGACGACATCCTCTTTCCAGCTCAAAAGATGATAATAAATTACCGTTAATCCTTATTTTAGCTGTTGGTTTTTTATATAATGCCTGGATAGTTCTAATGAAGTTGTCATGAAAACTGAAACTGGATAAGATTCTATATAGGAAAGACCAGTCAACCGAATCGAATGCTTTTTCAGCATCTAATCCCAATATGGCTGCATTTAAGTTATATTTTTTTATATGATGAATTATGTGTAAAGTACGTCTAATGTTGTCTTGTGTCTGTCTTTGTCTTATAAAACCTGTTTGGTCTAGATGAATTAAGTCTGCCAGTATATTTTCTAACCTTTTGGCAAGGATAGTGGTAAAAAGCTTATGGTCCTGATTTAATACACTGATTGGTCTGTAGTTGGAGTAGTCTAGTTTATCCTTTTTAGGTTTAGGTATGACTGCAATGACCCCTTCTCTCCAGGAGGGGGGATTTCCCCTGTGTGGAGGACATAGTTAAATGTTTTCAGGAGGAGAGGAGATAGTTGCTGTTTAAAGGTTTTGTACCACTCTGCTGTATAGCCATCTGCTCCTGGGGATTTGTTAGCTTTAAGTTTCATAATTGCTTTTTCTAATTCTTTAGGTTGTATTTCTGACAGTAGTGTTTTATTTTGAGACTCAGTAAGTTGGGGAAGGTTTAATGTGTTTAGGAATGCTTCGGATGCGTTTTTATGTTTTTTGAGGGAGTACAAGTTCTTATAGTAGTTCTCGAAGCTTTTAAGAATATCCTGAATTCTGAATTTTATTTCCTTTGATACTGGGTCTCTGATTTTGTAGATTGCTCTCTCCGTTTGTTGTTTCCTCAATTTATAGGTTAATAATTTTGCCAATTTGCTGCCTGCTTCATAGTATTTTTGTTTCAGAAATGTAAGTTTCTTCTGGATTTCTATTGTGTAGATCTCATTTATTTGTTTTTTAATTTCCTTAATTTTGAGCGAGTCATTAGAATGAGTGTTGTCTTTGTGCTCTTTTTCTAGGTTCTTAAGTTCTGACTCTAATGTGGTTAGTTTTTCTTGTCTCAGTTTCTTTTGGATTGCCAGTTTTGCAATAATCTTTCCCCTTATTACAGCTTTGCATGCGTCCCACAGTATTAAAGGGGATACTTCTCCATTATCGTTTTCTTCCAAATATCTAAGAATATCTGATTCCAATTCATCTTTCAGTGGTCCTTTCAGGACATTTGAATTTAACCTCCAAGAAAATGTATTATTTGTGTATTTTTGGATACTTAAGTCCATATAGATCGGACTGTGGTCAGAGAGATCCATCAGTCCTATTTTACATGTTTTTACTCTTCCAATGTCTCTATTAAACATAAAAAAAAATAGTCAATCCTTGAGTATGATGAATGTGGTGCTGAGTAAAATGTATAATCTTTTACACTGGGGTTGAATTCCCTCCACACATCACAGATTCCCATTTCTTTTAGTAGCATCCGAGTTTTCTTACTTTGAGTGTTATTTTGATGTGGAAAATTACCTGATGCATCCCGGTATGGATTCAGTCTTAGGTTGAAGTCTCCACCACATATCACTAAACCTTGGGCTTTAGTTATCATTAGGTCAAATACATTTTTATAAAATTTCCAGTTAGCCCCTGGAGGTGCATATACATTCAGCAGGGTGATCTCTTCTCCCTCTAGCCGCCCAAGTACCAAACTGTATCTCCCTTCTTTATCTTTGTGTTCTGATTTTTTTTCAAATATAATTTTGGTTGAGATCAATGTCGCTACTCCCCTCCTCCTCCCTGACTTACATGAAGATGAAGAGATCATTTTAAACCCTTGTCTATTGAGTTTAGTGTGTTCCACGTCTGTTAGGTGGGTTTCTTGTAAAAAGATTATTCCTGCTTTGTCTTTTTTTATTTTGCCTAGAATCTTGGATCTTTTAACTGGATTCAGGATCCCTTTTACATTATATGAGATTATTTTGGTTACACCCTGTTTCTCCATTGTGTTGTCTTATTTAGTATAACAGTGTGGTGGCCCTCTTTTATGCTACTCAGAAACTGAAAGAACATTAAGAACATAAAAAACATTAAGAACATAGTGTATAAAACTTTAAAACAAAAAACTGACAAAAGAACTTCCTGAGCTGAGGTCTTTTTAGAGACCCTGGAAGAGCCATGATGGTGTGTAGGCTCTGAGGGAAATTCCTCAGATTCCGTTACGTGCTGATGGCCCTCTCTTACCCCTGTAAGTTGTCCCATGTTTTTAACGTGAATTACAGATCCCAATCCGAACTTGTAATGAATTTTTTTTTTTTTTATGCCTATACCCTATGAAGTTGTGTGCACCCTCCCACCACCATCACAGCAAACATTCACGTTAATACAGTATTTGTTCGTGTGGAGAGAACATGTGGATCATTGTCACATTTCCATTTTAACAAGTTTTTGTTTTGTTTTTTTAAAAAAAGACATTTGTTTCTAGTATTATGACTGTTCCATTAAGTGTTTTACCACATGCTGATTCTGCATCTCCTTTAATGTTTGTTACCTTGTAGGAGGGGGGTTGGATGTGCAGATTGACTAAAAAAAATCGTTATTCCCTCCTGTAAACGGCCAGTTTTTCCTTGTAGCTCTGGCGCTGGGTTTCCCCGCTGTTGGCCCGAGGATTTTGAGGGTCTCTGTGTGGACCACGTTTGAGCCTTGATTCTTTCAATCGGGTCTGCTGCGGGTTTAAACACCGTTACCGGGAGTCCTCTTCTCGCCATATCCGAGGTTGCTTCTTCCGCCGAGTTATAGAGACATGTCTCTTCCCCGTAGAAAACCCTCAGCTTCGCCGGAAATGGTGTCTGAAAGCGCAGTTTTTTTTTCTCGTAGTACCTTTTTAGCGTTGTTGTATTCCCAACGCTTTTTAATAGTAGTAGTAGATTAGTTTATTTGACAGGGACAGTGCAATAAACATAGACAATTAATCAAAGACAATCAATCTGATGTGTTGCACATAGAGTGTATAGCTATTAGCTAATTCGCAACTCTTGTCCCTGGATGGGCTTTAGAAAAAAGAATCAAGATAAAAAATATACACAATAACCACATACATCAATGCAGAAAAATTATAAATACACAATTATAAATATTATAAATATTATAAATACACAAATGTAACAGCCTGACTCACATTTAACATAAATATTATAAATATTATAAATACACAAATATAACAGCCTGACTCACATTTAACACATATAACATAACTCACATTTGCCTATTTCAGGCCTTCCTCCCTCCGTCACTCACTATAAACAAACACATTTATTCCTTCCCTTCATTCACTCTCACTTTGCAGACAATTAATTCATACATGAGTGCATTCTTGTTTATTTTTCAGCCAGTTTTTAACATTTTTAGTGAATGTTTTAAAGTCCGTTATTATTTTAATTTCATTTGGCATTGTGTTCCAGATGTGACTGCCCTTTATAGAGAAAGCTGTTTGTCCAAATGTGGTTCTGCGGTGGAATATTTTACAGTTATTGTTAACAGAACTCCTGGTGGCTCTGCTGCTGTCCTGTCTTTGGACGAAACCAGCAAGTGGCTCGGGTGCTGATTTATGGAAACATTTGAACGTTAATTTCAGAAGACAGAGGTCAATGAAGCTCTCAAAACTCAATAGGTTGTATTTTTTTAAAACATTACAGTGATGCCACCTAATGGGCTTTTTGTCCAAGATTTTTAGGGTTTGATTATATAATGAACCTATATGTCTTATTGTGGAAGGGGCTGCTTGAGCCCAGACTGTCAAACAGTATGATATATGAGAAAAAACCATAGAATGCATATACAGTGCAGCTGCTTCGTAAGGTATGTAATATCTAATTAATTTAAAGCAGTTCAGATTTTTTTTTACTGTTTTTGAAATTTTCTTTATATGAAGATTAAATTTGAGTTGAGGATCTAGTACAATGCCAAGGTATTTGAATTCTGTAGCTAAACTGATGTCATGATCATGTATATTAACTTTAAAATGTTGCAGGTTACATTTTTTGATTGAAAAGCACATTGAGACTGTTTTCTGAAGGTTCAGCAATAGATGGTTCTTGAGGAGCCACTCTTGGACATCAACCATACTTGTAGACAGTACATCTGCAGCCTGTGCTGGAGTCTTGGCAGCTGTGTAAATAACTGCATCATCTGCATAAAGTTGGCATGTTGCAGCTGAGCAGTGTAACGGCAAGTCATTAATAAAAATGCTGAAAAGTAAAGGACCAAGAATGGACCCTTGTGGGATACCCATGCGGTTGTTTAAAAATGAGGATTTATCCTGGTGAACTTTTACACACTGTTCTCTATTCTGGAGATAAGATGCAAACCATTCTAATGTATTTGGGGAGAAGTTAAAAGATACCATTTTGGATAAAAGCAAACTGTGGTTTACAGTATCGAAAGCCTTTTTGAGATCTAGAAAAACAGCTCCTACCACATTACCCCTGTCCAAGGACTGTTTGACGTTTTCAATAAGGCAACAATTTGCTGTTTCTGTTGAGTATCCTGGTCTAAAACCAAATTGATGTGGATGAAGAAGTTGACTGTCTTGTAAGTAGTCTATCAGCTGTGTAGCTACAACTTTTTCAAGAACCTTAGATAGGACTGGTAAAATAGAGATTGGGCGGTAATTGCATATATCGTCTTTACTGCCTGATTTATGAACTGGTATGACGACAGCTTTTTTCCAGCCTGATGGAAATGTACTAGACCTAATGGAGAGATTAATGAGGTGAGTCAGTGGTTTGATTAATATTTTGCTGTGCATTTTGAGAAAGGAGGTGCTCATATTGTAGATATCATTAGTTTTTGAGTTTGACAGTGTTTTAACAATACCAGCAATTAACTTCTCATTTACCTCATCGATGTGAAAAGTATCTGTTGGAAGTATGGAATTTGTGTTGTTGAGCACATTTGGCAGCACAAAATTTTTTGTTAAGTCTTCCACAGAGCCCACAAAGTGTGAATTAAATTCATTTGCCAAAGTAGCCTTGTCACTGACGGTCTTGCCATTGATTCTAAGTTCCTTTACCCCCTTCTGATCGTTTTTTTTATTAGTTAAGTTATTTAAATGCCTCCATAGGGAACTGTTGTTACCCTTTGCATGATCTATCAGTTTATTGTAATAAGATATTTTTGATTTTCGCAGCTCATGTACCACTTTATTTCTTAAACTTTTGTACACAAGGTGATCATTTTGTAGTTTGGAGGTTAGTGATGTTTTCAGTGCATAGTCTCGCCTCTTCATAAGTTTTCTTATTTCATTATTTAACCATGGTAGGCTAATCTTCTGTTGTCTACTTTTAATTTGCTTTGAAAATTTTTCTATAGACCTCCGGAGCGTAATTGTGTTCCACGAAAATGTTTCTCTCTTGGTGCATAAATCCTTTTTTCTGCCAAGCCAGTCTTACAACCTCTTCTTTTATTTTGAAGTTGGAAAACCTCACCACCACAGATCTTGGTGGCGCTTCCGCCGCCGGCCTAGGGGCTAATGTACGGTGTGCCCTTTCTATCTTCAAGTCGGTGGATTGGGGAATATCCAACTTTTCTCTCAATAAGGATTCCACGCATGCCGCCATTGTGGTGAAACCATCCTTGACTCCTTCTTTCAGACCATGAATTCTTATGTTGTCTCTTCTTAGTCTGCCTTCTTGGTTGGTTAGCTTAGCCTCCAGTCTTGACTGTCTATTGTGTAGCTCGAGCACGGCATCTTCCAGCCCTTTTATTCTTTCCTCTGCTTCCAAGATTCGTTCCTCGGCTTGGTCCACTCTGCTGTTCGTCCTTTTTATTTCTTCTTTGATTTCATGAAATTCAGCCCAACACTCTCGGCGAAATCGTCTTAATTCTTTATATTGTAGAGGATGCCTTTCACAAACGAGACAAACGCGGCGGCGCCACGCAGCTGGGACCACGGGGCGGGGGCGCTCCGTGGAGATATCGCAGATTAGAGGAGGCATACCTGTCTGATGCACCCTGTGCTCCAACCTTAGCCCTGTTGGCCCAGACTGGAGCGCGCGCACATCCGCATCGTTAACCTGTTCTGCGGCCATGGCTGCATAATCTAAGCCTACGCAGACCGGGGCTGCGAGCGCTTCCGCGCCGCAAGCCTGGCCCGCGTCCACGGCCACCGTGTCTGCCCCCTGGGGGCCTGGCGTTGCAACTGCGCGCGAGAGGCAATCTGCCACTACATTGTGTTTGCCCGCCACATGTTGAATGTCGGTGGTAAACTCTGAAATCGCGGCCAGCTGTCTCTGCTGTCGGCCCGACCACGGCTCTGAAATCTTGGCCATTGCAAATGTTAATGGTTTGTGGTCTACAAACGCGGTGAAACGGCACCCTTCCAGCCAGGACTGGAAGTGGCGGATGGCCAGATGCAGGGCTAAAAGCTCCCTATCGAACGCGCTGTATTTCCGCTCGTTATCGCACAATGTTTTGCTGAAAAACGCAAGCGGTTGCCAGCTCCCTGCTACCAGTTGTTCGACAACCGCCCCCACTGCTACATCGGAAGCGTCCGTGGTTAGGGCTATGCGAGCTGCTGGCACGGGGTGTGCCAACAGCACAGCGTTCGCCAGGGCCGACTTGACCTGGGAGAAAGCGCGCTCCCGTTCCGGGGACCACTCGACCTTATTTGCAGGTTTTTGTTTCTTTAGTGCTGCGTACAGTGGGTGCATGAGCTGTGCCGCGCTGGGGAGGAAACGGTTATAAAAATTGACCATCCCCAAAAATTCTTGCAATGCTTTAACTGTCTGCGGCTGGGGAAACTCCGTTATCGCGTGTACTTTATTGGGCAGCGGGACCGCTCCTTCTGGAGAAACGCGGTGGCCCAAAAAATCGATTTGCGCTACCCCGAATTGACATTTTGCTGGGTTAATTATCAGCCCATGCTCTGTCAGCCTCTGAAAAACCGCTGTGAGGTGGCGTTTGTGTTCAACCTCGGATGCACTGGCTACCAAAATATCATCCAAATAGGCGAACACGAAAGAAAGGCCACGCAACACCGCGTCCATCACGCGTTGGAACGTCTGTGCGGCGCCTTTGAGGCCAAAAGGCATGCGCAAAAGCTCGAAAAGCCCAAAGGGGGTTATTACTGCCATTTTGGGTATGTCTTGAGCGCGGACTGGGACTTGGTGATAACCGCGCACCAAATCTATTTTGGAAAAGATGCGCGCCCCCGCCAAATGCGCCGAAAAATCCTGGATGTGCGGAATCGGGTAGCGGTCGTGTGCTGAAGCATTATTTAACCTGCGGAAATCACCGCAAGGCCGCCACGAGCCGTCAGCCTTGGGGACCATATGCAGGGGTGACGACCAAGGGCTGTTAGAGCGTCTAACAATGCCCAGTTTTTCCAAGTTGGCGAATTCCTCGTGCGCGATGGCCAGTTTAGCTGGGTCCAAGCGCCGAGCTTTTGCAAAAACAGGGGGGCCGGAGGTAGTTATGAAGTGCTCGACCCCGTGTTTAGCTATTGACGCTGAAAATGTTGGGACCGTGAGTGCTGGGAACTGATTGAGTAGCGCATGAAACTTACCACCTGCAGCTGTGACATTAGGATGTGCAGAAGGCGGGGCCACCCGAGCTGTACAGGAGATAGAGTGGAAAGACAGTGCATTTACCATACGTCTATTAGTAAGATCAACTAATAAACTGTTTGAGCATAAAAAATCAGCACCTAACATGTTGTTGCTAACTGCAGCTACGACAAAAGTCCACTCGAAGGTGCGCCCGTGGAAGGATAGAAGGAGTGTCTTCTCCCCATAGGTTTTGATCGTGGAGCCATTTGCCGCTAGCACCAGGAGTCCGCTGGAAGGCGCCAGCAGGTCCGCGTAGGAAGGCTTGACAAAACTGAGCTGGGAGCCTGTGTCCACCAGGAAATCCTTCCCTGAATTCGCGTCCGTCACGAAAAGCAGCTTATTCTTCGTGCCGAGAGCAGCAGCTGCTACCGACTCTCGATCTTGGCGTTTCCCTGGCGCTTGTATCGGCACGGTGGGATGCATCTGCGCGCCCTCTCGGTGAAACATCGATGGTAAAAGCAGAGGGTGCCGTCCGCTCCGCTTCTCCTGGTCTCTGTCGCTGCTGACGTCAGTGGGTCCAGTGCTGCGGCCTCTGGTCTCCCCTCGTCTCGCGGGGGTGCGTTCAGCTCCGTTGCCGCCGTCGTGGCTGCGTGTCGTCTATGGGAGTCGACGAGCCGCTGCGCCTCCTGGCCCAGCCCGTGGTAGTCACGGTCGTTGAGCAGCTGTGAGCTGGCCAGGGTGACTCTCACTGCTGGCGGTAGTGTTCTGAGAAAGAGGTGGGTGAAGATAAAACTATCGTCATCTTCGCCTCTCAGGTTCATCATCCTCGCCATCAGATCTGCCGGCCTGTCTGCTTCCCCTTCTGTCAGCGCCAGAAGTCTCTCTGCTTGCTCTCCCTGTGAGGGAGTGAAAGCTCGAATGAGGGTGGCTTTCAGTGCACCATACTTGTCGTCCTGGGGCGGGTGGTTGGTCAGGCTCTCCACCCGCTGCACTGTGAGGCTGTCCAGCTTCGGGACGACATGGTAGAACCTCGTTGCATCCGCTGAGATTCCCCGAAGGTGGAACTACGCCTCCACAGTGGTAAACCAGGAGCGCAGGTTATGTTGCCAGAAATCGGGCAGCTGTAGTGTGGTAGCTGTGTTAACCCGGTTGGCTCCTGAAGAGTCCGGTGCGGGAAGATCATCGCCACCGGCCATAGTTTGTCGTAGGTCACCAGTGTAGAGGATGCCTTTCACAAACGAGACTGAGTTTATTTCTCAGGGTTGGTTTATTGAGAGGTCACATCCTCCAACAAGAACAGAATCTCAGAAAAGAGGTAGAACAATCATCCTTCACAGTTCTTATATCCTCCAAAGACACAAAACCCCCAACATCAAATAACACACCCCCAACCCACAGTCCTTGAGTAAACATACAGCCCCCGAGGCTCCTTGGCGTCTCCATTGTCTCTCTCATCCTTCTAGCCTCCGGGGCTCCTGCTGGGACATTCTCTCCCACTTCCCGTCTCCTAAAAGACCAACTTCACACCTCCCGTAGGTCTCTGCAGGGTCAGGTCCTCTTTGGCCATTGAGACGTGAAGCTTCCAGAATATGCACCATCATGCCTACTAGGTATATGTGGGTGAATATGAATGCCATATATGCGCCCTAAATATGCGCCATAATATACCATTTTTAAGCTAACCTTTTTGCTAGCTTCATTCAGCTCCTCGTCTTCTGAATAGAAATCCTCCGGATCGGATTCTTCGGCCGATGCGTGTGCTGGCTTGGTAAAAGTTGATTTCTTCTGTTTTCCTTTAGGCATGATGACTTTGTCTTTTGATTTTCACTCTTCCAAAACTCCGTTAAATCTGATTTTCAAGGTATTTTCCTGGATTGGGTCTGTGAGCTTCAGCGTTAAGCTGCTATCACCATGGTGTCCAGACCGGAAGTCCAATTTTGTAGTTTTTTTAACAATAATTTATGATCCACTGTATCAAATGTTTTTTTAAGATCCAGGAATATCCCAACTGAATACTCTTTATTTTCTACAGCAGTTGATATTTTTTCTATAAATTCCATTAGAGCAAATGCAGTTGTCCTCTGATGTCTGAACCCGTATTGCTGCTCACATAAGTTATTCTTCATTATGAAGTTGTCAATTCTCTCACAGAATATTTTTTCAAGTATCTTGGAAAATTGCTGCAATAGTGAAATAGGTCTATAGTTTGAAAATTCCCCTCTGTCAACCATCTTGTATATCGGAATTACTTTAGCTAGTTTCATTGCATTGGGAAATATACCTGTTTGGAGAGACAGTTTACAGATATATGTCAGTGGCTTCACTAAGAATTCAATGACAGTTTTGACTAAAAGCATGTCAATACCATCACATCCATAGATGTTTTACTTTTAAACGATTTAACAATTTTAATGACCTCTTTCTCATCTGTGTTCTTTATGAAGATGGAGTCTTTTACAGCAATGTTTTTGCTTATTGTATCACCTATAGGTTCCATAATGGGTATTTCTCGTGCTAAATTAGGGTCAATGTTAACAAAAAATGTATTAAATTCATCTGCAGGTGAGCCTGCTTTCACACTGTGAGTCGTTTTTTTTGTGTTTTTTTTTTTTTGAAAGATTGGTTGAGTAGCTTGTATTTCTGTTTTATTTCCAAGAATATTGTTAAGTATTGTCCATGTATTTTGAGTGTTATCTCTGTTTTTCTCCAGTTCTTTACTGTAATAGTCTCTTTTACTACATCTCATTATATATATCGACTTATTTTTGTATGTTTTATATCGCTGCTCTGCTTCTTTTGTCCTTTTCTTTAGAAAAGCTTTATCCATCCATCCATCTTCTACCGCTTTTCGGAGGTCTTGATCGCGGCGGCAGCAGTTCAAGTAGAGAAGCCCAGACTTCCCTCTCCCCAGCCACCTGCTCCAGCTCTTCAGAGAGGATACCAAGGCATTCCCAGACCAGCTGGGAGACATAGTCTCTCCACCGAGTCCTGGGTCTGCCCCGGGGTCTCCTCCCAGTGGGACGTGCCCGAAACACCTCAAATGGGAGGCGTCCAGGAGGCATCCTAATCAGATGCCCATACCACCTCAACTGACTCCTTTCAATGTGGAGGAGCAGTGGTTCTACTCTGAGCTTCTCCCAGATGACTGAGCTCCTCACCCTATCTCTGACGGTGAGTCCAGCAATCCTACGGAGAAAGCTCATTTCAGCCGCTTGTATCCGCGATCTTGTTCTTTCAGTCATTACCCAAAGCTTGTGACCATAGGTGAGAGTAGAAACGTAGATTGACTGGTAAATCAACAGCTTTGCCTTAGAACTCAGCTCCCTCTTCACCACAACAGACCAGTACAATGTCTGCGTCATTGCAGATGCTGCTCCAATCCGTCTGTCAGTCTCTCACTCCATTCTCCCCTCACTCGTGAACAAGACCCCAAGATACTTAAACTCCTCCACTTGGGGCAGGAGCCTGTCCCCAACCCGGAGAGGACAATCCACCTTTTTCCGGCTGAGGACCATGGACTCGGACTTGGAGGTGCTGATTCTCATCCCAGCCGCTTCACACTCAGCGGCAAACCGTCCCAGCAAGAGCTGTAGGTCATTGCTGGATGAAGCCAACAGGACAACATCATCTGCAAACAACAGAGGTGAGATCCTGTGGTCACCAAGCATGACACCCTCCATTCCCTGGCTGCGCCTAGAAATCCTGTCCATAAAAATTATGAACAGGATCGGTGACAAAGGGCAGCCCTGGCGGAGTCCAACTCTCACTGGGAATGACTCTGACCGAGTGTTGGCAATACGAACCAAACTGTCACAACGGTCGTACAGAGACCGAATAGCTTGTAGCAACAAGCCCGATACCCCATACTCCCGAAGCACCCCCCACAAAAAACCACGAGGGACGCGGTCAAATGCCTTCTCCAAGTCCACAAAACACATGTAAACTGGTTGGGCAAACTCCCACGAACCCTCGAGAATTCTCGAGAGGGTAAAGAGCTGGTCCGATGTGCCACGGCCAGGACGAAAACCACATTGCTCCTCCTGAATCCGTGGTTCGACCAGCGGCCAGACTCTCCTCTCCAGTACCTTGGCATAGACCTTCCCAGGGAGGCTGAGGAGTGTGATCCCTCTAAAGTTGGAGCACACCCTCCGGTCCCCTTTTGTGAAGAGAGGAACCACCACCCCGGTTTGCCACACCAAAGGCACTGCCCCCGACCTCCCTGCAATGTTGCAGAGGCATGTCAACCATGACAGCCCAACAACATCCAGGGCTTTGAGGTACTCAGGGCGAACCTCATCCACCCCCAGGGCTCGGCCACCAAGGAGGTTTTTAACCACCTTGGCCACCTCAGCCCCTGTGATAGGCGAGTCATCCCCCTCATCCCCAAACCCTGCTTCCTCTGTGGAAGGCGCATCAGTGGGATTGAGGAGATCCTCGAAGTATTCCTTCCACCACCCGACGATATCCCCAGTCGAAGTCAATAGTGCCCCATCCGCACCATACACAGTGTGGACAAGGAGCTGCTTTCCCCTCCTGAGCCGCCGGACAGTTTGCCAGAATCTCTTTGAGGCCGACCGAAAGTCTTGTTCCATGGCCTCACCGAACTCCTCCCATACCCGGGTTTTTGCTTAAGCAACCACCCGAGCTGCACTCCACTTGGCCTGCCGGTACACCTCAGCTGCTTCAGGAGTCCCACAAGCCAACCAAGCTTGATAGGACTCCTTCTTCAGCTTAATGGCCTCCCTCACCACTGGTGTCCACCACTTGGTTCGGGGGTTGCCACCACGAGATGCACCAGCCACCTTGCGGCCGCAGCTCTGGGCCGCTGCTTCAACAACAGAGGTGGAGAACATGGCCCATTCAGACTCCATGTCTCCAGACTCCTTCGGAATGTGGTTGAAGTTCTTCCGTAGGTGGGAGTTGAAGACCTCCCGGACAGGGGCCTCAGCCAGACATTCCCAGTACACCCTCACTATACGTTTGGGTCTACCAGGTCTGAATGGCTTCCTCCCCTGCCATCGGATCCAACTCACCACCAGGTGGTGATCAGTTGACAGCTTTGCACCTCTCTTTACCCGGGTGTCCAAGACATACGGTCGCAGATCTGATGACACGATAACAAAATCGATCATCGACCTGCGATGTAGGGTGTCCTGGTGCCAGGTGCACATATGGACACCCTTATGGTTGAACATGGTGTTCGTTATGGACAAACTGTGGTTAGCACAGAAGTCCAATAACTGAACACCACTTGAGTTCAGATCGGGCAGGCCGTTCCTCCCAATCACCCCCCTCCAGGTTTCACTGTCGTTGCCCACGTGCACATTGAAGTCCCCCAGTAGGACAATGGAGTCTCCAAGAGGAGCACCCTCCAGCACCCCAGTCACAGACTCCAAAAAGGGTGGGTACTCTGAAACATCATTTGGTGCATAGGCACAAATGATGGTCAGGACCCGTTTCCCAACCCGAAGATGCAGGGAAGCAACCCTTTCATCCACCGGGGAAAACTCCAATATAGAGGCAGCAAGGTGGGGGAATACAAGAATACCCACCCCTGCTCGTCGCCTCTCGCCTGGGGCAACTCCAGAAAAGGCCAAGCTCCAGCCCCTCTCCAGGAGACTGGTTCCAGAACCAGAGCTGTGTGTTGAGGTGAGGCCGACTATATCTAGCCGGTATCTCTCAACCTCGTACACCAGCTCAAGCTCCTTCCCCACCAGAGAGGTGACATTCCATGTACCAAAAGCCAGTTTAGAAAGCTTGGGATCAGTCCGCCAAGGTCTCCGCCTTTGACCGCCACCTAATCCACATAGCGCCGGACCCCCATGATCCTTCCTGCAGGTGGTGAGCCCACTGGAGGGCAGACCCATGTAACTCCTTTGGGCTGAGCCCGGCGGGGTCCCATGGGGGAAATCCGTCCACCAGGCGCTAGCCTTCGAGCCCCTCCCCCAGGCCTGGCTCCAGGGTGGGGCCCCGGTAACCCCATACCGGGCGGGGTACACTGAATCCTTGATATAGAATTTATCATGAGAGTCTGTTGGATCGTTTTTAGTCTGGCCCTTCACCCAGGACCAGTTTGTCTTGGGTGACCCTATCAGAGGCAGATTGCCCCGGACAACATAGCTCCTGGGATCACTGGGGCACGCAACCCCCCCCACCACCACCACCACCACCACGATAAAGTGACAATCCATGAGGGGGAGAAAAGCTTTATATAATGAATTTTTCTTTTTACACGCTTTTTGTAATCCTTTGGTTAACCATGGCTTGTCGACAAATTTATGTTTAAGCTTTTTCTTTACTAATGGACAATTTTTTTCATAAAGAGTGGTTACAATGTTCATGAATGTGTCATAGGCTTCATTTACATCTGATACATAGACTTTTGTCCAGTCTTGCTTCAGCAAGTCTTCTTTAAAAGAACTGATTGCATTTTGTGATTTGTATCTGAAAGATTTTAAAGTTTTTTTCTGTATTGGCCCCCGTGTGGCCATGGATAAGTGCAAAGACTGGCAGATGGTCACTTATGTCATTTATCAATAATCCACTTTCTATTTTCTTATCAATAATATTAACAAACAGGTTATCAATAAGTGTAGCAGTGTGAACTGTGATTCTACTGGGATGTGTTATTGTGGGATATAGACTCATACTGTACATAGAATTCATGAACTCTGTAATTACATTTTGTTGAAATGGATTTAGTAAATAATATTGAAGTCTCCACAGATTACAACCATTTTCTTATTAGTTATATTATTGTACAGCTCAACTAACTTATCTCTGAATGTCTCAACGCAAGTTCCCGGCATTCTACACTACCGTTCAAAAGTTTGGGGTCACTTAGAAATTTCCTTATTTTTGAAAGAAAAGCACTTTTTTCAATGAAGATAACTTTAAACTAATCAGAAATACACTCTATACATTGCTAATGTGGTAAATGACTATTCTAGCTGCAAATGTCTGGTTTTTGGTGCAATATCTACATAGATGTATAGAGGCCCATTTCCAGCAACTATCACTCCAGTGTTCTAATGGCACAATGTGTTTGCTCATTGCGTCAGAAGGCTAATGGATGATTAGAAAACCCTTGTGCAATCATGTTAGGTCTGCAATGCTGTAATTGCTGCAAATGGAGGATTCTTTGACGAAAGCAAAGTTTGAAGGAAAAAATTATTATTTCAACTACAAATCATTATTTCTAACCTTGTCAATGTCTTGACTATATTTTCTATTCATTTTACAACTCATGGTGGTAAATAAGTGTGACTTTTCATGGAAAACACAAAATAATTGTCTGGGTGACCCCAAACTTTTGAACGGTAGTGTATATATACAACTTATAATTAGGTTTTTTGTTTTATCTTGGTCAGTCTCAACAGTAACACATTCCAGAATCCCTGGTAGTGCAAAGGACATTCCATTTACAAGTCTACACCTATACAGGTCATCAATATACAGTGCAACACCACCACCCTTTTTTTGAGATCTATTAATATAAAACATCTGATATCCCTCTATTGCCATCAGAGAAGCCTGCTCTTCATTGAGTCAAGTTTCAGAGACTGTGATAGCTGTAAATTTTCTATCTAGCTGTTTTAAATAGTCCTGAATCTGTGGAAAGTTTTTGTTAAGTCTTCTGCTGTTGAAGTGCATTATTGATAGGTTACCATCTAATTGCACTTGACTTTTGATTTGCTTTTCAGTATAATATTCACAGTGATTATGAATATTGAAGAAGTGGTTATCAGGATCAATATCATTCTCCATCTCTTGTAGTTTATGTTCAGCATAATGGCATATTTTCAGAGTCTGAATTTCCTCACTCTGTGTCAAATGACTTCCTCCAACTGGGGAAGATTGATTTCTACTAAAGTCAGTCATAAATTTTTTGTTTTGTTTTGTTTTGTTTTTTAAAGTACATTGACATGGTATGTCACAAAAGAACTGTTCTTGCCGTGTGTGTGAATATGGATTATCATAGTCTCTTAATTTTCTTAATCAGTGTTCATCTATATTTATTTAAGTCAGTGAGATCTCTTATTATTATGGCCTTTGCTTCCTCAGGTGTTCCATTTAGTTTGATCCAAACTCTACAGTTTCTTGTTCATGTTGCTTGTATCTTGTTTTGTCTTTTCAGCATCTGTGCTTGCCGTGCTATTTCAGCATTAGTCTTTGTTAAATGTTCATTTAAGTAAACTTCTGTTCCCCGTAGCTTTCTGGCCTGCCTCAGTATGTCATTCTTTACCCTTCTGTTCACAAAGCGCATCACAATTGATTTTGTTGTTTTATTATCCTTTCTGGGTAAAGTATGACAGGCTGAAATTGCATTTACTTCAACCTTTATGTTTCTGCTTTCAAGGAACTTAAGCACCTGGTTTTCCAGGGAGAGTGATTCACTTAGGGGAGCCTCCTCACCTCTCATTCCTGCAGTAGCATTGGCATATGATTGGTATCTAATGTCTAGTCCACTAATGATTAAATCATCTATACGAGAATATTGTTCAAGATCCTCGATGCGTTGCTCCAAGTCTGCAATTTTTTTGTCTCTTTCCTTAATTGTTAATTTCAATTCTCGGACTTCCTCCATTAGCCCTAATAGTTTAGACTGTTGATTGGCCACTTTGGTCAGTTGTTCTGACATGAAGTTCAGAGATTTTTTAATCTCTTCCATTTCCTCCTTCTTTGGTGGCATTTTTTACTGACCTGATGATAGTAGGACAATCTCTGCTGGTGTCGCCGGTATCCGATCCAGCCGACCTCGAATCCAGCTGGGGCCTCAGCTAGTCCCCTCCACTGCTAGTCCCACTGCTTACCGCTGTAATTGAGCTCCGATCCGGCTCGTGTCCAGCTGGGGCTTCGGTAGCTCCTCCGCCGAGCTCCGCCACCCACCGCCGCTGTAGTTGAGCTCCGATCCGGCTCCTGTACAGCTGGGGTCTTGGTAGTTCCTCTGCTGAGCCCTGCCACCTACCGCCGTCTCCCTTGGTAGTTCCTCCGCCGAACCCCGCCGCTGTAATTGAGCACCGATCCAGCTCCTATCCAGCTGGGGCCTCAGTAGCTCCTTTACTGAGCCCTGCCTCCTACTGCTGCTGTAATTGAGCTCCGATCCGGCTCCTGTCCAACTGTGGCCTTGGTTAGTTCCTCCACCGAGCCCCAATCACAAGATTCTAACAATCTGTGCGGGAGGCTCAGCTGTCATCTACCGGGCCGATGCAGGGTCAGTGAGACGAACCGGGAACAGAGTCGCTCCTTTGTATCGGTGTTAGCTACGACTAGCTGTGGCGTTAGCTATAACAATAGCATTAGCTTAGCACGTTAGCTTAGCACATCCCATGACTCCTTCCGTTCGTCCTTCTCTCCAGCAGACCGACAAAGCTCCAGTGAGTTTGGAGGCTCCGCTGTCATCTACTGGGCCGATGCCGGGTCAGTGGGACGAACCAGGGATAGAGTCGCGCCTTTGTATCAGTGTTAGCTACGACTAGCTGTAGTGTTAGCATTAGCTTAGCACATTAGCTTAACACATCCAGGTCTCCCAAGTATAATAAGCTACCTGGTGATTTACCGTTTTTTAATGACTTAATTGCATCTTTAATCTCTTGTGGTGTTATTTCTGCTGTTAGCTTTCCATTTTGTTGATTTCCTATTGATGGCAAGTCCATTGTGTATAGAATTTTTTTTTATATCCCTGACATTTGTCTCTTCAGGTTGCAAGTATAGTTCTTGATAAAATTTATGGAATAGTTCTTCGATGTTTTCTGGGTTAAGTGTTGTTTTATTTGTGATGGGGTCCCTAATTTTGAGTCATATGTTGGAGCATCTGTCCACAGCATTCAGACTTCCTTTGTAGTTTAGAGTATTTTTCTGTCTGTTATTATTTTCTTGTTAAGTTTGTTATGTTGTTTGCGTGACATAGCCTCTCTCCTCCATTCCCAGACACACCCACCTTTCTCTCAGTCTGTGTAAGTCCATCAGCTGTGAGTGATTGTATTTTAGGACACCTGCCTTTTTCTCTCTCACTGCTCTCAGTCTTCAGCTGGGAGCAGTTATGTAATTAGTTCCAGCTCGGCTCTCGCACCTACTGTTCATTGCTCTCATGTATTTAAACACTGCCCTTCCTCTCTGCCCTTGTGGCTGCCACAATTGTGTTTAGACTGGATTGTCTCCACGGTCAATCTCCCCCTCCTTCCCTCTCCAGAGATTCCTTAGCTCTGGAGAGTTATCTGTGTAAGTTTTTTCATGTTTACTCTGCTTGGTATTATCTGCACAGTTATTTTTGGACTGTTTCTGTTCTTTCCTGTAATAAAAGCCTGAACAGCAGTTAAGTGCCTGGGTTTGTTTTCTCCCCAGAGGGGCATTCATGACATTTTGAATACATTATTCACTGTTGTTTTCTTAACCGTTTTGCCAACAATTTTTGTGGCCTTTGGCCCCATTTCATAGTAATTGTGTTTTAAAAGTCTATTTCTTTTCAATTTCATCCTTTAATATCTCTTTAATCTTTACTTTTTCTTCATTAATTTCTTGATATAGTTTTGGATCATTTGTATTTTGATGTTAACGTTCTAATTCCCTCAACCTTTCACACTTTCATTTATATGATTCTAGTTTAGACTTTTTTGCTTTTCCTGATTCAACAATTAATTTACCCCTTAACACCACTTTTAGTGTGTCCCACAGTATTGTTGGGTCTACTTCTCCATTATCATTCTCCTCAATAAATCTATTTATGTTTAGCTTTATTCTTTCTTTTATTTTCTTATCATTTAATAATCCCACATTGAGTTTCCATGTTGTTTGTTGTTCTCTATTATTTAAATATATTTCTATGTACATAGGATTATGATCTGATATTTCTGCCCCTCCAATCTGACATGTTCTCACCCTGTGTCTGTCACCTTCATTCATAAGGAAGTAATCTATTCTAGAGTGTACTTTATGGACTACTGAATAATGTGTATAATCTTTTTTGAGTGGGTCCAGATCCCGCCATACATCTACCATACCCATTTCTACCAGTGAGGTTCTTATGAACTTCACGTTTTTTTTTTGTCTTCTTAACACTTGTTGTATCAACTTCATGATCTATGACAGCATTTAAGTCTCCTCCACAAATTAGGACTCCTTCACTGTGTGTTGCTATTATATCAAACATATGTTGAAAAAAGCCCTTTGTGGAAGTTGTGTTCAATGACGAGACTTGAGTTTATTCCTCAGGTTCGGCTTTATTGCAGAACACAATCATCCAACATTCTCAAAAAGCAAGAAGAGCAGAATCATGTTACATCACATTCTTATACCTTCGGGGGATTAAGAACTCAAGTCACATGGTGCTTCTGCAAACATTTAATCACAATGCAAGTCTCTGAAGATTCACCATTGTCTCTTATTCTCTGGTGTTCCGGGGATCCCCCCAGGGCCTCCTCTCTGGGACAAGGGTCCGACTTCACACCTCCTCGACATCTCCTGTCGGCCCCCGTCGATCCAGACTCTTTGTTCCTCCAGACGTGAAGCCCCAATCCACATAAGCCATACATTTGTGGGAGATATGAACCAGACATATGTGCCACACTCTTGTGGGAAATATGAACCAAACATATGTGCCACATGACCCCCCCCAAATGTCTGCATGGGACAAACATACTCGTAAATGCATAACATAAAAGACATTACCACATAACCAACAATCAATCCCCCAATCTCTTAGGTCTTAACTTCCTGCCGAATCTGCTGTAAGCCGGCCTCGCTGCATCTGCAGCGTCTCCTCGCACCTGGGGATTAGATTTGTTAGCACATCTCTGTGGGAGCTCTGGAGCATGCCTTCTCGGTGGCCTGCCACGGCGGGGGGCTTTCGCCAACTGCACGTGTTCATCAGCCAGAACAAAAGCGGGCTTGAATCTGTTTATGCAAATTAGCTCCCTTCTGCCCCCCAAATCTAGCAAGAAATGCTTCTCATTTTTTTCCAGCACCCTGAACGGTCCATCGTAAGGCGGACGCAGCCCTGGGCGTTGTGCATCATGTCTAACAAAAACAAACTCTGCATTTTTTAAAGCCTCTGGCACAAAAACGCGTGGAAAACTGTGATGCACTGGGCCAGGCAGCGTGTTTGATCCTGTGCCGCTCTGCAACAGCTGAGCGGGGGGACAGTTTGGCGCAGGATTTTCTGGAAGAAATTCCCCCGGCAAACGGAGAGGTTGTGCGAAAACTAACTCCGCTGGGGAGGCCTGCAAATCCTCCTTAGGTGCAGAACGCAACCCCAATAAAACCCATGGCAGTTTGTCCACCCAATTTGTATCCATGAGCGATGCTCTGAGGGCTGCTTTCAATGACCTATGAAAGCATTCACATAAACTGTTGGCCTGCGGGTTTTACGCGGTAGTGCGGTGTACCTTCACCCCTAAGCTGCGGGCCATAGACGACCACAGTTCGGAAACAAATTGAGGGCCTCTGTCGGACGTTATGTCCGACGGAACTCCAAAACACGCGACCCAAGTCGTTAAAAACGCGCGCGCAACCTCTTCCGCCGTTGTTGACGCCAGAGGTACCGCTTCAGGCCAACGCGTGGTGCGGTCCACCATCGTCAAAAGGTGTGTGTGCCCTTGAGATGAGGGAAGCGGACCCACCAGATCAACATGCACATGATCAAAACGCTTAGCCGGGATGTGAAAAGGCTCCAAAGGGGCCCTCATGTGCTTGTGTATCTTAGTCCTCTGGCGCGCTACACAAGCTGCTGCCCATTCCTTGAACTGTTTGCGCAACCCCGGCCAGACAAATTTCTCCCCCACCATCTTGATCGATGCGCGCACCCCCGGGTGCGCCAGCGAATGGACCGAGTCAAAAACGCGGCAGCGCCACGCGGCTGGAACCACGGGATGAGGCCGTCCCATGGAGACATCGCATATTAAGAGGGGCATACCTATTTGCTGCACCCTGTGCTCCAGCCTTAACCCTGTTGGTCCAGACTGGAGTGCGCGCACGTCCGTGTCACCAACCTGCTCTGCAGCCATGTCTGCATAATCCAAACCTACGTGGACCGGGGCTGCGCGCGCTCCCGCGTCACTGCCCTGGCCCACAGCCACCGAGTCTGCCCCCATGTGGCCTGGCGTTGCCACAGCACGTGAGAGACAGTCTGCCACTACATTGTGTTTACCTGCGACATGCTGGATATCGGTGGTGAACTCCGATATTGCGGCTAGCTGTCTTTGCTGTCGGCCTGACCAAGGTTCTGAGATCTTGGCCATCGCAAAAGTTAACGGTTTGTGGTCCACGAAAGTGGTGAAACGACGCCCTTCCAGCCAGAACAGGAAATGGCGGATGGCCAAGTGTAGGGCTAAAAGCTCCCTGTCAAACGTACTGTATTTACGCTCGTTATCGCGCAAGGATTTGCTAAAGAACGCGAGCGGCTGCCAGGTCCCTGCCACACACTGTTCAATGACCGCCCCCACCGCTAAATCAGAAGCATCAGTGGTGAGCGCCAAACGGGCTGTTGGAACTGGGTGCGCTAACAAAACGGTGCTTGCAAGGGCTGATTTGACCTGGGAGAAAGCGCGCTCCCGCTCCGGAGACCATTCGACCTTATTCGTGGGTTTTTGTTTTTTTAGTGCCGTGTACAGTGGCTGCATGAGCTGCGCTGCACTCGGATGGAACCGGTTGTAAAAATTAACCATTCCTAGAAACTCCTGCAGCGCTTTTATCGTTTGAGGTCGGGGGAAATCTGTTATTGCGCGCACTTTCTCAGGCAGGGGTACCGCTCCTTCTGGCGAAACGCGATGCCCCAAAAAATTGATTTGTGCCACCCCGAACTGGCACTTCGCTGGGTTAATTTATCAACTTGTGCTCTGCCAGTCTCCGAAAAACCGCTGTGAGGTGGGTTTCGTGTTCGTCCTCGGACATGCTGGCTACCAATATGTCATCTAAATAGACGAACACGAAAGGCAGGTCGCGTAAAACTGCATCCATCATGCGTTGGAAAGTTTGCGCGGCGCCCTTTAACCCAAACGGCATGCGCAAAAACTCAAAAAGCCCAAACGGAGTTATTACCGCGGTTTTGGGAATATCCTGCGCGTGCACGGGGACTTGATGGTAGCCGCGCACCAAGTCTATTTTAGAAAAAATGCGCGCCCCCGCCAAATGAACTGAGAAATCCTGGATGTGCGGAATCGGGTAGCGGTCGTGTGCCAAGACGTTGTTCAACCTGCGGAAATCGCCACAAGGTCGCCACGAGCCATCAGCCTTTGGGGCCATGTGTAACGGTGAAGCCCAGGGGCTGTTCGAGCGTCTAATTATGCCCAGTTTTTCCAGGTTGGCAAATTCCTCGCGCGCTATTGCCAGTTTAGCTGAGTCCAAGCGCTGGGCTTTTGCAAAAACGGGCGGCCCAGTGGTGGTGATAAAATGCTCCACCCCGTGTTTGGCCACTGTCGCCGAAAACTTTGGGACTGTGAGTGCTGGAAAGTGAGTGAGCAGAGCATGAAACTTACCACCCGCAGCTGTGACGTTGGCGTGTGCAGTCGGCGGGGCCACCCGAGCTGTGCAGGGGATAGAATGAAAAGACAGTACATTAACCAGACGTCTATTAGCAAGATCAACCAATAAACCATGTGAGCACAAAAAATCAGCCCCTAACATGTTAAAACTGACTGCCGCTACAATAAAGGTCCACTCAAATGAATGGCCCTGTAAGGACAGAAGCATGGTCCTCTCACCGAAGGTCTTAATCGCTGAGCCATTCGCTGCTGATACTGACACCCAGGGAGCTTTAGACGGCATCAGCCGTTCCGCGTAGGTAGGCGTGACGAAACTCAGCTGGGAGCCCGTGTCCACGAGGAATTGTTTCCCCGAGTGTGCATCTGTCAGGTAAAGCAGCTTGCTTTCTTCTCCGAGGGACGCAGCTGCTACCGGCCCCCGGTCTTGGCGTTTCCCTGACATTTGAAGCGGCACGGTGGGAGACATCTGTGTGCCCTCTCCGCAAAACGGCGGTGGTAGAAGCACAGGCCGTCTTCAGCTCCGCGTCGCCTGACGCCTGTCGCTGCCGTCGTCGGTTCGTCTGGCGCCGCCACCACTGGCTCCAAACCATCTCCGGGCGCTGTCCTCTGCTCAGCTGCCACGGCCGAAACCGCGCTCCGCTTGTGGGCGTCGACAAGTCGCTGTGCCTCCTTGCTGAGCCCATGGTAGTCCCACTTGGCCAATCGGGGTGAGTCTGCCAGGGTCACTCTCACTTCTGGCGGCAGAGTCCGGAGGAAAAGGTGGGCGAAAATAAATTCGCCATCCTTGGAGTCTTTCAGCCTCAGCATCTTCACCATCAGGTCCGCAGGTCTGTCGTTCTCTGACTCCGTCAACGCTAGGAGCCCCTCTGCTCGCTGTTGCACCGAGGGGGTGAAATGGCTGATCAGCGCCTCCTTCGATGCGCCGTACTTGTCGGTGTCCGGTGGGTGGTTAACCAGGTCTTCCACCCTCTGGACCGTGTGACTGTCCAGCTTCGCTACCACATGGTAGAACCTCGTTTCATCCTTTGAGATTCTCCGGAGGTTGAACTGCGCCTCGACCGCGCTAAACCAGGAGACCGGGCTGTGCTGCCAGAAATCGGGCAGCCGGAGCGTGGAGGCAGCCATCAGGCTGGCCTCTGATGAGCGCCGCCTGGGAGAATTCTCTCTGCTCATTCTTTGTCGTGGGTCACCAGTGTGGAAGTTGTGTTCAATGACGAGACTTGAGTTTATTCCTCAGGTTCGGCTTTATTGCAGAACACAATCATCCAACATTCTCAAAAAGCAAGAAGAGCAAAATCATGTTACATCACATTCTTATACCTCCGGGGGATTAAGAACTCAAGTCACATGGTGCTTCTGCAAACATTTAATCACAATGCAAGTCTCTGAAGATTCACCATTGTCTCTTATTCTCTGGTGTTCCGGGGATCCCCCCAGGGCCCCCTCTCTGGGACAAGGGTCCGACTTCACACCTCCTCGACATCTCCTGTCGGCCCCCGTCGATCCAGACTCTTTGTTCCTCCAGACGTGAAGCCCCAATCCACATAAGCCATACATTTGTGGGAGATATGAACCAGACATATGTGCCACACTCTTGTGGGAAATATGAACCAAACATATGTGCCACACCTTGTCACTTTCTGGTGGGGCATAGATGTTTACTAATGTGATCTGCATACCATCTATTCTTCCCTTTACTATCACGTATCTGCCTTCTTTATCCTGGATTTCTTGTTCAGTCAAATTGTATTTTATTTGAAATTAGTATCATAACCCCCCTTTTAGATCCTCTTTTGAATGAACTTTTATAGGAGTTCATATATCCAAATCTATTTTATTTCTCATGTTCTGTCTTGTTCAGATGTGTCTCTTGCATGAATATAAATTTGGCTTTTTCCTTCTTGAATTTTCTTCTTATTCTTTCCCTTTTAACAGGTGAGTTCAGACCATTAACATTTAATGTCATTATCTTAAGATTGTTAACAATAGTCATGTTTTTACATTTTTTTTAACTTGAGCTCCTAAACCTTTTAACAACAAAACCAACATATATACGAACAAAAACTAATTAAAGAACCTCGACAGCCAAACTTTGGATCTTTCTTCTGCCCCTTGGTCCCTGTTGAACGGTGGAGGGAATGTCCTCACCAGGTGAGGGGCCCTCCCTAGACCTGTAGTTTACCAAATAATAAAAATCAGTCTAGAAATGTCCAACAAAAATCACTTTAACCTCTCCCAGTCATTTATTTAATTCTCTTTTACCTTATCTTCTTGGTCTTCATTTATTCTATGCCCTTCTTAAAGGCCAAATGTCACGTAACAGGGTACTTTAAATATCTTGAAACTAGATATAAAAGGGAACCGATCCGTTCGGGTCTTGGTGCATATGCTTCAGTAACAACGGAATATTTGTTAATTTAAAACTGCCACGCTTGGCCTGACACGGCCCCTGGAATCGCCTGGGGAAGAAGGCGGAAGTGACGAAATCGATTGTACCCTAGTTTGATGCTTGGGGTATTTCAATTGATTGTTTATATGGAGACTGGAAGGTTGAAGTGAGCAACAAGAAAGAAAAAATTGGATATTTCACCCATACCTTAAAACGGGACTATCAGGGACAGCTGGGTAATAAGGGACACTTCTCTGGGAAATGTTTTCATACCTGTCAAGTGAGACGTTTTCGCCGTACTTCAACATGGTAAAAAGCGGCTATAAGGGACGGTGGAGCAACAAGGGACACCTCTCTGGAAAATGCCCCAAATGCAACTCGTGTTGTTATTGTCAAATATTTTAAGGATTCATGGATATTTGACAATAACAACACAACTCAGCGTCCGGCGCAAAATAAAAAAAAAAGCAGAATTCTGTATTTGTCAGGCGATCTCTCTCTGCTCCGCAACCGCTGCACAGCTGAACGTGTTAAACCATTGTCCTAATGACTTCTCATTGTAGTGAGAATAGCTCACGCTGAGCGATCAGCCCGCCCCGACAATTAAACTAATGATTGACTCCACACTTCGAACAGTAGTGATAATAGCTCACGCTGAGCGATCAGCCCGCCCCGACAATTAAACTAATGATTGACTCCACACTTTGAACAGTAGTGATAATAGCTCACGCTGAGCGATCTGCCAGCACGAGCTGTGGGGGATCACACACAGGAGTGCTCCTCAAGATACTCAATTTTTTTTCCAGTATATTTTTCTTTTGGGCGTACAGAAATGGCAATATGCCCGTTTTTGCTAAAATTGCATTTTCCCCGTATTTTCCTTAAAATATTTGACAATAACAACACGAACTACATTTAAAACATTTCCCAGAAAAGTGTCCCCCACAGCCGCGCTTGGCACCAAAATACGGCGAAAACGTCTCACTTGACAGGTATGCGCCTCCATTTTCATATTGATCTGGTCAATTTCTTGACAGCAGCAGCTCTCCTCCACTGTAACAATAATGGCTTCCGAAAAATCAATATTTATGGGGCGCCCTCGACAGACCCCCTTCGGCTTCGCAATTCTGGAGGCGATTAATGTCCAGTTCAATGACATTTTCCACTGGTTCTGCTCTCTGGTCATCGTTGGAACTGTTGTCATCAGACAAAGCATCTGATTCCGTCTCGGACGGCTCGAACCGGTAAGGTTCTATGCCTCTGTCACTGTCTGAACCACTGACAAAAAAAAAAAGACAAAAAAAAAAAGACAAAACTAAACTAATTTGTTCACAATCGCTGTCACTTTCCGTCATGATTGTCCAATGTTGATAAGTGTGAATGTGGATAGGCAGGGCAGCCAGGGTACAACTGGTGATGTCAAAAACATGGGCGTGGTCTGGACTGGCTGTCACAAGCCAGCAAGCAAGGTGGGGCCTTCACCTGGTGTATTTTGTGCAATTATGTAAATACAGGTGGGTGATATGGTCTCCGGTATGAATATTTGGTTTAAGCTATGTGTATTTTATCTAAATTCGTTGTCATTTAGAAAAAAAAATTACGTGACATTTGGCCTTTAATCTTTGATCCAGGTTGGTTATTGTTTCCTGCATCCTCTGTGTCTGTGCCGTCAGGGTCTGTAGCAGCTACCTTGCCTCGGTCTTCCAGTCTTCCACCTCTGATATTCAAGCTTGGGTTTCTGCCATACACACCTATTGAGTGCGCAGCTCCTCCATGTTTTCTGCTAGCTTGCGGTCTATTGCTTTTCGGAGACCCATAATTTCCTCCTTCACCTCTTTTTTCAGTTCTTCCTTAAGAGTCATTAAATCCTGTTGGAGTTCTTGCTTGAGGTCTTTTATATCCTTACTGATACTGGCAAAGCCAGTGTTCATAATATCGAGGTTGGCGTCATCCATTTTCTCTGAGGTCTCTTCGTTTTCGTTAGCCTCGTGCTCAGCGATTTCTTCAGTGTTGCTGAAGAGGGATTCCTTAGTTTTACCCTGCCTTTTTCTGTGTGCCCGGCTTCTTCATGTTTTCGTCCCTTGGTTTATTGACTTATTTATGTCGAGTTGGCCATTTAGCAGAGATTTTTAGCCCGACTTGGAAGAGCTCTCTGTTTAAGCATGATGTCTCTCCCATACCTGCCAACTTTTAAAACCTGAAAAGCCTAGTAGTTAGCCGGGGTCCAGGGGCCACATGCCCCGGTAGGTCCAGGACAAAGTCCTGGTGGGGGGTTCAGGGGGGCAAAGCCCCCCAATGCCAAACAAATATTAGCATTAAATCAAATTAAAATGTGGCTAACAACCTCATATTTCTTCAACAATCATGTTTCTATTTTCCTTAAATTGTCAATGCAGATATGCTGATGGAAAAGATCAAGGACAAACTCTATGGTAACTCTCAAGCATTGTTGTTTTCCATGGTGCACCTCTTAGCTTTCTTCAGTTGGTCTTTTGAATGGGACACACTGTGGCACTTGTTACCCGAAGCTGTCATCATCATTTTCCCAGGGATGAGAATGGGGTTTGGGGAAAAAAAGAGGAAACTAAGCCGGGGGTCTTGGGGGATGCAGGCGGATCCAAGGCGGAGCCTTGGTGGGGGGTCTAGGGGGGCAACGCCCCCCATAAGCTAACGAAATCTGGTGTTTTAGAATGCTTAAATGTGGTCTTATATTTAAAGTTAGAAGTAAGTACAAATGCATTTATAGTTTACATTTTTAGTCTGCTGCTGCATCACGTGTAATCATGTTCAATACTGTTTTGATTCAGTGTCACACTTGATTGAGAAATAGAAAATGTCACTTCCATATTTACATGCCTGTGCTACTACTCTATGAACTTATGTACAAGTCAATGTATTCTTCACATCTAATTGTGCAATTTCTTCTTCTTGGCTACCAAAGCCTGGAGCCATTCTATAGCCTTCCTCTTCTCTGATTTTCTGTGGGCAAGCAGTGCCTGCTTAGCTGCAGCTTCTCTGTTCTTTTTTCATGGCTGCTTGCTTGCCACAGAATCATGTTGAAGATTGAGTTCTTTCTGTTTCATTTCCTTTTCTTTCCTTTTTTCTTCCTTTTCATGCCTGTAGGCACTTGCTGGATATGACAAAGGAAATCTAACAAAATCGCCGATTGGTTGCTTCAATAAGTATCAGCCAATCAGTGGCCTTGTTACATTACATTACTGATCTTGCTGGGTAGCGCGTTCTGCGCGGTGGATTTTAGCAGCCGATCGAAAATATGACTCGCCGGTCATAACATACCTCACACCCCCCCCCCTAAAATTTTCTCCTCGAATTTAGACGATTCACGAGAATGACCCTAGACATGATCAAATCCGCGGAATTCCGTGGATCCGCGGAAAATTCTCATCCCTGTTTTCCTGGTCATGAGGTTGCCCAGAACTTTAGTTGACAGACTGGACCTGAACTCAGTTTTGTTCTTGTTCACTTGGCTGAATATGCGCTCACAGTCCGCAATAATAATTCCTGGAAATGCTTTGGAGTATTCCTCACGAAAAGACTGTAATTTTCGTTTGGGTTTCACGCTCATTTGTGATTTTTCTCCAGCAGATTCCATGATGAAAACGTATACAATGCTGACCTAATTCCTTCGTGATTCCAAATGGAAACAATGGCTCAGACCTCTCGCACATGCGCAATACACCTACAGGAAGCAGTGCCGATTGCCTTTGTTCTAAATTTAGATACAATTCCTAGCGATCTCGTGTTTGGAATTGCTTTCGTGTTTTTTTTACGATTTAAAATTTTTGACTGAATTTTTAGTGAAAAACCGTAATTTTGATTAATAAAGCCATAACCCGGAATGGGGTCTTGAAAACCGTAACCATTACGGCAAAACCGGAGTAGTTGGCAGGTATGCTCTCCGCCATCTTCCAGAAGGAAGCCCCTTTTAAAGATGATGCGCAAGAAAGCCCGCAAACAATTTGCTGAAAACAAGCAGACTAAGGACATGGATTACTGGAACCATGTCCTGAGGTCTGATGAGACCAAGATAAACTTATTTGATTCAGATGGTGTCAAGCCTGTGTGGCGGCACCCAGGTGAGGAGTACAAAGACAAGTGTGTCTTGCCTACAGTCAAGCATGGTCATGGGAGTGTCATGGTTTGGGGATGCATGAATGCTGCCAGCACTGGGGAGCTACAGTTCATTGAGGGAACCATGAATGCCAACATGTACTGTGACATACTGAAGCAGAGCACGATCCCTTCCCTTCGGAAACTGGGCTGCAGGACAGTATTCCAACATGATAACGACCCCAAATACACCTCCAAGATGACCACTGCCTTGCTAAAGAAACTGAGGGTAAAGGTGATGGACTGGCCAAGCATGTCTCCACACACCTTATTGAGCATCTGTGGGGCATCCTCAAATGGAAGGTAGAGGAGCGCAAGATCTCTAACATCCACCAGCTCCATGATGCCGTTATGGAGGAGTGGAAGAGGATTCCAGTGGCAACATGTGAAGCTCTAGTGAACTCCATGCCCAGGTGAGTTAAGGCAGTGCTGGAAAATAATGGTGGCCACACAAAATATTGACACTTTGGGCACAATTTGGACATTTTCACTTAGGGGTGTACTCACTTTTGTTGCCAGCGGTTTAGACATTAATGGCTGTGTTGAGCTATTTTGAGGGGACAGCAAACTTACACTGTTATACAGGCTGTACACTGACTACATTGTATCAAAGTGTCATATCTTCAGTGTTGTCCCATGAAAAAATATAATAAAATATTTACCAAATGTGAGGGGTGTATTCACTTTTGTGAGATACTATAAACTCTTTTTTGCTCTTTTTTGCTTCTGATGAAGGCTGCAGTGCAGTTGAAACATGTAAAGAAGGTAAAGACATCTTTCTATTTTACTTTTGTCTTTCAAAGGAAAAAAAAAAAAAAAGGATAAATAATTGAAAGAAGACAAAATGAACCTGTTTGACGTGATACTATAAACTGTTTTACCATGGTGTCAATAGAAAGAGAAATGGAGTAGGAGTAATCTTGAAGGAAGAGTATGTGAGAAGAGTTCTGGAGGTAAAGAGGGAATCAGACAGAATCATGAGTTTGAAGCTAGAAGTCAAAGGTGTGATGGCGCCCACTGTTGGCAAACGTCTTTGCTCGTTTTGCTCCCGAATGCCGATTTTTCTTCTTTTTTGCATAGTTGCTGTTCTTTCTACGGAGTTTACTGGCTTTATACCACCTGACCTGCAATGCATTGTCCGCCCCCGCGGTGACCATCAGCACCCCCAGGAAGGCCCCGAAGCACTGAGCCCGCGTGAGCATGCTGACCCCAAGAGAGCATGTCAGAGGTGGGGTCGAAGGCACCGAAAGCGAGGCAAGAGAGGAGGGCTACATGCTAGGCTAAAGGCTCACTCCAGCCGGCCACTGCTACCCAGTCTCTTAATTGCAAACATTCAGTCTTTGGAAAATAAGCTAGACAAACTAAGAGCAAGGATTGAAGACCAGCGGGAGACAAGAGAGTGTTGTGCCCTAATTTTCTGTGAAACCCTGGCTTTCAGACAAAGTCCTGGAGAGCGCTACTCAGCTCCAGACACACTCAACACACTGGGCAGACAGAACAGGAGACTCTGGTAAGACGAGGGGAGGGTGTGTGTGTGTATTTATAAATCACTCGTGGTGTGGAGATGTACAAACCGTTTACAAGCACTGCTTGCTCGACGTGGAGTTTTTACTGCTGAAATGCTGTCCCTATTATTTACCAAGGGAATTTACCGCTGTGTTTTTGGCCGCTGTATGTATGTCCACAGAGCAACTACACAGTAGCGCTAAACAAATTCCACGATGCCATCAGCACAGCAGAGACGAAACATCCTGATGCTGTTTTTATTGTTGCTGGCGACTTTAACCAGTGCAATTTACGGACCGTACTCCCCAAATATTACCAGCATGTGGACATTCCCACCCGCAATAAAAGCACATTGGATCATGTTTATTCCAACATACGTGGCACCTACAGAGCGGCACCCCGCCCCCACTTCGGACAGTCAGATCACATCTCACTGTTTATGTACCCAGCCTACAGACAAAAACTGAAACAAACAAACCTAGTTATTAAGCAAATTAAGCGCTGGAATCCAGAGACTGAGAGCACCCTGCAAGACTGTTTTGCCTGCACAGACTGGGATGTGTTTAAAGTTGCAGCCACCCAAGAGGACTCTTCTGTAAACATACAGGACTATGCTGAATATGTGACTGGGTACATCAGCACGTGTGATGATACCATTGTACCCACTATACAGGTCAGGAAGTTCCCCAACCAGAAGCCCTGGATCAACAGTTAGGTACTGTATGTCAGATGCTACGTGTTCGCTCTTGTGCATTTAAATCAGGCTGTGAGGTCGAGTACAAAGCTGCAAAGTATGGACTGAGGAAGGCTATAACAACAGCCAAGAGGCAGTACAGAGAAGAGCTGGACAGCCTCTACTCCACTCCTGAGCCGGGGTGCATGTGGCAAGGCCTGCAACACATCACAGACTACAAGAGGACCAACAGCAGCACCACTAGCTCTACAGACAGCCTGCTGGACAATCTCAACATCTTTTACACCCGCTGCGAGACCACCAGCCACAGCACAGAGAAGAGACACACACTTACGCACCCCCACCCACCCACCCACCCACTAAGAGTCTCGCCAAGCCAGGTAAACAAAGCACTGAAGAATATCAACCCCTGCAAGGCAGCAGGACCAGACAACATACCTGGGCGAGCCCTCAGAGCATGTGCTGCAGAGCTGACTGACATTCTCACAGCAATCTTCAACCTCTCCCTCAACCAGAACATAGTCCCCTCCTGCTTCAAAATGACAACCATCATCCCCCTCCCCAAAAGGAGCCCGCCAACCTGTCTGATTACAGACCGGTAGCACTCACTCCAATCATTATGAAGTGCTTCAACAGAGTGGTGCTGCCCCTCATTCAGGACAGCATACCGGGCACCCTGGACCCCCTGCAGCACGCCTACTGGCACAACAGGTCCACCTCAGATGCTGTCGCTGCAGCACTCCATTATTCTCTCTCCCACCTGGAAGATAAAGACTCCTACATTAGGATGCTCTTTGTCGACTACAGCTCCGCCTTCAACATGGTCATCCCCCACAAACTCACCGACAAACTTCTTCACTTGGCCTGCACCCAACCCTCCGTGACTGGCTACTGGACTTTCTAACTGGCAGGCCCCAGTCTGTCAGGATGAGTAACAGGACCTCAGCCAGCATAATCACAAACACAGGTGTCCCACAGGGTTGTGTTCTCAGCCCCATCCTCTACAGCCTCTTAACCCATGACTGTGTTGCCTCCCACAAGGAAATATCATCCTAAAGTTTGCGGATGACACAGCAGTGATAGGACACATCACTGGTGATGACGAAGCATCCTACAGGAGGGAGGTGGCCAACCTGGTGTCATGGTGTGAGGACAACAACCTCACCCTCAACACGGACAAGACAAAGGAGATGATAGTGTCATGGTTCGAGCGCTGACTCTGTCCGTGCTCGGGTTGTCCGGTATTTCCCCGTTCTCATCTCAGGTTTACTATATGGCCTCTGGGCTTTTATTCTGACAGCGTCTCGGCAGGGCTTCCGGCTGTCAGAGCCGAGCTCTGCGGGGACAGCTGGATTCCATTCAGCTGATGATGTCCTCATCAGCTGATTAATCCCTTAGCCCTATTTAAGGGAGCAGCTTAGGTTACTCTGGGCTGCGACCTCGTCAAACACTCGTCAGTCATTCGTCAAACTCTCATCTAACTCTGGATTCGCCTTTCAGTAAGTGTATTCCCTCAGAGCCTGTATCCTGTGTCTTTAGTCATAGTCATAGTTGTGTTTTTGCCCCACGTGGCTCATTGTTTTGTCATCATTATCTTTTGTAATTAAACATGCAAACACATCGGCTGGCTTTCGGCGTCTTATTGATGGCCCACGAGGGCCATCGTTGACAGTAGGTTGGAGCCAGAACGAGACGCCGGTCGCCGAGAGTTTGCATTGTTGGGCTTGTAGTTTTTCCCCTTTTTTCACGTACCAGTGTGCTGGGAGATGGTGTCGCCACCCAAGGGCTATGCGATGAGCTTAGGCTATGAGTTGGTCATGGCCCTCATCGATATTGATGGTATTCTCTCGAACGCTTGCAACAACGCCATTCCCAGTAGTGTCCGCTGGTACCTGGACCTCGCTGAGGCAGCAATAAACCGCTATCCTCGCTACGCTGACCACCCCAAGATCACGACGAGGATGGCGGAGATTTCAGCACTCTGGGAGAGGATCCGTGGACTGGAGGGAAACTCCGGTAGGAAGCCAAAGGTGAGGCATCCCCGCTCCTCACCTCAGAATCCAGTTCCTGTCCCCCGTCCAGCCCAGGAGTCTATGTCGCTCGGGTGCCATTCTCGCCCATGGCGGAGGATGACGTCAGCCCGGATTCCCTCGGAGGAGACGCAGAGGACTGCTGTGATCCTCCAGGACCATGTGGCTGCGGCTCGCTCTGCCTCCCATCCATCAGAAGTCATAAGGCATGTGATGGTGGCGGTTAGGCTGGTGGAGATCAGTCTGGAACTCCAAGCTTATCCCGAGTTCGCCGAATTGCTGGCCTCTGTCTCCGCGCAGCAACGGCGGTTTCCTGACCTAACCTTTGCCTCGCCCTCTGCCGGTAAACGCCGTCACCCTGCTTGTGCCCAGCCTCAGTGAGAACCCCATCCTGATCCAGTTCCGGGTCACTGAAGGAACTCTGCCTCCCAGCCAGCTGTTGCTCCTGCGTCACGACAGGAGGAAAACACAGCAACCTCCGCCTCCGGGTCATCTGTCTCGGCTGTTCAGTCAGCTTCTTGTTCCCGGACTGCCTGGGCTGCTCCGCCCTCCTCCTCGACGCTCTCTCCAGCTGCTGAGAACTCCACGAGTCCTGCTCCAGCTGTGCCCGTCATCGATCCGGTGCGAGCAGCTCCTCCTCATCTTCCCGGGGGGCCCTCCATCACCATCCAAAGGGGAAGGGAGAAAACAAAGCCCACCGCAGCAGCTTCCATCGGCCCTCAGCGGATCAGGCAAGTGCCTTTTCATTCTTTTCCTTCACTGGGTGAATTGCCTTGTTTGATCCCTGGGGGTGGAGTTCGGGGTTCACAGTCCCCTGAGCTCCCTCCACCTGCTGCAATTATTAATTGTGAACCTGCCACCTCTGTGTCTCCTTCCACTGAGTGTTCCCCGGTGCCAGGACTACACCGCTGGACAAGGAAGGAGCCTGTGGCCCTGGAGAGCCTGGTTCCAGCCCTGCAGCCACGTTACAGGCAGAGGAGAAGGGCGGATTGCCATTTGAAGCCTGTGTCGACGGCTAAGCATCCCGGGGTCTCCACGGAGGAACGGTCTGACCCAGCAGGCCACGGATCCCCTGCCACCACACCGTGTGGGCTTTCGACGTGGCCATCATCACCAGGGAATCCCCTGACTGTGAAGACCATCATGCCGGCTGCGGAGCCCACCGCAGTCGAGTGGGAACCAGAAGTGGATCTTCAGCACATTGAACCTGGAGCATCGAAGTCCTGGGCGGTGGCAGAACCCGAGATCAGGCAAGTGCTCTATTTTGTCTTCCTCCTTTCTATTCTGGAGCACTATTGCCTGTCTCTCGGGGAAACGAGCCGGGCGCAGCTGTCCGTTGCATCCGTGCTTGTTTCACCGGGCTCTGCCGCTGCCGGTGATTCTAATCCCAGTTTCTGTTCTTCGTCTGAGTCTTCTCCCAGGGTCACCGGTGACGAGCCCATTCCGGTCGTTGCCATGGAGGTTCCAGGTTCGTGTCTGGAGGTCATCCCTGGTGCTGTGCCGGCCCAGTCGGGGTCCGTCGTGGGTGCAACATTGACCCAATCGGGGTCCATCATGGGTATTGTTCCGGCCCAGTCGGCGTCTGTCGTGGGTGTTGTTCCGGCCCAGTCGGGGTCAGTCGTGGGTGCAACATTGACCCAATCGAGGTCCGTTGTGGGTGCAGCACGGTCCCGCTTGGGATCCAACGAGAACGCAGCGCCAGTCCGTGTGGGGTTTGGAGAAGGAGCTGCAGATCCTCCACCGATCGATGCTGGACTGGTCCCTCATCATTTCCCCGATCCCTTTTTCCCTCCACCTGGTGCCACTGGGATTTCCCTTATTCAACTCGACTCTTCCTCGCTATCCCTCTCAATAGGGAGGTCACCTCCGAGTTCTCCCCTGTGGTCCTGGTGGCTGGATGACGCGGGTCAGCCGCCTGGGAGACTTCTTCGCTTGTTTGGCATTCTGGGTCAGCCACCCGACAAACTGGACTTTTTGTTCGGCGACCTGGTCCACCCGACCGAGGTACTGGTTCTCTGGGCCTGGGACTGGGGTAGACCGCCTGAACTTATCCTTTTTCCCCTGCCAGCAATCTGGATGCTGGACGCAGGTAGACCTCCCGAACTCTTTGTTTTTGTGTTATTGTGCTCTGCCTGCCGTCATCCTTGTGTTTTTTTTTCTTTCTTCCCTCTCCTCTGAAATATTAGGGATGCTCTTGTGTTTTGTTATATGAACTATATTGAACTGTATATATCACTGGTCTGTAGTGTGTGTGTGTTTTTTTTCCCCTCTGGTATTATGGCGTACGCTGCATTTTTGTACCGATATTTGAGTTTTCCTAGTTCTTCTGTGGGTTGTGAGATGTTTTTTTTTTTTTTTGCCTGTGATTTTATTGGACTGATTATGGTGTGCTGTTTGTACCTGTTTTGACTTTTGTTTTTTGTTTTTTTTCTTTGTTTCTCTTCCTCATGGGTTTTTTGGGTGTAGTGTATGTGCCTGTGTTTTGGCTTTGTATTTCCAACCATGCTCTGATTGTTGTAGCCTGTTTTTTTTTTTCTTCTCTCGATTATGTTTGCTGGTTCTTGCCCTCCTGGCCTTTCCCCATCCACCCTCCCTGGGGCAGTCCTGTTGACCTTCTGGGGGGCGGGGGGGCCTTCGATATTACATGGCACCTGGAATTCGCCTCGTGAACGGGGAGTACTGTCATGGTCCAAGTGCTGACTCTGTCTGCGCTCGGGTTGTCCGGTATTTCCCCGTTCTCATCTCAGGTTTACCATATGGCCTCCAGACTTTTATTCTGACAGCATCTCAGCGGGGCTTCCAGCTGTCAGAGCCGAGCTCCGCGGGGACAGCTAGATTCCATTCAGCTGATGACGTCCTCATCAGCTGATTAATCCCTTAGCCCTATTTAAGGGAGCAGCTTAGGTTACTCCGGGCTGCGACCTCGTCAAACACTCGTCAATCATTCGTCAAACTCTCATCTAACTCTGGATTTACCTTTCAGTAAGTGTATTCCCTCGGAGCCTGTATCCTGTGTCTTTAGTCATAGTTATAGTTGTGTTTTTGCCTCACGTGGCTCATTGTTTTGTCATCATTGTCTTTTGTGGTTAAACATGCAAACTCATCAGCTGGCTTTCAGCATCTTATTGATGGCCCGCGAGGGCCATTGTTGACAGATAGTGGACATGAGGAAAGGGAGGAGGAGACCCCATCGGCCACTGTTCATCCAGAAGCTTGAGGTGGAGAGGGTGAGCAGCTTTAAATACCTGGGCATTCACATCAGCAAGGACCTTAAATGGACACACAACACCACAGAGCAGGTTAAGAGAGCTCAACAGCAACTGTACTTTCTGAGGAGGCTGAAGAAGTTTGGCATGTCTTCCAGGATCCTGAACAATTTCTGCAGCTGCATCATCGAGAGCATCCTGACCAACTGCATCACTGCGTGGTACGGCAGCACCACTGCCCTGGAGCGCAGATGCCTGCAGAGAGTGGTGAAGACAGCAGAAAAGATCATCAGGACTCCACTCCCCTTTCTACAGAGCATCTACCACCGCAGAGTCTAAAAGAGAGCTGACACCATCCTCCGGGACCCCACCCACCCCCAGCACAGACTGTTCACACTTCTACCCTCAGGCCGGAGGTACAGAAGTGTGAAATGCAGGACAACCAGACTGAAAAACTCCTTCTTTCCCACTGCCATCAGACTCATGAACAGATAACTCCCCAAACTCTGTAACACAGCTTCGCATATAGGAACTCACACACCGGCTGCTAAATTTGCACACTGCTCACCTGTACAGTAGATACAGTCTCACCCGTCTGATGTCCATATCATCTCTGCTGCTACTTATCAAATAATTTGTTATTATACAATGCTTGTTGCACAATGCTCATTTGCACACTGTACATAAGTCTATGCCATCTCAGGTTCACATCAGGTTGCACAATGCTCATTTGCACACTGTACATAGGTTCATGCCATCTCAGGGTCACATCATCTCTGATATCAATGTACCACTATCACTTTAGTCATCCAGTGAATTTTCAGTTTCATTCCTCAACTGCCTGTGTGTTGGTGTGTTTGTTTTAGCATCCATTAGTATTAGGATTGAGTTACTGTGTTAGTGTGTCATGACCTATTAGAATCGTTGTTTCTGTACCTTTTAACTTGGCAATCATTTGGAGAGCAAAGTAAGAATTTCATTGCTCAGGAAATATAGCGTTTATTAACTGTGCACATGATAATAAAGCCTTTGAATCTTGAATGTTGTCAGTGTGTATGCCCCACAAGTTGGATGTCAGGTAGAAAAGAGAGAGGAATTCTGGAGTAAGCTGGATGAAGTGGTAGAGAGTGTTCCCAGCGGGGAGAGAATGGTGATTGGAGCCGACTTTAATGGGCATGTAGGTGAAGGGAACAGAGGAGGTCCTGGGTAGGTATGGTCTTAAGGAGAGAAGTGTGGGAGGACAAATGGTTGTGGACTTTGCTAAAAGGATGGAAATGGCTGTGGTGAACACGTACTTTAAGAAGAGAGAGGAACATAGGGTGACTTACAAGAGTGGAGGAAGGTGACACTGTCATAACGCCCTTGTTTCATGGGCACAAAAGAGGACACCAAATGCTTGCTGTAGGTTGGCACATTTATTAACAAAAACACAAACAAGAACGATTAAAACTAATACCACAAGTGAACGTGCAGTGTAATAATAAGGAGACATAATTACGAATGCTGGAGGAGAGTGGGGTTCAATGTCAGAGGTATAAAGTCAGGGAACGCCTGACCAAGGGAGAAGCTCAGCCGGAGGACCCAGAGGGCTATGGGACTCGATGGCTGAGAGAACAGAGAAAGGCGGGGGGGGGGGGGGAACACCAAGACGGAGCACACCAACTCATCTTGACAGCGGGACCTAAACCCACGGAGACAGTCAGCGGGCAGGCATAGCTGTCAAAATGTACAAACTGGAAACATAAAAATACAAACACAACAACACTCAAAAACATAATGATAATCTTAGAGATAACAGAAAACAAACAGAAAAATGCTCACTGGGCAGAGAAACTGGGCACGGCTCTAACCCGTGCCCCAGGATCATGACAGAGCCCCCTTCCCAAGGGGTGGAACCCAGACACCCCAGGGTAACATCACAAAAAAGACAAGAAAAAACAAAACCTCCCACACACATAGAAATAACCCATCCTGGGTGGGAAGGAGGGGGAACCCAGGAACAGAAGGACCGAAACCAGAGCAAAAAAAAACAAAAACAACAACAAACAAACAAAAAGAAAACCAAAAGAAAACACCCATGAACTACACTGTCTACCAGGTGGCCACACGGGACTCTAAGTCCGACCGATAAATGGGTGGAGCAGTTCAGGTGGTCTTCCCGAATCCTACGACACCCCACATCTGTGTTGGAACACGTCTGGTGGCCTCCCTGTCCCCCAGACACAACGGAGCAGCAGGGGCAGTTCAGACAGTCTCCCTAAGTCCCAAGACCACTGGCATCTGTGCTGGGACATGTCAGGCGGCCTCCCCGTGCCCCAGAACCAGCAAAGCAGAAGAAGCAACCCATCAGGGGGCCTCCCAGCATCCCTAGGCCAATGAGCCCCGGGAGCTAGGGGGTGGCATCCCTCAGCAAAGGGCAGCCGTTCAGTGTGAACCTCTCGGGATGCACCCACGGTGGCCCCGGGCTGAGGCAGAGCTGCACCCTTGGTGGCTCCGGACGGGAGCAACGCCGCACCCTCGGTGACCTCAGCCGGAGGGGAAGCAGCACCCACAGAGGTCCCAGGCTGGGATGGAGCATCCACAACAACCTCAGTGGGAGGAGCTGAACCCACAATGGCTTCAGGCAGCGAACCTGGACCCACAGAGACTTCTGGCCCAGGTGGATCTTCCCCGGTGACCCTGGGAGAAGGCTCAGGAAAACAAGCAGAAGAACAGGGTCAGGATCACCGGCAATGGCAATGGCGGAGCTCGACGAGGTGAGCTCAGGTGCAGCTGACGGTTACACTTGGCTCTCCTCTCCAAGAGCCAGATGATACTTCTCCAAGATAGAAACAATAGAAACAGAAGAGGGCACTTGCCTGAACTCGAGCTCTACCACCATCCAGGACTCCTTCGATCAAGGCGACGATGCTCCAGGCTCAGTCCTCTGGAGGTCTGGTTGCAACTCTGCTGCAGCGGCCTGCACAGCAGGCGTGATGGTATGTGCAGTCCCGGTGCCCCCAGGTAAAGTGACCCATGATGGTGGCTCCTCTGGCATGGCAGCTGGGGGTCAGCTCTCCACTGGCACTGGAACAGGGACCTCCAGGGCCACAGGCTCCTCCATCCTCCGGTGGCTCAGTTCAGAGACCGGCGGACGCTCGAGGACAGATGGGGAGGACACAGAGAGGACAGGTGAAGAATTATTTGCTGCAGTAGGTGGGGAGAGATCAGGGGACTGTGTTTTCTGAGCCTCCCTACCAGGGATCAGGCAAGGCACATGATCATGAATTGAAGAAGAAATAAATGACACTTGCCTGTCATCCTGGTGTGCGATGTTTTATGCTGCAGCAGGTGCACAGTCATCCCTCACCGTGCCCATGGTGAGCCTGGGCCCCTCTGTGGATTGTGGAAGAGCTGCCTCAGAAGACAAGGAGGTGGGCGTAGCTGGGGAAAACTTGGAGGACCTCTCAGCAGCAGACAGAGAATATCCAGTGGACTGCAAGGACTGGGTCTTCTTTCCAGGAACCAGGCAAAAATATTCATTTTTTAGTCATGGAGAACAAGAGTTCACTTGCCTGAATTCCTGGGAGGTGATGGAGTCACCTGCTGCTCCGGGGTCAGGCTCCGTCTCCCTGGGAGCCTCAAGAGCTGTCTGGGTGGAGGGTGATGGCGTGGACTTGAGGCGGGAGTGGCGAGCCCTCTGCCCCCGTGAACACTTCTTCAGCCTGGGTTGAACTGAAGGAGAATCTTCCAACAGCTCCACAACTCGTTGTCTAGTTTCGTAAATCATTGTGAGAAGAGGAGTCAGACCTGGGTAGCTCCAAAGATTGGGACAAGTCTCAATCAACCCGGCTGCGAAGTTCATGAAGCCAAAAATGACCTCGGGAGTGTGGGTAACCTGAGCCTTAGGGGCAAAATCCACAACAAGATCTGCCACCGCACACTCCTCCTCACTCAATCCTAAAACCCTGAAGTCCGTGGTGGTTTATGCCCCTACACCTCAGGCAAACGACTCAAAAAAGAAAAAATGCCAAAAACCTACAGCGGCCGGTGTCCTCAGTGGCTGTGTCCTTCTGTCATAACGCACTTGTTTCACAGGCACAAAATAGGACACCAAACGCTTGCTGTAGGTTGGCACATTTATTAACAAAAACACAAACAAGAACCATTAAAACTAATACCACAAATGAACGTGCAGTGTAATAAGGAGAGATAATTACGGACGCTGGAGGAGAGTGGGGCTCAGCGTCAGAGGTATAAAGTCAGGGAATGCCTGACCAGGGGAGAAGCTCAGCTGGTTGAGAAGCTCAACCACGGCAAGGGCAGAGGTTGCCATGTCCCTTAAATATACACACAAATATCAGAGACAGGTGTAATCCATGAGTAGTCAAATGGCAGCAGCTGTACAGCCCCGAAGGAATTGACAGCCGGAAGCTGCACAGTGCTGTCAAAATATACAAACCGGAAACATAAAAATACAAACACAACAACACTCAAAAACATAATAACAATCTTAGAGATAACAGAAAACAAACAGAAAAACATTCACTGGGCAAAGAGACTGGGCACGGCTCTAACCCATGCCTCAGGATCATGACAGACACAGGTGGACTCCATCTTATGCAGATGGAGAAATCTGAAGGAGATAAGAGACTCAAGGTGGTGGCAGGGGAGAATGTAGCTAGGCAGCAATGGATGGTAGTCTGTAGGATGACTTTGGAAAGCAAGAAGAGAAAGACAGTGAAGGCAGAGCCAAAGTTTAAGTGGGAGAAGTTACAGAAGGAAGAAGGTTGCACAGAGTTCAGGAAGGAGGTGATACAGGCCCTGGGTGGTAGGGAAGAATTACCAGATGACTGGGAAAGTACAGCAAAAGTATTGAGGGAAACGGGTAGAAAGGTATGTGGTGTATCCAGTGGACATTCGGAATCTAGGAGCATGGCAAAGAGCAGGGGTGTCCAATCATGTGCCATGGAGGGCCAAGACCCTGCAAGCTTTACCTCCAACCAGTGTCTTCAACAGCAGATTTCACTGAACTTCTTCCCACTGATTGCTGATCAGTGAAAACACCTGCTGAAGAGACTGAGTAGAAAAGAAAACCTGCAGGGTCTTGGCCCTCCATGGCACATGATTGGACACCCTGGCAAAGAGAGCGGTGGCAAAGGCATATAGTGAGTTGTATGAGAGCCTAAACACCAAGGAAGGAGAAAAGGATGTGCATCAATTGGCTAGACAGAGAGATTGAGCTGGAAAAGATGTGCAGCAGGTTAGGCTGTTTAAGGACAGAAATGGTAATGTACTAACAAGTGACAAGAGTATGTTGAGAAGGTAGAAGGAGTACTTTGAAGAGCTGATGAATAAAGAAAATGAGAGAGGGGAGGTGGATGAAGAAAAGATGGTGACAAGGAAGTCCCAAGGATTAGCAAGGCAGAAGTGAGGGCAGCTTTGAAGAGGATGAAGAATGGAAAGGGAGTTAGTCCAGATGGCATACTTGTGGATGTATGGAGAGGTTTAGGAGAGATGGCAGTGGACTTTTTAACCAGATTGTTTAACACAATTTTGGAGAGTGAGAGGATGCCTGAGGAGTGGAGAAGAAGTGTCCTGGTACCAATTTTCAAGAACAAAGGTGATGCTCAGAGCTGTAGTAACTACAGAGGCATAAAGTTGATCAGCCACACTATGAAGATATGAGAGAGTTGTCAAAGCCAGGTTAAGAGGAGAGGTGACAATCAGTGAGCAGCAGTATGGTTTCATCTCAAGAAAGAGTACTACAGATGCAGTGTTTGCGCTAACAGTGCTGATGGAGAAGTATAGAGAAGGTCAGAAGGAGTTGCACAGTGTCTTTGTGGATCTAGAGAAAGTATATGATAGGGTGCCAAGAGAGGAAGTGTGGTACTGTATGAGAAAGCCAGGAGTGGCAGAAGTATGTGAGGGTTGTGCAGGACATGTATGAGGACAGCGAGACGGTGGTGAGGTGTACAGTAGGAGTGATAGATGGGCGACATGATGACACCCCTTACTCGGTGAAGGCAAGGTTAATCTCGCCGGGGAATTTCTCCTTTTGTCTGAAAGGGTGTGGAAACGTCTCTCTGGGCAGCTTACAGCTTTCTCAGTGTGCAACAGTGCATAGTGCATCTTGCCCCTGTACTGCTACCTGTTGGACTAACGAAGTCGGCAGAAGTTGTCCTGAAGATTCTTTTTGTCAGTCTAGAAGCCTGGAAGGAACTGTCACCCTGCAGGAGCTCTGTAGCGCTGCTATTTGTGATTCTTACAAGCATGGCACGCATATGGTGACAGGGGGATGGTGGCTGTGTGGCCATCGTGCCTACTCACACCTGCCCATGAATTGGGGAGGGGTGTGTGCTCCCGTAGTTGTGACTGACCATACCATCATATTGTTGGCAGGATAGGTGGGCAGGGTGAAGAGAGATGTCTCCTTTGAGCCACATGATCCCATCTGGGGCACAGATGTGCCGGAAGAATTCAAGTTAGAAACCATGGGGCAGGAGGTACTTAACTCCTTGTTCCCTTTGGTGGGAGTGGCTAAGAACACCTTATGGATTGAAACTACTAGTTATAGACGACATTAATTTGTGAATTTTTCTTTATCTGCTTTTTCTGGTATACATGAGGAATTAACAGCTTTTAGCCTTACAGTATGTTGGCTCAAAATAGAATGGTTCTTGATCAAATAACTGCTGCCCGAGGGGGCGTGTGTATAATTGTAGGTGATTATTGTTGTACTTTTATCCCTGAAAATGATGCAGATGGTCCTGTGACTGCCTCAGCCATACGCAACCTCACTGCCTTACAGGCTGCTGCAGCCAAGGACAATGTTACTGATGAACAAACCTGGTTAAGTTGGTTACTCTCTTCATGAAGAAGTCTCATCATGAACCTGTCAGTGATTTTGGTGGTATTATTTTTGGCCTTTTCTTGTGTCATTCCCTGTGCCCGTAGTATGATGATGAGACTTGTTCATGTTAACTTAGTGATGCACCATGGTGCAGTTGCTGGGAATGGTGGGGATGATGAACAAACAGCGTGAGCTCAAGGTGTCTCTCCATGACCCAAATACAGAGTAAAAGTATGACTGACATGCAGAAAAATGAAAGGAGTTGCATGATCATGATGTGAAGTTGAAATGTACTACTTGCAAATACATTTATGAAGTTTGAAGCATTACTTTTACTTTTATTTTGTTTTTTATTTCTATTTTTACATTACATCATTACACTTTATTATTATGCTTATTGTTTTTTCTTTTATCCTTTATCTCAGCTGCAATGATACATAACTATAACACACATATACCATTATTATATTGCTTTATTATTATTATTTTATCATTATTCTGTTTTTCACTGTCTTTACCATTAATGATTTTCTTTATTGATTAATGAGTTTATTGTTTCATTTCTCCTCCTAAAGGAAAATGTTTAGCTAGTGCCTGGGGAAGCAGGGCTGATGGCGGGCTTTCCCTGTTGTTAGCTAGTTAGGATCTGTTGCATGCAAATGCATTGGAGCTCAGCATAGCTGCCAGATGGGGTTTTAGATGCCATAAACCATTCTTTTTTGATGCCTTGCATGACATCAAAGGGAGGAGAATGATAGAATTTCATATTTGTCTTATATTTGTGATTTGTTTTGTCTCAGAGTCTGCCTCAGAGTCTGTGTAAAAGTGTCAAGGATGCAGCTGCACTAGTTATCTTGTTTTTAGTCCATTCTGTGTGGCTACCATGTGACTGGTACTGAGTGAGCGTCATAGTTCCTGAGAAAAAGATAATCTGTACACCAAGTTTTGACCAGATGTACTGGACCAATCATGATGGACAATTTGCTCCTCCACCTCTCAGATAATGGAGGGCTTAAAGAACTGAGTGATGTGGGTTTGAGTCAGAATGGTGCATGAATAGGCTCTGAGACTGTTTTTGTATTGTTCTCCACTGGCCAGTGTAATTAAATTTGCTGAAACTCTGATCCAGCCTGGTTTTTGACTGAAAGTTTAGAAGAATTTTTCTAACAGAGTGACAGATGGGTTCAAGGTGGGGTTACATCAGGGATCAGCTCTGAGCCTCCTCTTGTTTGCCATGGTGATGGACAAGCTGACAGATGAGGTTATGCAGGAGTCTCCGTGGACCATGATGTTTGCAGGTGACATTGTGATCTGTACTGAGAGTAGGGAGCAGGTGGAAGACAACTTGCAGAGATGGAGGTATGCTCTGGAGAGAAGAGGAATGAAAGTCAGTAGAAGCAAGACAGAATACACGAGTGTGAATGAGACAGAGGCAGGTGTAATGGTGAAGATGCAAGGAGTAGAGGTTGTGAAAGTTGTTGAGTTTAAATACCTGGGGTCAAGCATCCAAAGCAATGGAAAATGCACAACAGAGTTTAAGGGGAGAGTGCAGGCAGGGTGGAGTGGGTAGAGATGAGTGTTAGGGGTGATTTGGGACAGAAGGATAGCAGCAAGAGTGAAAGGGAAGATTTACAAGACGGTAGTGAGACCTGCTATGATGTATGGTTTGGAGACAGTGGCACTCACAAAAAGACAGGAGATGAAGCTGGAGGGGGCAGAGTTGAAGATGCTAAGATTTTCACTGGGCGTGACTAAGAGGGACAGGATTAGAAATTAATAGAGGGACAGCTCAGGTTAAGCAGTTTGGAGACAAAGTAAGAGAGGCAAGGCTGAGATGGTCTGGACATGTGCAGAGGAAGGATAGTGGATATCTGGACAAAGGATGTTCAAGATGGAGCTGCCAGGCAGAAGGAAAAGAGGAAGACTACAGAGAAGATTCATGGATGTACTGAAGGAGGACATGGAGAGGGTCGGTGTTACAGAGGAAGATGCAAGGGATAGGATGAGATGGAGGCAGATGATCCGCTGTGGAGACCCCTAAAGGGAGCAGCCAAAAGAAGACATTAATTGCTCAGTCATTTACATAGTCCCCACTGACAATCACCGACCAAATCAGCAGATGTATCCTTTACCCGTTTGCTGAGAGCAATCTTTTCCCGAATACATGGCATACTTAAGAAGGCATTTATCTTACACTCTGTGGCCATAACACAATTAAGCAATATTACACAAGAGTGAGTTTGGTATCATGAATATACAAACTCCAGCAGGATGTGATTCCACCCTGCTGTAGTTAGTGCATTGATGATACCGTAACAAACGCGAGTGTTTATTGCTTTTATACAACAGATCTGGCAAACAAAATTTATTAAATGACAGCAATACTGGACAAAATATTGTTTGTTTAATCAGTTATTTTGCACAGCTGAGAAAAAAGTCCCTACATCTAGCCAGTGCTAAACATCTCAATCAGCATGAAGATGTCGCCTGTCCTTTCACACACATGTAAACAAATTAAATATTTCAAATGCAAATGTAATAAGTGTTTATAAAACATACCTATTAAGGCAATATTTCAGAAAATCCCAGATCAAAATATATCTAATACCGGTCGCCAGAAGCTAGTAGTTAGCATGGTAGCGATTTAGCACATTTTTCTTGCTTTTCTTCGCATTTTCAGATGAAACAGTGTCCATCACCACAAAAATATTGTGGTTTGTTAATCGAGACAATAAACTCTAGCACTGCCTATTTTTTTTTTTTTTAAACAGACATGAAATCATTTAATGATCTTAAAATGACGGGGACAGAAGTAGACCTTGGCAAAAGGGTGGGATTTCCGGGTCACGGCTGTTTAATTTCTTCTTGTCAAACAACGCTTTACTGTGGAAATTAAGGTATCTAAAACGGTGCTGCAACTGTCAGAGCTGATAAAAAATACTGTTAGTCATTAACATTACTAGAACTTTGAAGTGGAGTGATACATATCCAGTGAAATTGGAATGCAATTATATTAACTCCTGGAATCCCCATTGTCCAATCAAATTGCTCGGTGGGAACTAACTGTTGTATAATATTGTGAAAGGGCTTATAAAGTACGTACAGATCAACACAGCAGTACCAGCAAACAAACAAACAAACAAATAAGTAAATAAATAAATCAATGATCTCCCATTTTAATAAAATTTTTATTTATTGTAGAAAACAGAATATACCTGTAGAATGTAAAGACTCCAAACAAGTAAATTACAAAGTGAAAGAGCTTCATATTATCACTGACCATGTTTACATGTACACGAATAAACCAGTTATGATTGGATTTCTGGAGTTATCCGATTATTCAAGTGGCCATGTAAACAGAATAAGCCGATAAAGGCCATGTAACCGGGGTCATTAACTCAAGTGGTTTACCCTCCAATAATCTGTTTATTCAGTGCATGTAAACACAACAGAACGCATTATTGCCATTATCGGTTTATTCCCAGTAATTAGTCTATTGTGACCGTGTAACCGAGGTCAATCAGTACCATCCATGATGAAACTTGAGGTCAAGTGTCTATGCAAACACAGATAAAACATTTCAACCAAAGACAAAGAAATCCTGTTTCCCTACAAAAGAAAACAAAATCCACATTTCTCCAACAACCCATATTAAATCTCTTACAGTAAGACCATTAAAAAGGCTTAATAAACAAGGATGTGGAATGTTTAAATAAAGATTAAAAAAAACACCAAAAAACAACCCTACTTTACCCTCTTTCAGACTTTAATCAGTCTATTTTACAGCAGTAATTTAACAAAACAGTCAAGGCTTTGTGCCTATATTTTTTTTTCTTCTTTTTATCTGTAAAACCCACATTTACTTTTAAATTATGTCAGAACTGAACTGGATTGTTCATGGTGAAGTGTTACATTAAATTGGGTGGAGGGGGAATGAATGGATTCCTGTATTCTCTCCATGACTGTTGGGGTTATGTCTGAACAAAGCTGCGAAGAAAGTTGTATTAAACGTGCTGCTACATGAACAGATCAAGGAAGCCAGAGGTGTTGTCACTTTTCTCACAAGAGCATTTACAACTAAAAATTACAATCACAATTAATTCATACTACTGGACTACTGATAAAAAGGAATGGTTGTAAGAAAAATCATCCCATCAACTCTACAATGGCTAATGTGCTAAATACAGAGTAACCTATACACAATTCTCTCTGTTCAATACTATATAGACTTGGGAATGTTACTTTAGTGAATGTCATTGTTTTTACTATTAAGAACTACTAGTACATGCAGAGCTTTCGTCAACTTCCATCTTGATTTCTTTCTCTGGCTTGCAGTCCTTGTTGGATGACCACAGAGGCTCTTTTTTAACATCCTTCAGTAGTCCAGGTGACGCTGACAGATCTATGGGCCCCACTCCAGCATGTATGTTGGCTTTGTTACAATTAACTTCTCCTGAGATATCAGATTCTTCTGGCTCGTGTTTAATAGAAACAGGAGGAATGGTGGACTTCTTAGACAGATCCAGTGGTGCTTCTAGCTCCTGTTTAACCATAAATGATACATTCAGTGGAGTATTCTGCGGTTCTCCTAGTGCAGACTTCAGTACAAGGGATTCTGGAAGGGCTTGCATAGTCGGAATTTGAATTGTCTGAGAGACTGGCGCCCCATTGGCTGCAGTTGAACAGACAGGAACGAACAAGACGAGATTCACACCAGGAGGTGGTTCTTTGTCAAGCGTTAACTTCCATAAACCGTCTGATGGACAAGAGCCAGTAGACACACCCTCTTCCACATTTTCTGGACTACTGGAATTTGTTGCCGGTGCAGCAGGGCTGTCTGAAGCAGCAGTAGGAAGAGTAACTGTAGCTGCAGCATTTAATGAGTTCAATTTGGGCTTTTTTGTCTGCAGCTGGGAGCTTCTGGAGGGTTGGCGCTTCTTGGTAGCACTCTGGAAAACAAAATAAAAAAAAACATGCCAGTCATTTCACTAGAATGAAATGAGACACATTGATAAGTAAAACTAATTGTTTTATAGACTAAGGCCCAATTTATGCTTCCATGTCATGGTGATACTGTGGCTGATGCCATTATTCATACTCATTATTCATCCATTCATTCATTATTGTGTATATATATATTTTATAGTAATATGTACATATGTATATTAGCTGCTCTTGCTTGCTTGTTTTTTCTTGCCTTCTGATTGTTGCTCTGAGTGTTGCTATCCCTGTGCTGTTGCAATCCTGGAATTTCCCCATTGTGGGACTAATAAAGGCTTATCTTATCTTATCTTATCTTATCTTATCTTATTATCAGCAATAATGGCATCAGCTGTGCGCTGGTTTGAATGCATTGTTGCATTGTCAAAACGGGTTTCTACAGATCTGTAAATTGATTTGTGTTCATCATGTTTTTATTTGTTAAATAGTGACGGAGAATAGCTGACTGTGATGGGGTTGGAGCTAATAAATGTGAAAAAAGCAACTTTTCATACGATCACTGCAATAGAGAAAAAGAGAAGATGTTAAGAGAAAAACAGTATGCACGGCCATCACTGCTACCGTCAATTGACAATTTATATAATTAATGGGGTTAGTGGACATCTACTGATACGACTGTGGACATTTATACTTCTTAAATAAAATATTAATATAAATATATTTTTATCACTATAAATTGATATAAACAATAACCAGCATTAGTTTAACTTGTTAATAACATTAGCAACAATAGTTTGTTTTACTCATATTTGAGGTGCAGTGACTTATGGGTAATCTTAACTTCTGGTGAAGTGGTGTACAGTTGTTCACTTCTCCCCTACTCAGTTTTCTTTGAACTGAAAACCTTCCACTCCCTTCAGTTTGGAATCTCAGTTAATATGGCGGAATTCCCTATGCAGTCCACTTTGGAGTACACTATTGCTCAATCAGAACGTAGCCATTGCCAAATATTCCACACATTACAACAGTGGCTTGTAACACGTGGCTTCATAGTAAGAGTGCGGGTACGAGACCGGCCTGCCTGTAATCCAGACCTATCTCCTATTGAAAATGTGTGGTGCATTATGAAGCGCAAAATACTGCAACAGAGCCCTCAGACTGTTTAGCAACTGAAGTCCTACATCAAGCAAGAATGGGAAAGAATTCCACCTACAAAGCTTCAACAATTAGTGTCCTCAGTTCTGAAATGCTTATTGAGGGTTGTTAAAAGCAAAGGTGATGTTATGGTGACCTACCACAACCTACGGGACAGGCAGAGCGCTCAGCTTGAGCAATTAACAGAACAATGAGATGCATGGACTGATATCAATATGTAGATGTGCCTTGCAGCCTCCTTTGTCCTACAGCTCCAGAGCAGAGAGGAATTCCAGCGCCAGTAATCCTGCTATTGATATGTGTGACTCTCATGTAAATGTCCCATGCATTCATGCTGTACTGTGATGCTAATATGCCATGCATGCATTGTCTGTGGCTGAGTATATAAGCTGACTGTATATGCCTCACTAGAGCTCTCTCACTTGCTTGTTGCTGACTTAGAGACGCAGGGCTCACTCCAGCGCGCTGCCACAGCGCTGAGTGAGCCTCGTGATGGAGGATGAATAAAGCACCCTTTTAAACTTCAGTTCGCCATGTCCGCCTGCACTTATTTGAGCCTTGCCTCCACACTGGTAACCCTTACTCGTATCATCCACACTGGTGACCCCAAAGAAAAGAACACCCCGGAGTGGTGACCCCGAAGAAAAGAACACACCGACGACGAACAAACGCAGCCCCCGATGGTGACTCCGACGACGAACGAACGCAGCTGACTGATGCGAATGATCTTCCCTCCCTTCCGCCACACAGGAGACCTTGACGCAGAACCAACACCAGGCGAACTCCCCGGAGATCATCCACGACCGGGGAAGCTGCAGAAAGCGTCATAGTGCGACCCTCGCCTGAGATCTGGGACCTCCACGCTGGGACCTGCCGAGGGACTAAGAACGTCTGCTCCCTCTCACCGTGCTGTGGATTACAGAGACAGAGGATCGCTCACATCCTCCGCATCCACACGAGCATGCACGCACCTCGTCCTCTCTCCACAATGGCAACCTCCAGGGCCGGACAGAGAATGCAGCACGTAGACCAGAACGCACCATGACCCAGCACGAGCGAACGACAGCAACAGCCCGAACAGGGAAGACCATCGGCGCCGACGATGCTGATTTCCAGCAAGCTCCCTGACCCTGACTCACCTCTCGACAGCGGACCACCCACGCACCGAACCCCCTCACGCACACCGTGGGGTTACAAGGACAGCGCAACTTTCAGCTATGTGGTCACTGTGCCAGGCGCGCGCCACGCACGGAACAATACCGGCTCCACAGACTGCCATCGTCCTCCGCCGCTGCACATGCCCGAGAAACACGGCCGACCGCCATCCTCGGAACCTTCAGGGCCGCTCACGCACCTGAAGCAGACACGCAGCCCGCACACAGGACTTTGTATGGGTCTCAGCCACGGCGCACATGGGAATTCAGCCGTCTGCTGTCCCCGAGGGCTTTAGGGCTGCGCCCGCACCTAAAGCCAACACGCCAGGTCCCTCACACAGCTCCAGCTTTTGTTTTTTCTTCATGGCCACTACGCATCCTCGCAGGACTGAGCCGCGAGAGGAGTCAGAAACAAATGTTTCTTCTCATAGCCGCTGTGGATCTCCGCCACGTTTAATGGGAAAGCCCCTCAACATCACGGATCCACATCAATTTTTGCGCGGCCCGGACAACTTCGCCGTCCCGGGCCGGCACTTGCTACCCCCACCCTCCCTCCACCTTCTCCTGCACAGAGCTTTTCCCACAGCTCGCTTCCAAAGCTGGCCGATCGACGCCTCAGCCCCCTGCTGAGCCCTCTGGGGGGGAGTGGTATGGTGACCCACCACAACCTACAGGACAGGCAGAGCGCTCAGCTTGAGCAATTAACAGAACAATGAGATGCATGGACTGATATCAATATGTAGATGTGCCTTGCAGCCTCCTTTGTCCTACAGCTCCAGAGCAGAGAGGAATTCCGGCGCCAGAAATCCTGCTATTGATATGTGTGACTCTCATGTAAATGTCCCATGCATTCATGCTGTACTGTGATGCTAATATGCCATGCATGCACTGTCTGTGGCTGAGTATATAAGCTGACTGTATATGCCTCACTAGAGCTCTCTCACTTGCTTGTTGCTGACTTAGAGTTGCAGGGCTCACTCCAGCGCGCTGCCACAGTGCTGAGTGAGCCTCGTGATGGAGGATGAATAAAGCACCCTTTTAAACTTCAGTCCGCCGTGTCCGCCTGCACTTATTTGAGCCTTGCCTCCACACTGGTGACCCTTATTCGTATCCTCCACAATGTAACACAGTGGTAAACATGTCCCAGCTTTTTTGGAATGTGTTGCAGGCATCAAACTCAAAATGAGTGAATATTTGCAAGAAAAAACATAAACAGCCCAAAGTGTATCAGTTTGAACATTAAATATCTTGTCTTTACAGTGTATTCAACTGAATGTTGTAAAGGATTTTTAAATCATTGTACTTTGTTTTCATTTAAGTTTTACTATCATCCTAACAGAGCACTACACTCCCAAAATGCTGGATTACTTGTAATACCCAGAATCTCCAAAAGTACAATGGGAGGCAGAGCCTTCTGCTATCAAGCTCCTTCTCTGTGGAACCAGTTACCACTCTGGGTCTGGGAGTCAGACTCGATCTCTGTTTTTAAGAACAGGGTAAAATCCTTCCTTTTCAATATAGCCTACGATTAGGGAGGGATCTTGTGTCTCTTAACCCCCCTTTTGTTTTGCTGTTAATAGATTCAGACTGCCGGGTGACCTCCAATAATGTACTTGGCTTCTCACCGTTCATGTTCTTTATGTCTGTTCTCTTCATCTTCTCTATCCCCTCACCCCCAGCCAGTCGCAGCAGATGACTGCCCCTCCCTGAGCCTGGTTCTGCTAGAGGTTTCTTCCTGTTAAATGGGAGTTTTTCCTCTCCACTGTCACTATGTGCTTGCTCACAGGGGATCGTCTGATTGCTGGGTCTTTGTGCAACTGTGGGGTTTTCCCTGCATTTGGTAGTGCTATGAGATGACTTTTGTTGTGATATGACACTATATAAATAAAGCTGAATTGAAAATTGAATTGAATTCATTGGAATTAGGGTTTGTAAAAATCCCACCAGCTGTGCTTTTCTTTCTGGCACATTCCTTTTCTGTCTGAGCTTGAAAAACATTCAAAAAATTATGCAATATCTAAGTCTACTGCCTTCCATAACAACAACCTGAAAACTCTTATTTACTAGTAGTTTCAGTCAAATCTAACTGAAATGCATAATCACTTGGCTGACTTAACCCACTGTAATAAAGATTTTACCACTTTATAATAAATTATAATGTAGGGATGCATGATATATATCGGCACACTATCATTATCGGCAGGTAAAGCATTTAAAATTATTTACTGGCTTCAGCAAAAATTCATATCTACAGCTGATACAATAATATTACAGCAGAGTCAGGTATGACACTCGGCTGTGACATTAAGTTTTTTCAGTGGCAGGAGGGCATGACATCATCACATCGGCAGCGTAGATGAACAAGCATGTCTGCTCCCATGGTCAGAGGGGTATTGCATAAAACCAAGATAAGGGATGAAGCCAAGATTTTCAAGTAATTCTGGCTTAATCTATATTTCACTTGGTTGTATAAATGTAGGATAAATTAAGCCCAGTCAAGCTGCTATGGAGATTTATTCTCTGTAGTTAGCCTGGTCCAGAGCAGGCTAAGAGTCAGGGTAAGATTAATCCTAGCGACTAGTCAGTGCAGGGGTCAGTCCTATGAGAAATCAATGCTTTTCACTGTCATTAAATGGTCTACTGTAAATATGCTGCAGCATTTTAATTACCCTGCATTGAATGAAACTCAAAGGTAGGAAGAAAAGTTTACTGGCATCAAAATAATACAGATACATTGCCATTCAAGTGTATCCACTGTTCTTTTAATTGTGGCAACCATTTTCATAATCATCCATGTAGTAGCAGCTTGGTGGAACACTGGTTAGCACTGTGGTAGCACAGTAAGAAGGTTGTGGGTTCAATCCCACCCCCTAACCATCAGTGACCCTTCTGTGTGGAGGTGTGCCCTAGGTGTGAATGGTGAAGGGATAGGCGCCGCACTGTGGCTGCCTCATCCATCCACATACAGCTGTGTACAAAATTGATGGTACCCCTCTGTTAATGAAAGAAAAACCCACAATGGTCACAGAAATAACTTGAATCTGACAAAAGTGGTAATAAATAAAAATTCTATGAAAATTAACCAATGAAAATCAGACAATGCTTTTGAATTGTGGTTCAAAAGAGTTATTTAAAAAAACAAACTCATGAAACAGGCCTGGACAAAAATGATGGTACCCTTAACTTAATATTTTGTTGCACAACCTTTTGAGGCAATCACTGCAATCAAACGATTTCTGTAACTGTCAATGAGACTTCTGCACCTCTCAGCAGGTATTTTGGCCCACTCCTCATGAGCAAACTGCCCCAGTTGTCTCAGGTTTGAAGGGTGCCTTCTCCAGACGGCATGTTTCAGCTCCTTCCACAGATGTTCAATAGGATTTAGATCAGGGCTCATGGAAGGCCACTTTAGAATAGTCCAATATTTCGCTCTTAGCCATTCTTGGGTGTTTTTAGCTGTGTGTTTTGGGTCATTATCCTGTTGCAAGACCCATGACCTGTGACTGAGACCAAGCTGTCTGACACTGGGCAACACATTTCTCTCTAGAATACCTTGATAATCTTGAGATTTCATTGTACCCTGCACAGATTCAAGACATCCTGTGCCAGATGCAGCAAACAGCCCCAGAACATAACAGAACCTCCTCCATGTTTCACAGTAGGGACAGTGTTCTTTTCTTGGTATGCTTCATTTTTGTGTCTGTGAACATAGCGCTGATGTGCTTTGCCAGAAAGTTCCAGTTTTGTCTCGTCTGTCCATAGGACATTCTCCCAGAAACTTTGTGGCTTGTCAACATGCAGTTTGGCAAATTCCAGTCTGGCTTTTTTATGATTTGTTTTCAACAGTGGTGTCCTCCTTGGTCGTCTCCCATGAAGTCCACTTTGGCTCAAACAACGACGGATGGTGCGATCTGACACTGATGTACCTTGACCTTGGAGTTCACCATGAATGTGTTTAGAGGTTGTTCTGGGCTCTTTTGTTACCATTCGTATTATCCGTCTCTTCCATTTTTCATCAAATTTCCTCCTGCGGCCACGTCCAGGGAGGTTGGCTACAGTCCCGTGGATCTTAAATTTCTGAATAAAATGTGCAACTGTAGTCACAGGAACATCAAGCTGCTTGGAGATGGTCTTACAGTCTTTACCTTTAACATGCTTGTCTATAATTTTCTTTCTAATCTCCTGAGACAACTCTCTCTTTTGCTTCCTCTGGTCCATGTTTAGTGTGTTACACACCATGTCACCAAACAGCACAATGATTACTTGTCACCCTTTAAATAGGCCGACTGACTGATTACAAGTTTGTAGACACCTGTGATGTTAATTAGAGGACACATCTTGGTTGAACATGTCTCTATGGTCACATTATTTTCAGTCTTTTCTAGGGGTACCATCATTTTTGTCCAGGCCTGTTTCATGAGTTTGTTTTTTAAAAGAGGGAAAGATGAATGCAGCAATGTACAGAGACATCCTGGATGAAAACCTGCTCCAGAGCGCTCTTAACCTCAGAATGGTGCGACGGTTCATCTTTCAGCTGTCACCATGGGGTGAGACGCCGGCTCGGCGCTCAGCCCATGCTCCTTTTATCCCTGCCTCTCATTGGGCAGTGCCTCAGCTGGTTCCCAGCTGTCAGTGTCACGGGACGGCTGGGGCCAATTAATCCTCATCAGCTGGGGCGCTGTTAATGAGTATAAAGAGGAGCAGCTTCGATCATTCGGGGCTGCGACATAAGCACTGCTAGGCTGAAGCCCCTTCGTCTGGTGTCAGCCTCAACTCCCCTTGCAGCATTCCGGTGTTTGTATCCCGCTGTGAGTATGCACGTCTTGTTACCCCCATGTCCGGTACGAGCTACCTACCCCTGCGCTGTGCAGCCTGAGAATGTACGTCTGTATGAGTGTCTGTGCTCTCCTCATCCCTTATCCCTTACCCAGAATAAAACATCTCGACTCACTGGCTTGCCCCTGGCTCTGATTGCCCGGCTCCCTAGAGCCGGATATGACAGTATGTCGCAGCCAGAAGAGTTGCCGGCGGCCGTGAGTCGCTGTGGAAATGTACCTTTCTGTCCGGGTGTCAGCGCTGCTAGCATGCTGTTTCCCAGGAGTCACTTCCGGCGCCAGGGCGACGAGCTGAGGTCCATCTCGGAGGCTGTCGACGGGACATTCTTCACCCTGCACGACGCCTCCAACGCGAGACGCTGGCATCCGGGCCGTGCTGAGGAACTCCTGGACTGTCACCCTCACTCTCTGTACCATCTGGAGGACAGTGCCAGGATAGACGCTGCAGGTACACAGCGAGAGAAGCTCCACGGGGTGGATGGAAATCCCGGCAGGGAGTCGAAGTGGGCGACGTCTTTCCCCGCTTCGGAGTCCCGTTCCTGCCGCCATTCCAGTCCGGGAGTTCGCGCCAACCAGAGGACTTCCCCCGACCTGCGCCACGTCACTCGGGATTCCCTTCGAGGAGCCGCAGCTGACAGCAGTTATGTCCGGGGTCGAGTGGCTGTCGCGAGCTCTACTGTGTTTCCTGTCACCACCTTCAGGCATGTGGCGGCGGCAGTGAGATTGATGGTGAGGACTTCAGGGCTACGAAGCCTTCCCGTGCTCGACGCCTTCCTCGTCTCGATCTCCGATCTGGAGCGGCGAATCCTGGGTTTCCCCCTCGCTTCGTCCCCTGGGAGTAGTCGTCGTCACATCGCCGAGTCACCTCTGCACGAACCTCGTCCGGATCCAGTTCTGGGTCATCGTCAGGACCGTTCCTCCCACGCAGCTGTCATCCCTTCGCCTCGTCAGTGTGGAGATTCTACAGCCTCGTCCCCTGAGCCTCGTTCCCCCGCTGTCATTCCTGGACATTCGGGCTGGCTCACCCCGGCTGTTTCCCCCTCCTCCTCGACGCGCTTCCTGACCGCTGTGTGTGCCTGGAATCCCGGCCTGGTGAGCTCTCTGCTGGAGACAACGCGAGCGACCCTCAGACGAATTCCCGGGGGGTCCTCCGTTATCGCCGGGCGGGGAGAGGAAGAAGCAGAATCCACTACAGCAGGCGATACTCAACCTCCAGGGGGCAGGCAAGTCATTGTTTTTTCACACCTGCTTAATGATTTGCTCTGTCACATCCCTGGAGGAGAAGTTCAGGGTTCGCAGCTCCCTGAACTCTCCCCACCTGCTGTAACCTGTATGCCTAATCCCGCATCCTCTGTGTCTCTCTCCGCCGAGCGGTCCCCGGCTCCGGGTCAACGTGGTGGGATATGGAGAGGGCCTGTGGTTCCGCAGCTACATTGCGGACGGAGGAGGGGGACTGACTGCTGCGTGGAGTCTACACCGACGACTGAGCGTCCCTGAGTCTCCACGGAGGAGCGGTTCGGTCCAGCGGGACGAGATTCTTCTGGCTTCACGCCGAGTGGGTCGTCGGCGGGGTTACCTGAGCTGGAGGGATCTCAAGCTGCGCTGACCATCGTGCTGGCTGCGGGGCCCGACGCGGCTAGATGGGAGCCTGACAACGACCTCCTGACGACGGATCCTGGATCTTCGCAGTCCTGGACGGCGTCAGAACCCGAGATCAGGCGAGTGCTCTCCTTTCTTTTCTTTCTTTTTATCTTTGAGCACTTCAGCCTATCTCCAGGGGAGACGAGCAGGGTGCAGCCGCCCGCTGCGTCTGAGCTTGTCTCGCCGGGTTCTGGCGCTGCCGGTGATCCTGATCCCGGTTCTGTCTTCTCTTCTGAGCCTTCTTCCAGGGTCACCGGCGAGGAGTTGCTGTTCCTCGTGGTGCTGGAGGGTCCGGGTTCAACGTTGGAGGTCGGTTCTGGTGCAGTGTCCAATGTGGGTTCGCCCGAGACCCAATCGGGGTCCAACGTGGGTTCGCCTGAGGCCCGATCGGGGTCCGACGTGGGTGCTGTCCCAGTATTGTCCAGGTCCGGTGAGGAGGTGGCCGTTTCCCTGAGGCCCGCCGCCCTCGTCATCGGCTCTCCCCTGAGCCTCTTCCACCGGGATCCGCTCTGACCCTTCGTCCGTCTCAACGGTCCTGGTGGTTGAGTGATGCGGGTCGACGACCCGACCCGCAAAACTTTCGGTTCGGCGATCTGGTTTCCCCCCACTGGTCTGTTTGCCTTTGGGCGGCCTGGTTCGGCAGCCGTTGGACTGGATTCCTGGGATCTGGGCCCAGAGTTCGCCGTCCGAACATTTCTCTTCCCCGGGTTGCCAACTGGACAATGGGCGGGGAGATTACCAGAACAATTCCGGCCGTTTTGGACTCTGCCTGCCGTCTCCTCGGGTGTCCTTTACTTCTTTTATTATTATTGAGGTCACTCGGGTGTAGTTTCTTTGTCCATTAGGGGAATATATGTTTTTGTGCTGTGTGTTGTTTTTTTTTTAACCATACTCAGCATTTTTATCGTATTGTTATCCTGTTACCCTGTCACCTTTTTTTCCTCTTGGTGACTCACCTTATGTATCGCGCTGTGTATTGCATTTTCTTATCTTTACTCAGCGTTTTCATTCATCCTTACCTTAGCCTTGGCCTCGTCGGTGCATCATGGAGTATGCGTGTGGTTTCCTGTTCAACCATACTCTGTGATCACCCCATTCTGTCTTATTATCCTCGTGGGGGGCCTTCCCTGGCCCCGACTTTAACATTGACTGTGTTTGTTATTGTTTGAAGTAATGCGTTTCATTCCCACTTAACTGTACTTCATTATTACCCATTTGTCCTTGTCACCTCTGTTTCTTTAGGTGATCTTTTATATATTCAGTGCTGTGTGTTTTGTTTTCTTTAGTATCCATGCACAGCGTTTTTCATTTTTTGTCCTGACCTTTGTCTTGTTGGTGCATTATGGAGTAGTGTGTTTTGTTCCCCTTAACTATACTCTGTGATTGCTTTATTCATTCCTGCCACCTTTTTGGTGGGTTTTTGGTTTTCTTTTTTTTGCCCCGATCTATACGTTATTTGTATGCTGTCTGTAGTCGTATTTGGTATTTTCCCTACCTGTGTCCTAACTCAGTTTTCTCCCTAACTGTGCTCTGGGTTAATCCTTTTCCCTGTGTTGTAGGGTATTGTATTTGGGTTTTTTTTTCTCTGCCCTGCTGCCCTACATTGGTCTATTGTTTTTTTTTGTCCTTCCCTTTGCATCTTCCCCTCCGGTCCTGCCTCCCTTCCGCCCACCCTAGGTGGGGAGGGGGGGGGGGCTGGGATGTTCCTGGTCGTTCGGGAGCCCGACCGTGAGGGGGAGGCTCTGTCACCATGGGGTGAGACGCCGGCTCGGCGCTCAGCCCATGCTCCTTTTATCCCTGCCTCTCATTGGGCAGTGCCTCAGCTGGTTCCCAGCTGTCAGTGTCACGGGACGGCTGGGGCCAATTAATCCTCATCAGCTGGGGCGCTGTTAATGAGTATAAAGAGGAGCAGCTTCGATCATTCGGGGCTGCGACATAAGCACTGCTAGGCTGAAGCCCCTTCGTCTGGTGTCAGCCTCAACTCCCCTTGCAGCATTCCGGTGTTTGTATCCCGCTGTGAGTATGCACGTCTTGTTACCCCCATGTCCGGTACGAGCTACCTACCCCTGCGCTGTGCAGCCTGAGAATGTACGTCTGTATGAGTGTCTGTGCTCTCCTCATCCCTTATCCCTTACCCAGAATAAAACATCTCGACTCACTGGCTTGCCCCTGGCTCTGATTGCCCGGCTCCCTAGAGCCGGATATGACAGTATGTCGCAGCCAGAAGAGTTGCCGGCGGCCGTGAGTCGCTGTGGAAATGTACCTTTCTGTCCGGGTGTCAGCGCTGCTAGCATGCTGTTTCCCAGGAGTCACTTCCGGCGCCAGGGCGACGAGCTGAGGTCCATCTCGGAGGCTGTCGACGGGACATTCTTCACCCTGCACGACGCCTCCAACGCGAGACGCTGGCATCCGGGCCGTGCTGAGGAACTCCTGGACTGTCACCCTCACTCTCTGTACCATCTGGAGGACAGTGCCAGGATAGACGCTGCAGGTACACAGCGAGAGAAGCTCCACGGGGTGGATGGAAATCCCGGCAGGGAGTCGAAGTGGGCGACGTCTTTCCCCGCTTCGGAGTCCCGTTCCTGCCGCCATTCCAGTCCGGGAGTTCGCGCCAACCAGAGGACTTCCCCCGACCTGCGCCACGTCACTCGGGATTCCCTTCGAGGAGCCGCAGCTGACAGCAGTTATGTCCGGGGTCGAGTGGCTGTCGCGAGCTCTACTGTGTTTCCTGTCACCACCTTCAGGCATGTGGCGGCGGCAGTGAGATTGATGGTGAGGACTTCAGGGCTACGAAGCCTTCCCGTGCTCGACGCCTTCCTCGTCTCGATCTCCGATCTGGAGCGGCGAATCCTGGGTTTCCCCCTCGCTTCGTCCCCTGGGAGTAGTCGTCGTCACATCGCCGAGTCACCTCTGCACGAACCTCGTCCGGATCCAGTTCTGGGTCATCGTCAGGACCGTTCCTCCCACGCAGCTGTCATCCCTTCGCCTCGTCAGTGTGGAGATTCTACAGCCTCGTCCCCTGAGCCTCGTTCCCCCGCTGTCATTCCTGGACATTCGGGCTGGCTCACCCCGGCTGTTTCCCCCTCCTCCTCGACGCGCTTCCTGACCGCTGTGTGTGCCTGGAATCCCGGCCTGGTGAGCTCTCTGCTGGAGACAACGCGAGCGACCCTCAGACGAATTCCCGGGGGGTCCTCCGTTATCGCCGGGCGGGGAGAGGAAGAAGCAGAATCCACTACAGCAGGCGATACTCAACCTCCAGGGGGCAGGCAAGTCATTGTTTTTTCACACCTGCTTAATGATTTGCTCTGTCACATCCCTGGAGGAGAAGTTCAGGGTTCGCAGCTCCCTGAACTCTCCCCACCTGCTGTAACCTGTATGCCTAATCCCGCATCCTCTGTGTCTCTCTCCGCCGAGCGGTCCCCGGCTCCGGGTCAACGTGGTGGGATATGGAGAGGGCCTGTGGTTCCGCAGCTACATTGCGGACGGAGGAGGGGGACTGACTGCTGCGTGGAGTCTACGCCGACGACTGAGCGTCCCTGGGTCTCCACGGAGGAGCGGTTCGGTCCAGCGGGACGAGATTCTTCTGGCTTCACGCCGAGTGGGTCGTCGGCGGGGTTACCTGAGCTGGAGGGATCTCAAGCTGCGCTGACCATCGTGCTGGCTGCGGGGCCCGACGCGGCTAGATGGGAGCCTGACAACGACCTCCTGACGACGGATCCTGGATCTTCGCAGTCCTGGACGGCGTCAGAACCCGAGATCAGGCGAGTGCTCTCCTTTCTTTTCTTTCTTTTTATCTTTGAGCACTTCAGCCTATCTCCAGGGGAGACGAGCAGGGTGCAGCCGCCCGCTGCGTCTGAGCTCGTCTCGCCGGGTTCTGGCGCTGCCGGTGATCCTGATCCCGGTTCTGTCTTCTCTTCTGAGCCTTCTTCCAGGGTCACCGGCGAGGAGTTGCTGTTCCTCGTGGTGCTGGAGGGTCCGGGTTCAACGTTGGAGGTCGGTTCTGGTGCAGTGTCCAATGTGGGTTCGCCCGAGACCCAATCGGGGTCCAACGTGGGTTCGCCTGAGGCCCGATCGGGGTCCGACGTGGGTGCTGTCCCAGTATTGTCCAGGTCCGGTGAGGAGGTGGCCGTTTCCCTGAGGCCCGCCGCCCTCGTCATCGGCTCTCCCCTGAGCCTCTTCCACCGGGATCCGCTCTGACCCTTCGTCCGTCTCAACGGTCCTGGTGGTTGAGTGATGCGGGTCGACGACCCGACCCGCAAAACTTTCGGTTCGGCGATCTGGTTTCCCCCCACTGGTCTGTTTGCCTTTGGGCGGCCTGGTTCGGCAGCCGTTGGACTGGATTCCTGGGATCTGGGCCCAGAGTTCGCCGTCCGAACATTTCTCTTCCCCGGGTTGCCAACTGGACAATGGGCGGGGAGATTACCAGAACAATTCCGGCCGTTTTGGACTCTGCCTGCCGTCTCCTCGGGTGTCCTTTACTTCTTTTATTATTATTGAGGTCACTCGGGTGTAGTTTCTTTGTCCATTAGGGGAATATATGTTTTTGTGCTGTGTGTTGTTTTTTTTTTAACCATACTCAGCATTTTTATCGTATTGTTATCCTGTTACCCTGTCACCTTTTTTTCCTCTTGGTGACTCACCTTATGTATCGCGCTGTGTATTGCATTTTCTTATCTTTACTCAGCGTTTTCATTCATCCTTACCTTAGCCTTGGCCTCGTCGGTGCATCATGGAGTATGCGTGTGGTTTCCTGTTCAACCATACTCTGTGATCACCCCATTCTGTCTTATTATCCTCGTGGGGGGCCTTCCCTGGCCCCGACTTTAACATTGACTGTGTTTGTTATTGTTTGAAGTAATGCGTTTCATTCCCACTTAACTGTACTTCATTATTACCCATTTGTCCTTGTCACCTCTGTTTCTTTAGGTGATCTTTTATATATTCAGTGCTGTGTGTTTTGTTTTCTTTAGTATCCATGCACAGCGTTTTTCATTTTTTGTCCTGACCTTTGTCTTGTTGGTGCATTATGGAGTAGTGTGTTTTGTTCCCCTTAACTATACTCTGTGATTGCTTTATTCATTCCTGCCACCTTTTTGGTGGGTTTTTGGTTTTCTTTTTTTTGCCCCGATCTATACGTTATTTGTATGCTGTCTGTAGTCGTATTTGGTATTTTCCCTACCTGTGTCCTAACTCAGTTTTCTCCCTAACTGTGCTCTGGGTTAATCCTTTTCCCTGTGTTGTAGGGTATTGTATTTGGGTTTTTTTTTCTCTGCCCTGCTGCCCTACATTGGTCTATTGTTTTTTTTTGTCCTTCCCTTTGCATCTTCCCCTCCGGTCCTGCCTCCCTTCCGCCCACCCTAGGTGGGGAGGGGGGGGGGCTGGGATGTTCCTGGTCGTTCGGGAGCCCGACCGTGAGGGGGAGGCTCTGTCACCATGGGGTGAGACGCCGGCTCGGCGCTCAGCCCATGCTCCTTTTATCCCTGCCTCTCATTGGGCAGTGCCTCAGCTGGTTCCCAGCTGTCAGTGTCACGGGACGGCTGGGGCCAATTAATCCTCATCAGCTGGGGCGCTGTTAATGAGTATAAAGAGGAGCAGCTTCGATCATTCGGGGCTGCGACATAAGCACTGCTAGGCTGAAGCCCCTTCGTCTGGTGTCAGCCTCAACTCCCCTTGCAGCATTCCGGTGTTTGTATCCCGCTGTGAGTATGCACGTCTTGTTACCCCCATGTCCGGTACGAGCTACCTACCCCTGCGCTGTGCAGCCTGAGAATGTACGTCTGTATGAGTGTCTGTGCTCTCCTCATCCCTTATCCCTTACCCAGAATAAAACATCTCGACTCACTGGCTTGCCCCTGGCTCTGATTGCCCGGCTCCCTAGAGCCGGATATGACATCAGCAAGACAACGACCCTAAGCACACAGCAAAGATATCAAAGGAGTGGCTTCAGAACAACTCTGTGAATGTCCTTGAGTGGCCCAGCCACAGCCCAGACTTGAATCCCATAAGCGACCTTCGCATCTCGGCTCGTGCAAAGCATCATGGGGACGTGGCTACCAAGCATGCTCTATTGATACATTTAATTTATGGAAAGTTCCTGATCTACGAGCACATTGTATGCGTAGGAGTCTTCCCGGTTGTACCCGCAAACGCAAGGATAAACTAGTTGCGCTTGCATTCACGGCCACGTTGCAGAAATTAGCTAAAATGGCCCCCCGTATGTTTGATTGATGGAAAGACATTTGTCATTCAAGATACTGCTACTATATTTGTATTTGTTACTCAAGCATTCAAGATAGATATTTGTTACTTAAGATACTGTTATTTGTAATGGATTTAGCTGTTTATTTGGTTATTCTTGTATTTGATTGAATAAGAGTTATTATTGGTTATTCAGCAATGCTTATCGGTGTTCGATTTAGAGACTGCGATCATGAAACTGTCACTCTATTAGTTACGCCTTGGAGCTCCAGCAAGGGGAGTGCGTGTGCACTTGTAATACCAAGAATCTCCAAAAGTACAATGGGAGGCAGAGCCTTCAGTTATCAAGCTCCTCTCCTGTGGAACCAGCTGCCAATCTGGATTCGGGAGTCAGACTCGATCTCTGTTTTTAAGAATAGGGCTAAAACCTACCTTTTTGATATAGCCTACAATTAGGGAGGGATCATGTATTTCTGAACCCTCCCTTAGTTATGTTGCTAATAGGTTTAGTCAGCCGGGGGACCTCCAGTAATGCACTGGGCCTCACTCCTTTCCTCACTCTCAATGAAATGTTTTTTTTGCTGGTCATTAACATTTGTTTGTTCTCTCCCATAGATTGAGTCACCATCGTGCTGTTTGCTCTCTACATGTCTGTTCTTTTCTTCTTCTCTATCCCCTCACCCCCCAGCCAGTCGCAGCAGATGACTGCCCCTCCCTGAGTCTGGTTCTGCTGGAGGTTTCTTCCTGTTAAAAGGGAGTTTTTCCTCTCCACCGTTGCCAAGTGCTTGCTCACAGGGGATCACCTGATTGCTGGGGTCTTTCTGCAACTGTGGGGGTTCCCCCTACAGTTGATAGTGCTATGAGATGACTGTTGTTGTGAAATGGCACTATATAAATAAAGTTGAATTGAATTGAATTGAAATTGAATTGAATGTGGTGACTTTGCAAATTTTATGGTGAATAAGGTGAATGATATTAGAGCAAGCATTACACCATCTGCTGAGGACCTTGGCCTGAATCAGGCCCCCTCTAACACGTAGTCCTTATTCACTCCAGTCACGCTACTGGATATAAATGGTCTTCTGGCCTCGATGAAGCCCACTTCAAGCCCCTTACGATATCCTCCCAACATCACTACTCTTCAAAATATTTGACTCTACCGGGCCTTTAATTGTCAAAATCATTAATTGGTCACTTTTATCTGGCACTGTTCCCAGTTCTTTTAAACAAGCAGTGGTTGAACCCAAATTAAAGAAACAAAACTTAGACCCTACAGAATTGAACAATTACAGGCCAATTTCAAAGCCTCCCTTCTTATCTAAAATGCTTGAGAAAGTAGTAGCCGAGCAAGTACAGACGTGGACAGAATTGTTGGTAACCCTTTGTTAATGAAAGAAAAACCCACAATGGTCACAGAAATAACTTTTTTCTTTCATTAACAGAGGGGTACCAACAATTTTGTCCACGTCTTTAACTACATTCATAGAGAGAAATAAAATCTTAGACACCTTTCAGTCTGGTTTCCGCAAAATGCACTCCACCAAGACAGTGCTAATTAGAGTCTCTTGTGACATCATGATGGCAGCAGATTCTGGTCAGTACTCGGTCCTGGTGTTGTTGGATCTCACCGCTGCTTTTGACAAGGTGGACCACAATATATTGATAAATAGGATGAAGGACATGTTTGGTATTTCAGGATTAGTTCTGAAATGGTTCTCATCTTATTTAACTAACAGAGGGTTTTGTGTTTTGTTTAATGAGAAGATGTCTTAAGGACTTCGCTGTGGGGTTCCTCAAGGCTCAATTCTGGGCCCTACTCTGTTTTTATTGTATTTAACCCCACTTGGCCAGATTATTAGTCAGTTTAAGGGTGTTTCTTACCATTTTTACACAGACGACATTCAGCTTTACTGCTCTTTTAAAGAAAATGAGCTGAACATTTTATCAAACTTAATCTCTTGCCTATCTGCCATTACCAAATGGTTAAACAATAACTTCCTGCAATTAAATCTTAACAAGACGGAAACACTGATCATCGCTCCAGACAGAAAAATTCCTCTGATAAAGTAATGCTTAGGTCACCTAGGCTCTTTGTCCAGCCTAGCCTGCGTAACCAGGGTGTTGTTTTTGACAATGCTATGTCACTGGCCTGCCATGGTCGGCAACTAGTCAGAAATTGCTTTTTTTATCTGAGGAATACAGCAAAACTTAGACCTATGGTCTCAACACCTTAACTGGAAATGATTATTCATGCTTTCATCTCGTCTCACTTAGATTATTGTAATGCCCTTTTTATATGTTTTTTTTTATTTAAGTTTTTGTAAAGGGTATACATGTCATTACAACATTGCATTGTTTACATTTTCATCACATATCCCCCCTTTTTTTGTTTTTTGACATTGGAAAAAATTATTGCAACACCCCTTTTTTAAGTGAAAGAAAAAGAGAAATTAAAAAAAGAACAAAAGAAAACAAAAAAACCCAAAAGAGCAGAAAACTAAAAGAGCATCTGAGTAGCGTTGGAACAAAGAGAGGTGCCATTATTGAAATGGTGTTTGTCAAAGATTAGAGCTGATGGAAGACGCATATGCGTTCCAGGGTTGCCAAAAGTTCAAGAACCCATCCATGTCCTGTCTCAGTGCAAATGTCAACTTTTCCATCGAATAAATGTCCTGAATTACGTTAATCCAATCTTCAGGTGTAGGACAGTCTTTCAACATCCATTTTTTTGTTAGAGTTTTTTTACTTGCCAATATTAAAACAGTGAATAAGTATTTTTCTCCTCGTCTTTCCAGTGATTCCGGTAGTAAACCCAAATACAAAGTTACAAAAGAAAAGGGAACTGTTACTTTGAATATTTTCCCCAATATTGTCTGTACATTGGTCCAATATTGGTGGATAACTGGGCATGACCAAAACACATGAAAATGATTTGCAGTCTTTTCACCACACAAGCGCCAACAATTCAACCCTTTACGAGTAAATTTGTTTTGTGCAGGTGTTCTGAAAAATCTTACCAAATTTTTCCATCCAAATTCTCTCCACAGCAGGGATGAGGTACTTTTCCATTGTTGTTTATTTAGCTTTTCCCATATTTCCAGTTGTAAAGTTAAATTCCCCTCTTTTTCCCATCTCTCTTTTATATATGATGTGTTGTCTCCTTTTAAGTCTTGAAGACCATGGTATATTTTAGAAATGTATCTGATCCCTGGGATCCCTTTATATGCCATTAAGAAAACCTTCAGAACACCTGACTGGGCCCTTTCCAAATCCTCTTTTTTAAGTATTTTGTTTATGTGGTGTCTAAGCTGAAAGAACCTGTAAAGGTCTTGATTTACTAGACCTTGTTTTTTCAAATCTTCAAAACTTCTTAAAGTTTGCCCTTTAAAAAAATCGTAATATTTTATCAGTCCATTCTCTTTCCACTTCTTAAATCTAGTGTCTGTTTTATTAGGAGTAAAGTCTTGATCATAGGAAATCCACTGCAATAATCGATAGGGTTCTTTAGTTTGATTCTCTCTGACTATCTTAAACCAAATTTTTAGCGGGGGTCTCTATCCACGGGTTAGTGTTATTCAAAAGTTTAGGTAAGGCATTGTTCCCTATTATTGCCTGTAGGGGAATGTCACTTGTTATTTGGCATTCTATCTCCTTCCATTGTGCAGTGTAGACTGGGTTACATACAGTGGGGCAAAAAAGTATTTAGTCAGCCACCAATTGTGCAAGTTCTCCCACTTAAAAGATGAGAGAGGTCTCCAATTTTCGTCATAGGTATACCTCAACTATGAGAGACAAAATGAGAAAAAAAAAAATCCAGAAAATCACATTGTCTGATTTTTAAAGAATTTATTTGCAAATTATGGTGGAAAATAAGTATTTGGTCGCCTACAAACAAGCAAGATTTCTGGCTCTCACAGACCTGTAACTTCTTCTTTAAGCGGCTCCTCTGTCCTCCACTTGTTACCTGTATTAATGGCACCTGTTTGAACTCGTTATCAGTATAAAAGACACCTGTCCACAACCTCAAACAGTCAGACTCCAAACTCCACTATGGCCAAGACCAAAGAGCTGTCAAAGGACACCAGAAACAAAATTGTAGACCTGCACCAGGCTGGGAAGAATGAATCTGCAATAGGTAAGCAGCTTGGCGTGAAGAAATCAACTGTGGGAGCAATTATTAGAAAATGGAAGACATACAAGACCACTGATAATCTCCCTCCATCTGGGGCTCCATGCAAGATCTCACCCCGTGGGGTCAAAATGATCACGAGAACGGTGAGCAAAAATCCCAGAACCACACGGGGGGACCTAGTGAAGGACCTGCAGAGAGCTGGGACCAAAGTAACAAAGGCTACCATCAGTAACACACTACGCCGCCAGGGACTCAAATCCTGCAGTGCCAGACGTGTCCCCCTGCTTAAGCCAGTACATGTCCAGGCCCGTCTGAAGTTTGCTAGAGATCATTTGGATGATCCAGAAGAGGATTGGGAGAATGTCATATGGTCAGATGAAACCAAAATAGAACTTTTTGGTAAAAACTCAACTTGTCGTATTTGGAGGAGAAAGAATGCTGAGTTGCATCCAAAGAACACCATACCTACTGTGAAGCATGGGGATGAAAACATCATGCTTTGGGGCTGTTTTTCTGCAAAGGGACCAGGATGACTGATCCGTGTAAATGAAAGAATGAATGGGGCCATGTATCGTGAGATTTTGAGTGAAAACCTCCTTCCATCAGCAAGGGCGCTGAAGATGAAACGTGGCTGGGTCTTTCAGCATGACAATGATCCCAAACACACCGCCCGGGCAACGAAGGAGTGGCTTTGTAAGAAGCATTTCAAGGTCCCGGAGTGGCCTAGCCAGTCTCCAGATCTCAACCCCATAGAAAATCTTTGGAGGGTGTTGAAAGTCTGTGTTGCCCAGCGACAGCCCCAAAACATCACTGCTCTAGAGGAGATCTGCATGGAGGAATGGGCCAAAATACCAGCAACAGTGTGAGAAAACCTTGTGAAAACTTACAGAAAAAGTTTGACCTCTGTCATTACCAACAAAGGGTATATAACAAAGTATTGAGATGAACTTTTGTTATTGACCAAATACTTATTTTACCGAGGAATTTACCAATTTATTTATTTATTTAGCGAATGCAAAGTCCTCAAGCCAAGCAGCTGCCTCCTGGTTTGCTGTATGGAGAGTGTGTAATCCTCCTTCCGGTCTTTGGAGCGGACAAGCCTCTATGATGTGTTCCATTGTTTGCTCCTCTCCACATGTGCACAGTGGGCTAGGGCTACTGCCCCATCTGTGAAGGCTGGCCAAGCAGGGGCCATGTCCAGTCCTGAAGCGATTGAGTGTTAACCACTGTCTCCTTGGGAGGTTGGTGCCCGGGACCTGTTGGTTGGGGTTTGTCACCAGGTGTTTGTTTGGGACCTCCTTGGTCTCCCATTCCTCTTGCCAAGCTGTCTGGATGGTGAAGTCAGCTGGGGGAGGGTTTTTTCCAAATCGGCCATCTGGATGGAAGTTGGGCAGTGGGTGGGGTGTAGATATCTGCATAGATTGGTAAGTGAGGAGAATCTTTGGCTTTTTGAAGCATCCTTTGAGTTAGTGCTGCTCGCCGGATGTGTGGGGGGGCTATGTTTGACAGTACAGGGAGCCAGGGGAGTGGTGTTGAGCGGATTGTCCCAGTTATGGTTCTCATGGCTGTGTTGAGCTGGGTGTCTACGTGGTGTGTGTAGGATGACCTGGACCAGACAGGGGCACAATATTCTGCTACAGAGTATGAAAGGGCCAGTGCTGAGGTGCGCAGGGTGGAGGCTGCCGCCCCCCATTTTGCACCAGCGAGCTTGCAGAGCAGGTTGTTTCGTGCCTTCATTAATACCAATTAATTCATTAAAAATCCTTCAATGTGATTTTCTGGATTTTTTTTTCTCTTATTTTGTCTCTCATAGTTGAGGTATACCTATGATGAAAATTGGAGACCTCTTTCATCTTTTAAGTGGGAGAACTTGCACAATTGGTGGCTGACTAAATACTTTTTTACCCCACTGTATCTGATTCCAATTCATCTTTCAGTGGTCCTTTCAGCACATTTGAATTTAACCTCCAAGAAAATGTATTATTTGTGTATTTTTGGATATTTAAGTCCATATAGATCGGACTGTGGTCAGAGAGATCCATCAGTCCTATTTTACATGTTTTTACTCTTCCAATGTCTCTATTAAACATAAAAAAAAATAGTCAATCCTTGAGTACGATGAATGTGGTGCTGAGTAAAATGTATAATCTTTTACACTGGGGTTGAATTCCCTCCACATGTCACAGATTCCCATTTCTTTTAGTAGCATCCGAGTTTTTCTACTTTGTTATTTTGATGTGGGGAATTCCCTGATGCATCCCAGTATGGATTCAGTCTTAGATTGAAGTCTCCACCACATATCACTAAACCTTGGGCTTTAGTTATCATTAGGTCAAATACATTTTTATAAAATTTCCAGTTGGCCCCAGGAGGTGCATATACATTCAGCAGGGTGATATCTTCTCCCTCTAGCCGACCAAGTACCATGCTAAATCTCCCTTCTTTATCTTTGTGTTCTGAATTTTTTCAAATATAATTTTGGTTGAGATCAATGTCGCTACCCCCCTCCTCCTCCCTGACTTATATGAAGATGACGAGATCAGTTTAAACCCTTGTCTATTAAGTTTAGTGTGCTTCAAGTCTGTTAGGTGGGTTTCCTGTAAAAATATTATTCCTGCTTTGTCTTTTTTCCATTTTGCCTAGAATCTTGGATCTTTTAACTGGATTCAGGATTCCTTTTACATTATATGAGATTATTTTGGTTACACCCCGTTTCTCCATTGTATTGTCTTATTTAGTATAACAGTGTAGTGGCCCTCTTTTATGCTACTCAGAAACTGAAAGAACATTAAGAACATAAAAAACATTAAGAACACAGTATATAAAACTTTAAAACAAAAAACTGTCAAAAGATCTTCCTGAGCTGAGGTCTTTTTAGCGACCTTAGAAGAGCCATGATGGTGCGTTGGCTCTGAGGGAAATTCCTCAAACTTTGTTACGTGTTGAGGGCCCTCTCTTACCCCTGTAAGTTGTCCCATGTTTTTAACGTGAATTTCAGATCCCAATCCGAACTTGTAATGATTTTTTTTTTTTTATGCCTATACCCTATGAAATTGTGTGCAACCTCCCACCACCATCACAGCAAACAATCATGTTAATACAGTATTTGTTAGTGTGGAGAGTTCATGTGGTTCATTGTCACATTTCTATTTTAACAAGTTTAAAAAAAAAAAAAAGACTTATTTGTTTCTAATATTATGACTGTTCCATGAAATGTTTTACCACTTCATATTTGCTGATTCTGCATCTCCTTTAATGTTTGTTACCTTGTAGGAGGAGGTTTGGATGCACAGATTGATTAAAAATATCGTTATTCCCTCCTGAAAGCGTTCAGTTTTTCCTTATAGCCCTGGCGCTGGGTTTCCCGCTGCTGGCCCGTGGATTTTGAGGGTCTCTGTGTGCACCACGTTTGAGCCTTGATTCTTTCGATTGGGTCTGCTGTGGGTTTGTACACCGTTACCGGGAGCCCTCTTCTCGCCATATCCGTGGTTGCTTCTTCCGCTGAGTTGTAGAGACACGTCTCTTCCCCGTAAAAAACCCGCAGCTTCGCCGGAAATGGAGTTTGAAAGCGCAGTTTCTTCTCTCTCAGTACCTTTTTAGCGTCATTCTATTCCTGATGCTTTTTAAGGACCTCCGGGGAGTAGTCATGCTCCACAAAAACTTTTCTTTCTTGGTGCATAAATCCTTTTTTCTGCCAAGCCAGTCTCAAAACCTCTTCTTTTGTTCTGAAGTTGGAAAACTTCACCACCACCGATCGAGGGGGGGCTTCCGCCGACGGCCTTGGGGCTAATGAACGGTGCGCCCTTTCTATTTTCAAATCGGTGGATTGGGGAATTTCCAACTTCTCTCTCAGTATGGTTTCCACACATGCAGCCATTGTGGTGAAACCGTCCTCGACTCCTTCTTTCAGACCATGAATTCTTATGTTGTCCCTTCTTAGTCTTCCTTCCTAGTCGGTTAGCTTAGCCTCCAGTCTTGTCTGTCGTTTGAGTAATTCCAGCGTGGTTTCTTCCAGCCCTTTTATTCTTTCCTCTGCTTCCATGATTCGGGTTTCAGCCTAGTCCACTCTGTTGTTTGTCCTTTTTATTTCGTCTTTAATTTCACAAAATTCGGCCCAACACTCTCGGCGAAATTCTCTTAATTCTTGAAGTACCGTTTTTAAGCTAACCATGTTGCTAGCCTCATTCTGCTCCTCTATTTCCGAGTGGTTGTTGTCCTCCAGGTCAGATTCTCCGGCCAATGCGCGTCTTGGCCTGGTAAATGTCGATCTCTTCTGTTTTCCTTTAGGCATAATGACTTTGTCTTTTGATTTTCACTCTTCCATAAATCCGTTAAATCTGGTTTTCATAGTATTTTCACAGATGGGGTCTGGGAGCTTCAGCGTTAAGCTGCTACCACCATGTTGTCCAGACCGGAAGTCTTATATGTTTTAATAAAACTGCTGTTGCCCACTTTCAGACAGTGCAAAATGCAGCAGCTCGGCTTTTAACCTGGACGAAGAAAAGGGAACACATTTCCCCAGTTTTATCATCCCTTCATTGGTTGCCTGCTGCTTTTAGATTTCATTTTAAGATTTTAATTTTGACTTTTAGAGCTCTTAATGGCCAAGCCCCCTCATATATCTCAGCCCTCTTGACTCCTTATGCCACGACATGATCACTAGATTCTCAGACTAGAGACTTCTGGTGGTCCCTTGGACCAAATTCAGAACCCGTGGAGATCGATCTTTCCAGGCCGCTGCACCACGGCTTTGGAACGCACTTCCCCTGTCCTTGCGCTGCCTTGAGTCTGTTGACTTTTTTAAGGAGTTAAAAACTCATTTGTTTGGACAGGCTTTCACCTCTCATTGAATGGCTTTTATTTCTTCACCGTTTTCTTGTTTTATCCCTATTAATATGTATATTTTATCTTATTTCTATTGATTGTAATTGCTGGGTATTTGTAAATTTTAACTTGCTGTGAAGCACTTCGTGATATACAGTATATCTGTGAAAAGTGTGTAACACCCACTTGTGTGTAACACTTCTTTGTAGCACTTTAGGTGTACAATCTTGTACTCTTGTGGTAGTATTGGGTTATGGCAGTGTAGTTACCTTTAACTCTACTACCTGGATGGAAGGGACAATTGGACCAGGTCAGGTCGACCCTAGGTTCGTAGGAGCCTGAAGGGCGTAACAACAGATGACTCATACACAGCAGTATAGGAACTTGCAACTATGCATATTTTTTTTTACAAATGTGTATTATTTACAGATGTGTACACCTAATAAAAAAAACACAGCACTTGTCACAATAATAGAAAGGAAAAAAATAAATAAAAATAAACTACCCCAAAATATATTTACAAGATGTTCAGTCCTTTTGTATCTGTCCCAGGTGACCAATTGGATCACCTTTACCAGTTAATCGGATTTGGGCTTTGGCTCGCCATCCAGATCTGGAGAATCCACGTTCTGGTCAAACCAGTCCAAAGAAAAAACCTGACCAAGCTAAGTGACACGTGCGTCATGGGGTTCCCACGCTCAACGTGCGTTTACAGCCTTTGGATCCAAATCGTCTCCGTAAGGGAACGCGCTCTCTCGGTCGTGTCTTGGCAGTGTCTGACAGCGTTCTGGGGATTACACCAAGACCGAGCAAGAAAGCGCGTGACCCCATTGGCTGGCGTGACCCCATTGGCTGATACTGCCAAACAAACGGCGCAGCCATTGGTTGCTCAAAATACCAAATAAAAACATTTGGAACTTTATCAAAACTCCCCAGAAAATGTTCCCTACTGTTTTATGAATATATATTTATTTAAATATTCATCTTTAAATTATTTACTCCCATTGTGAAATGGGTGTTTTTCTTTTTAAAAGCGGTATCAATATTCATATTTTTATTCGCGTTTTTAACACTGGGTTACACTATCCCCCCTTAGAATCATGCAAGTCCCTTTGCATGGGATTAGCTAGATAGTGATGATGAGAGAACCAGTGTTCATGGGAATAATCTTAGGATCTGTCTCTGTTAAGGCTCTGGTAAAAGCCAGGTTTGAATAATCTTAGGATCTGTCTCTGTTAAGGCTCTGGTAAAAGCCAGGTTTAGTCCTTGAAACAGGGACTGGGCAACAGTTGTGAGAGGATTTCCCAACTGACTATACTGTAGTCTTTCTGGCTGGGAGGTTGTCCTCTCGGAGCATCTCACAGTCTTTGGGATTTCCTTTTCAGATTCTTTTTCTTCCACAGGTTCATCACAGGTACTTTTATCAGATAAGATGGTTTCACTTTCAGTTCCATTCTCATTGTTTGATGGTTCCACATTTGTTTCAGTTTCCTCCAGGTTTCCATCATTCGGTAAGTTGTCACATCCAGGTGAATTGTCATTTCCAGGTAAGTTGGCACATCCAGGTGACGTGACATTTTCTATTTGGTTGTCATTCTCAGGTAAGTGAGTTTCAGCAGGAATGTCTCCTTTAAAGAATGTCTTTGGATGGGGAATTTCATAAACTCGAGTGAGCTTTATGGGCGTTTGGATTGGTTCTTCTCTGTACCCACAGACATCCTCATTTTCCGGTTCTGAATTCTCACATTCCTCACTTTGTTCAGGTGATTGTCTTGTCTTGGGTTTTCAAACACGTTTTGGTTGGACAGGTTCTTCTTCAACAGAGGCAAGAAAACCACAGGGAAGCAAGAGGTCGCGGTGAACGGTGCAAACAGGACCATCTTTTGTCTCACGTTTTATAGTGTAAACAGGCAAGTCACCTGCTTGTCTCACCACAATGTGGATTTCAGCTTCCCACCTGTCTGCTAGTTTGTGCTTTCCTCTGCGGCGGACTGCACGTACTAAAACTCTGTCGCCTGGTTCTAGTTTTGAGGGTTTCACTCGCATATCAAATCTTGTTTTGTTTCTTTCAGCCACCTTGTTAGCATTTTCTGTTGCTAGTTTGTAGCTTTCTTGTAGAGTTGTCTTCAGTTTTTCAATGTACTGGGAATGTGACTTGAAACTTTTGTTGTGAAACGGGAGCCCAAATGCAAGATTGATTGGCAATCTCAGCTGACGACCGAAAATTAACTCATACGGGGCAAAACCAGTAGTGTCATTCTCTGTACAATTGTACGCATGTACAAGTGGTTTTACATAGTTGTGCCACTGAGATTTGTTCTTTTCCTCCAGAGTACCCAGCATGCTCAATAACGTTCTATTGAAACATTCTACCGGGTTACCTCTGGGATGACAGGGTGTTGCCCGGATTTTGCGAATGCCCATGATTTGGCAAAGTTCTTTTATAATATGGGACTCAAAATCGGGACCCTGATCACTATGTAACCGTTCGGGTATCCTGTAGTGGACTATAAAGTTGTCCCAAAATGCCTTTGCAACGGTCTGAGCTTTCTGATTGCTGATAGGGATGGCTATAGCGTATTTTGTGAAATGATCAGTTAACACGAGCACATCCTTCGTGTTACTTTGATCGGGCTCAATGGACAGGAAATCCATACAGACGAGTTTGAGCGGTCGGGTGGACTTGATGTTGACAAGCGGAGCAGCTCGTTCTGGAGCGGTTTTACGTCTTACGCAGCGATTACATGTCTTGATCTTCTTTTCAATATCTGCCGCCATGCGAGGCCAATAGAACCTTGTTCTGGCGAGATCCAAAGTATGCTCTGTGCCTAAATGGCCCATGTCACAGTGGAGGCTTTGAAAGACTGAATCGCGGAGCTGTTCAGGTAAGACGAGTTGGTAAGTAACATCTCCTCCGTCTTGGCGAATGCAGTAAAGGATGTTATTGCACCTTTCAAGTCGACTGAACTCTCGGAGTAACAAGTTGATGTCAGGAAGTTCAGTTCATACAGTTGGTGGAATTTTTAGCCCAGTTTCAATTTGTGCAATCACTTCTCTTAAACAGGGGTCAGTTCTTTGTTCATTTTTGATCTGTTCAGGAGTCATGTGGAGTACAACTGGAAGACCACCACAGCCATCTTCATCGGCATAGCCATCTGGAATGGCGGCTACAGAGAGGGCTAATGAGTGAACCAAAGGGAAGGTGTTGTCTGGAGAGCTACAGACAAGGTGTTTTTCACATATAGCAGACACTACCTTGGAACTTAAACTGCTTTCAGGAAGAGACAAGTGAGTTTGAGTGAACTGCTGTATGCGGTCAAGCTCCTTTTGGGACACTGCGTCATTAAGTAACTCGCCATGTGGCCGTCTAGAGAGGCCGTCTGCATCTGAGTTAAGCTTGCCTGCTCTGTATTGGAACTTAAAGTTAAACATCGACAGAGCAGCTAGCCACCTATAACTCATGGCATCCATCTTAGCAGTAGTTAAAATGTACGTCAGGGGGTTACTGTCTGTCACGACAGTAAAATGATTGCCATATAAATAGTCTGCGAACTTCTCCGTTACTGCCCACTTTAGAAAAAAAAATTCTAATTTATGGGCGGGGTAACGGGACTCACTTCTAGACAACCCCCGGCTTGCATAAGCTATGACCCTACTCTGGCCCTCCTGCTCTTGATAGGGGGCAGTGCCAAGCCCTGTAGTGCTGGCGTCAGTATGGAGTGTATATGGCAACTGAGGGTCAGCGAAACCCAGGACAGGCGCAGTACTGAGCTTTTCAATGATGGCTTTGAATGCAAGATCACAGGAAGAAGTCCATCGCTCGCCAAACGGTGTCTTTGGGTCGTGGTACTGGGCAGGCTTAGCTTTGGGCTTTGTGCTTTTGCGCAAAGGAGGGTAGCCTGATGTTAAGTCAGTGAGGGGCTTAACGATGCTGGAATAGTTCTTAATGAACCGCCTATAGAACCCTGAAAAGCCTAAGAGTGAGCGGAGCTGTTTGAGATCACGGGGCACAGGCCAGGTACTTAGGGCTTTCACTTTTTCGGGGTCGGTCTCAACTCCTTTACTGGACACAATGTGACCGAGGTATCTGACAGAAGTTTGAAAAAATGTGCATTTTTCAGGGGAGAGTTTAAGCCCGCACTCTTTTAGGCGATTAAGAACTTTCATTAAGCGAGCCTCATGTTCTTCGGGCATCTTGGAGAATACAATGATGTCATCGAGAAACACAATCACCTCATGCAGATCCATGTCACCCATACATTTCTTCATGAGGCGTTGGAACATGCTGGGGGTGTTTGTAATGCCTTGGGGCATTCTATTGAATTCCCAAAAGCCCATGGGACATACGAACGCCGTCTTTGGTTTGGTCCAGCTCCTCTACCTCAATTTGGTAGTACCCCGACTTTAAATCGAGGATGGAGAACCACTGCGAACCGGTCAAGGTGGAAAACGTTTCCTCCAAGTTGGGGAGGGCGTAAGCATCTTTTACAGTCTGCATGTTAAGCTTCCTGTAATCATTACAAAGGCGGACATCGCCATTTTTCTTTCGCACCACTACAATAGGAAAAGAAAATGGGGAAGTGGACTCTCTTATCACGCCTGCTTGTTGGAGTTCTTTGAGATGCTTGCGGACCGCTTCCAGGTCATTTGGATGTATGGGACATGCTCTGTGTTTGAACGGTGTTTCATCTGATAATTTGATTGTGTGCTTCACTTGATCCGTTTTGCCAAAGTCAAGATCATTTTGTGCAAATACTTTGGGCATTTGACTGAGTTTTTCTGTTAGGCGCTCTTTCCATTCAGCGCTAATTGGGGAAGAGTCAAAGCTGAACTTCAGAGTGGACTTTGGTTCAGTTTTGGACTTTGTAACTTTCACGGAGTGTTCTTGCGATAGGACTCGTTGATATGCACAAATTTCTCCAATGACACACTTCTGAGGGATTGTCACGTCATGTTCCGATTCATTGGTGAGTATAACTGGAACAAGGTAAGGTGCTCTTTCAGGTAAGTCTATGAGACATGGTTTTACTAGGATACCACCAGGTAAGGCTGACATTAATGGGTGTTCTAACAAGACAGATTTTTCACTGTTGCCAGCTGACACAGCTACAGCGCCATCTAGAACAACTGTTTGGCCTGCAGGAACTAACTGTGGCTCTTTGTTGCGCATGGTCACAAGACCAAGGCTAGTGTTTTTGGACTGTCTGTGCCGTAGCTCAAGGACTTTTAACACTGCCTTATAACCAAGTGACATGGTTGGCTGCAGTTCAGAACATGCATCAGAGTACAGCTCGTAAAGTACATCTAATGTGTTTGTCCCTATTAACACTAAGGACTGATCAGCTGCACGTACATCGGGAACCACTAAGGCAAGTGTTGGCACTTCGGCTTCAATACCGAGAAAGTCTTTTGGGAAAGTGACATGCTTTTCAATGTAGCCTAAATAAGGTACACTCTGACCGTTAGCTCCCTCCACTTCTAACAGCTCAAAAAGTGGCTTAATCTCATGGTTGGATAAGTACTGTCTGTAATAGGACTCAGGGACAGTAGTCACCTGGGAACCTGTATCTAACAAACAGCTCACAGTACAGCCATTCACTTTCACTTGTGCTATACTTTTTGTACCAATTAGACCATTAGGAAAGTTAAAGGGGTCTGTTTTGGAGTGTGACTTCAGTTTAGCACGTGCCTTGAATGAAGCTTTTGGTTTGGGACAGGTCATCTCTGAACTAGCCTCTGTTTGTCCTGCAACAGGGGTAGACTTCAGTTTTAAAGAGGATTGGGGGTTCTGACTGTCCCAAATCTGTCTTTTTACTCTTAGTTCTTTGCGTTTTGCAGCTACAAGTGCAGGGTTTGGCTACAATATGCCCATCTTTGCCACAGCGGAAGCAATACCATGGTTTGGGCCTAGTATTGGGACGGCTGGACGAAGGTAAGTTTTCAGGTTTGGCATGGTCAGGTTTTTTATTTTCAGACTTCTTAGTTGGGTCTTTCTTCGGTGACGCTTGTTTCTTTTGTTTCACGACAGCAGCTAATTGGCTTTTTAGATCAGCGACTTGCTTTTTCAGTTCTTTCAGACTGTCAGACTCTACTTCACTATTTGTACTTGTTTCGGTGACTGTTCGTAGGAGGCTGCTTTCGGTTTTGTGGGGCTCATGTGTCTTTTCATGCGTGTGTTTTTAACTTCTTGTCTGTTTTCAACAGTGCGAAGGTGAAGCAATAACTCTGCATACGCAGGTGGATGTTTATCTTTTAGTTCCAGCTGTAGCTCCTTTAGCAGATTATCATCCCAACAGTCTCTGTTAAACTGCCTGAGAAGCTGTTTGTTCACTTCTTGTGGCTCTAGACCGCCTCTACGCACTGTGAGATTGAGCGCCACCTGAAAACGATGCAGATATGCAGAGGGTTTTTCTCCATAATCTTGGAAAGTGTTCATGAATCGCACAAGCAGTTCCTCACCGTCTTCAACAGTCCCAAAAGCTGAGTCCAACAGCTTAAGATAGTCAGCAGAGGTGGCTTCAGACCCAAGAGGGCGAATAATATCAGACGCAGGAGCAAGAAGACTTTCCAGGATCTTGCAAGATTTTTCCAAGTCAGACAAAGAAGTATCTTCCATCATCAAGTCAACATGTGAACGCCATGTTTCATAATCAGCTTCAGTATACGGTCTCGGCGTTTTGCCAGAGAAAGCTCTGATTCTCCAAGAGGAATGGGCGTTTGACGGCTTCTCTGCATGTTTAATGACATGCTCGACTACGATTTTCTGAACCTCGGGTGGGTTAAAATCAGCTGGACTCAACATTTGAGGTGTTAAGTTTGGTCTTTGGAAGAGTGCTTGAGTGGTTTTAGGGGTGCGAGGCACTTCAACTTGGAGTGGAGGACAGACTCCACTTTGTGTGGGTTCTACAGTAGGGGAAGCAGGATCAACGTCAGCAGCGACCGTTTCAGCTGTCTCAGCAGCTTCAATAGACTTCCCTATTGTGGACATAACCTCCCGCAACACCTCTTCAAAACCTTTTCCACTTAACTTAGCTAAACCCCTCAGGTTGCTAAGATAAGCCTCAGTAACACTGCCCCCTACAGTTTTAGTGTACACATCAGTTAAGGCTTGAATGCAGTACTTAACATCAGGATTGTCAGTGGATGGAAAGAAATATGGCAACGCAGGTACTAATGTTTCAACAGCTAATCCAGACTCGAACTCCACAAGGTGACTTTTGTCAAATTCAGACGAGTTGTCATCAATGCTAAGTATTTTGCGAATAGTGCCATGTTGCTCTAGGAACTTAAAAACGTCTTTGTCTTTTTCTTTATCAACAACACCACTGACAATGACTGCATTTGGAACTTTGACACCATATTTTTCAACAAGATCCATTTTGACAGTATATGGACTGTTTGGTCAGGGGTCAAAACAGAATCCACATCTGCTGTCGCAACGCTCCAGGCTCCTGGCTGCGCTCACCAGATTTTTGTAACACCCACTTGTGTGCAACACCTCTTTGTAGCACTTTAGGTGTACAATCTTGTACCCTTGTGGTAGTATTGGGTTATGGCAGTGTAGTTACCTTTAACTCTACTACCTGGATGGAAGGGACAATTGGGCCAGGTCAGGTAGACCCTAGGTTCGTAGGAGTCTGAAGGGCGTAACAACAGATGACTCATACACAGCAGTATAGGAACTTGCAACTATGTATATTTTTTTTTACAAATGTGTATTATTTACAGATGTGTACACCTAATAAAAAAAACACAGCACTTGTCACAATAATAGAAAGGAAAAAAATAAAATAAAAATAAACTACCCCAAAATATATTTACAAGATGTTCAGTCCTTTTGTATCTGTCCCAGGTGACCAATTGGATCACCTTTACCAGTCAATCGGGTTCGGGCTTCGGCTCACCATCCAGATCTGGAGAATCCACGTTCTGGTCAAACCAGTCCAAAGAAAAAACCTGACCAAGCTAAGTGACACGTGCGTCATGGGGTTCCCGCGCTCAACGTGCGTTTACAGACCTTTGGATTCAAATCGTCTCCGTAAGGGAACACGCTCTCTCGGTCGTGTCTCGGCAGTGTCTGACAGCGTTCTGGGGATTACACCAAGACCGAGCGAGAAAGCGCGTGACCCCATTGGCTGATACTGCCAAACAAACGGCGCAGCCATTGGTTGCTCAAAATACCAAATAAAAACATTTGGAACTTTATCAAAACTCCCCAGAAAATGTTCCCTACTGTTTTATGAATATATATTTATTTAAATATTCATCTTTAAATTATTTACTCCCATTGTGAAATGGGTGTTTTTCTTTTTAAAAGCGGTATCAATATTCATATTTTTATTCGCGTTTTTAACACTGGGTTACAAGTGCTATACAAATAAACTTTGCCTGCTTGCTTACAAAAGAATAATAATGATAATAATAATAATGCCCTCACGCCTAATTGATTAAACACCAGACAGACTACAGACCAGAACTGGAGTAGACAGATGAGTGAATGTGTGAATGAGTTAAAGAATGCTTGACGAGCTGCAAACCAGAAAGAGAAAAGTTTTTAAACTACCGGTGTGGATAGATTTTTATCAAAAGTTATGAGCAACATTATTTAAAATGGCAGCCAACGAGTCTGAGATAATGGTTAACCCTATAAGATCTAAATATACTGTACTTCTAAAGTGTAAAAGTATATGCTTATATTTGAGTTTCAAAATGATGACAAAAAGTTTTATCTAAATCATGCATGTGTGGCTGACACACATTGTGGACCCACGCTGCCACAGAGACAGGACTGCGTGTGTATTGTGGGGTGTCACGTCTGCAAGGACTGAGGACTCGAATCTACAGGAGATAACAAGGAAGTGTGAGATTTGTCTCTTTGTCCCACAGAAGACGCCCCGGAGGGTATTCCGGTTCATCAGGAAATGAGAGACAATGGTGAAGCTTCAAAGGGATGCTTTGTAACTGTATGTTGACTGAAGACACCATGTGACTTGAATTCTGATGCTGGAAATGTATAAAAGGGTGTTGAAATATGATTCTGTCTCTTTCCTGCTTTGAGAATGCTAGAAGCTGTGTTCTGTCAAATAAAGCTGGTTTTATGACTGAAACTCAGCCTCGTTATTTGAGCATGCTTCTACACTGGTGACCTACGACGGAAAATGAGCAGACAGAATTCTCCCGAGCGGGGCTCGGTGGAAGCCAGCCTGATGGCCGCCTCCACGATCCGGCTGCCCGATTTCTGGCAGCACAGCCCGCGCTCATGGTTTAGCGCAATCGAGGCGCAGTTCAACCTCCGGAGAATCTTCAACGACGACACAAGATTCTACCACGTGGTAGCGAAGCTGGACAGCGACACGGTCCAGAGAGTGGAGGATCTGGTTGATCATCCACCAGACAGCGACAAGTACAGCGCATTGAAGGACGCGCTGATCAGCCATTTCACCCCCTCAGTCCAACAACGAGCAGAGGGGCTCCTGGCACTGACGGAGGCAGAAAACGATAGACCTGCGGACCTGATGGTGAAGATGCTGCAGCTCAAAGCCTCTGAGGATGGCGAATTCATTTTCGCCCACCTTTTCCTTCGAACCCTACCACCAGCAGTGAGAGTGGCCCTGGCAGAGTCACCCCGATTGGCCAAGCGAGACTACCATGGGTTGAGCAAGGAGGCGCAGAAGTTGGTCGACGCCCACAAGCGGAACGCGGTTTCGGCCGCGGCGGCCAGTCTGGGAACGGCGTCCGGAGACAGCGCGGGTCCAGCGGCCGCGGCACCAGACGCAACAACAACGACGGCGACAGGAGCCAGACGACGCGGAGCGGAGAACGGCTTGTGCTTCTACCACCGCCGTTTTGCAGAGAGAGCGCACAGGTGCGTCCCACCGTGCAATTTTAAGCGCCAGGGAAACGCCAAGACCGAGGGCCGGTAGCAGCCGCGACCCTCGGCAACGAGAACAGGCTGCTTTACCTGACGGATGCACGCTCGGGGAAACAGTTCCTCGTGGACACGGGCTCTCAGCTGAGATTCGTCACACCCACCTACGCGGAACGGCTGTCGCCTTCTAAAGCCCCCTGGGTGTCAGTGTCAGCAGCGAACGGCTCCACGATTAAAACGTTTGGTGAGAGGACCATGCTTCTGTCCTTACAAGGCCGTTCATTTGAGTGGACATTTATTGTAGCAGCAGTCAGTTTCAACACGTTAGGGGCTGATTTTTTGTGCTCACATGGTTTATTGGTTGACCTTGCTAATAGACGTCTGATTAATGCACTGTCCTTTCATTCTATTCCCTGCACAGCTCGGGTGGCCCCGCCAACTGCACATGCCAGCGTCTCAGCTGCGGGTGGTAAGTTTCACACTCTGCTTGCTCAGTTTCCAGCACTCACAGTCCCCACGTTTTCAGCAACGGTGGCCAAACATGGGGTAGAACATTTCATAACAACCACAGGCCCTCCCGTTTTTGCAAAGGCTCGGCGCTTGGACCCAGCTAAACTGGCCATCGCGCGCGAGGAGTTCACTAATCTGAAAAACTAGGCATTGTTAGACGCTCCAAGAGCGCTTGGGCTTCGCCGTTACACATGGTCCCAAAGGCTGACGGCTCGTGGCGACCTTGCGGCGATTTCCGCAGGTTGAACAACGTTTCAGCTCATGACCGCTACCCGATTCCGCACATTCAGGATTTTTCTGTTCATTTGGCGGGGGCGCGCATTTTTTCTAAAATAGACTTGGTGCGCGGCTATCACCAGGTTCCAGTGCGCGCGCAGGATGTACCCAAAACAGCGGTCATAACGCCTTTCGGCCTTTTTGAGTTCTTGCACATGCCTTTTGGCCTCAAGGGGGCCGCGCAGACTTTCCAACGCATGATGGATGCAGTTTTACGCGACCTGCCTTTCGTGTTCGTTTATTTGGACGATATTTTGGTAGCCAGCACGTCCGAAGGCGAACATGAAAAACACCTCACAGCAGTTTTCCAGAGGTTGGCAGAGCACGGGTTAATAGTTAACCCAGCGAAGTGCCAGTTTGGGGTGGCGCAGATTCATTTTTTGGGACATCGCGTTTCGGCAGAGGGAGCAGTTCCCCTTCCAAATAAAGTGCGTGCCATAACGGATTTTCCGCAACCTCAAACGGTCAAGGCGTTTCAGGAGTTTCTAGGGATGGTTAATTTTTACAACCGATTCCTCCCAAGCGCAGCACGACTCATGCAGCCATTGTACACCGCGTTAAAAAAACAAAAGCCCGCAAATAAAGTTGAATGGTCTCCGGAGCGGGAGCGCGCTTTTGCCCAGGTCAAATCAGCCCTGGCAAACGCAGTTTTGTTAGCGCACCCAGTTCCAACGGCCCGCATGGCGCTCACCACTGACGCTTCCGATGTAGCGGTGGGGGCGGTAGTTGAACAGTTTGTGGCAGGTACCTGGCAACCCCTCGCGTTTTTCAGCAGGACTTTGCGCGATAGTGAATGGAAATACAGCGCGTTTGACAGGGAGCTTTTGGCCCTACACTTGGCCATTCGTCATTTTCAGTTCTGGTTAGAGGGGCGACGTTTCACCGCTTTTGTGGATCATAAACCGCTAACGTTTGCGATGGCCAAAATTTCAGAACCCTGGTCAGGCCGGCAACAAAGGCAACTAGCCGCAATATCGGAGTTCACTACTGATATTCAGCATGTCGCGGGTAAACACAATGTGGTGGCAGACTGCCTCTCGCGTGCGGTAGCACCGCCAAGCCCCATAGGGGCAGACTCTGTAGCCATGGCCGCGGGCCCGGGCAGCGACGCGGGAGCGCGCGCAGCCCCGGTCTGTGTTGGGTTAGATTATGCAGCCATGGCTGCGGAGCAAGCAAGCGACGCAGACGTGCGCGCGCTCCAGTCTGGACCAACAGGGTCAAGGCTGGAGCACAGGGTGCAACAAAACGGTATGCCCCCACTAATCTGCGATGTCTCCACCGGACGGCCCCGCCCTGTGGTGCCAACCACGTGGCATCGCCGTGTTTTTGACTTGGTCCATTCTCTCGCGCACCCGGGGGTGCACGCATCGATCAAATTGGTGGGGGAGAAATTTGTTTGGCCCGGGTTGCGCAAACAGGTCAAGGAATGGGCAGCAGCCTGCGTAGCGTGCCAGCGAGCCAAAATACACAGACACACTAAGGCCCCGTTAGAACCTTTCGACATCCCCGCTAAGCGTTTTGATCATGTGCATATTGACCTGGTCGGCCCGCTTCCGTTATCACACGGGCACACACGTCTTTTGACGATGGTAGACCGCACCACACGCTGGCCAGAGGCGATTCCTCTGACATCAACCACAGCGGAAGAAGTTGCGCGAGCATTTTTAGCAGCGTGGGTTGCGCGTTTTGGTGTACCGTCGGACATAACGTCCGACAGGGGTCCCCAATTTATTTCCGAGCTATGGTCATCGATGGCCCGCAGCTTGGGGGTGAGGATTCATCGCACCACCGCGTATAACCCCCAGGCTAATGGTTTATGCGAACGCTTTCACAGGTCATTGAAAGCAGCCCTCAGAGCGTCGCTAACGGATACAAATTGGGTAGACAAACTTCCATGGGTTTTATTAGGGTTGCGTTCTGCACCTAAGGAAGATTTGCATGCTTCCCCGGCTGAATTAGTTTTCGCACAACCGCTCCGTTTGCCCGGGGAATTTCTTCCTAATAATCCCGCACCTAATGGCCCCCCCGCTCAGCTGCAAACACGCTCCCTGGCCCAGTCCATCACAGTTTCCCACACGTTTTTGTGCCCAAGGCTTTAAAAAATGCAGAGTTTGTTTTTGTTAAACATGACGCCCAGCGTCCAAGTTTGCGGCCGTTTTACGACGGACCGTTTCGAGTGCTGGAGACCGGGCAGAAGCATTTTCTGCTAGATTTAGGGGGCAGAAGGGAGCTGATTGGCATTAACAGGCTCAAACCCGCTTTTGTTCTGGCTGACGAGGAGGTGCAGCTCGCGAGGCCCCCCCGCCGGGGCAGGCCGCCAAGGGGACATTCTCCAAAGTCTTCACAGAAAGGTGCTAACAGCTTTAATCCACAGGTGCAGAGAGACGTTGCAGGTGCAGCCAAGCCAGGTTGCAGCAGATTCGGCAGAAGATTAAAACCTAGGCAGTTGGTGGATTGATTAGCGATGTATGGAGTGCTTTGTGTTTTTCTTTTTGTTATACCATGCAGATTTTGCCTTACTAGACGTTTGGGGGGGGGGGTAGTGTGGCCGACACACATTGTGGACCCACGCTGCCACAGAGACAGGACTGCGTGTGTATTGTGGGGTGTCACGTCTGCAAGGACTGAGGACTCGAATCTACAGGAGATAACAAGGAAGTGTGAGATTTGTCTCTTTGTCCCACAGAAGACGCCCCGGAGGGTATTCCGGTTCATCAGGAAATGAGAGACAATGGTGAAGCTTCAAAGGGATGCTTTGTAACTGTATGTTGACTGAAGACACCATGTGACTTGAATTCTGATGCTGGAAATGTATAAAAGGGTGTTGAGATATGATTCTGTCTCTTTCCTGCTTTGAGAATGCTAGAAGCTTTCTGTCAAATAAAGCTGGTTTTATGACTGAAACTCAGCCTCGTTATTTGAGCATGCTTCTACACATGGAATAAATATATTTTGAGATCAAAATGACAAAAAAAGAAACTGAAGAGCTCTTCCATTACCTGAAAACTAAGAATCTTACTCATACCCTTCTCAAATTTCGGCCTTCAAGGGTGACTACAAAATAAATTTAGAAAAATTTCTCAATACAGGACAAACTTAAGCATGGATTATGGAGAAAATCTTGAAAATTGGCATCCAGAGGAGGCAGTCCTGTGAACTGTATGATTAACTGATTTCATAAAATGTTCAACAAAATAGAAACTATAAAGTCTGACAAGTAATTGGAGTATTTTGACTATATGGCCATAAATTAAAATAAGTAAATTATAATTTGTTTTGTAAAGCAAAGATTAACCTTAACTATGCGATCACATACAAAATTTAAAAGAAAATAATTATTAAGTGATTGTATTTCAAATCTTTAAGATAGAAGTATGACACTTGGATACAATAATGTTTTTCTTTTCCTTTTTAAGACACTGAGACCTTAGCTTTATTAGAATTCATGTCATAATTAACAGTGATATTCAGAGTTTCACAAGACGTTTTGACACCATGGTTAAGTAAAGATAATATTGATGAAGGATCCTTTCTATCAGCATGCATAATCAAAATGCAGGCACCCCTGATGACACACTGTCAGTGGGAGAAGGCCTCTAGACCTGACTGAAATATAGTTTGATTCTAAAGTAAACTGACTATTGACGTTTTGAAGCTTGACATTTAGAGACTGGACTTAGATGACCTGAATATTACGTTTAGAATGACTTCAGATAACACTGATAATCTACCTTCTTCTATCTTTTCTGTTCTTCTTTCTTCTTTGGTTTGACATCTGTTTTGTCCTGAATTGTTTATTTGGTCTATGTTTGTCTACCTGCCCCTGGGGTGATGTAAAAAGAAAAAAAAAAAGAAAGGGGGGGGGGGGGTAACAATATCTGGAATATACTTTAGGAACAGTTTCCTTATTTGTTGGCAATTGTTTTTATTTTTCCCAATATATTCACTTTGAGACAATATTATAAGTTTGGCAAATCTTACTAATTTAGAGACAAAACTGATTAAATTTTGGTTGGTTTAAAATACATTGTTATAAAAGAAGACAATGAAGAATAAAAGTTATTGGGGATTAACAATATTGATTTAGGTTAAATTATTTGGCAAGCAAACAAATTAAATTATAGCTAATTTAACTTGTGTATATATATATATATATATATATATATATATATATATATATATACACTACCGTTCAAAAGTTTGGGGTCACTTAGAAATTTCCTTATTTTTGAAAGAAAAGCACTTTTTTTCAATGAAGATAACTTTAAACTAATCAGAAATACACTCTACACATTACTAATGTGGTAAATGACTATTCTAGCTGCAAATGTCTGGTTTTTGGTGCAATATCTACATAGGTGTCTAGAGGCCCATTTCCAGCAACTATCACTCCAGTGTTCTAATGGTACAATGTGTTTGCTCATTGCGTCAGAAGGCTAATGGAAGATTAGAAAACCCTTGTGCAATCATGTTAGGTCTGCAATGCTGTAATTGCTGCAAATGGAGGATTCTTTGACGAAAGCAAAGTTTGAAGGAAAAAATTATTATTTCAAATACAAATCATTATTTCTAACCTTGTCAATGTCTTGAATATATTTTCTATTCATTTTACAACTCATGGTGGTAAATAAGTGTGACTTTTCATGGAAAACACAAAAAAATTGTCTGGGTGACCCCAAACTTTTGAACGGTAGTGTATATATATATATATATATATATACACAGTTAGGCCCAGAAATATTTGGACAGTGACACAATCTTCATGATTTGGGCTCTGCATGCCACCACATTGGATTTGAAATGAAACAACTACAACGGAATTGAAGTGCAGACTTTAAGGTTTAATTCAAGGGGTTGAACAAAAATATATGATTAAACATGTAGGAACTGACTTCCGGTTTTGGCGGCCATGTGAGAGGGACACGTATCACTCTGCTCTGCTCCTGGAGAAAAAAAAAATCGGCAAATAACTCTCTCATTTGGGACAGAACGTATCCCAGCGTTTGGGCGAGGATATGTCGGTGAAGCCTAAGGCTGGAAAACCAGGTAGAGGAAAAAGCGAGCCGCCGAAACAGACCAAATTAACGGACTTTCAGGTCTGTGACGCAGCAGATAAAGCTCCATATATGGCGGAGGAAGCTAGCAGCGGTGCGGTGACTGCAGGAAACGGCACAGGTGCAGTGCTAGCAGCCATTAGTTCAATGAGAGCAGACTTTTCCTCTAAATTTGATGGGATTATGGCAGCGTTGGAAGGAATGAGAAAGGAATTGGGTGACTGTGTAGAACGAATGGCGCAGATGGAGCTTCGTGTCTCTAGTGCTGAGGATGACGTCACCGGTCTTCAATTAAAGGTGCGCACTTTGGAAAAAAAAAAAAATGCCTGGAAGATAATGTCCTGGATTTGGAGTCCCGGTCGAGACGGAACAACTTGAGGCTGGTGGGTCTACCGGAGGAATCCGAAGGTCGGGACACATGTTCCTTTTTGGAAAAGTGGATTCCGGAGGCGCTGGGCAGCGCGGAGCTGCAATCAGCAGTCGTTCTGGAAAGCGCACATCGTATCGGCCCACGGAGAAATAAGGGACCACCGAGGACGCTTATTATGAAGTTCCTCAGCAACAGAGACAGGATGAAGATATTCAACGCTGCGCGAGCTAAGGGAGAGATTAAACACCAGGACCAGCAGGTGCGGTTCTACCCAGATTTGGCCACAGGAATCCAACAATTGAGGAAGCAGTTTGATCCCGTACGTAAAGAGCTGCGCAACCTTGGGATTCGTCATGGTGTAATTTATCTTGCGAGACTGTTGACCACGTATGGGGGCAGAACACACATCTTCAAGACCCCAGAGGAAGCGCAGGAGTTCATCAAGAAGATCCAAGAAGAGACTGGTGGGAGCTAAGCATGAACAAAATATAAGGTAGAATATTTAAGCATTTGCACAGGCATCTGACTGATTTGAAGCAAATAGCAAGTTTACAAAATATAGATTGTATTATATATTAAAAAAAAAACAAAAAAAACAAAACAAACTATGATGTACAAAGTTGCTAAAAATTTTGGAGTTAAGTTGGAAAACTACAGAAGAGAGTTAATGTTACGTCATTAAAAGCAGTAGAGTTAGGGTGATTGGGAGGATGAAGAAGGAGTGGCTTTGGCTGATCCTCGTGGGTGTGGAGCGGTCGATGGCTATATCGGGAGACAGAATTTTTCTTTTGATTTTGGGGGGATTACCACAAATGTGGGAAGGGGGAATTTGTATGTGTGTAGTTTGTAGGATGAATGTTCAACCACTCATGTTTTTGCTTCTCTGTATGAGCATGTTTACACTGCATGGTAATTCCAAACTCCCTATTGATCATAAACCAAAGCGTTAATCTTAATTTAACTTCATGGAATTGCAGAGGTCTACAGAATTTAAAAAACTTAAACAAGTTATGAATAAAATAAAAGACATGGGTTCAAAAATTGTGTTTTTACAAGAAACTCATCTAATAGAGGAGGATGTAAAAAGAATTAGGAGTAGATGGCAAGGAAGTGTTTTCATCTCATCATTTTCATCCCGAGCCAAGGGAGTTATGACTCTCATACATAAATCAGTCCCATTTCAAGTGAAAAATGTAATTGGAGACAAATTTGGAAGATATTTAATCATTCAAGGATCTTTGTTATTAGAAAATATAAATTTGGTGAACTTATATGGTCCCAATATAGATGACCAAAAGTTCTTTGCTAATTTATTTCTTATCTTATCATCACTTACAGGGCAACATATAATAGCAGGGGACTTTAATTGTACATTGAATCCCGGTATAGATAGATCAACAGGACTGGACTGTATGCACAATGGATGTAGGATGACCTTTAATCATTTTATGAAAGAATTGAGATTGCTAGATATATGGAGAGAAATGAAACCACAAGTTAAAGCCTACTCTTGTTATTCCAATACCTACAAGACATTCTCACGTATTGATTATTTTTTGATCTCCACAGAATTAAGGTTCAAGATTCAAAACTGCTTTTATGATAACATCGTGATCTCTGATCATGCACCCTGCTGTCTAATATATGTAGATAAGAAATTGACAAAGGAATCAGGTAGATGGCAATTTCAGCATAAATGGCTTCAGGATGAGGAATTTGTTAAGTATATACAAAAACAGATAGATGAGTTCTTTGACATCAATACTACACAAACATCAGCATGTGTAAAGTGGGAGGCTTTCAAAGCTTTTATTAGGGGACATATTATTAGTTATACAGGTTCAAAATCTAAGAAGACTCGAGAGGAGAGAGTCCAATTGGAACATAAAATAAAAATTCTTCAAGAAAAAGTGTATGCAGGAAGTGATCCAAGGTTGGAGAATGAATTACTGATTTTGAGAGCTGAATATGACAAAAAAATCAGCCAACAGAGCTGCCTCGAGTCTTCTAAGATTGAAACAATCTTTTTATGAACAAGGTGAAAAATCAGGGAAATTATTGGCATGGCAGATTAAACAATTAGAATTTAAAACACCAATTACCAGTATTATAAGTAACGGACAGGTAGTTATAGATTCTTTAGAAATTAATAGAGCCTTTAGAGATTACTATGAAAAATTATATGATACCAAAAATGAATCTGACTTAACAAAACTAAATGGGTTTTTGAACGAACTATCTATACCGTGTATTTCAAATGAAAACAGGGAGATACTGGAGTCTAAAATTAGTCAAGAAGAAGTTGGGCTAGCCATTGATAATATGAAATCAGGAAAAAGTGCAGGACCAGATGGTCTTCCAGTTGACCTTTATAAAAAATTTAAGAATAAATTAATAAAACCTTTTTTGGAAATGGTTTTAGAAGCATTTCAAAATAGTAATTTACCATCATACATGAATGCCTTAATTATACTGTTGCCAAAACCAGGTAAACCCTCTTAATAAATGTGAAAAAATGAGACCAATAAGCCTATTAAATACTGACCTTAAGATAATCTGTAAAATTTTAGCAAGACGAATACAAGAAATTTTACCAAATATTATTAATCGAGATCAGAATGGCTTTATAAAGGGAAGACAAGGCTTCCATAATGTAAGAAGACTATTTAATATTATCTATTCTAATAAAGAAGCACCGGATACAGCTCTCCTATCACTGGACGCCGAAAAGGCCTTTGATAGAGTCGAATGGCCCTTTCTTTTTGAAGTCTTACAAAGGTTTGGACTTGGAAATAATTTCATAAAATGGGTTCAGATAATATACAATAATGCTACAGCAGAAATCCTAACAAATAGCAATATTTCAAAATCAATAAAAATCAATAGAGGATGTCGACAAGGCTGTCCACTTTCACCTATACTGTTTACTATGGCAATTGAACCTTTAGCGATGGCGATACGTTTACATTCACAAATATATGGAATTAAAGTTGGACCAACAGAACATAAAATCTCCCTGTATGCCGATGACATAATTTTGTTTATGTCGAATCTTAAAAAATCAATTCCGACCTTGTTGAATTTAATACAGAATTTTGGGGAAATATCAGGATATAAAATAAATAAAACTAAATCTTCAATATTAATGCTAAATGAGACCCAGAGAAATTACCCAGCCCCTGAGGTAAATCAATTCAATGTTGTAAATCAGTTTAAATATTTAGGAATCCAAATTGTGCCTAAGCTAGAATCAGTCGCCAGTGTCAACTATGAAGCCTTAATGACAGAAATTAATGAGTTACTTCAGAGATGGATGTCACTACCAATGTCGATGATCTGGAGAATCAATATACTTAAAAGTAATATCTTACCTAAAATACTTTATTTATTTCAATACATTCCCTTACCACCACCTTTAGATTTATTCTCAAGAATTAAAAAAAAGTTAGTGGAATTTATATGGAACAACAGGAGGGCTAGATTACGTCTGTCTTTATTATATTTACCATTTGATCGTGGAGGTCTGAAATGTCCAAATTTTATGTTGTATTATTGGTCGGCACAACTGAGGTCTATGACACATTATTTTTCATCAAATGATCTTCCTCACTGGACTGAAAAGGAATCATACAATTTACCTTTACCTCTTCCCATATTCATATACTCAGATTCGGCAAAAAAATTACAAAAACAAGTTAAAAATCCATTTGTAAAGCATATGATCAAAATATGGTGTGAAACTAAAAACTATTTAAAAGAATCACACTTATTGTCACAATTTAGCCCAATATGGGGTAATCAATATTTTAAACCAGGGAGAGCGGATGCTGTATTTAAAGCATGGAATTTAAAAGGAATTCAAAAGATTCAAGATTTATATCTGCCATGTGCAGATAACATAATGTCTTTTGAAGAGCTGAGGATCAAATTTAATCTTAATAGAACACATTTTTTTAAAAATATCTTCAACTTAGGAACTTTATTCGATCAAATCAAAATGGAGCTCTCACTCGACCTATTTACTCATCCTTGGAAAAAATGTTGATGAAAGATAGTAAAAGAAAGGGTATTATTTCAGAGTTTTATAACTCACTGACACTATCCTCAAGTGAAAACTCACAGAAAAGATTAAAGTACTGGAAAGAAGATCTGCAAACTGAAATTTCAGAGGAACAATGGGAATTGGCTTGTACAGAAGTTCAAACCAAATCAATAAATGTACGTCTTAAATTGATACATTTTAAATGGTTAATGCGGATGTATGTTACACCGGAGGAGTTAAATAGATATAACAAAAACATACCAGATACGTGCACAAAATGCATGGAAAGTAAAGGAACCCTATTTCATTGTGTATGGGAATGTAGAATAATTAGAATGTTTTGGGAAGAGGTGAGGGTAACAATTGAAAAAATAATTTCAAAACAAATCATATTGAATCCTAAACTGTTTTTGTTGGGTCTGTACCCAGAAAAGCATAACTTTAATAAAAGTGAAAGAACATTCATAGACCTCAGTTTGCTTAATGCCAAAAAATGTATTGCACTACTGTGGAAAAAGACTCATAAACCAGATGTGACTCAGTGGTTAAGAGGGATGTTAACAAACCTTCCATTAGAAAGAATAACATACATACTGAAATCAAAGGAAATTGTGTTTGAGAATATATGGAGACCTTTTATTGATTATGTAAAAAATTTAAACTTAACTCTTGAAGAAGAAGGTGAATGATGTGTGTGGACCTTGTAAATTCCAAACTGGTGAACATAATATGTATACTTATGTAATGGATTGTTTAGACTAAACAGAGGAGCATTGTTGAAGACTTGATTTTGTTGGTGGTTGTTGGTGTTTTTAGTGCATTTTTTTTTTTTGTAGTACTTTAGTGTTAGTGTTTGATTGTGTGTGTCATGTTTGTTAAAAAAAAGGTTCAATAAAGATATTGTGGAAAAAAAAACATGTAGGAATTGTAGCTATTTTTATACAAACGCTCCTCATTTCAGGGGCTCAAAAGTAATTGGACAAATAAACATAACCCTAAGTAAAATGTTACTTTTCAATATTTTGTTGAGAATCCTTTGCAGGCAATGACTGCCTGAAGTCTGGAACCCATGGACATCACCAAACGCTGGGTTCCCTCCTTTGTGATGCTTTGCCAGGCCTTTACTGCAGCTGTCTTCTGTTGTTGCTTGTTTGTGGGTCTTTCTGCCCTAAGTTTTGTCTTGAGCAAGTGAAATGCATGCTCGATTGGGTTGAGATCTGGTGACTGACTCGGCCATTGCAGAATATTCTGCTTCTTTGCTTTAAAAAACTCCTGGGTTGCTTTTGCAGTATGTTTTGGATCATTGGTGAAGCGCCGTCCAATCAACTTTGCTGCATTTGGCTGAATCTGAGCAGAAAGTATATCCCTATACACTTCAGAATTCATCCGGCTGCTTCTGTCTTTTGTCACATCATCAATAAACACAAGTGACCCAGTGCCATTGGAAGCCATGCATGCCCAAGCCATCACACTGCCTCCACCATGTTTTACAGAAGATGTAGTGCTTTGGATCATGAGCTGTTCCAATTCTTCTCCAAACTTTCTTCTTCCTATCATTCTGGTACAGGTTGAGCTTAGTCTCATCTGTCCAAAGAATGCTGTTCCAGAACTGGTCTGGCTTCTTCAGGTGTTTTTTGGCAAAGTCAATTCTGGCCTTTCTATTTTTGAAGCTGATTCATGGTTTGCACCTTGTGGTGAATCCTTTGTATTTACTCTCATGAAGTCTTCTCTTTATGGTAGACTTAGATACTGATACACCTACTTTCTGGAGAGTGTTCTTCACTTGAGTGGATGTTGTGAAGGGGTTGTGAAAGGATTCTGTGATCATCCACCACTGTTGTCTTCCGTGGACGTCCAGGCCTTTTTGAGTTCCCAAGCTCACCAGTGCACTCTTTTTTTCTCAGAATGTACCACACTGTTGATTTGGCCACTCCTAACATTTCTGCTATCTATCTGATGGATTTCTTCTTTTTTTTCAGCCTCAGGATGGTCTGTTTCACCTCCATTGAGAGCTCCTTTGACTGCATGTTGTGTGTTCACAGCAACAGCTTCCAAATGTAAACGCCACACCTGGAATCAACTCCAGACCTTTTAACTGCTTAACTGATGACAGGTTAACGAGGGAAGAGCCCATGCAGCCTTGTTATTTTTTTTGCAGCCTTCTGAGTCAATTGTCCAATTACTTTTGGTCCCTTGAAAAAGAGGCGGCTATGTATTAAAGAGCTGTAATTCCTAAACCCTTGCTCCAATTTCGATGTGAATGCTCTCAAATTACAGCTGAGAGTCTGCACTTTAAGCCCATATTGATTATATAATTATATCCTGAATATGTTTTCGTAAACAGCTAAAATAACAAAACGTGTCACTATCCAAATATTTTTAGGCCTAACTGTATATATATTAAAGGCAGAATGTGGTTCTGGGATCATTTGTGGGTCCGTTTTCTGCACTATTTTGGACATCGGTGGGGGGACACCTCCGAGGAAAGATTCCTGCCTCTATACCTCAACAGAAATTGGTCTGAGATGAGGGGGACTGATGTCCAGCAGGAGGGGAGCTCACTCTGCTCTGATAACCCATCTATGAAAATAATTTTTGTATGCCTGATAAGAATGGGAATTTCTAAATTAATATGTTAGTAAATTAAAAGGGTATTTTACTGAATCCATTGATAACTTGGTAGAATGAATGAGGTACTTTGTTGAATTTAAACCAAAGTTGATGAATTTAATGACCTTTTAACAGACTGGTAAACACAGGAAAAAAACAAAGCTGAAGAAAGTTAAATACTGCCATAAAAGGTGAGTATATTATGGGTAAATGAAATCTAGAAAATTACTGGTTTAAACATTCATGTCTGAGGAAAATGCAGACCAAGGGTCCATCAAGCAGGTAATTAAGTGTCTATTTTTCTTTGAGGTAAACTCTTGCTGGTTGCATGAACATTGACTGAAATCCTGAGCTAAATCTGCCACCTTTAATCCATCCCTTCATAGATCCGACTAATAATGATGACTAACCTATAAGCTTGCCTTGTCATGTCTACCGTCGAAACATAACACTGTTTGCACAATAACAAATTTCAAATGAACTGGGTTTAGATTGTATACAAGTAAGTGGTAAATATTTGGAGATATGGTTGTTTGTGTTTTGCTTTCTCCATAGGTAAAAGTAGTAAACAAAATAAAACTAAGAAGATGCTTCTTCTATAAGCGACTTTCTCATTAAGAGTGCGCATGTGCGGACTATGTGAGGTCAAAGTTCACAACTACCAAACATTCCGGTAGCCGCCTTGCTTTTGTATACAAACAGTACTGTCACACCTGAACAATTGCCGTTTAAAGTCTGCTTTAAGCTTTAAATCTCCGTTATGCCAGGTGCACATTTTGCTGCAGTGAAGCGTGGGAATGGCATGCATCATCTAGAGCGGTGGAAAAAGCAAACTTGCAGCATACATGTGTGTAACTTCGGGACCAGCATGTCTACATGTCCGCTGCCATTCACGTTATATACATTCCCCACGGAGCTGAAAGATCCGGACGGACGTAATTGTTGGATTAAAGCAGTAAGTCTATATTATAACATAATTAAATAGTGTTGTGTATTGTTCAAGTTCTAGCCTAATTGACACGAGTCTAAACCCTGAAGTAGTAGGTACGGACAGGCAGGCCTGGATCTAGGATATAGTTCTTTGTATATTGGTAATGAAGCTTGATCTACACACACATGTAATTAAAGCCATTGATAAGTAGGCTGGTATAAAATAAAATTGCAAATCATTGAAAACGTGTGGTACTTAAAACTATAGTAGTATCGACCTATAGATCTAAGTAAGCAGGCTAATTGTAGTGAAATTTACTCAAAATGACAAAACCAAAGTTGAGCTGTCAAATCACTTGCTTACCTTCTCTGTAGTCGTTTTGGAGTCTTGCAAGTATAGGTGCTTGGTCCTTTGACAACAAAAAATCTGCTATGCCAGTGTACATACAGGGGGGCCATTTTGGCCAATTTCTGCAAGGTGGCCACGAATGTAAGTGCAACTAGTTTATTTTTGCATTTGCGGGTACAACCGGGAAGACCCCTACGCATACAATATGCTCGTAGATCAGGATCTTTCCATAAATTAAAGGTATCGATAGAGCATGTTTGGTAGCCATGTTCCCATGATGCTTTGCGTGAGCCGAGATGCAAAAGTCACTTATTGATGAGTTAAATTTTAATTTCTACAAGATTAAAGTGAGAGCAGACAGAAAATGAAACAAATATGATTTAACAACGTTAAATGCTCTTGTCTTAATTCTAATTATCTGTTATCTATTATACACTCTGAGTTACAGCTTTTGTATGAAAAGAGCTATACAAATACAGCTTTGACTGATTAACCGATATGATCTGATAATACATTTGCAAATCTGGTCAAGTTTGGAGTAAAGCCTGATTATCGGCTGAATGACTGTGTGTGTCAAGAGGAGTGACCTTAGCACACTACACTGTTCGAAGGTTGAAAAGATCAGGAGATTCATTGTGGAAACTGAATAACTAACCAATGTGAAGATTAATTTGTTATACATTGCATTGATGCACCCTTTATTTAAAACTAAGAGAATAAAAGCAGTTCTGTCTGCTACTGCTTTAATCAATTTGAAATATTATGATTGTAAGAAAAAAAAAACACCATTGGATTTTGCAAGTGAGACATATTCTTTTTTCCTTCCTCTCAGGCAGAGTGTGGAAGGAGACTGAGGCAGATAAGGAGGGGCCCAGACTGTCATCGTGGGGACATTGTGAAGATACTGATGGCTTCATTTCAACAAGCAATACTTTGAGTGTGACTATACAACAGAAAGAGGATCATCTGCCTGAAACCACGCCACAAAGGTCCTGTGGATGGCCTTCACAGCTGTCAAGGTTGCAGAAAGATCCACAGCGAGGAATCAACCACTGCGAAACGGTCCCAAATCCAGGACTCAACAACAGTGCCCACTAACTACTCGTGAACTCTTTTGCTGGTCATCTGGCAAAGTGATTGAAGCAGTGGGAAAGGGAATTGTTAAAAACACGGTTTTTGACATCATAACTTGTAACCACTTTTCTTTTATGATGCCTTTTTTGGGTATCAAAGGGGGGGATGATGGCAAAATTCTAAGTTACACTGAGTTAGATGAATTTTTATGAATATGAATTTTTCCTTATAAAGCTTAATGTGTATATCTAGGAAATCCTGTTACCATATTTGGAGTTGTTGAGTAGTGGAAAAAAAACAAATTAAAGGATGCTGACAGAAGTGTGAATGTTCAGTTCTATCATTGACTGTTCATCTTATCACTAGTGTTTTCTGCATGGACTCAACAAATACAATCTTAGTCATGAATGAAATATCAAGAGGCTCAGCAAACCTTATCACACTGAGTCATGAATTAACTCATCAAGAAGAGACCACCCCGACAGTCTCTTGGATATATATTAGCCAGAAACACTCTGCTAGTTAAGCCAATGCACTGCAGCAGTCTGTGAAAGCTGTACTCTGTATTGTCTTCCTCTGATCAGTGCATATTAAATTTGCTGAAACTTTGATCCTGCCTGATTTTTGATAAGGAATTTTTCCAACATATTACATGACTGAAATAAATTGCAGGTAAGAATATGGCCCTTAAAAACCCTTAAGTGACCTTAATGTCCCACTCACTGTAGGCTGAGATGTTTGTCCGCACGTCTTTAGGTGGCTGTCGTAGTTCTGCTGGTGGGGAAAGCCTAACCCACAGGTCTGACAAAGGCAGGGCGACTGGCCAGCATGACCCCCCATGTGGGACATCAAAAGCAGGGCTGAGCGGAACCCCTTCCCACATTCAGCACACTTCAGCACCCTCTGGTGAGCCCCGGCGTGTTTCTTTAGTTCCTCTGACGAGTCAAATTTTTGACCACACTCCAAACATTTGATCTCGTCTACTGTCCCACTCCGCTCCTGATCACCCCAACAGCCTGTGTCCTTTTTGTGCTGTTGAAAGTCCTCCTGATTGAGAAAATCCCTCAGACACGCCACGCAGTGAATGCGTTCAGGTTCACATTTGTGCTGACGGTACTGCTTAGCCAGGCGGAAGTGACAGCGGCACCGCACACAGGTGTAAGGCAACAAGCCGAGATGGGAGAAGCTGTGTTTCAGAAGGGCATTCTTTTTGATAAAGATCTTATTGCAGTCTGTGCATTTATAATTGCGGTGGCATTTCTTCTGTTTGTGGCGAGCAAGGGATTCGGGAGATGAGAAGTAGCGGCCACACAAGTCACATAAACCATTCATCATGCTGATGTGTGACTGCACGTGAAACTGGCATGCCTTCAGAGAGGCAAACACACGTTTGCACAGATCACACTCATAAAACTGATCCTCCAAGTGTGTTGTTGAAAGGTGATCATTCAGATCCTCCTGAGAAGTAAAGCCCTTCAGGCAGACGCGACACTGGAGATGATCTATTTTGGTCTGGGCATGTGTGCGCAGGTGGACACGGTAGTTGTATATCTGACAGAAGCGCTTCCCACATTCTACACAACCGTATGGGCGGACTCCTGTGTGGAGGTTCATATGATCTTGGAGCTTGAATTTAGAGGGCAGCTGGAGACCACAGACGCTGCACTGGTAGTCAGCCGATTGGCTCGATTCTGGGGAACAGAGGAAAGAATCAATAAGAGCAGATTATGATTGAAAATATAAGCCCAACAGATGAAACTGGAAAAAAGATAAATATCATAAAAGAATTGTTGGAAATACAATAAATAAATAATCCATCTTGAGTGGTATTTTCTGATATATTTTTTACATGTTTGTGAAAAGAAATTCTCTTAAAATATCAAAATCAAGGGTGAAAGTCTTTCTCATAATACTTTACATTCCCTCCTCTATTTGAATGGATACAATATCATGTGAAAAAAATCTAATACTTTTTAGTGTCGTTGCATTGAGGGAAAAACAAATTAAAAAACAAACAAACAAACAAACGAAAACAAAAAAATGGTGGCTTAAAAAAATCCATGATGTGACAGTTGATAAAAATATTACATGAGTCAACAAAGTTTTGCTTTCAGTCACTTTTCTGTTAACAGGACTGCACGAAAATTAACCAATTTTCACTAAAGGAAAGTGAGGAAGGGATGAGCTTGAGCCATAAAAGAAAACCATAAAAGAAAACATTAGATTTTAGAGTGGATCCAATCAAGGGGAAAATCCAGGATTGTTTTTAATATTGTGACATAGGGCATAAAATTTAAATTTAAATCTAGCATGTAAGTGTTGATGGAGGTATGTACTCGGTGACCATTTTCTACCTTTAAAATAAATGAATAAATTGTACACTAAATAGGTAGGAACACATGCAGACAGATGTAATATTGCTAGAAATCCTGAGTATCAGGAAGATTTTTGTGTGTGTGTGGTTATCCAGTAATAATTGGCCAAACTGCAACAACTTCTATCAGAGCTCACCATTATTTTTTAATAAATTAAAATAAAAATAATTCTTTACTGTACTCTTACAGTAAAATATGTTACATTGCAAAGTGATGAAAACAGAACACAAAAAACACAGATGAACCATTTTGTTAATTCCAAAGGAAGGGGCTGCTTCTGCTATATTTGCCTTTGGTACTGGTGATGATGGTTTCCATCATTTGAAGCACTGGTGCTTTAATACCAGTGTCTTGGTCTAGTGGTAGAGCATCTGCTACACAGCTGGGAGGCTGTGGGTTCAAGTCCCAGCCAGGTCATACCAAAGACCATAAAAATGGTGTTTTACATCATCTAGCTTAGTGCTCAGCATAACAGAATAGGGTAAGGGAAGTTGGTTACCCAGACACAAAACCAGTGTACTCCTTGTGCCGGTCCCAAGCCCAAGTAAATGCAGTGTTGTGTCAGGAAGGGCATCCGGCAAAAAATCCTTGCCAAATCAAATAGACAAAAGGTTGGTGTGTGTGTGAAGCCTTGGCTCTTTAAAACATGGTGTTAAAGAACTCGTGTACCAAAATGATTGAAGTTGGCCAGTGTCAGTGAGGATAACTTTTTTTTGTAGGTATGTATGAGTATGTGTGTTGCCTAAGACAAATCACTTTTCCCTCGGGGATTAATAAAGTTTATCTATCTATCTATCTATCTATCTAGCTGGTTTAACAATAGGCAAAAAAACAAGTTTTATTGAACACAAAAGCTAAAGGACTCCAAACAGTCAAGCTGGCCACATATGGGAAGATTTTCAAATCTTAAGGCCCTGTCACACCTTGATGATTTAGGCAGCACTTGCCAAATGCATAAAAATTGGCCTAAAATGCTGGCACATGCCGAAATTGTCACTTTTGGCCAGAGACATCGCATATTCATAATGAGTTGGACATATACAGTACATAACATATTAGTAACTTATATAGACTATTTCCATAACTTATCTATCTATAAATTCAAGAAGTCTCTGTCTGTGTGTCTGTTCCACACATATCTCTTGAACCGTTCCTCAGACTGACCTAAGGTTTTATATATGGTTTCCTGCGGTTACGAGGGTGTGCATCCCCGAATATGGAGTCATTCAGTCAAAATATGTAATTTTTATCAATAAAAGTTTAGCCACTGCTCTGTGTCTCTTCGTGCCCGGCTTCAAGAAGTGTGGGCGGGATATTGGATTGACTCTGTGCTGATTGGACACTACGCGGCATCACAACCATGCTGATTGGATAACACACAGCATCACGACTGTCAGTTACCACAGTGTTCCCTGGACAAAACAAGGCAATGAAAGTTAGAAAGATTGAAAAAGATAATACTAAAGATTTAATGCTTAAAAAATTATACCATAAAGTTGCCGTGATTGCGTAGGTCTAAAGGATAATTCGCCATATGTGGAGAATGAGGTGCACGAGCAGACTGGGCGGAGCGTCAGCGGACCGGGTCTGACAAATCAACACAACATGTCAAGAGAAGCAGCATCCATACACAAACCTGGCTCAAAGGCACGCTAACTGATGACAATAAAAAACCCCAAAACATTATTGCCAATAAAGTGAAAAAAAATATTGCATGGAGTGTGCTTTTGCCCTGAGGCTGACATTACTGTCAATAAAGTGAAAAATAAATATTGCGTGGAGTGTGCTTTTGCCCTGAGGCTGATTTATCATGGAAAACAGCTGAGTTCTGTGGTTTGAGCGATCAGCTGATTGGATCCACCAGTGTTCTGACATTTTGACATATCTATCAGAACAGCTGATATACGTACAAGACATACAGGAGAATTGAAAGGGCGTTTCTCTCTCTCTTCAGTGGTGTGCTCAATATAAAAAAGAAAAAGAATAAGGCTGGAAAAACAACAACAGTCCATGTACAGTAATGCTACCCATAGTGCAAATAGCGACAAAAGAAAGACTTAAGGTTTAATGCTTAAAAACTTACACTAACTAACTAACTAACTAACCTGCACTTATATAGCGCTTTTCTAGTCACAAAGACCACTCAAAGCGCTTTCATTAATACTAACCCTCTATTCTAAGGGCCTATAGGAAACAGATATCTAGGGACAATTTAGAACAGCCAATTAACCTAACATGCATGTTTTTGGCATGTGGGAGGAAACCGGAGAAATCCCGGAGTAAACCCATGCAACACGGGGAGAACATGCAAACTCCACACAGATCACTGTTGGTCGGGGGCTGGGATCGAACCCACGACCCCACGATCCCCACAATCCCCCGGCCAAGGGTAAACTGTGCTGCCGCAGTGCTAACCACTGCGCCACCGTGCACACCATAAAGTTGCCGTGATTACGTAAGTCTAAAGGATAATTCGGCATGAAGAACACGAGGTGCAGGGGAGGGGGCTGGTGGGGAAGCAGCAGAGGAACCAGTGGATCACAGTCCTTCACAAGCACACGGGTAAAGCAGTAGCCAATGGGTCTCAAATATTTGTAAACGTGTCCTGTTATAGTCCTGCATGAGTTTATTGATGATAGACAGAAGAAATTCAATATTACACTGAACTCCGTCACTGAACAGTGATATAAACTAAAATAATTATAATGATGACTGAACATACGCAGTGGTTTGCACTGCGGCAGCACAGCAACTCACCCTTGGCCGGGGGATTCTGGGTTCAATCCCAGCCTCCGACCAACAATGATCTGTGTGGAGTTTGCATGTTCTCCCCGTGTCTGCGTGGGTTTACTCCGGGATTTCTCCACTTCCCTCCCACATGCCAAAAACATGCAAGTTAGGTTAATTGACATCAAAACTGGGGATTCTAAATTGTCCTTAGGTATGACTGTGAGAGTGAATGGTTGTCTGTCTCTCTGTGTTGGCCCTGTGATGGACTGGTGATCTGCCCAGGGTGTACCCTGCTTCACACCCAAAGATGCTGGGATAGGCTCCAGCCCCCCCGCGACCTGAAAAGGATTAAGCGGAAGAAGATGAATGAATGAATGAATGATGACTGAACACCTTCCATTCCCCAAAGTGCGAGATACACTATTATCTTGAATATAAGTGATAAAATATCACACAAATAAGTGATCTGACAAACAAATAAACAAGAGATCTGAAACGGTCGCTATTATTGGATGTCCCATTCATTTTCAATATTTAGGTATTCTGCAAGTAATATTTACACAATCAAATAAATCTTAGTGCCATTTACTCCCTTTTACATTTGTCAACGTCTAACATGTGATTGCCTACATATAGATTACATCTCTTTGTATTCCACTTTCAAACATCCTACATTTGGGCCTGTAAAGCCTGATTAGGATACCTGTTTCAGACAGAATACTTGCATCTAGGTGCAATGCACTAGTAAATAACTTAAACCAACGAATGCTTAACGTGTTGTCAACTTTCACAACTTACAGTTAGGCCCAGAAATATTTGGACAGTGACACAATCTTCATGATTTGGGCTCTGCATGCCACCACATTGGATTTGAAATGAAACAACTACAACGGAATTGAAGTGCAGACTTTAAGGTTTAATTCAAGGGGTTGAACAAAAATATATGATTAAGCATGTAGGAATTGTAGCTATTTTTATACAAACGCTCCTCATTTCAGGGGCTCAAAAGTAATTGGACAAATAAACATAACCCTAAGTAAAATGTTACTTTTCAATATTTTGTTGAGAATCCTTTGCAGGCAATGACTGCCTGAAGTCTGGAACCCATGGACATCACCAAACGCTGGGTTTCCTCCTTTGTGATGCTTTGCCAGGCCTTTACTGTAGCTGTCTTCAGTTGTTGCTTGTTTGTGGGTCTTTCTGCCCTAAGTTTTGTCTTGAGCAAGTGAAATGCATGCTCGATTGGGTTGAGATCTGGTGATTGACTCGGCCACAGCAGAATATTCCACTTCGTTGCTTTAAAAAAACTCCTGGGTTGCTTTTGCAGTATGTTTTGGATCATTGGTGAAGCGCCGTCCAATCAACTTTGCTGCATTTGGCTGAATCTGAGCAGAAAGTATATCCCTATACACTTCAGAATTCATCCGGCTGCTTCTGTCTATTGTCACATCATCAATAAACACAAGTGACCCAGTGCCATTGGAAGCCATGCATGCCCATGCCATCACACTGCCTCCACCATGTTTTTACAGAAGATGTAATGCTTTGGATCATGAGCTGTTCCAATTCTTCTCCAAATTTTCTTCTTCCCATCATTCTGGTACAGGTTGATCTTAGTCTCATCTGTCCAAAGAATGCTGTTCCAGAACTGGGCTGGCTTCTTCAGGTGTTTTTTTGGCAAAGTCAATTCTGGCCTTTCTATTTTTGAGGCTGATTCATGTTTTGCACCTTGTGGTGAATCCTTTGTATTTACTCTCATGAAGTCTTCTCTTTATGGTAGACTTAGATACTGATACACCTACTTCCTGGAGAGTGTTCTTCACTTGAGTGGATGTTGTGGCGGGGTTGTTCTTCACCATGGAAAGGATTCTGTGATCATCCACCACTGTTGTCTTCCATGGACGTCCAGGCCTTTTTGAGTTCCCAAGCTCACCAGTGCACTCTTTTTTTCTCAGAATGTACCAAACTGTTGATTTGGCCACTCCTAAAATTTCTGCTATCTCTCTGATGGATTTCTTCTTTTTTTTCAGCCTCAGGATGGTCTGTTTCACCTCCATTGAGAGCTCCTTTGACCGCATGTTGTGTGTTCACAGCAACAGCTTCCAAATGCAAACGCCACACCTGGAATCAACTCCAGACCTTTTAACTGCTTAATTGATGACAGGTTAACGAGGGAAGAGCCCATGCAGCCTTGTTATTTTTTTTTTGCAGCCTTCTGAGTCAATTGTCCAATTACTTTTGGTCCCTTGAAAAAGAGGCGGCTACATATTAAAGAGCTGTAATTCCTAAACCCTTGCTCCAATTTGGATGTGAATACTCTCAAGTTACAGCTGACAGTCTGCACTTTAAGCCCGGTTCTGGTTCCGCCGGACCGGCGACGCCACACGAGTTGGCTGCCCTTTGCGACTGCCTTTTTTTTATCTTCCTTCTTCTTTCTACACCTTTCACTCTATATATATATATATATATATATATCACGGACACACAGATCGCCCCAAAGGTCTCCCGAGTCGGCGGACGGAGCCACTGTTTACAGCAGGAGACGATACAGCAGGGAAGAGCTAGTGCTAGCTAGCACTCAACTGCCACCCGGTGCTAACGGAGAAACTCGACATACCGGGAACTGTAGCGAAAACGATGCGGGTGCCGGGCTGCAGTTTAGGCGGCGTGCAAGAAATATAAGACAGAATAATAAAGAGCGATGGCAAGAACCAAGCAGACCACCCATAAATCTACTGGAGGAAAAAGCCCCCCAGGAAGCAGGTAGCCACCAAGGCTGTTCGGAAAAAGCGCTCCGGCCACCGGCGGAGTGAAGAAGCCTCACCGTTACAGGCCCATGGCTCTGAGAGAGATCCGTCGCTACCAGAAATCCACGCAGCTGCTCATCCGTAAGCTGCCCTTCCAGCGCCTGGTGATGGAGATCGCTCAGGACTTCAAGACCGACCTGCGCTTCCTGAGCTTCGCCGTCATGGCTCTGCAGGAGGCCAGCGAGGCCTACCTGGTGGGTCTCTTCTCTTCGTGGACACCAACCTGTGCGCCATCCACGCTAAGAGGGTCACCATCATGCCCAAAGACATCCAGCTGGTCCGCCGCATCCGCGGAGAGAGAGCTTAGACTTTCTGCTGCACATTCACTAACCACAATGCTCCGCACTGTGTGTCTATATATATATATATATATATATATATATATATATATATATATATTTATAGTAATATGTACATATGTATACTAGCTGTTCTTGTTTTTTCTTGCCTTCTGATTGTTGCTCTGAGTGTTGCTATCCCTGTGCTGTTGCAATCCTGGAATTTCCCCACTGTGGGACTAATAAAGGCTTATCTTATCTTATTGATTATATAATTGTATCCTGAATATGTTTTCGTAAACAGCTAAAATACCAAAACTTGTGTCACTGTCCAAATATTTTTGGGCCTAACTGTATGTGCAACAATGGTCTAACTTATGCATAGCTTATCCTAACTTCTGCAGAGCATGGTCATGCCAAACTGCTGTTGCCTCCCGATCCATGAATCCTAGGTGTGTGAGTGGAAAACAACTGAGCTCACGTGCTTCAGGCGATCAGCTGACTGGATTCACCTCCTCCGGTGTTCTGACATTTTGGCATATCTATCAGAGCAGCACTGGACAGCTGATTGTACAGACTTCTTCTTCTTCTTTTAGATTTGACTGGCGGTTGGCAACCAGTTTACAGGTGCATTACTGCCACATACTTCACTCTGTATCATTACTCTATGCTCGTGTGTCCTATCCACGTACTTCACTTTATATATCTTGGCCGTGGCAACTGCCACCAACATCACTCCACTGTACTGCAGTCAAAGGTAAAAAACATGGCATGGAGTGAGGTCGCATCTCCCGTGGCTCCGCCAAGAAATAGCATAAATATATCTATTCACGGCACAGTTCAATTTTATTTTATCCGCCTGTCATCTTAAATCCTTCGTTGATGTCCGTCTATCCTTGTCACCCAGCTGAATTCACCCAAACAGCCGTTAACTTTTACTCAAGGAGCATTTCAGCAGGACGGTACATGGGCATTTGAGCTTCTGAACAAGCTAGTGCAAGCATCGCACTAGCAGAAGTTCGTCAAGATACATCTGAATTTGTCCTTTTTAATCAAGCCCTTTGAGTCCCTACTACTTACCTTTATCCCACGGCGTTGGACACTCACCCACACCCTTCAACCTTACTGCAAAAGAAGTGAGTAAATACCAGTGCAATATGAAAACTTTGTGCTTCGGCGCTAACTTGGCTAGCTAACTTCTGCTGCTACTAATGGGGCTATTTTCCAAGTACCCCTAGCATGGACTTTAATATTTTCCAGCTCTAACACCTTTCATCGGGTAGCCCTTTTAACACTTATTACTTTTTGAATATTGTTTGCCCTGTGAGCCGTCGCAATGTCTGATAAAAAAGAAACGTCCAAGCGGTGGTCTAAGAGAAATCTCACAGAAGTGGGCCTCAGCAGAGCCCCGGCCTCCCTCAGACATTCACCCCCGCATACTGTTGCACCAGTGGGTGGGGAAAGCGCTGTTGACAAGGGCGCCCCACTCACAGTGGAAATGTTTATCAGCACGCTTGAAGGGTTAAAACAGGACATTTGTGATAAACTGTACTCAGAAAGTGACACATTTACCAAAACCCTCTGTACTGAAATGGCCTCAATGAAAGAAGAGTTAAAATGATCTGTAACTGCCCTACAGCTAATAGTGGATTCTCATAGCTCAACCATGAAAGATCTGGAGGTGTCGGCTACCACCAGCAGTGATGACATATCAACCATTTCCAGTGACGTGAATATACTCAAGGGTGAAATTAAAGTACTCCAAGCTAAGTGTGAGGATTTAGAAAGCAGGTCCAGATGGAACAATATTCGCCTAGTTGGTCTTCCTGAGGGCCTGAAAGGTCTTCATTCCAGAGAGTTCATCTCCAAACTTCTGCAAGATCTTCTTCATCTGGATGAGCCACCTCTCCTGGACTGGGCCCATAGATCACTTCGAGCGAGACCTAAAGATGGGGCACCTCCACGTCCCATCATTAGCTGAATCCACTATTTTCATATCAAGGAACATATCCTGCAATGGGCTGGGGAGCTGTTTCTCCTTCTTCACCAAGGCAAAAAACTCCATTTTCCCCGACTTTGCTCCTGCAGTGGCTAAGAAACGCTCAGAGTTTGGGAACGCCAAACATCTTCTTCGTACCTGCTCAGGTATCAAGTTTGGTCTTTTTTATCCAGCTGAGCTGCGGATTACCCCGCCAAATGGAACACGCCACAAGTTTAGCAATCCAAATGCTGCAGTTGCTTTTATCAATGGTGGCGTGACGAGATCCACTGCCCCAGTCACAGAGGGGCTGGACAGATGGCGCTGACATTTTGGCACCCCGAATGTATCCTTAACTATATTTGTTCATCTCGCAAAATAAGAACTTTTCTACAAAATACTGAACTGTGCTTCAACAGTATTTACTTTAATAGTTTCTGTCTACTACTGCCAGTACCATTATTCAAGTCATTAATTACCTGGTATCCCTCTTTATGATGCTGGACTTAGGGTTTTGGTTTTATTTTTTAGGTGGGTGTGTATATATGTATGTGTGTGTATGTATGTACTGTTTATACATGTATACACATTTTTTTTCCCACAATATCTTTATTGAACCTTTTTTTTTTTTTAACAAACATGATACAAACAATCAAACACTAACACTAAAGTACTACAAAAAAAAATGCACTAAAAACACCAACAACCACCAACAAAATCAAGTCTTCAACAATGCTCCTCTGTTTAGTCTAGACAATCCAATACATAAGTATACATATTATGTTCACCAGTTTGGAATTTACAAGGTCCACACACATCATTCACCTTCTTCTTCAAGAGTTATGTTTAAATTTTTTACATAATCAATAAAAGGTCTCCATATATTCTCAAACACAATTTCCTTTGATTTCAGTATATATGTTATTCTTTCTAATGGAAGGTTTGTTAACATCTGTCTTAACCACTGAGTCACATCTGGTCTATGAGTCTTTTTCCATAATAGTGCAATACATTTTTTGGCATTAAGCAAACTGAGGTCTAAGAATGTTCTTTCACTTTTATTAAAGTTATGCTTTTCTGGGTACAGACCCAACAAAAACAGTTTAGGATTCAATATGATTTGTTTTGAGATTATTTTTTCAATTGTTACCCTCACCTCTTCCCAAAACATTCTTATTATTCTACATTCCCATACACAATGAAATAGGGTTCCTTTACTTTCCATGCATTTTGTGCACGTATCTGGTATATTTTTGTTATATCTATTTAACTCCTCCGGTGTAACATACATCCGCATTAACCATTTGAAATGTATCAATTTAAGACGTACATTTATTGATTTGGTTTGAGCTTCTGTACAAGCCAATTCCCATTGTTCCTCTGAAATTTCAGTTTGCAGATCTTCTTTCCAGTAGTTTAATCTTTTCTGTGAATTTTCACTTGAAGATAGTGTCAATGAGTTATAAAACTCTGAAATAATACCCTTTCTTTTACTATCTTTCATCAACATTTTTTCCAAGGATGAATAAATAGGTCGAGTGAGAGCTTTATTTTGATTTGATCGAATAAAGTTTCTAAGTTGAAGATATTTAAAAAAATGTGTTCTATTAAGATTAAATTTGATCCTCAGCTCTTCAAAAGACATTATGTTATCTGCACATGGCAAATATAAATCCTGAATCTTTTGTATCCCTTTTAAATTCCATACTTTAAATACAGCGTCCGCTCTCCCTGGTTTAAAATATTGATTACCCCATATTGGGCTAAATTGTGACAATAAGTGTGGCTCTTTTAAATAGTTTTTAGCTTCACACCATATTTTGATCATATGCTTTACAAATGGATTTTTAACTTGTTTTTGTAATTTTTTTGCCGAATCTGAGTATATGAATATGGGAAGAGGTAAAGGTAAATTGTATGATTCCATTTCAGTCCAGTGAAAAATAATGAAAAATAATGAAAAATAATAATGAAAAATAATATGTCATAGATCTCAGTTGTGCCGACCAATAATACAACATAAAATTTGGACATTCCAGACCTCCACCATCAAATGGTAAATATAATAAAGACAGACGTAATCTAGCCCTCCTGTTGTTCCATAAAAATTCCACTAACTTTTTTTTAATTCTTGAGAATAAATCTAAAGGTGGTGGTAAGGGAATGTATTGAAATAAATAAAGTATTTTAGGTAAAATATTATTTTTAAGTATATTGATTCTCCCTATCATCGACATTGGTAGTGACATCCATCTCTGAATTAACTCATTGATATCTGTCATTAAGGCTTCATAGTTGACACTGGCAACTGATTCTAGCTTAGGCACAATTTGGATTCCTAAATATTTAAACTGATTTACAACATTGAATTGATTTACCTCAGGGTCTGGGTAATTTCTCTGGGTCTCATTTAGCATTAATATTGAAGATTTAGTTTTATTTATTTTATAACCTGATATTTCCCCAAAATTCTTTATTAAATTCAACAAGGTCGGAATTGATTTTTTTAGATTCGACATAAACAAAATTATGTCATCGGCGTACAGGGAGATTTTATGTTCTGTTGGTCCCAACTTTAATTCCATGTATTTGTGAATGTAAACGTATCGCCATCGCTAAAGGTTCAATTGCCATAGTAAACAGTAAAGGTGAAAGTGGACAGCCTTGTCGACATCCTCTATTGATTTTTATTGATTTTGAAATATTGTTATTTGTTAGGATTTCTGCTGTAGCATTATTGTATATTATCTGAACCCATTTTATGAAATTATTTCCAAGTCCAAACCTTTGTAAGACTTCAAAAAGAAAGGGCCATTCGACTCTATCAAAGGCCTTTTCGGCGTCCAGTGATAGGAGAGCTGTATCCGGTGCTTCTTTATTAAAATAAATAATATTAAACAGTCTTCTTACATTATGGAAGCCTTGTCTTCCCTTTATAAAGCCATTCTGGTCTCGATTAATAATATTTGGTAAAATTTCTTGTATTCGTCTTGCTAAAATTTTACAGATTATCTTAAGGTCAGCATTTAATAGGCTTATTGGTCTCATATTTTCACATTTATTAGAGGGCTTACCTGGTTTTGGCAGCAGTATAATTAAGGCATTATTCATGTATGATGGTAAATTATTATTTTGAAATGCTTCTAAAACCATTTCCAAAAAAGGTTTTATTAATTTATTCTTAAATTTTTTATAAAGGTCAACTGGGAGACCATCTGGTCCTGCACTTTTTCCTGATTTCATATTATCAATGGCTAGCCCAACTTCTTCTTGACTAATTTTAGACTCCAATATCTCCCTGTTTTCATTTGGAATACACGGTATAGATAGTTCGTTCAAAAACCCATTTAGTTTTGTTAAATCAGATTCATTTTTGGTATCATATAATTTTCCATAGTAATCTCTAAAGGCTCTGTTGATTTCTAAAGGATCTATGACTACCTGTCCGTTACTTATAATACTGGTAATTGGCGTTTTAAATTCTAATTGTCTAATCTGCCATGCCAATAATTTTCCTGATTTTTCACCTTGTTCATAAAAAGATTGTTTCAATCTTAGAAGACTCGAGGCAGCTCTATTCGCTGATTTTTTGTCGTATTCAGCTCTCAAAATCAGTAATTCATTCTCCAACCTTGGATCACTTCCTGCATGCACTTTTTCCTGAAGACTTTTTATTTTATGTTCCAATTGGGCTCTCTCCTCTCGAGTCTTCTTAGATTTTGAACCTGTATAACTAATAATATGTCCCCTAATAAAAGCTTTGAAAGCCTCCCACTTTACACATGCTGATGTTTGTGTAGTATTGATGTCAAAGAACTCATCTATCTGTTTTTCTATATACTTGACAAATTCCTCATCCTGAAGCCATTTATGCTGAAATTGCCATCTACCTGATTCCTTTGTCAATTTTTTATCTACATATATTAAGCAGCAGGGTGCATGATCTGAGATCACGATGTTATCATAAAAGCAGTTTTGAATCTTGGACCTTAATTCTGTGGAAATCAAAAAATAATCAATACGTGAGAATGTCTTGTAGGTACTGGAATAACAAGAGTAGGCTTTAACTTGTGGTTTCATTTCTCTCCATATATCTAACAATCTCAATTCTTTCATAAAATGATTAATGGTCATCCTACATCCATTGTGCGTACAATCCAGTCCTGTTGATCTATCCATGTATACACATTTAGTCTGCTTTACCCATTTTTGTTATCTTATCCCCTTTTTTATAAATTTTTTTTAAATTAATTTTAAACTTTATACAAAGAAAAAGCAAAATTCACAAAACAATACATAGCTGGTCAAACATATTCACAGCAGCTTAAAGACAAAGAAAGAGCCACCAAGCAAATGTTTTTTGTACATGGGTTATTCGTTTACACGTCCACCTGCAGTCCACTTGAGTCCAAACCACCGTTCAATCCCAATGCTTCCAATGGCTTCGTCCATTTTTGTAGATAGACTCTAGCTTTCCCATCAATATAATATCGCAGTCTTATTAAAGTCAGGGTTTCCAGGATCAGCGACTTCCATATAGCAATAGAGGGAGGTTCATCTCCGACCCACTTCACCATAATGACTTTCCTAGCCAGCATTAGAAGTATTTGAATAACATCCTCATATTGCATCAAAGAGTCAGGAACATTTCCAAGTAAACATAGTAGAGGACTGATTGCTACTTGTTTACCTACTGCTTTATTAGTGTTTGTGCATACTGCCCTCCAGAATGTCTGAATGATATTACATTCCCACAGACAATGAAATCTTGTGCCAACTTGACTTTTACATTTAGGACAATTTGATGAAATTCCTGTTTTATATTTACTATAAATATATGGCGAAATATAAACATTGTGTAATATATTATACTGTAGTTCTTTAAATCTGTTACATACTGAAATTCTGGAAGGTAGCAACAACATATTATCCCAGACATCATTTCCTATGGCACATTTGAGTAGAGTACACCAGTTTTTTCTTAACCATGCAAGTTTATCTAAACTCAAACTATATATTCCAGAGTAAAATTTTGATATGAAGTGTTTGTGCTCTCTATTAATAAGAAAAAAACTTTTCCAGTTGGTGAGAATCACCTATAAAGTCCAAAGAATTAGCTTTCTTATATATGAAATGTCTAATTTGTAAATATTTATAGAAATCCTTATTTTCAAGTGTTTTAAATCTTCCATTTTCAAAAAGATCGTAAAGTCTCTTTATACCTGCTCTTTGCCAGCTTGTAAAATTTAATCCTGCACTTTGTAGTGAGAGTTCTGGATTATCCAATGTTATGAGTGTATTAAGTGAGTTACTTTTAAATATTTTCCTCATTTTTTTCCATGCCCATAATACATTTCCTATCAGAAAATTATCCTTAACAATACATGGTAACTCATTTACACGTTTTCCAGCAAATTCACAGGGGAAAATGGTTTACACATTACTGACTCCATCGCAAACCAGGGACATTGACGTGAATGTTCATTAACCCAGGAGGAGAGAATTCTTGCCTGAATTGCCAAAATATAGTTTTCTACATCTGGTAAACCCCATCCTCCCTGATCATTTGGCAATTGTAGTATCTCCAATTTAACCTTAAGCCTCCTGCCTGCCCAAATATAGTCTGATAAAGCTTTAGTAATCATCTTAATATCCTCTGATTTTAATATCACAAATAGCATAGATATAGGATATATTATTTTTGGGAGAACTGTCATCTTGATAAGATTAATTCTGCCTAAAAATGATATTGGAAGGCTCTTCCATCTGGTCAGACTTTCTTTGATCTCTTTTATCATGGGATTAATATTTTCTGCATATAATTGAGTAATTTTAGGTGTAATTTTAATTCCTAAATATATAAATCCTGACGGGGCCCAGCGGAAGGGTTTGACATACATAGGTTCAGTGTTTCCCGTATAACTCAGGGGCATTATTTCTGACTTATCAAAATTTATCTTATAGCCAGATATTAGACCAAATTCCCTGACACACTGGGTCACTACTAGTAATGATTTAGCCGGGTCTGTTAATGTCAGCAAGACATCATCAGCATGCAGCAGAATTTTGTGTTGTTTTGTTCCCACAGTTACTCCCTGAATATGTGGGTTTTGTCTGATAGCCATTGCTAAAGGCTCAATGGCCAGAGCAAACAAAAGAGGAGATAGTGGGCTTCCCTGTGCTGTACCTCTAGTCATTTTAAATGGAGCCGATAGAAGGCCATTGGTCACAACTGAGGCAGTAGGCGCTCGGTACAGAAGTTTAACCCATTTCAAATAATTTGGTCCAAAACCAAATCTTCTCATCACTTCAAACATATATTCCCATTCAATTCTATCAAACGTCTTTTCAGCGTCCATTGAAACAATGGCCCCAGGAGTCTGATGAAAATTAAGATAGTGAATAATGTTGAAAAGCCGTCTTGTGTTATAGTATGAGTTCCGACCTTTGATAAAGCCCGTCTGATCAGAATTCACAATGGAAGGTAGAATCTGCTCTAACCTAGTGGCCAGTATCTTAGACAGTATTTTGTTGTCCATGCCCAGGAGACTAATGGGTCTATAAGAAGAGCATAATTCTGGGTTCTTACCTTTTTTTTCTATTAATATTATATTTGCTCTATACATAGACTCTGGAAGTTTGGATCCCTCAAATGACTTATTAAAAACCCTGAGTAAGATATTATTGATTTTCCCTTTCATCACTTTAAAGAACTCAACAGGAAAGCAGTCTGCTCCTGGACATTTCCCTGACTGAAGTGCTGAGACAGCCATGTCTATCTCAAGTTGGGATATCGGTGATTCCAAAAATTTAACTTGGTCCTCTACTAACTGCGGGAAACTTAAAATTATTTAAAAAAGAAACCTGATCCGAGCCTCTCCTCATCAGCCTGTGATCTATATAAATTAGCGTAAAATTCTTTGAAGCTCTCATTGATTTGACGATTACTAACTCGTTTCTGATTATTGTCATTTAATATAGCTGGAATAAAAGATTTCACTGGAGCATTCTTTGCCAGCCGTGCTAAAAGACGATTGGGTTTGTTACCCATTTCGAACATTTTTTGCTTAGCAAACAATATATCTTTTCCAGCTTTCCTAGTTATCAAGTCATGTAATGCATTTCTAGTATTTTTAAGTTCAGCTAATGTCACCTCAGATTTTGTTGCATAATAAGTCTCTTCTAATTGTTTTATTTTCTTTTCCAACTTCAGTTGCTTTGCTATTCGCTGTTTTTTTATATAACATGTTTGTGAGATAATTACACCCCTCATATAGGCCTTGTAGCTATCCAACAGGATTCTGGGGTCAATGTCATCTTTATCGTTTAACTGTAAAAATAAATCTGTTTGTCCCTCCAAGAACCTAACAAATTCTTCATCCAAAAGTAATAACACATTCATTCTCCATGAGAATGAACTTTCAGAGGGTCTAAGGGGCTGCATAGACAAAACCACTGGCACGTGGTCCGAAAGAGCAATGGTACCTATGTCTACCTGTTCAACTAAATAATTAAAGTGTTTAGAGGCAAAGCTATAGTCTATACAGTGGGGCAAAAAAGTATTTAGTCAGCCACCAATTGTGCACGTTCTCCTACTTAGAAGATGAGAGAGGTCTCCAATTTTCATCATAGGTATACCTCAACTATGAGAGACAAAATGTGAAAAAAAAAATCCAGAAAATCACATTGAAAATTTTTTAAAGAATTTATTTGCAAATTATGGTGGAAAATAAGTATTTGGTCACCTACAAACAAGCAAAATTTCTGGCTCTCACAGACCTGTAACTTCTTCTTTAAGAGGCTCCTCTGTCCGCCACTCGTTACCTGTATTAATGGCACCTGTTTGAACTCATTATCAGTATAAAAGACACCTGTCCACAACCTCAAACAGTCAGACTTCAAACTCCACTATGGCCAAGACCAAAGAGCTGTCAAAGGACACCACAAACAAAATTGTAGACCTGCACCAGGCTGGGAAGACTGAATCTGCAATAGGTAAGCAGCTTGTTGTGAAAAAATCAACTGTGGGAGCAAGTATTAGAAAATGGAAGACATACAAGACCACTGATAATCTCCCTCGATCTGGGGCTCCACGCAAGATCTCACCCCGTGGGGTCAAAATAATCACAAGAACGGTGAACAAAAATCCCAGAACCACACGGGGGGACCTAGTGAATGACCTGCAGAGAGCTGGGACCAAAGTAACAAAGACTACCATCAGTAACACACTACGCCACCAGGGACTCAAATCCTGCAGTACCAGACGTGTCCCCCTGCTTAAGTCAGTACATGTCCAGGCCCGTCTGAAGTTTGCTAGAGAGCATTTGGATGATCCACAAGAGGATTGGGAGAATGTCATACGGTCAGATGAAATCAAAATAGAACTTTTTGGTAAAAACTCAACTTGTCGTGTTTGGAGGAGAAAGAACACCATACCTACTGTGAAGCATGGGGGTGGAAACATCGTGCTTTGGGGATGTTTTTCTGCAAAGGGACCAGGACGACTGATCCGTGTAAAGGAAAGAATGAATGGGGCCATGTATCGTGAGATTTTGAGTGAAAACCTCCTTCCATCAGCAAGGGCATTGAAGATGAAACGTGGCTGGGTCTTTCAGCATGACAATGATCCCAAACATACCGCCCGGGCAACGAAGGAGTGGCTTTGTAAGAAGCATTTCAAGGTCCTGGAGTGGCCTAGCCAGTCTCCAGATCTCAACCCCATAGAAAATCTTTGGAGGGAGTTGAAAGTCCGTGTTGCCCAGCGACAGCCCCAAAACATCACTGCTCTAGAGGAGATCTGCATGGAGGAATGGGTCAAAATACCAGCAACAGTGTGTGAAAACCTTGTGAAGACTTACAGAAAACGTTTGACCTCTGTCATTGCCAACAAAGGGTATATAACATAGTATTGAGATGAACTTTTGTTATTGACCAAATACTTATTTTTCACCATAATTTGCAAATAAATTCTTTAAAAATCAGACAATGTGATTTTCTGGATTTTTTTTTTCTCATTTTGTCTCTCATAGTTGAGGTATACCTATGATGAAAATTGGAGACCTTTCTCATCTTTTAAGTGGGAGAACGTGCACAATTGGTGGCTGACTAAATACTTTTTTACACCACTGTACGTGATGCTGAAAGATGTGGTTGAGAATAAAATGTATATTGCCTTGCAAGGGGATTGTGATACCTCCACATATCCAAGAGATCGAAATCCTTCATAATATTTAAAAGATTCTTGGCATTTTTAGATTGAGCTATTTGTGATGGGTGTCTATCCACCTTGGGACACAATGTACAGGTAAAATCCCCCCCTAAGATAATATTAGTGCAGTCCAAATTACCAAGTTGACTATATAAGGATGCATAAAATTCTTCATCTTGGACATTAGGGGCATACACATTTCCCAGTAAAATATCTTCACCATATAACACCCGTTTAACCAGGACATATCTTCCCTCTGTGTCTTTGTAAAAGTTTGTGGGAGTAAATGGCAAATTTTTATGTACTAAAATAATTACCCCTCTCTTGTTAGTTGAATAGGATGAAAAAAAAAACTGACCTACCCATTCTCTGCGATACTTCTTATGCTCATCGTTGTTTAGATGTGTTTCCTGTAAAAAAGCTATCTGGACTCTATCCTTTTTAAGAGACTTCAAAACAGATTTTCTTTTAACCACATTATTAGATCCCTGAATATTCCATGTACTAATCTTAAAAGACATCAGAAGTAGGCTGCATTATAAATTGTGAGCTGCTAACTTTGACCAAAAAACATGTAGTAGACCAGTCTATGTCTTCAATGACCATATCAAAAAACAAAAATAATAACATGTATTCCAAGCAAAACAAGAACCACAAGCTCAGAATCACTGAAAACTTAAAATAAAAGACAAGAAAAAAAAAATCAACTATGCTTAGCTGCACTTAACTAGAAAAAGCACACCTATAGGGGAAAAAAAGAAAAAGAAAAAAAAGAAGCCAAGTTCCCCCTTACTGGAAAGCCTCTATTAAAATACCGGTGTATATATAATTGAACTCAATACAAAAAGAAGAATACCAAAGAACAAAACCACCCCAAATTTCTAAATCACATCCACCTGGATTTAACAGTCATGCCTTAGCCAATCAGAATTTCTGTTCAATATGTTACTTTGAAGCTTGTAGTTTGTTCACATAGTCATTGATTTGTTCCATGTTTATGAGTGAAGTGCTGGAACCGTTAGGATGGAAAATTTTTATTACCGCTGGGTACAGAAAGGAGTACCGTATTCCGGCATCCCTTAAAACTTTACATGCATTTGCGGACTCCTTCCTCCTCCTTTCAACTTCCACAGAAAAATCTTGATAGAAGGATACCTTCCCCGCTTCAGTGCTAATTGTTCCTTTATCCCTTGCCACATACAGGATCCTCTGCTTGTCGGTGTAGTTGTGCAGCCTTACCAAGATGGCCCACGGTCCCTCTTTTCCAGCCAGTCTCTTTGGAGATCCAGTACGATGGGCTCTGTCAATTATGATTGTGTCCTTTTGCATAGCCAAAACTTCTGGAATCCATTTTTCAAAAAAATCGACTGGTGTTTGGCCCTCCGTTCCCTCCTTCAGCCCAACAATTCTCACGTTCTGCCGTCGACTTTGATTTTCAAAACTTTCCAAGCGGTCTTGCACTTTCTTCAGCTGGGTTTCCAGCGCCTCCACCCGCAGTGTGTTAGTAGCTGCAACGTCCTCCAGGTCAGAGACCCGCTGCTCCACCGTTCCCAGCCTTACAATTAGACTGTCAAATTTCTCAGACAGCTCAGTGACCGGCGTAATTATGTCGGCCAGCTTGCTGTCCAACATCTTCGCTATGTTAGCAGACACTCACTGCACTATCGAGTCGTCTCGCTGTGCGTTTAGCACTTCCTCGTCCACGGTGTTAGCATTAGCTACATCTGTTGTGTCTTCATCAGGGCTATGGTTAACACCTGCGTCGCTAGCAATAGCAATGGCTTTTCCTCCTCTTTTCCGCATTTCTTTCTTCTTAGTTGATCCAGGCTGTGTAAAAAAATTATCCAATGACATTATAGGCGTCTTCAAGATGAAATTTCACTGGTAAAATATGATTAAATTTACATTTCTGGCAATCCAGTGTGGATACGAGGAAACTCATGTCATCCCCCCCCTTATCCCCTTTTTTTAATTATTATTATTATTATTTTAAAACTTTACTGGTGTCAGTTGTGTTTTTTTCCCCTCTCTTTTCTATATAGCCTTCTTGGTTTTGTGGAGCTTCTGCAAGCTGCAGGTCTTCTGTGATTTTTTTTTTTAGGAAGAACTCAGGAGCTTGTAAGGTGGTGGGTACTGGTGTCTTGTTTGGGAAGATGCCTCAGTGGGTGGGTAGATGAATGGGGTATTATTAGTTCATTTGTTTTTCCCCTTTGTTTTGGTTTTTACGTTTGGTCCTTTGACATTTGAAATGTCGCACTATGCTCAGCCTTTTTTCTCTTTATTTTTCAGGAATGACACAGCAGTTTAACTCTAAGGGGCAGCCAGCCAGGAGATTACTTAAAATTTGTCGGTGGAACTGTAAAGGTTTGAACCAACCAATAAAGAGAAGTAAAGTACTTCATCATCTCCGCCACTTACAAATTCATGTTGCTTTTTTGCAAGATACATTTAAAGACCTCAGATCACTCTAAGTTGAGGAGAGGTTGGGTGGGCCAGCTCTATCATTCTACGTTTACATGCAAAGCAAGAGGTGCTGCCATCTTAATTAATAAGTCTGTTCCTTTCACTGCCTCCAATGTTATGTCAGATCCCAATGGCCGATATAGCTTTGTTACGGGATATATACGCAATACTAAATTGATCCTTGCTAATGTATATGCACCTAACTGCCTCTCGCTCAAAGATGCTGGGATAGGCTCCAGCCCCCCTGCGACCCAAAAAGGAGAAAGCGGAAGAAGATGAATGAATGAATGAATGGGATGATGCAGATTTTTTTCATTCCCTCTTTGCAAAACTTCCTGATATGTCCACACATTTGCTCAACCTTGGGGGCGACTTTAACTGTTGGTTGGACCCCTCAGACCACTCCTCTAATAGGCCTAGTAACCCATCTAAATCCTCTAAAGTTATTAAAAACTTCCTCCAGGAATTCTCTATCACCAACACATGCCGTTTTTTAAATCCTACAGGTAAAGCTTACTCATTCTTTTCTTCCATCCATCACACCTATACGCTTATCGACTATTTTTGGATAATAGACTTCTGCCCTCAGTGCATACCTGCTCTTATAATCCAATTGTTATTTCAGACCACACCCCGTTGACTTTGGAGCTGCTGCTGAACGGAGAATCAAATTCTCGCCCATTGTAGCGTTTTAATGTAAGCCTCTTATCTGATGACGACTTTGTTTCCTTCCTAAAAACTCAGATTGATCTTTTTAGGGATTGTAACGAATCACCAGAGGTCTCACCAGCTCTCCTCTTGGAGACTTTTAAAGCCATTATAAGAAGACAAATTATGTGATACGTGAACAAGCAAAAGAAAAAGCGGCTATCTAAACCGTTGACTCAGATTTCACAATTGAATAATGCATTTGCAACTTCCCCTTCTCAAGATATCTACAAGGATCGTTTACTCTTACAGGTGGAATCTGACAACTTATCAACAGCCCAGATTGCTGACATGCTTCTTAAATCCAAATATACTCATTATGAAGGTGGAGATAAGGCAAGTAAACTACTTTCACATCAAATCCGTCAGGCATCCATATCCCATCAAATTCCTAAAATTCAAACTCCCCCGGGTGTGACAACTGACCCTTAAATAATTAATGATCAATTTAAACACTTCTATTCCACCATCTATACATCCGAGCAATTGACAGATCATATGGATTTTGATTCTTTTTTCAGCAGTATTACCGTTCCAACTGTTAGCTGTGCTTCTAAACTGTAATTAGAGGAACCTATAGCAGTGGAAGAAGTTCTACAGGCAGCTACAGTGGGGCAAAAAAGTATTTAGTCAGCCACCAATTGTGCAAGTTCTCCCACTTAAAAGATGAGAGAGGTCTCCAATTTTCATCATAGGTATACCTCAACTATGAGAGACAAAATGAGAAAAAAAAATCCAGAAAATCACATTGAAGGATTTTTAACGAATTAATTTGTAAATTCCTCAGTAAAATAAGTATTTGGTCACCTACAAACAAGCAAGATTTCTGGCTCTCACAGACCTGTAACTTCTTCTTTAAGAGGCTCCTCTGTCCTCCACTCGTTACCTGTATTAATGGCATCTGTTTGAACTCGTTATCAGTATAAAAGACACCTGTCCACAACCTCAAACAGTCAGACTCCAAACTCCACTATGGCCAAGACCAAAGAGCTGTCAAAGGACACCACAAACAAAATTGTAGACCTGCACCAGGCTGGGAAGACTTGAATCTGCAATAGGTAAGCAGCTTGGTGTGAAGAAATCAACTGTGGGAGCAATTATTAGAAAATGGAAGACATACAAGACCACTGATAATCTCCCTCCATCTGGGGATCCATGCAAGATCTCACCCCGTGGGGTCAAAATGATCACGAGAACAGTGAGCAAAAATCCCAGAACCACACGGGGGGACCTAGTGAATGACCTGCAGAGAGCTGGGACCAAAGTAACAAAGGCTACATCAGTAGCCGCCGCCAGGGACTCCAATCCTGCAGTGCCAGATGTGTACCCCTGCTTATGCCAGTACATGTCCAGACCCGTCTGAAGTTTGCTAGAGAGCATTTGGATGATCCAGAATAGGATTGGGAGAATGTCATATGGTCAGATGAAACCAAAATAGAACTTTTTGGTAAAAACTCAACTTGTCGTGTTTGGAGGAGAAAGAATGCTGAGTTGCATCCAAAGAACACCATACCTACTGTGAAGCATGGGTGTGGAAACATCATGCTTTGGGGCTGTTTTTCTGCAAAGGGACCAGGACGACTGATCTGTGTAAAGGAAAGAATGAATGGGGCCATGTATCGTGAGATTTTAAGTGAAAACCTCCTTCCATCAGCAAGGGCATTGAAGATGAAACGTGGCTGGGTCTTTCAGCATGACAACGATCCCATACACACTGCCCGGGCAACGAAGGAGTGGCTTCGTAAGAAGCATTTCAAGGTCCTGGAATGGCCTAGCCAGTCTCCAGATCTCAACCCCATAGAAAATCTTTGGAGGGAGTTGAAAGTTTGTGTTTCCCAGCAACAGCCCCAAAACATCACTGCTCTAGAGGAGATCTGCGTGGAGGAATGGGCCAAAATACCAGCAACAGTGTGTGAAAACCTTGTGAAGACTTACAGAAAACGTTTGACCTCTGTCATTGCCGGCGAAGGGTATATAACAAAGTATTGAGATGAACTTTTGTTATTGACCAAATATTTATTTTACTGAGGAATTTACCAATTAATTCATTAAAAATCATTCAATGTGATTTTCTGGATTTTTTTTTTTTTCTCATTTTGTCTCTCATAGTTGAAGTATACCTATGATGAAAATTGGGGACCTCTCTCATCTTTTAGTTCTGCTGCTCGCTAATATATTTTAACTGCTGACCAGTATCACTTACTCTTATTCTACACTTTATTGCATGTATAGTTTATTTCTTTTATTTTATCATGTTTAATGTTGCAGCATTGCACCGAGACAAATTCCTAGTTTGTGTACTACATGAACAATGGCAATAAACCTGATTCTGATTCTTTTAAGTGGGAGAACTTGCACAATTGGTGGCTGACTAAATACTTTTTTGCCCCACTGTAAATCTATGCAATCTTCCAAATGTCTAGGCCCGGATGGGTTTCCTATTGAGTTTAACCAGAAGTTTATGGACAAGATAGCCCCCCTTCTCATTAATATGTTCAACCACTCACTTGACCAGTCCTCCTTGCCTCAGTCCCTCTCACAGACCTCTATCTCGTTAATACTGAAAAAGAATAAAGACCCTCTTCTTTGTACATCTTATCGCCCAATTTCTCTATTAAATGTCGACTACAAAATATTAGCTAAATTATTGGCTACTTGCCTGGAAACTATACTTCCATCTATAATCTCGTCTGATCAAACCAGCTTTATTAAAAATAGGCACGCCTTTTCGAATATCAGATGACTCTTTAATGTAATTTATAATCCCTGTAATTTAAATAATCCTGAATGTGTGATATCCCTGGACGTCGAAAAGGCATTTGACAGGGTGGAGTAGAGCTACCTTTTCCGCACTCTGGGAAAATTTGGCTTTGGGGAGAGATTTATAGCTTGGGAAGCCTACTGTACTCCTCACTGGTTGCATCTGTTAGAACAAATAATACTTATTCAGACTATTTTCCGCTTTTCTGGGGGACGACAAAGGGCTGTCCAGCTATCTCCCTCCCCCTTCTCTTTGCTCTTGCTATTGAACCCTTGGCCATTGCGCTCCGATCTAATCCTAAAATCTTTGGTGCGGTCAGGGATGGTTTTGAACAGAGGGTATGTCTGTACGCTGATGATTTACTTTTATATATTTCGCAACCTGACATATCGATCCCAGAAGTCCTCTCTCTTCTTAATTTGTTTGGTACAATTTCCGGTTACAAGCTGAATTTTGACAAGAGTGAATTTTTTCCGATCAGTGTTGCAGCTCGCAATCTTCCATCACATATAATCCCATTTAAAATAGTTTTGGACGGGTTCATGTATCTGGGGGTTCAAGTTACAGAAAAGTTCAAAAATCTTTTCAAGCATAATTTTGCCCCACTTCTTGCCAAAATACAGGAAGATTTTGAGAGATGGTCTATGCTTCCTTTGTCTGTTGCTGGTCACATTAATATAATCAAGATGAATGTTTTACCAAAATTCTTTTTTTATTTCAGTGTATCCCAATTTTCATCCCAAGATCAATTTTTAAGAAACTTGATGGGATTATTTTAAGGTTTGTTTGGGACAAAAAGCCCCCAAGGATCCGCAAAATATTTTTAGAGTCCCAGGAGGCAGGGAGGAATGGCTTTGCCAAATTTCAGCTTCTATTATTGGGCGGCAACCTTGTGCACATTACACCACTGGCTGCACACAAATAATTCACCGGACATTCCAGAGTGGCTGAAACTTGAGCGCTCCTCCTGTGAACCATCATCTCTGGCTGCTTTGGTCTACACCTCCTGCGGCCTCGATTGCACAGAGTATAGTAGAAACCTTCCAGTGAAGACAATTCTTAAAATTTGGAACCAATGCAGACGCCATTTTGGCCTACGGACATTCTCCTTGAAAGCTCTTATTTGTAAAAACCACATGTTTAAAGCATCACTGGGGGATGGAGGGTTTGCCTTGTGGTCTGGCCGAAGTGTAAATTCATTTAATAACCTGTACATACACTGCCATCAGTGTGTGAATGGGTGGATAGCAGGATCTGTAAAGCGCTTTGGTCATCAAGGGATGGGAATAAAAGCGCTACGTAAGTGAATGCCATTTACCATTTATCATCTTTCGAACAACTTGTATCTAAATATGGAATCCCTAAAACCCATATTTTCAGGTTATCTACAGGTTCATAGCTTTGTCAGAGGGATGACTCCCCATTTTCCATCTCAGCCTTTAACTCTGTCTATTGACACTCTTCTGCTTCCATCCCCAATTAAAAAAGTTGCAATTTCAAGCAGCTATGAAAGAATTCATTCTCTCAGGAATGCCCCACTTTCACACATTAGGTCTCTCTGGGAGCAAGACATGGACCAGGAATTTACCCAGGACTTATGGGAGGATATACTCCTCTGGGTCCATTCCTCATCTATTCGTGCCAGGCATGGTCTTCTGTAGTGTAAGGTGCTGCATTGTGCCCACTGGTCAAAACTGAAACTTTCTAAAATCTACCCAAACATTGATCCGGCCTGTGATAGGTGTAAACAAACTCCAGGCTCATTAATTCATGCATTCTGGTCCTGTCCCTCCCTTTTTAATTATTGGGCGAGAATTTTCAGCACTCTGTCCAAGGTACTTAAAGTACACTTACATCCAACTCCCTTAGCTGCTTTATTTGGGGCTTTACCTGCTGAAAAAACTTTGCCAAAATTCAAGGCAGACTTCTTGGCTTTTTTAACTTTGTTAGCCAGACGATTGATTTTATTGAGGTGGAAATCCCCCTCTCCTCCCTCATATGAGTCCTGGGTTACAGATGTTCTTTACTTTAGTAAGCTGGAGAAGATGAAATATACTTTTCGTGGCTCAATTGTAAAATTTTCCATGACATGGAAACCTCTCCTTAAGCACATAAAGACATCACAGTTCGTCGATATAGCTCAGTGAAGCTGGCTGCCCCTTACCCCTTATTTGTGTTTTTTTTTTCCCTTTTTCTCTTTTGAATATGGCATATTTTTTTTTATTAGGGGTCCAATGTGTGACATTGGTGGCAAAATTTAAAATTGATCAAATCTGCACATGAAATTGACTAATCACTATCCAATTGTGTCAGGTTTATGAAACTATTAACTATTTTCGTAACGGCATTCGCGTTCAGGAACAGATAGCATGCAAGTGTGCACACACGTCCACTTTTTCTGGTGTAAAGGGGACACCAAACCTAAAAATGGTTTTGTACATAAAAGCCAAGAACACTTTCATTCTTTGAAAGTTGGCATGTGTTAGGTACTCTAGTCTGACTACTTTCCCAAATAGCATGACCTATTTAAAGCCTCTTTTCACGAAAATGAAATTTTGAGTATCTTTATAGACTTGTTTGAGTCCCTGTTTACGTCTTGATCTCACTCAAGGTACAGCCACTCATTTCGACACATATTTCTAATTTTTTACCTTAAAACTTATACAGGTACTTGCAAAATGATCTACGGTAACAAATATAATGCGAAATAAACCATGACACTGACTTGATTTCCAGAAAACGACCTGGTGCAGGCGACGTAAATGGAGACGCTATTGTTTTGGTTTCCCTTTAATTTGCTTTACGTCTATGGCATTTCCCTCGTTTTTAGATTATACTTTATAAGCGACAACTCCGATAGGTATTTTATGAGGATAAAGAAGCACCAGAAACAAGTATATAATTCAAATGTCCAAAACTCTTGAGGATGAGAGCTCACTTTAACTACTTGTAAGTTGAGGCGTAAATGGGACACTCGGGCTTTTGTTTCCCCGTGTGCCAATGCACTTTGCAATGGCACACGTTTTACACGAAACAACTTCAACACTTCCAGTATTTTTAACGCATCAAAACTCATCAACAGCTACATTTTCATGACATATTAAGATGTGATAACCTTCAAATTCTCCCTGTTTGTTGGATAAGACGTAAAATCACAAAAGGCGTAAATGTGGGACACGGAAGTTTGGACCTTCGATAACTTCAATATAAAGTGGCCACGGTTAATCCTCTCCACATGGGTTGAGCACATCTGGGGTGGAGAAAATAAAGGGCTTTTCCCCGGGCGGTCACCTTGCCAGACGGGGCTGCGAGCGGCCGACCAAGACCGAAGACGTAAATTTTTTAAGGGACACCATATTCGATGTGTCATAAATGTTTGAGATTTTATTGAAATATTCTACATCTGAGCTTCACAAAGACTGATCTCCTTTTTACGTGTATGGTTTGGGATTTGAAAGGTGCAAAGTGAAAAGCATCAGCACTTCTTTTTTTCTTATAACTTTACCAAATAACTTGCATGTTGCTGCGTAAATTCGGGGACACGAAAATTTACGTCGTACGAGTAAATTTGCAGGGGTCGCCGTACAAAAACCATAGATACGATCACATTGGGGAATGTTTTATTTTGAATTTGCATTACAACTCTGTTATCTCTTGCATAAATGAGTAGAAAGAGTTACTCAGAGATCACTTTAAAGTACTTTGAAATTGATGCGATTGTCATGTCACACAAAAACTGGGAAAAATGAGGGGACACGACCAATAGTTTCGATGCTAACGGCAAAATCAATGATTTTTTTTTTAAATTGCAATGCAAGTCTGAAACTCTTTTATGTTCCCTTGCATGTTATAAAAACGAAACTGACATCTGCAAATTACAGAAAAAGAGAGAGCGCTTGAAAGTCGGATACCCCTGATATAGTGCACTGGACCCCAAATAAATGGAATCACCCATATATAATGCTGTTTCATGGTGCTACTGATCTCAATAATGGTTTAGTATTGGGACCTTGTTTTTGTTGTGTTGGGTTCTGTTTGCAATGCCACATTA